>JAESUZ010003705.1:2046111-2728148 GCA_017311185.1 Proteles cristata cristata | reverse complement strand
CTATAGTAACCTTTATGAGATGTTTGATATAGTGAGTCTGTAATAAATGCTCGTTTATCGAGATCACTGGAGGAAGAGATAGTTTAGGATTAAATACATTTGGAAGTTGGAAATTTTGCAAAGAGAAATGACTATTAAGTATCAAACTACAATTATTCTTCCCAAATACCACAATTATGCTTTTAATTATTGGCTATGATGTCTAAATTAGTGTGAAATAATTTATATATCACTATGTTTCCTTTGCACTTTAAATATTGATGGCTTTCTGTAGTAGTTTTCTTTATAAATGAATGTTTGTAACCTTGACAGTAACATTCTTTTTTCTCCTCCCTCCTCCTCCTCCTTCTTATTCTTCCTTCTTCTTACTCCTCCTCCTCCTCTTCTCCCCCTCCTCCTCCTTCTACTACTACTACTACTACTACTACTACTACTACTACTACTACTACTTCTTCTTCTTCTTCTTCTTCTTCTTCTTCTTCTTCTTCTTCTTCTTCTTCTTCTTCTTCTTCTTCTTCTTCTTCTTCTTCTTCTCTCTCTCTCTCTGTCTCTGTCTCTGTCTCTCTCTCTCTCTCTCTTTCTCTCTGTGTGTGTTTAATTCAGTTGTTCATCTCTATAGAGAGTATCAAGTAACCCAAAGGGTATACATTAGCACTTGTCAGGGCCACATTTAACATCAACATGCTAAGTATATTGAAACTTACTACCAAGTTCAAAGGGAATATATGAGCTCTAAATCCCTTCTTAACATGGTAAAGAATCAGCATCAAGGTGTTTGTTTTGTTGACAGGAAGTCACATTTTATTTGTCATTTATGAAATGGACTTTGATGTTTCTTTAAGCCAGAAGAGATTTTTTTCCCTAGTTCAGTTACTGTGTCAGTTAAGTACATTCTCATTAGAGAGTATTGCACAAGAAATCTATTTTGGAGGGAAAGGAATCGAGGGTTTTCTTTATAGAATTTCAGTGTGTAATTTGCTTGTAACTTGAAAGTGGACTGTTGTTGAGTCTTGGCACCTGCTGGCATGAGTATCCATTTCAGGCTACAAAGTGGTGCTCTGGAATAAATATCAGCAAGCTTGTTAAGTTTTGTTAGGTGTATCATCCCATTAGTATAAGATATTATGGTAAAATAAAATTCAGTTCAATTTTCTGGTTATATGTTTGGGCTATAGGCTTGTCTTTCTAGTGTTTATTAAGAGTTTCTATTGACAGAGAGATTTCAAGGTTAAAAGAGATAAGAGGGACTGTTCTGTTTAACATTTGTACATGCAGAGAGCATCATGTAATTTATGCCATAATGTGAAATACTGATATTACTTCATAACATCTTCCAGATATTCAGGATATGAAAATATAGAGTTTCATTCTGTATCCAAAAAAAGGGCAATATATATTTTCATTTTAGAAATGAATATAAATGTAAGCAATTTTAGTAAATAATTGTGATCTTGAATAATAATAGTTACTGTTTATTGAGCCTCTAATAAGTACCAGGCACTCTCATGGGCCCCTCACTTCATTTTCTTTATATCATTTCTTATTATTTATTCATGGAATTATACAAGAAAGGTCCTGTTTCATATTCTGACTTGCCCAAAGTTGCACAACTAGTAATGGGGAAAAATCAGGATACCAGGTTAGGTTGGACCAGAAGCTGTAGCTGAAGTGGGAAAGTGAAGGAGGAAAATGTGATAAAATATCATAAGATAAAATAAGGAAATACATTAAAGAGAGAAAAATTTATGTGAAGTGTTCATTGAATCCAGCTCCTGAAGATAAGGTCTCTTTTACTTTGATTTAGTAAAAGTCTCTGATGAGACAAATCTTAGTCTCAGTGGTACTTTTAACAGCTTAAATCAATTTTCCTCTGACATTAAGTTCCTAGGATATACCAGAACAAGGCACAAAGTACACTACCAGTAACAGATAGTTTAGTCCTGATTGAGAGGAAGATATCAGTGTCCAGTGATGATGTGGACCATCATACTATCTCCTCTAATGGATAAATTCCAGAGTATCAGTGGCCTACCACAATAAAACTTAATGTTTGCTACCTGAAAGATCACTGTTAGTGTTCTTATTTGGTGTGTAGCCTTCTATGTGGTCTTTTAGGAACCCAGACTCCTTCCCAATCTTATGGGTTCTCTTTCTCTCCATTATAAGTAGAGTGAAAGCTGAACAGAATATTGTTCATAAGAAGACTTGGGGGCCATATTGGAAGCAATACATACAACTTCTGCTCCCACTTCATTGGTAAGAGTTAGTCACATGACCATTCTTAATTAAAAGGGTGGCTGGGAAATACAATCTAATACATCAAGAACACACACACACACACACACACACACACACACACACACACTTACAGAGGTGTTTGAATTAGAGAGTTCTCACTTCCTATCTATGATCACTCTATTTCCCATTCTGTACAATTGGGGGAGGTGAATCTCACTGGTTGGAGAAGATAAAATATGATAATGAGCAAAACATATTTTATATAGGTATCAGTAAGTGACAACTGTAGTGTCAGTTAATGTTAACTTATACACATGGCACCTGCTAATTGCTAGGTTATGGCTCTCTGACAGTACAGAAAAATTCAAGTTGTTCTCTCATTTTCATTTTAGAAGCAAATGTTTTCCCATCAAGCAAGTATCCATTATTTACCTGGCCCCAGGTGACATGAGAATAAATAATATCTTATAAAAAGAGTAACCCACACTGTTGTTTTATAGAATAGCAATTCAGAAAGGGGAAAAGGATGGTTTCAAGCCCTACTATGGGAATATGATTGGTGTGTTAAAGGAAGACCTGGAAGATCATTGGAAAGGGTTGATGGAAGAGTAGAGGAGGAGCATATGCATCAAACATGGGAGCAGAATCTGTGGAGACTTGTTGGCTAGTGTAACATATACGTGGGTAACTATTGGGGATTTTTAAGCAGAGAAGTAATGTGATTTGACTTAGCCTTCCAAAGATCACTCTGGGGGGTGCCTGGATCGTTCAGTCATTTAAGTGTCTGACTCTTAGTTTCAGCTCAGGTCATGATCTTACAGGTTTGTGAGATAGAGTTCCATGTCAGGCTCTGCTGACAGGACTGAGCCTGCTTGGGATTCTCTCTCTCCCTCTATCTCTGCCTCTCCCCCCACTTGAGCACACACACTCTCTCGCTCAATGTAAATAAATAAACTTTTTTTTAAAGGAAGATCACTCTAAAATTTACTTTTAAAGAAATACTGATTGACTATTTTGAAATAAAAATATAATGTTTTATTTGCCTGTATAAAACACTCAGTGACCACTTCTGGGCATCAGGCATAGTATAAGATCCTTTATGATTAGCTTCTCCAGAACCAGAAGTTTCTTTTTTTTTTAATGTTTATTTATTTTATTTTTTAGAGAGAGAGAGAGAGAAAGCAAGCAAATGGGGGAAGTTTAGAGAGAAAGGGAGACACAGAATCTGAAGTAGGCTCCAGGCTCTAAGCTGTCAGCACCGAGCTGGACGTGGGGCCCAAATTCACAAACTGTGAGATTGTGACCTGAACAAAAGTCAAATACTTAACCAACTGAGCCACCCAGGTGTCCCAGAACCATATTTTTCTTTCAGTCATCCTGGTGCCTTCCTCTCTGAGGAAGTGAATTTTTCATGGTTTATTGGGGAGAATACGTATGGGAAGAATCTCCTTTCTTTGCTCTCGATCACAATCTTCCTTAATCTGCCAGAATTTATAATAGCTTAAGAAATCACCATATCATTGTTTATGGAAGCCTCTTCTCTTTCCTTCTCACTTCCAAACTATATACACCCCGAAGGTAGATAACCATCGTATAGTATCCTATTGTATCCTATTTCCTATATCATTATGCCATGGTTGTCTCTTTTCTCATCCTTAATCTTTTTTTCTCATTAAACACCTAAATTTCATAATTGACCTGAACTTATAGATATGTATCTTCCCTAACTCAGTAGCTGAACTTGTTAGTTCATAAATTGTCAGTGCTGAACAAATTACTTGTGCATGTAAGGAAGGAATAAAGCTTCAGGAAGATGCCTCAGGCTCAGTCCAGTTATATCCACACTTGTTACTTTTCTTCCTGGTATCCAAATTCAAGTCCTCATTTTTGGTAGCCAATATTTTCTCCCTATCCCAAGGTGTTTTGCCTCCTCCAACACTGGTTTCTCCTTCCTCTATTGACACTAGCCTCAAGCTTTTTCAGTTCTTAGCTATCTTTATACTAATTGCAAATATGAACCACAAAATATCAAAATGAAGGTTTAGAAAAACTTTGTCAACACAGTCAAAAAACATTTCTACAATAAATAATAAGTTGAGAACTACAGAGCTGAGTTACAACACATATTCTAGGCATTTAACTATATCGGCTCTGAAACACTTAGGCAATTATTTTAGGCTCATAATACCACACAGGATTCAAATCTATGCCTTGGCAAAATCACAAATACTATATGTTGTGAATTTTCAGGATTGATCTAAAAGAATCGATATAATATATATTAGGACTACAAATGTCAAAATTCTATTTTTTGGAAAGTTGTGAACTGTTCAGCAGTTCACATAATTTTTCCTGTCTTGATCCTGGAACTATGTTTTGTTTCCGTTTTTGTTTTTTAACATTTCCAAGAAAATAAATACTTGGAAGTCTGACTAGTTCAATTATTGAAGGCAAAATGCACCAAGTCTGTCTTCTCCTTTTTCCCCATGCCTTTTGCACATAAGAACCCTTTTATGATTGCCTTCCTTCCCAGAGGTCTAAAGGTGAAACTCAGAACAAAATGGATCATATCTGTTCATCCAAAGTAGGTATTTGTATACTTGAATTTGATATCCACCCGATAAGGATAATCATAGAGTTTTGTCATTTTATCACAAGAGAGAAGGCCACTTCTTTAAATGCAATGACTGTTGCCACATATAAAAGAAACAAAAAAGATAAAGAATGAATGTTTCATATGATCAGTAGGTTCAGAAAAAAATAAGAAAAATTAAAGTAGAATAATTCTAAGATAGTTGTTAATAATTCTAGGGAAGCCTTTATAAAATAGAATGTTAGGAGGCAGGCATGAAACTAAAGAGGTAGGTCTGTGTGTTTTGCATGCTAGGGAATCAGTATTTAATTTTTTAAAAAAAAAGGCCAAAAAGAAATTCTTAAGTAATGTCTGTTGTTAATTTTTATTTCACCAAGATACTAGAGTATAAAAGACACCTATTGTCTTCCCATTCCCCTTTCAGCTTATACTAATATAAGGGTTTCTAAATCAAATATAGCCAAATGTAAACATAGTGAGCATTTTGCCATATAGATGCCTGGGCTCCATCTAGTGGCAGAAGGTAACTGTAGGTTTTTATCATTTTCCCAAAGAGCTTTTTCCCCCTTTTTATTTTTTTTCAAATATATCTAATAGAGTTTGCGTCTTAAGGACGTCATGAATTCATTTCCATAGGCTTCCTAAGAAACAGTAATATGTGAGGTTAACAACTTGTGTCCACCCTTTTAGTTTGTACTATTCCTTTTAAGAACATTTTATTGTCTCTGCTTCCTAAAATTTGGCCTACATGGTCATTGCAGGTTTTTATGAAGGTTTTTATTCTTTTGGTTTCTTCTTTTGTCATTAAAGAGGAGAGACACAAATTGCACATCAACAAATTTTCATTAATGTCTTACTGTTCAAATGTTGTAGGAAACAGGGGCACCTGGGTGACTCAGTTTGACTCTTAGTTTTAGTTCAGGTCATGATCTTACAATTCATGGGATCGAGGTCCGCTTCAGGCTCCATTTGGGATTCTCTCTCTCTCTCTCTCTCTCTCTCTCTCTCTCTCTCTCTCTCTGCCCATCCCCTGCTCATGTACATCCACACACACACACTCTCTCTCTCAAAAGAACTATTTTTTAAAATATATGAAACAATAATAAAAATTAAGAATAAAAATAATAATAATAAAGGCAAGTTAATGAAACACAGATAGGGCTAAAGAAAGTTAGCTGAGGTGAGATGTGACATGGTAAGACATGTTATTATATTTTCAAGTTAAGCATTTTACTTTTTGCACGGTATTTCTTTTAATGTTTGAATTTTTTTCAGTATTGTAAGAGTTATTTTTTTCTTAAACATATTTTAAAGGCCTGATGTATTATTAAAATATTTCCATTTGCCTGTATGTACACTCATGGCTCTGTGTGCATACACACACGTATGTGTATATAATGTTTTATTGTTTTTCCAAACTCACAAACCATGAAATCATGACATGACTTGAGCCGATATCAAGAATAGTACACAACCGGGGTGCCTGGGTGGCTTAGTCGGTTGAGCGTCCGACTTTCGCTTAGGTCATGATCTCGCGGTTCGTGGGTTCGAGCCCCGCGTCGGGCTCTGTGCTGACTGCCAGCTCAGAGCCTGGAGCCTCTTTCAGTCTGTGACTCCCTCTCTTCTCTGACCCTCCCCTGCTCACGCTGTCTCTCTCTCTCTCCTAGAAATAAATAAAAATATTAAAAAAAAAAAAAGAATAGTACACAACCAATTAAACCACCCAGGTATGTCTAGAAAGTTTTATTCTTAGTTGGATCAGTTCAGATGTGAATTTTATGAGGGAAGTTAGTTTAAAGAAACAATTATAAGCCAAAATTCCCACAAGTGTAAACCTTTTATTTATTTATAATTTTTTAAACATTTATTTGTTTTTGTGAGAGAGAAACAAAGTGCGAGTGGAGTAGGGGCAGAGAGAGAGGGGGAGACACAGAATCTGAAACAGGCTCCAGGCATCTAGCTGTCAGTACAGAACCCAACACAGGGCTTGAACCCATAAGCAGTGAGATCATGACCTGAACCAAAGTCCGACGCTTAACCAACTGAGCCACCAAGGCACTCCTACACCTTTTAAAGTGAATTTTAATCTGAGATACCTTTGGAGTGTTAACAAATTATTACAGATAAAATTATGTAGTAAATTTACGTATAAAATTATTAAGTATATAACTGTAAATGTATGTATTTGTGAAAATATATAAAGTATAATGGATATAATTATGTCACTTCTATTATCTTCCCAGTAGTATCTGACAATTTAAAATGCCATTTAGTAGAGCACCTGGATGGCTCAGTCGGTTAAACGTCTGGCCTCAGCTCAAGTCATGATCTTGCCATTCCTGAGTTTGAGCCCCACTTTGTGCTCTGTGTTGATAGCTTGGAGACTGAAGTCTGCTTCAGATTCTCCTCTCTCTCTCTCTCTCTCTCTCTCTCTCTCTCTCAATCCCTCCCCTGCCCATGGTCTGTCTCTCTCTCAATAATAAGTAAACATAAAAAATTAAATAAACAAAATTCTCTTTGGTTGGATATAAAATTTGAATATCACTGTGTAAGACCACCTATATATATATCCAGTGTATATTTCTCAAAGAGTAAATTTTTTATTAAAGATTTTATCTTTTAAGAGCAGTTTTATGTTCACAGCAAAATTGAGAAGGACAGAGATTTCCCATTTACTTTTTCCCTTTACTCATGTATAACCCATTATCAACATTTCCTACCAGAGTAGAGCATTTGTTACAGTTGATGAACCCACATTGACACATGATAGTCAACCAACGTTCATAGTTGCAATTAGAGTTCACTCTTAGTATACATACTATAAGTATAGACAAATGTGTAATGACATCCACCTATCATTATAGTAGCATAACAAAGTATTCTCACTACCCTAAAGTTCCTGTTTTCCATTTACTTGTCTCTTCCCCTCACTCCCTGGCAGCCATGGATCTTTTTACTGTCTCCATTACAAATCCTTTCCCTTATGTGTCATTTTGCAAATACTTTCTCCTAGTGTGTGGCTAATCTCTCATTCCCTTGACATCATTCTTTATGGAGCAGACCTGTTGGTAGAAGGTCAGAGGAGTTACTGCTTTAGGGTGATAAGCAAATAATTTGATAGAAGCATTGGCCTAAAGTTGTCTTATTTTAGTACATTTATACTATAACCCATTGATTTGGCAATATATGGTAAGATATGAATAGCTATGTATACAAAATGCAAAACTACAATTTTAAAGAAAGTTACTCTTTGGAAAATAAAAATGTCTGCAGGAACCCAGGCTTAGTCCGCGGTAGTAACAAGACATACTTCCAGGCATTTGTCTGCAGTTAAGTAAACATAAAGCAAAGAAACACATATTTGGCAGCATCTCATGTCTTTTTGATAATGTCACCATTTTAATGCAAGTATAAAATCCTAGTAGTATCTAGTTCAATATTATAGGGCTATTTTCTTGTCGGACACTGCAAGGCTACTCTAAAGCCAAGATTCTGGAGACATGCTCTTCCCTCACACACCTTTTGCTCTGGCAAAATTCCTAGACTCCAAGCACAAGAGATCCCTGAGATCTGAGAATCTCCAAGTTATTTTGTATCTAATATTATATGAGATTGAGAGTGTTTCATTGTCCTACCTGGATAGTTCAGCAGTTTTCTGTAGCATAGAATCAGAGGTATATGGGTTGTCTAAGGAAACAAGCCATAGAGAACAACAAATACATGTTATAAAACAAAACTCAAAAGGTCAGTATAATTTTGACAACATCTCTCCTACCATCTCCGTGTTAAATATTTATATTGTACATATTGTATTTTTCTTCTCAGTTTTTCTTTTGTCCTCCTTGAAAGGAAGGTAATAAGATTTCTGTCATGCTGGTCATATTTTAGTCCTCTGCATCTTTAATTCACATCAAACAATTAAAAGATGAAAAATCACAAATGCACAAACAGAAACTTAAATAATATGAATTAATTTGTCTCTGACTATTGGAACATTTTCTTAAGGTAAATTGCCTGTATCTGTTTGTAGAGATTACATAACAAATAAATTTATCTTGCTCTTAATCTATACTATGAATAATAAGATTATTCTGTGGATAAGTTGCTTATTATCTTTTTATACTGGAAATTACAGGGGCACCTGGGTGGCTCTGTCAGTTGAGCAACCCTTGATTTCAGCTTAGGTCATGATCCCGCAGTTTCTGGGATTGAGATCTACATCAAGCTCCAAGCTGACATCATGGACCCTGCTTTTGATTTCCTCTTTCCCTCTCTCTCTGTCCGCTACTGCTCGAGATCTCTCTCTGCCCTCAAAATAAACATTGAAAAAAACTTTTAGAAAAAAAAGAAATGGAAAACCATTCTTATTACTCAAAAGACTGTACTTTTATTTAAGTATGTTTATTTAAACATTAGGAATGCCTAATTTCTGTCCTTTAATTGCTCAAGATGATCTTCAAAGTTGTGTATATATAGCTTAGTATTTTTTATACAGAACAAATTAAATATATTTTAAATCAGAACTCATCAGTCTTGATAACTTGTGTTTTTATTCTCTTTGCTCCTTATCATTGTTCCTTTCCTAAATTATGGCATATATCTGCCAATTTTCCAAAAAGATACATGAAGTATGTTTGAGTTTCCAAGTTATATCTGATAATGATGTGTAATTTGGTATTTCATTTTTCTTATACTTCTGTTTAACAAGGAAGTAAAGATTCCTGGGTTAATAGAATCGTTTTTTTTAGGAATGCCTGACTGGTTCAGGCGGTAGAGTCTATAACCCTTAATCTCAGGGTTGTGAGTATGAGACCAATGTTGGGTATGGATTTGATTCAGCCAAGTTGCAGGGTACAAAATCAACGTAGAGAAATTGGTTGCATTTTTATACACCAATGATGAAGCAACAGAAAGAAATCAAGAAACTGATCCCATTCACAATTGCACAAAAAAACATAAAATACCTAGGATTAAACCTAACCAAGAACACATGAGATCTGTATGATGAAAACTATAGAAAACTTATGAAGGAAATTGAAGAAGACACAAAGAAATGGAAAAACATCCAAGCTTATGGATAGGAAGAATAAATATAGTTAAGATGTCATTACTACCCAAAGCAATGAACACCTTCAATGCAATCCCAATAAAAATTGCACCAGCATACTTCACAAAACTAGAACAAACTATCCTAAAATTTGTATGGAACCACAAAAGACCCTGAATAGCCAAAGTAATACTGAAAAATAAAACCAAAACGGGAGGTATCACCATCCCAGACTTTAGCCTCTACTACAAAGCTGTCATCATCAAGGCAGTATGGTATTGACACAAAAATAGACACATAGACCAATGGAATAGAATTGAGAGCTCAGAGCTGGACCCAAAGGTATACAGCCAACTAACCTTTGACAAAGCAGGAAAGAACATCCAATGGAAAAAAGACAGCCTCTTTATCAGATGGTGTTGGGTGAACTGGACAGCAACATGCAGAAGATTGAAACTAGATCAATTTCTCACACCATACACAAAAGTAAACTCAAAATGGTTAAAGGACCTGAACATGAGACAGGAAACCATCAAAACCCTAGAGGAGAAAGCAGAAAACAACCTCCTTGACCTCCAACGCAGCAATGTCTTACTTGACACATCCCCCAAAGCAAGGGAAACAAGAGCAAAAATAAACGACTGGGACCTCATCAAGATTAAAAGCTTCTGCACGGCAAAGGAAATAATCCACAAAACTAATAGGCAACCGACGGAATGGGAAAAGATAGTTGCAAATGACATATCAGACAAAGGGTTAATATCCAAAATCTATAAGGAATTCACCAAACTCCACAACCAAAAAACAAACAACCCCATAAAGAAATGGGCAGAAGATATGAACAGACACTTCTCCAAAGAGAACATCCAGATGGCCAACAGACACATGAAACGATGCTCAGCATCGCTCCTCATCAGGGAAATACAAATCAAAACCACACTGAGATACCACCTCATACCGGTCAGAGTGGCTAAAATGAGCAAATCAGAGAACTCTAGATGCTGGTGAGGATATGGAGAAACGTGCACCCTCCTACACTGTTAGTGGGAATGTAAGCTGGTACAGCCCCTCTGGAAAACAGAGTGGAGGGTCCTCAAAAAACTAACAATAGAACTCCCCTATGACCCAGCAATAACACTGCTAGGAATTTACCCAAGGGATACAGGAGTGCTGATGCACAGGGGAACATGTACCACAATGTTCATAGCTGCACTCTCAACAATAGCCAAAACATGGAAAGAGCCTAAGTGTCCATCAACAGATGAATGGATCAAGAAGATGTGGTTTATCTATACCATGGAATACTACATGGCAATGAGAAACAATGAAATCTGGCCATGTGTAGCTACATGGATGGACCTTGAGGGTGTTATGCTGAGCGAAATAAGTCAGGCAGAGAAGGACAAATATCATATGTTTGCACGTATAGGAGGATTAGGAGGAACTTAACAGAGGACCATAGGGGAGAAAAAGGGGGGAAATGGTGGGGGAAAGGGAGAGAGGCAAACCATTAGAGACTCTTGAATGCTGAGAACAAACTGAGGACTCATGGGTGTGGGGGGAGAGGGGGCAGATGGGCATGGAGGAGTGCACTTGTCGAGATGAGCACTGGGTGTTATATGTAAACCAACTTGAGAATAAATTATTTGTAAAAAAATAATAAAGAAATAAAATCTTGAAAAATATTTTAAAAAGTCAAATCTGTTTTGCTTATTTTTATTTTCTAATTTGTTTCCATTTTCAATGATTTTTTAATTGTAGAAAACATAGTAAGAAAAAATATATATCAAATGGGCCCCCTAATTGTATATTGTTAGAGTAGAAAATTTTGAAGATTAGAGAAAAATAGCCAGCTTACTTAGCCTACGGAGAATGAAAGCAAATCTATCCATATTTTTGGAATCTCCTTCTGTTTAAATTACAGGAAAAAAAAACTGTTGAAACAAAATCTTGATACTTTTTGTCTTTCCTTTTTTCTATTAAAGTTTAAAGCTGATTTTTATTGGGCAGATATTGTCTTTTATATGTAACAGTAATATATGACATAAAGGAATGTGTAGATCTTTATTATTAAATGCAAACTTGCAAGCAAATTCTCCACGAATGTAAACTGTAGAGATGAGAATCCTTTCCTTTTCTCTTCTCACTGCTTTCTGACCATGCTGCCCCCAAGAAAACTCCCAAGAGCTCCATGCTTATAATTCATTAATTTTGGACATATCTGTTCTTATTCTGAGGTGATGATGTAATTATAAACCTCTGCCACCAACATATCCTCACTATTGCTTTGTACAAGAATATATCCTATTTGGAAAATGTTAGTGCCAGATGTCTTTAGAATTTGGTATATTTTAGAGTTTTAAAAAGGTACCTGTACCATGTACTCTGGAACTTACCTAAGGGGTTCTGTGGTAGCCCCCTGAGTCCAACATTTTATATTTTTTGTAATAGATTTGCTAGCAAAATCAATTGTAGTAAATTCACCCTAAGTTGTGTAAATGAAGAATAGAAGTAATGTTTTATCAATTCCAGTTTGGTTCTATGGTCAAATAAATTTAAAAAAGTAGACATAACAGTTGGATTTCAGAGCTTTTGAATTTCAGGGTGTTTTATATATATATATATATGTATGTATATATATTATACATGTCATATTATATTATATTATGTTCACTCTATTATATTATTTTCCTTTATTATATATATTATATATATCATATATAATATATATATATATATATATATAATATATATATATATAAAACAGAGTTGTAAAAAACTGTACCAAGAATCTTGTCAGAGATATCTCCATTTCTCTTCTGTCTCTGTCTGTGTCTCTTTCTGTCTTTTGCCAGGACAGGAACCCAAATGAAATGAGTGGATTTATAGTAAGAGAGTTTCCTAACAGAACTATTTCTGAAAATTTGTAAAAACATTTAACTTCACATTTAAAAATATAAGGCATACAACATTCAAACCTTACTTGCTTTTAAAGACTAAAACTCTTAGCTATGTTACCCACATGCAACATATATTTGACAATTGACCTGTAGCATGTTTTCCCTGATTTAAAAAAAAAGAAAGTTTGTTGTTTGGCTTTGTTTTTCTAATTTGGAGATTGTTTTTTCAAACTCATTTATGTCCATACATTTAGTAGGAATATATAACACTATGCAATATCTATCATGTCATTTATTAATAGCAGTTCATTTTCCAACAAAGACAGGGAAAACAAGAATATGAGCCACTTTGAAAAATCTCACCTCTTATGAAATAAGTTATCTCTAAGTTTATATTTAAAGCTCATTTTAAATATTTTTCAATAAGAAAATGCAGTGTGAACTTTTTAAGGGATTAGTAGAGAGTTGATAGGTTTAAAGTTATTTTTTTCTCTTAATAAACTTAACCATAATTCACTTCAAATATTTTCAAGCAAAATCTCTAATCAGTTATGGAACTATGGAGCCCTGAAAGAGAAACAAATATTAGAATTAATATGCTAAGAAGGAACTATATTATGGCTTCTTTTTGGCTACATAAATGATTGTGTCTTTGATTTTTTGCAGCCTCACTACGATAATACATGTAGGTTTAGATTTCTTTTTTACTTATTTTGTTTAAGATCATTTGGGTTTCCTGAAATTGTGAATTGAGATCTTTTATTAATTTGGGAAATTCTTAAACTTTCATCTCTTCAGATGTTGCTTCTACCTCATTCTCCCCACCTTCCCACTCTTAAACTCTAATTAAACATGTATAAATACTTTTCTCTTGTATTCTTTTGAACTGCCTTCTGCTCCATCCTTGAGCTTCCTCTCTTGCCTTCTACCTCCTGGGCTTCCTTACAGATTTTCTTTTCATCCTGAATTATTATTGTTACTTTTTAGGTCTTTATTCTACCTCACATGCTTTTATTTCATGTATATCTAATTTGCACCAAAGCAAGACCACTCAATTTTTTTATTTCACTTTTATTTTTCACTTCACAATATCTGTTTAGTTATTTGTCAATTCTTTTATGTAACTTTGCTATTTTCTGTTCCCAAACTAACACCTGGCATATATTTCCTTTCCCATATTAAAGATCTATATTTAGGGGCACCTAGATGGCTCAGTCAGTTAAGTTCTGACTCTTGATTTCCTCTCAGGTCATGATCTCCTGGTTTTGTTTCTTCGAGCCCTGCGTTGGGCTCTATGCTGGCAGCTTGAGGTCAGCTTCTCAGGGTCTGTTTGAGATTCTGTCTCTTTGCCCCTCCCCTACTCACACTGTCTCTCTCTCTGTCTCAAAATAAATGAACTTAAAAATTTTAAATAAAGATCTATATTTATAATCTGTGTTGAATAATTTTGATACCTTTGAGCACCTATCTCTTGCTTCTCACTGATGGAATCTTCTCTCCTTATGTTTCTGGTGATCTTTGTGTGATGAATACGAAGTTTAAATTTTAATTTATAGAAATTTTCTTGAGTCCTGGGAAAATGTCATTTTCCACCAAACAGGATTTTAAGTTACTATTGCCATTATCTCTAACCATCAAGATAAACTTAATTCAACCTTGAAGCATGAGATTTTCTGCATGAACGACTCAAAATCAAGCATTAGGGGATACAAAGTATGTTTTACTTGGTTTCCACCATCAGTTCTAGAAAGTATCCCTTCAGAGTTCTAGTCCAAATTCAAGATTAACTCACCAGGGTTACTCTTGGAAGACTGAAAGACTTTGTTTCTTTCCCCTAGACTCTTTAAGTTGTTACATTCTGTGAGGGGAAAAGGGTTCTGAATGTTAGATTGACTTCTCTGGATTACTCTTCACTCCCATTTCTTGGTAAATCCACACTAGCATTCACTGATTGTCCCCCCAAAATATTCTTAAATTACTTTGTCTCAAATTTTTAGTAGCTTTCATTAGAGGGTTGATTACCAAGATTGCTCCTCAAAGAAGAAATCCCATAGTGAGACATTAGCAATCGACTTCATGAAGAATGGAAATGAGTAAGGGAAAGTTAGAGAAGAACCAGGCTAGCAGAGAAAAGGAGGATGGGAGAAATTACTGCTGGAAAGAATTTGGTCATAATCAGTCATAGAATAGGGTGAGAGACATCATGGGAGCCAAAAAGAGAAAGAGTTTTCAGAGGAGATAACAAATAATACTATAAAAATCACCAAATAGGTTGAGTGCTGAGAAAAAGGTAATCAAATTTGGTAATTA
This sequence comes from Proteles cristata cristata, assembly GCA_017311185.1. Taxonomy (NCBI): domain Eukaryota; kingdom Metazoa; phylum Chordata; class Mammalia; order Carnivora; family Hyaenidae; genus Proteles; species Proteles cristata. The sequence continues at coordinate 2,713,060 of JAESUZ010003705.1, read as the reverse complement.
GTAAGACATTAGAGAATCAACGTGGGCCACTTCAAGAACTGTGGTTTTAGAGTTTTCAAAGTACTAGTTAGCTAAAAAGTATATTTATCAGCTTCTATAAGTCAGGAAACGGCAAGAAAAGAGAAAAGGTTTCAGACAACGTAATTCTACTGTATGTGTTTAAAATATTTTAATTAAATCATTCTATGGTTAAACTATAATTAAATTTCTTTATGAACAGACAAAAAGGATTGAAAGACAATGCTTACCAGACCAATCCTAAAATTAATCTGGCAGGACCTATATAAGACAAATTTCTGTTAATATAGAAGAGTGATAATATTAGACATTTAATGGTTTTCTCATAATATTTAATTTCCATGAACTCAAAGATCATCTTTTGATACTTGTTTGTGAATTAATTAACTTGATATAAGCATATCAGCTTATTTGATTGAACATGTGGATTAGGATTTCATGACCAGCAAGGTATTTTTATCTTTAAACAAATCCATTTTAAAATAATACAATTTTGAAAGACATACTAAATTCAAGTTTGTGTCTTTTATCAGCAGAAACCTGAACTTGATTATGATGTGTAAGAATAAAGCTCTCATGAGGAACAACTTTAAGACTTTATAATCTTTTTGATTTATATGTAAGAAAGAATAGAAGCATTTCTGAATCCCTTCCAGTGGAAATTATTCAATGGTGCTCTCCATTGACTATAACTGTTGTCTTATTGGATGGCAAACTCTCTTCTACTCTTGTTACACCAGATAGTTGTATCAAATCACTTCTGACTTTATGGTCGGAAATGAATGCATGAATGAAAGTCTTCTGGGATATTTTATTTTACTGTTAGTAGCTTAAAATTAATGTGTTCAGTTCACTCCAATCAAGTGCCTAAAAGGATTTAGCAGGTGCTTAAAATGGTAAGAAAGTTTAGGCCAACCAATAGGTTAGGAAAGTTCTTATTACAAGATAATATTGTACCCAGTAATTTGACTGGAATTTGAACTTGTTTGCCTATCCCCACTCCTGATTTAATAAAGAAAACTGGATTACTCTATTATGATTTATTCTAGCCTACATTTATTTTTATGTTCCAACACTAAGTATAAGTATCTGGTTTCATCTAGACATCTGTCAATGGTCAGGTTATGGATAGCTAAATAAGCTTTTACAGTGTCTCGAGATTATGGAATTGACTACTCTTCAGGGACATAAATACATACCTTATATATGTTGGATTTAGTACAAATCTACAATCAGATCAAAAATAATCTTAAAAGAAAGGACAAAAATTAAGTTAGTATTGATCCCCCTGTATTAGAATAATTCTCTGATTTGTGTGAAACATTGACACAGAATTTACTAAAATGAAAATCAGAGTTACTATTTTGAGAATCAGCATCACAAGGAAAATTCACTTGACCATTCAGGGGAAAACAGAGTTGTGAACTGAAGACCTTTCTAAGTATTTATAGTTTAATAACAATGCCACATGTGGATCTGCCTGAAGCATTTTCTTTTCCCTGTGTCTATCCTGCCACTTATAGAGAGCAAAAGGTAAATATTCTCTTTATATGAATACAGTTCGGTTTTACTACCATGAAATTGGAGTGCATTGGCAGACAGTGAATCGTGCTAGGTACATGCTGCCTAAAACAATCAAATAATTTAAGTGAAATATAGTCAATAAACCTGTAAAGTAAGCTGATTTATTTAGTTAAGGCAATCTACTTTGAGAATGTTTCTTCTTGAAACTTCTTTTGCTAATAGTTATGTTGCTAACAATATTGAAGAGTATATGTGCATATTGGTCTATTAAAGGCTTCAACATGTCTTAGAGCAGAAAAAAAAATAGTTGATTTTATGTAGATCCACTTTGCTTAAATACCTGACAAATAAAACCCTTTTTTCTTTTCTTCTTTTCTTAATTTTTTTTTCTTTTTCTTTCTTTATTTTGGTTAGGAAAGACAGCAGTCTTGTGTGCAGTTTTTAGACCTCCATTCAGCCTCAAAAGAATAGGTCTTAGGCCTGGAATACCTCTTTCCAAAAGATAAAGAGTATGCACAGACAATACAGGGCTTATCCTTGAGTGGGAATATCTTTCTCTGTTTCAAACTCAGTGAGCACTTCTTTATTTTGCTTAAGTATCTCACCCTGTTACAGGCAGACCCTCAGCTGTCAGTACTTCAGACTCAGGGAAGGTGGAGGAGAGGTTCCTGTACCAAAGGGTAATGGGGATGTGCTGAGCCAATGGCTCTGTTTTAGTTGTCAAGGGAATACACCAGCCATGGCAGAACTGGCACACACTACTAAACCTGATCTTGCTGTCTCTCCTCTTTGTGAGTAAAAGTGTTGTTCTATCCAGTGCTTGATGATGATACGCTTTCCTTGGCAACTCCTATGCCAAGATGCAATGGGCAGAACTGTTTGGATCCAAATTCCCGATGGCTAGTGTTGGGATGATCTTTATGATCCCCCATAGAATCGGAATTCTCTCTTGGCACAGGCAACCAGTGCATGGTGTTCTAATCAGTGATATTACTCTTTTTTTTTATGTCTTTTTTTTTAATGTTTTATTTATTTCTAGTAGAGAGAGAGAGAGACAGCGTGAGCAGGGGAGGGTCAGAAAGAGAGGGAGTCACAGACTGAAACAGGCTCCAGGCTCTGAGCTGGCAGTCAGCACAGAGCCCGACGCGGGGCCCGAACCCACGAACCGAACCACGGACGCTTAACCGACTAAGCCACCCAGGAGCCCCATCTAATCAGTGATATTACTCTTAATGATGTGTATCAAAATCAGCACTTCCTAGAACATCGTTCAGAAATTATTTCTCTAGGTAATTGAAATTTTGTATTTGTTTTTAAATGTTTTTTATTTATTTCTGAGAGAGAGAGACAATGTGAGCAGGGAAGGGTCAGAGAGAGAGGGAGAGACAGAATCTGAAACCAGCTTCAGGCTCTGAGCTGTCTGCACAGAGTCTGATGTGGGGCTGGAACCCACGAACTGTGAGATCATGACCTGAGCTGAAGTTGGACGCTTAACTAACTGAGCCAGCCAAGTGTCCCAAGATAGTTGAAATTTTGTACATTAGACAGGTCTTGTGACATTTGACATTTGCTAAACTGTTCAGGTTTTGTGAAGTTGACCTATAATGAAGAAAATTATGAAACGTGATGTGATGGTATGTTTTTACTCTATTTACTCTAAGGTTAAGGACATTGTACACAATGGTCCTCTTTATGAAGACTTTTCCTCTGATCTCAGTAACAGATATAGTTATGTAAATTTGATGGAACCATTTCTCTCTCTCTTTTTTTAAGTTTTTATTTAAATTCCAGTTAGTTAACATAGAATATAATATTACTTTCAGGTTTACAGTAGAGTGATTCAACACTTTCATAGAACACTCAGTGGTCATCATGGCACGTGCACTCCTTAATTCCCATAACCTGTTTAACCTATCCCCTACTCACTTCCCCTCTGGTAACCATCAGTTTGTTCTCTATAGTTATGAGTCTGTTTCTTGGTTTGCCCTTCTTTTTTTCCTCTTTGTTTTGTTTCTTAAATTCCACATATGAATGAAATCATGGTATTTCTGTTTCTCTGACTTATTTTGCTTAGCATAATACTCTCTAGCTCCATTCTATCATTGCAAATGGCAAGATTTCATTCTTTTTATGGCCAAGGAATTGCCTTGTATATATATATATATATATATATCTCTCTCTCTACACACACATGTATATATATATATATACACCACATTTTCTTTAGCCATTCATCAATCATTGGACATTGGGGTGTTTCTGTAATTTAGCTATTGTAAATAATATTCCTATAAATATTGGGGTACCTATATCCCTTTGAATTAGTATTTTTTATATTTTATGGGTAAATACCTAATAATTGTATCTGTTTCATGTATATTGAGGACATTTAATTTGGTAGCTGGATCTTATTCTTCTGTGTGTTGGTTGCTAAATAGCTCAAATATGTAACACATATTCATAGATGTTTTACTTTCCTTTTCATTTTAACTTCAGTTATATTTTAAGTTTTGCTGCATGTATAAGATTTCCATTGCTGCCATAGCAAATAAAGACAACTTAGTGACCTAAACTAGCACAAATTTATTATCTCCTAGCTCTGCATGCCAGAAGTATGGGCTGGCTCAGCTGGTTTTCTCTGCTCCATGTTTGACAAAGGCAAACCCAAGAGGTTGGTCTACTGTATTATTATCAGGATGCACTAGAAAGTGTTCACTCAAAGCTCATTCAGGATACTAGCATAATTCGGAGCATTGTGGTTACAGGACTGATGGCCTCATTTCTTTGCTGGCTGTCAGCTAGGGGCTGCTGTTATTGTCAAGAGGCCTCACTCTGATCCCTGCATTGTGACCCCTGCATCTCACAGCTAGCCATGATGTACCAAATTCTTGCAATGCCTTGGATCTGACTTTCTCTTCTCTTCTTTTTCTGCCACATTTTATGTCTTCTCTTTTGCCTCTAGCCAGAGAAATTTCACTGCTTTTAAGGGCTCAGAAGATTAGATTGGGTCCACCAGAATAATTCAGGATTGATCTTCCCCTCTTAAGTTTCATAAGATTAATTATATCTGCAGAGTCCCTTTGACCATGTAAGGTAATATTCACACAGGTCCCAGGGATTAGGTCATGGACGTGTGTATGAGGTCATTACTTGACCTGCTATATTATACTTTATAAATGTTTGTTTATTGTCTTTTGATATATCATAAATAATGTTTTAAGAACAAGTCAAGAAAAAATAGATACTTTTCCAATGAACTGAAAAAAAAAGAAATTCAGATTACTTTGTATATGAAGAGAATCTCATAAAATTTTTTCAAGCTAAAGTTTGATTTAAAATGCAATGTAAATTTTAGAGTTAAAGTATATTAAATGAGCATTTACAAATTTTAAGCATACATATTTGCCAGGATTTTGGGCTATTTTTCTAAGTTAATGAACAAAATAAATGACCGACTACGAATTACATCATTATATTATTACATTATTTTGTCTCTCTTTACCTCTGTCCTTAGTGTTTAAGTTCATGAAGGATTTGCTTTATTTCATCTAATTTTTAACATATTTTAAACCTTTATTCATTTTGAGAGAGCATGAGCAGAGAAGGGGTAGAGAGAGAAGGAGACACAGAATCTGAGGCAGTCTCCAGGCTCCAAGCTGTCAGCACAAAGCCCCTATGCAGGGCGTGAACTCAAGAACTGTGAGATCTGACCTGAGCTGAAGTTGGAGGCTTAATCAGCTGAGTCACCCAGGTGCCCCTATTTCATTTAATTTTGTAATTACCAGAACCGTAAGTCCTTTCACTGTCCAAACACAGAAACCTCTGCTAGCAAAAAGTGTCCATCCTTTTTGGGAAGCCTATTTAGTAAGATGTATGTTTTTTTTGTTTTGTTTTGTTTTGTTTTTTTTTAATTTTTTTTAATGTTTTATTTATTTCTAGGAGAGAGAGAGAGAGACAGCGTGAGCAGGGAGGTCAGAGAGAGAGGGAGACACAGACTCTGAAATAGGCTCCAGGCTCTGAGATGGCAGTCAGCACAGAGCCTGACGCGGGGCTCGAACCCACGAACCGCGAGATCATGACCCAAGCAAAAGTCAGACGCTTAACCGACTAAGCCACCCAGGTGCCCCAAGATGTATGTTTTTTAAGGACTTTTTTTTTTAACAAAAGTGACATAAATCTGGGCCCAGGTGTTTACTAGTTTTAGGGTATTTGAGTACTATGTAAACTTACTGTTCTGTTTCCTCACTTGTAAATAAGTTTAGTAGTTGATAGTTCACAAGGCTGTGTCTAGGAACTGTAAATCGTTTAGCACTATGTCTGGAATATAGTTAAGAAAAAGTCAATGAAGGAGGATTTTATTTTTTTAAGATTTTGATTACAGGGGATCAGTGAGAAACATGACTTCATTGCTATGAAAGAAGGCAGATCATAGAAGGGTTTTCTCTATCCACCAAAAACTTGTTTTTATTATTTTAGCCATATAAGACATTATTCTTGTTCTGCTACCCAGTGAATATTCATATAGACATTTTCATGTACCTTCTCTCTCCTTGGTAATCTTTCTGCATCTCTTACTTTCTATCTCAGGTCACTTATCTTCTGGTGAGTTCATTCCTTAGAATTCCCTTCACTGAGTGTTGGCCAGCAGTGGACTCTTACAGTTTCTGTTTGTCTGAAAATATATTTATTTCACAAGTTCATTCTTGTGAGATTGTCCACTCCTCATCTCTTGTATAAAATTCTATGTTGGCAGCTATTTTCTTTCAGCACACTAGAGATGTATTTGATTGCCCAATGACTTCTCTGACTGTTCTTAAGAGGGCACTTCTCATCCCAACTGTCAATTCTTTGAAGGAAACCTGACTTTTATTCTTCTCCTGCTCTAGCAACCTTAAACATTTTTTTTTGTATGTAGTGTTTTATAGTTTAATATTCTGTATATAGGCTTGGCTTTCTTTTTATTTATCATTATTAGAATTCATGTAATTTCTTGAAGCTATGAAATATTGGTTTATATTAGTTCTAGAAAATCCTCAACCTTTAACTTGTCAAGTAATTGCCTCAACCCAACGCTCTCTTTCTTTCCTTTTGGAACTTAATCTTCCATTTCTTTTAAGTTCTCTCTGTTTTTAAATTTTTTCATCCTTTATTTCTCCTTGTGCTGCATATGGATAACATTTCCTTGACAGTTGGCAAATGCTTTCTCTATAATAATATAATCTGGTATTAAACTCATCTATTTAGTTAAAAGATTTTGGTTATTGGGGTGCCTGGGTGACTCAGTCACTTAAGTGCCTGACTTCAGCTCAGGTCATGATCTCATGGTTCATGGGTTCAAGTTCCAGGTCAGGCTCTGTGCTAACAGCTTAGAGTCTGGAGCCTGCTTCAGATTTTTTTGTCTTTTTCTCTTTCTGCCCTTCCCCTGCTTGTACTCTGTCTCTCACTCTTTCTCAAAAATGAATAGACATTAATTTTTTTTAAATAATAGATTTTGGTTACTGTATTTTTTCTTATCATAAGCTTTGTTTTCTTAATATATTACTTTTTAGTTTCTTATTTCCTGCGGATATTTCAAATTTCTTGAACTATGGCAAAAGGAGTTATTTTAGAACTTACATCAAATAATTTCAACATATGTATTTTGACTTTCTACTGTTTGTGTATGTTCTTAGTCAAGATGCCTTATTTTCTTATGAAACTGATTACTTTTTGTTATAAGTTCATCACTCCCTTTAAAAGATTATATTTAGTGATTCATTAAGGCCTAAAATGAGAGTAATTTTCTCCAGAGAAAGTTTGTGTTTGCTTTAGCCAGGCAGCTGGAGGTTCTACCAGACAAGCTATTTGGTCCACCTAAGGTATGTAAACTTGGCTCTACATCTGTGCGAGGGATGGCTTATGATTGCAACTTCTTGGGGACATTTTTGTCCCATCTCTACTCAGGGCCTATGTAACTTTTCCTCCAGTAGCCTGATATTAGAAATGTAGGTATGATCATTAGGGTATCCAGATTCATGTGGGGAAGCTTTGCTGTTAGACTGCCCATTTTGCTTGGTTCCTGGGTTTTTATGTATCTTCCCCTTCAGGTGATGATGCCAAAAACTAAATTATGTTTGATGGAGCACAGATGTCCTCAGCCCAAAACTGGTTCTCACACTCCATGAATTCTCATTTTTGCTTGGATTTTTGGCTCTTTGGTCCTCTTGTTAGCTCTTCAATACTTTAAAATATATATATTACTTATTAATATATGCATTTGTATATTAAATAAAATACATTTATATATACACATATATATGCATAGTTTTGTGTATATATATATATATATAGTTGTTTTTGTTTTTAGTAGCAGATTCTTTTAACCCTATGTGGTAGAGAGAATAATAGCCCACTAAATATGTTCATGTTCTAATTCCCAGAACTATGAATGTGTTATGTTACATGGCAAGGAGAAAGTAAGGTTGCAGATGGAGTTAAGGTTGCTAATTCATCTGCCTTGAGAAGGGGGAGATTACCCTGACTTGCCTGGGAGGGCCCAGTGTAGTCACAGCATTGTTAGAAGTGAGAGACAGAGGCAGGAGAGTCAGAGTGAGGTGATGTGAGAAGTATGCAACTAGTTATTACTGGCTTTGAAGAAGGAAGAGGGCCTTGTGCCAAAGAATGTGGGCAGCCTCTAGAAGCTGGAAAAAGCAAGGAAACGGATTCTCCCTTAGAGCCTCCAGAAAGGAAGAAGCTTTGCCAACATACTTGATTTTGGAACGGTAAGGCTCATTTTAGACCTCTGACCTCCAGAGCTGTAAAATAATTAATTTGTGTTATTTTAAGCCACTAGGTTTGTGGTAACTTATAATGACAGCAATAGAATAATAATGCATTCTATCTTATTAGAAATAGAAGCTCCCCATTGTTTTATAAAGAGTGTAGTTAAATATTAAAGGTCTGAAAAGAACAATGGTACTGTCCCCGTTTTTGTGGTTACTTTACACTTAATATAATTTAAAACATAGTGGTGAAATAATGCACTGCTAAGGAAAGTAAGGATATTTTTGTCTGATCCAATTGGTTTTAATATTAGTGATTGATGCTCCTTACCTTAAATCCTGATCAATTTGAAACTAAAGAACATAGTGTTTCAATTGGTTACCAAATATGCTTATTTCTGGCAAAGTAACAGAAACTGAAATTTTAACTAGCTCTCTTCCCCCAAACATAGCTCAGAAAAAATGGAAATTTTTGCTACAAACATTTTCTCAACACTTTTAGCAAATAAAAACCTAAATGACTACAACTTTGATCATTTACAACATGTGAGTTTTTGTCAGAGGTTTTACTTTTGTTTCAATAACATTACTGAATCAAATTATTCTTTAAATTAAAACCGAACTTGATCTATTTCATGTGTGCCAAGTTACTCAGCCTTATTGCTATGTGTTTGCTCATGGAAGCCACTAATCCTAAGAGGACTTGCACAGACCATGTGAGGAGCTTGGGGATCAGATCCCATGACAAACCATGATGAGCAAAGATTTCCTTCCAGATAGCATATGATACATATTTTCCATCATAAAATGTATATGAAGCAATATAGATGCATACAGTGTTAATTCAAAACCCTAAAAAGATGAGATTGGAAGAATTTGACCTGGTCCTGGAGCCAGTATACTTTCCAGTGTGTGACAGTGTTTACTAAATAGATGGATGATCATTGATTGAGGGACATTAGGTGAGTCATTTAGTCCTTATTGGCTTTGTTCTCATCATTTCTAAAATAATAAGGAATAAATAGAATAATAATTAAGGTTTGTCATTCTCTAACATTTTAACTATTATAGAAAGAGGGTACTCACACACATACCTATACAAAAATAATATATATTATTATACGTAAAATATATTAATAAATAAGGACCCTCATCTAACATTCTGAAAATGTCTTTTAAAATAAAATTTAATAAGAACAACACCTGAGTTACATTGGGTAGATGGTTATGTTGGAAGGAGAGGAGAAAAGGTCTGTCTCATTGTGGCTAGGGTAATGAACTTCAAAGTTGCCTTAGTTCCCCCTGACACATAACATTTGTTTCATAACTTTTGATATAGTTGAAGATCATCACTGTTACAGAGAGATATTAACAAAGTATAAAGTATTTCCCCTCTGCTGATCATCTTTTACTGGTACCTACTCAAAAATTTGGAGATGTCCTCCTATGGAAAAAATGTTGGCCCTATTCATCTTGCCTGTCTGTAAAACAGCTCAGTGAGGATAATGATTCTTCATAACATGTGTCTGTGGTTGCAATTAATGTGTTCCCCAAAGGATTTCTAGCAAGACTTGTCTTTCCATAATATACCATGTCTCTTTTATACTGAGCATTTGATAAATAACTTCTCGAAGGAGCTAGTACTGATGGACTGTTATTGCTTGATATGGCTGGTGCAGCTAGCCCAATCTCTGAGCTAATAGTGCATGCTAAAGCTGTTTAACGTTAAGAAGTTGTAACATTTTAAGTTGTGAATCTTAGCTAGATCACTCTGTTTGACCAACTGCAAATCAATTCTTTTGAAATCAAGCTTAAACTGGGTTGAATATCAATCTTACTATACACAGACTAAAGAACATTGGATCAATTATTTAAATATTGTGAAACTTCATTTCTTTATCCACAAGATGAAGAAAACATTGCCTGCTTCCATGAATTATGTGAAATCCTTTGTAAACTCTAAAGCTTATCATATTAGTTGTTAGTCTCATTATATGTGACATAATAGTATAAATATTAGATAATACAGGAATGCCAAAGGGCTTTGCTTATTGTATTTTTTTTTAGTATTGAGCACTTTGACTTGTAATTCAGAAAGCTCTTCTAGAAATTAAAGGCATAAGCTTTGTTCCTAAAAAGCTCTCAGTAAATTGATACATTCCAGTGAGAAAACAGTCACTGTGCATAGTGAAAGACTCTATAAATTGGGTAAATATTAATTGGGTGCTGCAGGAGTATAGGAGAAGGGATATCCAACCCTCACTGGTAGTTCAAATGAGGTAAACTTGATCAAAGGTTTAAAATAGAAAACTGAGAATAAAGTAAGCAGAAGAAGGGGAAGAACACATTTTTAAGTGGAATGGAGGCCTGTGCAAAGTTAGGACAAGTTTTCTGTGCTCGAGGAGTAAGAAATGGCTTGGAGTGATGGGTCCAAACATGAAAAGTGGAAGGGATATGATTAGTAAGGCACATACATGCAAGAGAAGCAGAATTTACCCTGCTCTCTAGTTAGGAGAAGAACTGAAATTTTTTAGAGAAGTAAGATGAATAGAGTTCTTCTTTTGGAAGATTTTCCTCACAGCTTGTAGCTGATGGATGGAGAGCCAGAGGGAGGCACTGAGAAAAAGGGCCAGGAAAACTGGAAACATAGAGCATAGTTGGGAAATTTTTATGTATTTAGAAAGCAGGGCTCAAATTAGGTTAGACTGAAACATTAGGCACTGGGCATGAATGGGGTTGACTAGAGAAAGATTTAAGAAATAGTCTCTATCAGCTTGTTTACTGATTGGTCAGAGGTGGAGGTGAAGGAGAGAAGAATATTACAGTCTCTTAAATTTCTGGTTTGGTGAGCCCCTACTCTCATTGAGCATGGGACCTGGGAAAGGGCAGAGACATTAGAGATATATTTCAAAACATCCACATTTGTTTCAGAATAAGTAAAGTGTCATGTTGTATTAGATTAGACATTGATCTGTCCGTCTAAGAAAAAAGTTCTATATCAGCCACTGCCACTATCAGTTTTAAAGTATTTTGAACTATACATTCAAGTAAGGGTGTATGCCTCTTTTAACTTTTTTCCTTGTGATCAAATGGGTAATTTGAAATTTTTCCAAATAAATGGCTTCGGCCTGAAGACAAAGTATGTCAAACAAGAATTTACACATTTTAGGGTCCCAAAGCAATCCATCATAATGAAATATAAATTATATCTTTATCTTTCACAAGATTACTGAAACTATGTGACTAGTCTGTGCATTAAGATAGTATAATATATGAATCTCATTATCATCAGTAGTAGATTTTTCTTATTAGTGATGAAAGGATTGTACAATTACACATCAAAACAATTTTTTTTCCTCTTGGAATCACTTCATCATTGTTTCTTGTTTGAATATGTTTTAAAAATTTTAATATTCATTTCTTTTGAAAGAGAGGGTATGAGCAGGGGAGGGCAAGAGAAGGAGAGAGAGAGAGAAAGAGAGAGAGAGAGAGAGAGAATCCCAAGCAGGCTTTGCACAACCGACACGGAGCCTTTTGCTGGGCTCGAACTCACAAAGTGTGAGATCCTGACCTAAGCTGAAATCAAGAGTCAGATGCTTAACCAACCGAGCATTGGTTGAGATAGTTCAAATGGTGGACTATTTTATATAAAGAAAGATTTCATGATCATTGTTATGATGATTATAACTTATCCAGTTTGTCTTATTATACACTTACATGTCAAAAATTTATTTTTTTCCTGGGGTGCTGCGTGGCTCAGTCAGTTGCACTTCCAACTCTTGACTTCTGCTCAGGTCATGATCTCATGGTTTGTGAGTTAGAGCCTCGCAGGGTGCTCTGCAAAGACAGGTCATGATCTCAGGGTTGTGGGATAGTGCTCTGCTGCTGACAGTGCAGAGCCTGCTTAGGTTTCTCTTTCTCCCTCCCTCTCTGCCCCTCCTCCACTCCCACACATGCAACACTCTCTCTATCAAGATAAATAAACTTTAAAAAATAATAGTAAGAATAATATTTGTATACCAGATGTATAAGTTAAATTTCTCCACTAGCCCTTTCCATTGTGACATACTTAGGATAATAAAGTAGAAATTTTAGTTTTGGGGACCTATTGTTCAGTTTAGAAGAATTAATACAATCTAACATAAGAGATTAAAATTTAAATTGTACTAATTCTAAAAATTAAAATCTAACCATGTGAAGCATTTACAATCCTTAACAGTGTCATAAATCATTTTAACTTTTTAGCAAGGTGACAAAAATTGCTGTATTTTGTAAAGCTTTTTTTACACAGTCATATTCTGTTATAAGTAAATTCGGGCTCCAGGCCAAGGAGAACTTTGGAGAACTTTTAAGTTTGAGAGACTGTCTCACAGCTGGAAAGCACCCCAAAGTGGATTGATCATAGAAGAATATGTTTTCTATTATCCAGCCCTCTACCAAACTATTTCTTGTAGCTTGAAAATAATAAAGATTTTGTAAGCCCCAAGAGGTCTTTTTTGATCCATGAATGAAGTTACCCTGGATTCATATAACTAAAATCTGACTTCCTTTCAGCCATTGAAATTCAAAACCCTTCCATTTATTAGAATGGAATAAGAAAAGTCTTCCAAAATGTCAGAACCTAGTAATTTAATGAAGTCAATGTCAGTGCATATCAAAAGTTTTTATTCCATTTAAGGTGAGTACAATATGATGTGAAAGGAAATGTAAAATGAGTCATGGAGGTAGGTTAATTAAAACAGAATATTAGAGGATGAATTCAGGTAGCCTTTAAATTATTTTAACACCTTTTTAAAATCAAAGTTATACTTTTTTCTCTTATCATAAAATTATTTATTTTACTCATATTTCAGTACTTAGAATTTATGAATTTCCAGAAAAATAAGATATTTGGGTTTTTGTTACTTTAAATTTCTTGTCACCCGGAATGTTGAGGTGAGAAAAAATCTTTAAAAAGTGGTTTATATACACCATCCATGAGCCTACAGTGCCATTTTACTCATGGTATATTGTACATTTGTAGTACCTTTTTATAGACAAAACCAAGCATGATTCATAGACTCTTCTACATGACCTATTTAAAACTACTCTCCAGTTTACAGTAGGCAGTGGAAAAACTCAGTTGTTGTATACAAAGGTGGCACCCTAGTAAATTAGCAGTATGTCTAAAATAAAAGCCAGATACTCACTTCAATTCTAGATCACATATACATCCAGATCATACATGTAAGAATGTAATTTTGAAGCAGTTTTTCTCAGAATAAAATTGGAAATTGCCCTTAAGAATTATTTACTATCGAAGTCAAAGCAAATAACTACAAAATCACAAGGTTTGAGAAGTGGTGCAATCACCCATCTTGCCAGTTGAAAGAAATTGATGCATCATGTTGAACTTTCATCATTCATGTTACACTAGTGAACCTAAACACACAGAAAATAGATTACTCAAATTGCTTACAATAAATGCCAACCCTCATCTCTCCATATCAAAGAGATGAGGATATGGGAGAATTAAAAAAACAAAACAAAACTGCAGATTATCCTTAAATCTTGTTTTAGCCAATTTTTTTTACTTCCTGTCCTATGAAACTATTTTTTAAAACCAGATCTTAACAGAATTGCGTCCTTCTTGCCCCTGTCTGCCCTCTCGTGGAGAGCAGCAGCAGGATATAAAGAAAGTACGGGGCAGGCGGAATATTCACAGTGAGATGATAAGTACTTAAGATAGGTGTTACCACATGTCACTAGTTGATAATGTCTAGTGAGATTCTGCATATTTCAAAATAGTGCCCTATTTTTAATATCGCATTCGTTTTCAACTACTGAATCTCAGCTGGCTCACTCTGCTCTAAGATTGCAGGAGGGAATCCCAGAGGAAAGGAAAAGCAGAGGAAATTGTTATCCAATATACTTTCCAGGATTTAACTAAATCGTTGGCCACAGTTGATATTCTTATTAAATGTTGGTGCTTTGTGTAAGTGAAAGAGTAACAATACCTCATGTTTTCATCAGAATATTTGTCGGGGGAGGGGAAAGGGGAGAGGAGAACTGGAGAAGACCTATCATATCCCAGATCTGTGTAAATAACTTGATTAATAGCTTTATCTCAGTTCATGCAGACTGCATCCTAAACCATAAAAGTTTCTGTTTCTTTGGGTTTATTGGACTATTAAAAAATCACGGGCCAATAAAGGTTCAGTTAGAGACTTTTGAAATAGATAAACAGAACCTTTGACTCATAACTAATAAGTGAATAAATAAGATTTTTATTATAAAATCACTGAGAAAAACCTAAATCTTTCCATTGTAAAATCTCCCCTATATTTCCATAATAAAACTGATGTGACAAGCCATTTAACAATAACATACAGAAGAACTCAAAAATTGTTCAGTTTTCCTTATACCAATAGATCTGAGATTGCACCCAGTATTTCTGTCCTGGTTTGGCTTTGTGCCTCAGTTCCACTCTTCCCTCCACAGCTGTGAGCTGGGTGTATTCCTACTTAGGTAATGGGGCTCCATGGAGAAGACCCAAGGGGACTGAGGGAATGAATTGCTAGAGAAAAGAAAGGGATGAAAGAGACTTTAAAAGATAAAACAAATGTTAGGGGTTTATGTAGGTCAAGACATTTAAATTTCCTTTTATTTATATTGTAATGTGGGGATTTGGAGCCGCTTTGAGCAGAGCCCACTTACTTTATAGAACAAAAAAGTTCTGATACTGCCAAGCATTGGATAAGGGTGTTGACTTGGTCTGATTATCTGTAAAAAGACTGAAGGTTGAACTGACATAAATTTATGTATTGGACTTGGGACTCCAGAAGTTCATGGAAAATCATGTTAGATATTTTGAACTGTTAGAGACATGCATACAGTCCTGTTCTATAGGTAAATAGCATCATTTTAATGACAGGTAGAAGAGATGAAAAGAAACATATTTGATTGCCACATTTAAACAACAGCAAAAAGCCACGTGTGTATGTTTGTGTGCATGTGTGCATCTATTTGTTTATAGAAGTATATATACACACATATTTTTATCTTTCCCTTCTACCTAACATTCTTAAAAGGCAGGGCCAACTTAATATTCCGTTTTTTCCATAGCCTGCATCAAGTTCCTCATGCTCCATGTCTTCTGCCTTTCAGCACCTTCATATCCCTCACATTCTTTTATGGCAGAGCACAACTCTCTCACTTTTTCTAACAAGAAACACACATTGCAGTTAAACAGCCGAGGTCATCCCCATGCTCGCGTCACAGGTCAAGCAAGATCACTTACATTTTTTAGGGGGTCATTTCTTCTCACTGGGTGGGATATGACCTTTTTTCCTTTTCATAGAAGAGAAACCACCCCAGATGTTCACCACTCCTTCTCCTTTTTTTTCCATTCTCTTCTTCGTTTGTTGCCAAGCACACATACTTAGACATCAGTCCTTTTGCTAGTTATCTTCCACTGTGTTAGCAAAAGATTGATCTTTACTTTAGTCTAGTGTATTATAAATAAAAAGCAAAACAAAGGAAAACTTCAACTCGTATTTAGAATCAACTTTAGGCCACAGGTTCTCCTTTTTAATATTGAAAACTCCCTGGTATTTTCAGTGTATTTTAAAGTCATTATTAAGATTCATTCTCTCTGCATCTGTGTTACCATCTTAATGTCATCTGTGGGCTGCATTTTCTTTTGACCATCTGCATTTTGAGCTGTCTTTTAAGGAAAAACTCTAAGAAAGTATTCACTTTAGTTATTCTTGTGTGGATTGTTCCTCTTGTTACTTCATTGACTGTCTATCCCAGATAACTTCTATCTTTTGAGGTCCTTCACATTTTCTCACCCAGTAAAACCAAGTTTGCTGGAGTTTGAACTGATTAAAAAATAAATGTAATTCTCCTCTTTTAATCTTTCCTAAGAGTAGTCAAGGAGTGGTGTCTACAGAAATAATACTACTACCCATAATTATTTTATGGGTTGAACCCAGCCTTGTTTATAAAGCCCAGTTCTTGTCTTGGTTCATTTGTGATTGATTCATTTGGCCCATAGTAGTTGAAAACATACTACATTCCAGGTACTGCTCTAGATATTGTAGGTACATCAGTGAACAAAAATATAAAACAAAACAAACAAACAAGAAAACTACATAAGAACGAAAAAGACTATCTTCATGGAGCTTACAGTCTAGTGAAAATAGACCTTATAATTGAAAACTGCCAATATATTGAAAACTAGGTACTTGCTCTGAAACGCTGCTGAACTGAAAGCCCTATACCAGCCAGCCTGATTTATGTATTCTTTACTCTTATTTCCAGTGATTTTAATTTTTAAATAACTTTTACATTTTCCATCTCTTTTACATTCCTAGGTTTATTTTTATTAAGTTCTGGAGTTGGAACAAAATAATACATTTTAAAATAAGGAAATCTGGCAAAAATACCCCACACCTTTTGTCGCCATACCAATTTTACTAGGGAACATTAATACCCTATAAAAAATCCATAACCAACATGAGTTTTTAAGAAAAAAAAAAGTCCACTGTCTAATTTTTTGGCCAGAAGAATAATTCTGTAAATTAAAATCACATTTCTCTTGAGATGAAACATTTCTTTCCAAGGGAAGTTTATTCATTTCAGAGGTAAAAATATTTATGAAGACCAAACAAACACCTTATCTTAAGGAAAAATTCTAAAATCTTACCCTTAAAAAAGCCTAATATAAATAACAATTAAATTGAAAAGATCAATTATTAACACTGTAATTGTGAATTATTTTTTAATTTAAATGATAGAAAAAATCATAGCAGACATGTATGTTCCCAAAAGAATTTTAGCAAATCTCACTATGAGACATCTGCTTAATATTTTTAAATAAATAAAATATTACCAAAACAGTTGAGGAACTCTCTCTGTATACTCTTCTCTAATACCATTTTCCTTCTTTGGCACCAGAAGTCACTTCCACTACAAATTCCAGAAGGACTTTATCTGGCTTTCCCGTACCCTACGCACTTATATATTCTTGATCCCCTTTCTCCATAATAAAAATCTTAAAAACCAATACTTTACAATTGTATTAGTTGAAACATGAATATAACCCAGGAAGGATTCATTGTTATACATTACATTAAGTGTTATCATATTCATTCTTTTCTGTTTTAAAAGAAATTAAAATTAAAATGTTCCTGTGGGCCCCTAAAATAATTCTGGGTCGTCGGCACTGTGGCCTTTATAACCTGATGGACACATCAGCCCTGATTTCAACATTTATCATTCTGTGCTTTTGCTTATATATTCATCTATTCAGATTAATTCTTAAATTGCCACTTGTATGGTTTTTAGATCATGTTATGAGAACTAGCAGCATGACCTTGGTTGTCGCTCTCTGGCATTTAATAAACTGTATCTGCCTTTATTTTGTGGATACATTCCATATCTGCACTTAGAATACTATCAAGGACACTTTTAATTTCACCCATAAACACATACAGTTACAAGCAGTATAAATATGGGAAAGGTTTTTATTAACTGTGTAGTTATTTCTTAGGATATGGGAAGTTGTTTTCCTTTGTTCTTCAGCTGAAAATTCGTGTGTGTGTGTGTGTGTGTTTAAAACAGAGGAGAAACAGAGAGAAGAGATTCCACTGACTCCTTAGTGTACCTTGTAAAATGCAGCAAACTTACACTTAAATAATCCCTGGGGGGAAAAATACGCATTTTGCCATGAAGAGCTGCTGTTTGGCTTTAAGGTTTAGTGCCATAATTTGTGTCATTTTTTTTGGACAAGCAATACTACAGAATGTCATCCACACCTTCATGATTTGCTAATTTCCTCCAGGAGTTTTTCTCTTTCTCATGCCAGTTGGTGGTAGAAAAATAGCTTCTTCCATTCATCAGATGAGGTAATGTTCTGTTACTGTTCACATTTGAATATACTGTGAGTGTTGTATTTAAATGATATCAGTGTATTTACTGTTCACATTTGAATGTACCTGGAGTATTGTATTTAAATGATATAAATGAAAGAAAATGGTTTTCTTTCAAAGGTTAATTCTGTGCTTTCACTCATTAAGAAATTTAAGGATAATTATACTAACCTGTTTTCTTGAAGAGTTTTAAGTTTTCTTCATCTTAATTAATTAATGGATGAACAATGGCTGTACTTAAAAAAAATGCCACTGTTTGAGTCACTCATGATGGCAATACCACTATGATAAATTAATCCTGTCATGTAGCTGCTATGCCTGAGAATATAATCTTCAACATGTTCAAATCTGGTTAAGCTATTGAACCATCTTTCCAGGCTTTGCTCCGTGTTGGCCAGTAAAATACACTCACCACTTTTGCTATAATGAACTCTAGTCTAGTGGCCCTATTTGCTAGTATTTGAACATATCAAGTGTTCTATCACTTTGATTTTCTTTTTTCCTCTCTAATATTTGTACCTTTAACTCTATGATCGATGTTTACATCCTAACTCCCTTTCCAAGTATCAACTCAAATTCTACAAATTCCTTCAATCTTCCTCATTTCCAGTTGTATTATCTCTACCTGTATTAACCCACATTTCTCCCAAGATCAAAGTATGTGTTGTCTTCTAAAATCCCATGTCTTTGTGAGTGTGTACTTAATGGTAGTCACAGCATTCTTTATGTTATGCTTTGCCCATATCTCTTTTACATGTTTTTATCTGCTACGTATGGGCAAAGGATATGTTGAATATATTCTTCTAATCCATAAAACTCTGAGTATAGAATTAGCTCTTTTCAAATGTTTAAATTAGAAATAGATATCAGCCTGTATTAGTCCTAGATTAGGTATTGAGATACAGAGTTGAATAATACAGTTTCCTCTGTCAAGAAGTTCACAGTCTACTTGAGGACACCAAGAAAAATTGAATTATGGCAAAGCACTCTTATCATTGTCCTTGTAGAGGTATGAGTAGGGAACATGGAACAAAGAGAAAGAAAATGATATGCTTCAGACAGTACACTTTACTTTTATCAAAACAATGCTATTTATATCATATTATTATGATAACAGATCAGTAAGGTTAACTTGCTCAATTATAAATTAGTCATAAGTGGTAGTGACAGTCTTTAAATTTTTAGGTATAGCTGATTACTTTAAAAAAAAAAGAACAAAAAAACATGAGGAGAAGGGAACCTAACAGTTTGGGGTGATGGTGAGAAAGTGGCTAGAGATCATTTCCAAGAGGAGGTAACATTTGAACTGAGCCTTGAAAGATGAGTAGAAATAGTAAAGTAGGGAGACCTGGAGGACAATGACAAGAACAGACATTAGGCATGAAATATCATGGGGAGTTAAGGGAGATGAAAACAGTCCAGTGTGGGTGAAGCAAAGAGTGATGAGGTAAGAAGTGGAGAAGAATAAAATCAGGGGAACTTTAGTGCCAACGTATTTGTATTTGAACCCAATAATGGTGAATAATTTTAAGCAGAAGAACAAAATGGTTGGTGTTGCTCTAGTAGATCACAGGCAAGTATAATAATTAAGTGGCTGTAGCTTAAAATGAGTAAGTGGCAATGATGATAGAAAAACACAGGAGATACGAAATTACTAGAAGGTAGAATTGGTCAGACATATTGGATGACTATTATGAAGACAAATCATTGGAGGAGGAACAATCCATTTTAGTGGTCCGGATGGTAAAATATAAAAAGTTATGTGTTGAGCTAACTAAATAGTCTTAATCCATTTTATGTTACATTAACAAAATTATAAATATAATTGATCACATTATTGTCTGCCAGCAAAATGCTTACGATACCTACCTAGTTAATGTGTTTCTTAACTGTAAATGTATATTTCTCAAAAACCCTGAGAATATGAATCTTTATGGCTCCCTTTCGGGATTTATTCAAATATATCATACCAAATATACTTGGATATTTTATTTACTTATCTTGAGTTAAAGTACTGACTTTAGAAACAAAACATGTTAAAAATGGAAGAACACATTTCCTTTCAGCACTGAATTCAGCATCCTCCCCAAGAACAAATGTTTCACCAATTTATAAGAGCTTTCCTGGCTATTTGGATTTTATGTTAATTCACTATCTTTATACATAGCTCATTCAATCATGTTTGCCTACTTTCTTGTCAACTTGTAAATGCATATAATTCTCTCTTCATATTTAATGATGATCTCATGGAAATATTCTTGGACTAAATACTTCCATAATTGTTTGGAAATCTTTTACATCCTCACATGATAATGATCAGTGTTGCCTGGGGAGGGGAATATATTAGTTAGATGTTTTTCTTTTGCTCATTTGTATGTCTTATTCTCAACTCCTCAGCCAAATGCAACACTAACTTGTCTGTAATTTACTCTGTAGTAAATCAAGAAAGGGGTGAACCTTTTCTTTCAAAATTTGCATGTTTTGGCTAGCTTTCATGAGTCATTAGATACTGAAAATTTACCAAATTATATGACTATAATTCCATTTCTGTTAAGATATTTGACTTGAAAAAAGTCCATTTAAAACTATATTCCATAATGCCAATAACTACAATAGTAAAATGTGGCACCACCTGGGATTTATATATTCTCATCTTTTGCAAGTATTTTCCATTTTCACTGCTCTACATTCTTTATAGTACTATGTCAGTGAGCTTGGTCTTTAATGGTATATTCCAGGGATTTCATGCCTGTTTTATCTTCAACACTGGAATTGGAAATGTTCATAAAGGCTAATTGGTGATAGGTTAAACTGAGATTCTCTTTATATCAGTTGAGTATTTATTGAGCAAGTACTTTCCTCTGTTGACTGATTGTGTGTGTGTGTGTGTCTGTGTGTGTGTGTGTGTGTCTGTGTGTGTGTGTGTGTTGTGAGAGACAGAGAGAGAGAGAGAGAGACATGGCTGAGTGATATGAAAAAGTAAAACATGTTTACCTATGATACAAGGTAGTCTATAAACCCAGTCCTGTACTCAAATTCAAAATACAGTTGTGACACAGGGAACCAAGAGGTTTATTCTGTCAAAGGGATCTTAGAAAGACTATGGTAGGGGTGCCTGGGGGCTCAGTTGGTAAGCGTCTGACTTCAGCTCCAGTCATGATCTCACAGTTCATGGGTTCAAGCCCCACATTGGGTTCTGCGCTGACACCTAGCTCAGAGCCTGGCGCCTGTTTCAGATTCTGTGTCTCCCTCTCTATCTGACTCTCCCCTGCTCACACTGTCTCTCTCTCTCTCTCTATCTCTCTCTCAAAAATAAATAAAACATTAGAAAAAAGACTATGGTAATGTGGAAAAATGGGGCAATGTGGAAAAATGGGAAACACACCACAAAACACTATTTTCAAATATCTCCTCCCATTCTCTAAGTTACCCTTTCGTTTTGTTGACTGTTTTCTTCACATGCAGAAGTTTTTATTTTGAGGGAGTGCCAGCCAATAGTTTGTTTTGTTTTTATTTCCCTTGCCTCAGGAGACATATCTAGAAAAATGTTGCTATAGCCAATGTCAGAAACATTACTACTTGATCTCTTTTCTCAGATTTTTATGGTTTCAAGTATCATGTTTAGGTCTTTAATCCATTTTGAGTCTAGTTCTGTGTTTGGTGTAAGACAGTGGTCCAGTTTCATGTCATTTTTTGCATGTAGCTGTCTAGTTTTCCCAACATCATGTGTTCAAGAGACTGTCTTTTTCCCTTTAGATATTCTTTCCTGCTTTGACAGTGATCAATTGGCCATGTAATTGTGGGTTTATTTCTGGGTTTCTCTTCTGTTTGATTGGTCTATTTGTCTATTTTTGTGCCAGTACCATTGTGTTTTGATTACTACAACTTTGTATTTTAATGTAAAGTCTAGAATTGTGATACCTCCAGTTTGCTTTTCTTTTTCAAGATTACTTCAGCTATTTTGACTCTTCTATAGTTCCATTTAAATTTTAGGGTTGTTTGTTTGGTTCTGTGGAAATATTGTTGATGTTTTGATAAAGATTGCATTAAATCTATAGATTGCTGTGGGTAGTGTAGCTATTTTAACAATATTTATTCTTCTAAACCATGAGCATGCACTGTCCTTCCCTTTCTTTGTGTTGTCTTCAATTTCTTCATCAGTGTTATTTATAATTTTCGATGTACAGGTCTTTTACTTCTTTGGTTAGGTTTATTCCTAGGTATGTCATTATCTTTGGTGCAATTGTAAATGATATTTTTTCCTTAATTTCTTTTTATTACTAGTTTTAGCATTAATAAAGAGGACTTAAGCCATAACCTCAATAACACATGAAGAAGATTTTAGCATGGAGATGAAAAAGGGAAAACACTAGTCAATGGCGATAGACATTGCAAAGGAAGGGGCAGTATGAGGCATAATGACCTCACCTGTAGTATGCCAGGAATGAGTTTTTTTAGTATAAAAACTTGTAATTGGAAAACTTCTCTTTTGTTAGACAAGATGATGTAATGTAACTTGTATGATCTGGAACCCATAATTTAGCCAGATAAGCTCTTGGCCTTCTAGAAGATGAAAGCTCTATAAAAGTGTATATTTGTGGGGAACAGTCTTCTGATATTGCCTCAGTTGTTCAGGCATAATACAGAGTGTTTCTCTTTTGGTTAAAGTTGGTGACTACGTGGTTTTATACCCTATGAAAATTTTGTAATTCTGGATAAAAATGTTATCATCTTAAATCAGATTATTCCTGTGTATTTTATTTTATGAAATCCTTTTGCCCATAAATATTTGTGTATCATAAATTGAAAAAAATATACATAAAATATAATATTCAGATTTCCATATTTGCTTCCAAATTTTGACTGTTATAAATTAAACTCTGTTGATCATTGTAGTTCCTAAGAGCTGTTTCTATATATTTTTTTCTTTTACTATTTCCTCCAAATAATTTTCCAGAATTGGAGCTTTCTAGTGAAATGTTATAAACATTGTTAAGAATTCTGAAAATATACCACTCCTCTTTATGAAGGCATTACAACATTTCATGAATGATGGATACTCACTAACTTTCTATGTTTTCACAACATCTACCTATTATTTTAATTCCAAATTACTCTGTTAATAATTAGGATTAAATTTTAGGTGATATTTTCATTTCTAACCATTTATTTGTTAATAGGAAGCTATAAACCATAGTTCATAAAGTCATGAGTAAGCTGCCTTCTTTCCATTTGTTAGGTAGTTTTGTTGATCAGAATGCAACTTTGAATACATTTATAATAATTTGGTAAAGCTCAGACAACCCCCATTGATGTTTACATGGGCGTAGTTTTCAGCCTCTAAAGAGATATGAAAATATTCAACACCTTTACAGTAATCAGTGTACAAATTATATTTGTCTTAAATTATTCACGTTTTGAAAGAAAATGCTTCTTAGGTATGCCTGGCTGGCTCAGTAGAGCATACAACTCTTGATCTCATGGTCATGAGTTTGAGACCCACATTGGGCATAGAAATTACTTAAAAACAAAAAAGAAAGGAAAATATCTTTTAGGTTTTATAAGATTATCTTCATATACAGTGAAGGTTAGTGTTATCCTCATGCAGTTTATTTTTTCTTGTTATTAAAATGAGATTGTGTTTTATTTTTAAATGTATTTATTTATTTTGAGAGAGAGAGTTGAACAGGGGAGGGGAGGAGAGAAAGGGAAAGAGAGAATCCCAGACAGATTCCCTGCTGTCAGCACAGAGGCTGACATGGGGCTTATTCCCACAAACCATGAGATCATGACCTGAGCAAAAATCAAGAGCCAGACACATAACTGACTGTGCCACCCAGCACCACGAAATTTTGTTATATTTTATAGCTTGATGTTATTGATATATTTTTTTAATTTTTTTAAATTTATTTCTAGGAGAGAGAGAGAGAGACAGCGTGAGCAGGGGAGGGTCAGAGAGAGAGGGAGTCACAGGCTCCGGGCTCCGAGCTGGCAGTCAGCACAGAGCCCGACGTGGGGCTCGAACCCACGAACCGCGAGATCATGACCCAAGCGAAAGTCGGACTCTTAACCGACTAAGCCACCCAGGCGCCCCTGATGTTATTGATATTTTAAAATATAAGTACGTGTTTATATTGCCACTGATAATAGACACTCCTATGAATTCTAATTTTTCTTAATTCTTTACTTTTGGGTTATATGAGTTAGTAATTTACTCTCTGCTTCTGTGTTTTCATTTCTGTTTTATTGGACTCCTAAGGACATTCAGAAATATTAGCAGACATATCCATATTGCATTCATTTTTAATTGTATCTCTATAACATGTTATGGTCAAGCTAGTGTGGGTTTAGTACTATATGCCCTAAGAGTCTAAGAAAAATAATCACTTAAAGGTTGTATTTCTTCCTTTATGATTAAATGCCAACTTTGTTATACCATTAGCCTAAGTAGAATTTACTGGTCATTTGTTACATAGTTTGAAAAGTATCTCTTATTTTCTTGAATATATTCCAGAATTTAAACTTCAACTATTTAATTTTATTTAACTTTATCACTAAATATAAGTGCTCTGAACCAAGACAACTGTTCATTAATATTTTTAACATTATTAAGCTCCTCCCTCTCGTTTCTTTTTTTAAATGTTTGTTTTATATATTTAGAGAGAGAGATAGAACACAAACGGGAGAGGGGTACAAAAAAAGAGGAAGAGAGAGAATCCCAAGCAGACTCCATGCTGTCAGCACAGAGCTTGATGCAGCGCTCAATCTCACAAACTATGAGATCCTGACCAGAGCTGAAATCAAAAATCAGATGCTTAACTAACTGAGCCACACAGGTACCCCATACTACCTCTGCATTCTTAAAAATCTCTACCTAGACCTTTTGCTAAGATTTCTTTCTGATGAATAACTCAGTTTTATAGCTTCTCCTTTATACTTATCATTGCTTGTCTCTGTAATCCTTGAAAGTTTAAATGTGACTTTGGTTCATACCACTATTTCTTTTATTTATTTATCTATTTATTTATTTATTCATCTATTATTTATTCATTTATTTATTTATATTTTTTAAAGTTTATTTATTTCAAGAGAGAGAGAGGGAGTGAGTGGGGGAGAGGCAGAGAGTGAAGGAGGGAAAGATCTCAAGCAGGCTTCACATTGTCCGAGTGGAGCCTGATACAGGGTTGAACCCATGAACCAAACTATAAGATCATGACCTAAGCCAAGACCAAGACTCAGATACTTAACCAGCTGAGCCACCCTGGCACCCCATACCACTTTTTCTTAAGAGATATTGCACCTTTGGGGCGCCTGGGTGGCCTAGTCGGTTAAGCGTCCGACTTTCGCTTGGGTCATGATCTCACGGTTTGTGGGTTCGAGCCCCGCGTCGGGCTCTGTGCTGACTGCCAGCTCAGAGCCTGGAGCCTGTTTCAGTCTGTGACTCCCTCTCTCTGACCCCCTGCTCACGCTGTCTCTCTCTCTCTCTCTCTAGAAATAAATAAAACATTTAAAAAAAAAAAAAAACAGAGATATTGCACCTTTGTGAATTCTGAACTCTTTAATCATTACACAATATTTTAATAATATAAATTCAAGGAATCTAGAAATACTTGAAATTGGAGGTGATAAGGGAGGCATGCCATTCTTAAGTAAGGAAAATGCATGGAATATTAGTTTAATTCACACTGGAAGAAGGCTGAGCATGGATTAAATGTATGCAAAATGCAGAGGATCAGGCATAGTTTATATTGTCATTCACTAGTCAACACCGGTCTTTGTGTGTGGATTTTAACCATTGTCTTGGGAAGCTAGACTGCTGACTGAGATGTTATACTCCTTTGTAACTAGTATCTTGAGGTTATTTGGTTTGTTTTTTAATTTTATGTAGCTTGGAAAAATCCTAGATTGCTGCACTGGGATAATCCAGGCTTCATTAGGATGATTATCTATACATGCAGAGATCATTATGGGACAAATAACTCCTTTTCTTATTCTGATCCCTCTATAACATTTTTACTTCCCCTGGTGTGGCCTGCTTAACTAAGCATCCTCTGAAATCTTTCAGTATCCTCAAAGAAATGATACAGTTTAATATTAGTTCTCTCCTTTGTCTTAATTAGCTTTTTATTTTAAAAAAATCATCTAACTTTAGAGTGGCAAAAATTTGCCCAGCCTAAAGGACATTTAATAAGTTAGGACTGGGAATACTAATGCTAGAGTCCGGAAAGGAGATGGGCCTTAAATGAAATTGAAGATAGGTCTCATTCTTTATAGAACTTCTAGCACCAAACTGGGCTCACAGAAGGATTAAATGATTATTTGCTGAAATAGAGACTAAATGATAAAAACTCAGACCAATACAGGAGAAACTGGATATATTTCCAGAGGCTGGGGAAGTAGAGACCAAATACTTAAATTCTTCTCTACCTTTCCTTTCCTTCTATCTTGATAGGCTTTTATTATTCTCCCAAACCAACAAAAGTTCACAAGCAAGTGTAAGAAGAGTCTTTATAATATTCTAAATTGCATTTCTCTGGGTCCAAAATTCAAATATTGGACACAAATTGATGTTCACAATATCCAGCTTCCTTTCACAGTCCTATCAGTATTAATGCTTAACTGTTTACCACTTCCTCTAGGAAGAAACCACAGGAGTCAAACTTGATCTCTCCTTCCCTCTCATCACCTACATGGATCAACCATTTAGCCCAGTAGAACCAACAATCTCATTGGATTATAATTGGGCTGCAAGTTAGAATCACCTAGGGAACTTTACATAATACTGATGCCTTCATTCCACCCCTCAGTTCCCCACACAGGGATTCTGCTGTATTTAATCAAGGGTGCAATTGGGCGTCATGTTTTTACAACTCCCCACTTGATTCAGTTAATCAGCTAAGATGCAGACCCATTCATCTCAGTGCTCTGTGCACAGCATATTGCACTGTCCCTTTCCCAAATGCCACATACAGCCATTATCATCACTGTTTTTAAATGTCTTTGACTCCTCAGTGGCTATGAGTCCAAATACACCTGAAAGAAATTTGATGTTTTACATCCATTACCTATATGAGTGTGCCTTCCAGTATCAGCAAGTGGTCATGCCCATGTTTCTCTAACTCTGTCACCACCATCTGTCTAAACATGCCAAGCTGTTCATACCATTCACAGTTCTCATGC
Organism: Proteles cristata cristata; assembly: GCA_017311185.1. NCBI lineage: Eukaryota > Metazoa > Chordata > Mammalia > Carnivora > Hyaenidae > Proteles > Proteles cristata. Next base: position 2,685,663 of record JAESUZ010003705.1, on the reverse strand, counting down.
CTCCACGATTGCCTCTATAATTGTTATTCTGTTTCTTCTAATAAACTCCTACTTTTCCTCTATTGCTCTTCTTCAGGATAATGTCTTTTACAATCCCTTCCTAGGTGCTCATAGATCTCCAGCTTCCTTGACAACTTTCATATGATGCATTCATATACTGTGTATTTATATATCTGGTTTCTGCTAGGCTTTAAGTCCTTTGAGGGCATGGACTTTGTATAATTTTTTATATCTACTTCACCATTCAGTGCCAACAGGGTTCTTATTACTTAAACGCTCTTCAATGGATCTTTTTACAGTAAGTAAATTTTTTAAAAAGGTTATAATATTATTTCATGGCTTGTAAAGAGCTTCTTTCTCATTAATATATATACAAAACAATGAGAATATTTTCCATATTGTTAAAAAATATATTACAAAGGTTGAATCATATTTAAGAGGATTCTATAGTTGAAAAGTTCAAAAAATAGGTCTGAAGAAAATGTCTGCATTGGCCAAATATGCATATTTTGGGAATAAGTTTCCTTTTGTGTGTAATGTATAAAAATTATCAAAGAAAGCATTAGTTTTTTCTATATTTTTATATTATTTCTATATGTAACCTTCTATTTATTTAGATATATACACCTGCATTAGACTTAACCATAAATATTTTAAATTTTAAAAAAGTAAATTAAAACTTTACATGCCGGGGTGCCTGAGTGGCTCAGTCGGTTAAGCGTCTGACTTCGGCTCAGGTCAGTTCTCATGGACAGCTCAGAGCCTAGAGCCTGTTTTGGATTCTGTGTCTCCCTTTCTCTCTGCCCCTCCCCCACTCATGCTCTGTCTCTCTCTGTCTCAAAAATAAATAAATTATAAAAATTTTTTAAATAAAAATCAAAATTTACATGCCATAAAAAATAGTGTGCACCATTTGAGACCTTAAACAAATGTATAAATATCATCTTATTTACACATATTATGATAACCTAAGTTCTAGAACAATTGCTAAAATCCAGAAAATTAGTAAAGCTTGGATTTTGTTGTAAGTGAGAATGAATGGAATTCACTGTCAATAAAACAAAGCTATAGTGAGTTAAATAGATTCCATTATCTGTCTTAACAGATACTTTTCTAGCTCTTTTTTCTTAATAACAAGCTGTGGAGAAAAAAATGAGTTAAATGTTCCTGGGTGACCTATTCAGAGCTTATGAATCAGGGGCCTCAAAATCTGTTTCAACAATCATTTAAATGATTTTTTTAATAACCACAGAAATTCAGGAACTATTGACATAAGTGAATTTAGAATTTTGTTTTTTTTTTCCTTAAATGATCTAGCAAAATTAGAATGTGGGTGTTTTAAACTACCCTATGTGAAGGATAGTCACCCTATTTACATGTGAACCAACTTTCCAGTGGCTTCATTACTTTGAATCACTACATCCAAGCCCTCTCCCTTTTTCTTGGTTCTGGATAGACAACACTCAAAACAATAAAAATCAAAGGAGTGAATGGAGTCTTGTCAGAAGATAAGAATGAGTGTATTTGAATATCCTCTCTTAGATTTTAAGCAGTTCTACAGAAAGAACATTTCATGGATTTTATGTAAGCCAGCAGTTTCCTAACTTAATATACTTTAGAATTTTTGTGTGTGTGTGCTCCCTCATCCTCAGCAACTATTTATATTCTATGAGCACAATGCTTTAAGAAACAAAGTTTGGAAAATGCTGCAAAACAGTTTTGCATATGATGCCATAACAGCCACTTAAAAGTGAAAAATTCAGAGAAAAGTAGTCACATATATCTCTAACAAAGTGATACCCATTTATCTACTTTTAATTACAAAAATTTTAGCATGGATCACTTTCTGTTTGGACTGATCAATAAATTGAGACAGTGGAAAGTTTAGTTTTAAATATAAGGATCCAGTACTTACCTTTCTTTCTTTGAATTACTTCTTAGGCACATTATATTTCCCGAGGAAGTTAGTAGAAATTGGTAACAAATTTCCCATAAATACACTCATGAAATAACATATATTCTTGAAGAAATATTATATACTTAATGGAGTCTATATATCAAATGCCTTTGTAAATTTCTTTTTTAGAAATTGTGTGCTCTTGGTGAGTCATAAAGCATATGACTAAACCAAAGTTTCTGGAGTAGAGCTATATACTTATTAGTAGTATTTTGGATTTTTTTTGTCTAGAATTATACATGATTAAATACTGTTCTTTAGAATGTGCCTATTATTTAAAAAAAAATTCACAATTTTAACCATTAAGACAGGTTTACATTTTAAAATTTGATAACAAGTGTTTCATCATAGTTCTATAAAAGAATCTCATTAACACTACAAAAGTCTACTTTATGCAGCTGGTTGAAAGAAGAAAAATTGTAAATTATTTTTTGATATAATTATGAAACAGAGAACCAGTAGTTTTGTAATTTGAATTATGAATTCAAGTAAATTAGTTTGTATATGAAGATATAGTATTAAAAGACTGTGATTTTTGTAAATAAAAAGAAAGAAGCAACTCTTTCATAACTCTTAAAATTCAACAATAGGAAAAGAAAATATAAAGACTGAATAAAAATAATGTTTCAAATTGAGCCAAAAGTGTCAGGTAATAGAGCAGCAACACACTTAGCAGATCTCTGACTACCAGAGTTTTGGATCAACTCCCAGCTTAAAATCTGGATGAAACTGGTGTCCTCTTTGCCAAAACTGATGGAGGCTCTAAAAAGTTCAAAAAAAGAAAAAAGAGAGAGAGACAGAGAGAGAGAGAAGGAAGGAAGGAAGGAAGAAAGAAAGAAGAAGAAAGAAAGAAAGAAAGAAAGAAAGAAAGAAAGAAAGAAAGAAAGAAAGAAAGAAAGAAAGAAAGACTTCTGTTTATAATGATGGAATTGTTCCTTCTTCTCCATACATAGGTTTTATTTTTTTCTAGCAGGATTTAATTCCTATAATCTATTACCTTGGCACATTTAACAACTCATTTTGAAGGCATGTAAAATGGTGATTAAGCTACAACACAAAATTGTCCATCAGAATCTTCATAACAATGTAAGAAAATTTCATATACAGAAGAATGAAAATAGAATTCCCATCTGCCTTTCATGTCTAAATTTTTTAATAAGTAAATATGTATATAGATTTGGGTACAAAGAACTCTGCCTTTATTAATTCATAGAATTATTCATTTATCTTTTCCTTCCTAAGGGAAACAAAAAAAGAAAATAAGATGTAATTCATAGCTTTCATGCTGATTCATAGTATCCTAATTAAAAGAAATGCCTCCTTATAAGAAATGAGTCCACCAACACCAACACAATTTCAGACACCAGACACAAGACACTTGTCCTGTTCAATAATATAAAACCAATTTTTAAGTTCTCTACTTGATTCTCAAGATAATTAATAATTTGGTCCTATACTTGACACAAGATAAAATATTTTCCCTATCTCGTATCATGGTAGATTTTATCATGTACAATTTTTGAATAGGTAAGAGCATTTATATATATATATATATATATAATCAACACAATATGATATATATTATATCATAATATATAATTATTATATTATATTAATGATTATATATTTGTTATATAATTATGTATTATTTTTATTTCTTATAACTTAAGAATTTAATCAAAATTGATTTTTCTTTTTTAAATTTTTTTTATGTTTTATTTATTTCTGAGGGAGAGAGAGAAAGAGACAGAGAGAGAGAGACAGCATGGACAGGGGAGGGTTAGAGAGAGATGGAGATACAGAAGCTGAAACACACTCCAGGCTCTGAGCTAGCTGTCAGCACAGAGCCGGACGCGGGGCTCGAACCCACGAATCATGAGATCATGACCTGAGCCGAAGTCGGACGCTTAACCAACTGAGCCACCCAGGGGCCCCCAAAATTGATTTTTCTCAAAATTTTTCACATTTTTCAATAGTAAGAGGCATCCTAGTTGAATTAAATGAGACTCAAGATTCCCATAGCACTTAGAAAATATGTACTATGGATACATAACTACTGATTGACAGAAAATGCCAGTAATTAAAAGGAAAGGAATTCTAGGAAATATATTTTTTACATTGAAAGCACATTTGGTAAATTATTCCAAAGAATGAGATTTAACATGTGTATTTTTTAACTGGGCTAAAATATACTTAAAATATTCATTGATGCCATTGTAGATACCTAATAAGTCATTGGGATATTTTGAAAAGTTCTGGTGACTACATATAAGTTTTCTTAGATATGTATATATTAATGACAAGCTCTCAGCATATTGTGAATCAAATTGATACAATCTACTTTTAAAGTAGAGTTTTTATCATCTTAACATTACATTTATAATTGCTCTTACCTATTCAAAAATTGTACATGGTAAAATCTACCATGATACTGGATAGGGAAAATATTTTATCTTGTCTCAAGTATAGGAACAAATTATTAATTATCTTGAGAATCAAGTAGAGAACTTAAAAATTGGTTTTATATTATTGAACAGGACAAGTGTCTTGTGTCTGGTAAGGAGAAAATTTCTAGTAGTGAAGAAAATATGAGTAGAAATATCAGACAAGGGATCTTTATATATAATAGAAGTCCTGGGCTATAGTTGTTCCCTTGTTCCCTGTGTTTTGATACTTATCAATTTTGCGATGGTTTCATGGTTTTAAAAGCTTATTTAAAAAAAAATGTGTTATGTCATATGCTAACTTTTTTTATTTGACAACTATGTACTGTTTTATAATTATAGGACACTGCAACATCAAACATATGAATAAACAAGCAGACGTCCGATGACTGTATGATTGCATATGGAATACATGCATAAAATATCCATTAAACTATTTGAAATATTGAGAATTGCCAATGGGTACCCATTTAAATACTTAAACACTATGAAAAGACTTTTCATAGGGCTCCATATTGGTAACCAGATGGATTAAAGTGAGGGCTCAGATAACAGTGAGATTTTGAAGAAAATTTGATTTTGAAGCAAATGATTTTGAGATGAAATGAGAACAAAAGATTAAAAAGAGTAGAATATAAGTTTCTTAATGATGCTTAAAATACAATCTGCCTGTAAATTCTAACCATACATATGGGACAACTATGACTTCATGGGATTAGAGTGATTTTGTTTTCACATCATGACATTAGTAAGAATAGGCAAGTAATAAAGGAAACTTCTAGTCAACTAGAGATCCAGAAACAAATATATTTCTGGTATGACCATTTCACATTTTCTTTTTTTGTCATACAGCCCATTTATACGACCAATAAATAATCATGCAATAAATGTTTGGTTATGATTTTGTGATCGACAATATAGAATTTTATTTTAGAATAAATTTTGACGGGTTAGACAAAACACTTGTTGGAACATCCCAGTTTAATAATCCTGATGTCTTTTTACCTTTAATTTTTTGTTTTACTTGGATTTTATTATGACTAAAGAATAAATTTATTCCCTTTCATGAAACATTTAAAATACCTTATCTTCTAAGTCCTTTTCACTGAATGAGTGCAGCTATCTTCAGATTAATGTATAGAACACATTTCAGTGTAGTCAATGTATTTCACTCTAATTATCTGAGTTGTGTTTTTCCAAGGAACAAAGGAGAAATAAATTTGGAAGTAATAGTTTTTGTAAGTAAGAAAATAATGAGGATTAGCTACATATGAAACATTTGCCAATTTTTTGCAAATGTTTTTAACTAAAACTCAAGGGATTTCCCCTTAGAAGAAAACTCCCACCTACTAAAATTCTCTGGAACAATGTAAGCACCTCCAAAGGGACAATTTTATTGAAGAAGTCATAGAAAGAACATTTTATATCCGCTCTAAATTCTCTCTTCCATTAAGTGATGGTTTTAGCAAACATAAAGAACATTATTTTTGATGTTATATATCAGATTACCTCTTCTCAGGAATTTCCAAAATCAGCTATTCAAGTTTGAAATTATTGTTTGCAGTAGACTCTTTTGTTTCTTTAGATATTTTAATACCACCTGTATAAACTTTGTTACATTAGTCAAATAACATGAAATAATATAGAAAGTATATTTATGTTACTGAGGAGAATGATTTTATAAAAACTCACGTAGGAAAGGTCACTGTATTCAAAATTTTCTATCTGTCCCTTTTGTAGGACATTTTTATGAAGCTGTGAGCTCCTGGGAAGGAATCTGAAAATGATAAACACTGAGCAGAGGACAAATAGAAATAGAAGTAGCGTTAAGCCATATGGGTAGAGGAGTGAATCATGGTCCAGAGGGAAAAGCTTTATTTAGTAAAAATTTAATATGAGAGAGTTACAAGGAAAAAGCCTTTCACAATAATTGCCTTTTGAAGTTACTTAAAATTACTTTTTAAATTGGTATCAAAATAGTACTCAACGTATCAATATTAAACTGTCTATTTGAAAATCTATCTTTTTACATTCAGTACTAATTAATACCACAGGATAGGATTGAAGATGAATTAATCCAAGATGTTGTGTTTTTTTCCTCCAAGTGAAATTTAAAGTAGTTTTTGGCTGAGGTTATCCATTTCTTTGGTTTTATTGCAAATTACTTAAGATAGAATGTATGCCAATTATTTTACTATGAAGAAATCCTTTTTATGCCATTTTTGACTGAGTTATGATCTGTGATCAAAAGAGTTAAGGATATCTTTTGAACTTTCCAAAAATTACCACTTGAAATGTATAATTATCAATCTTTAAAAGACTTTTTAAAAGTTATTTTAGATGTATATACATATTTAATTAATACAACCCTGAAATCTCTTTTGCTCTCTTTTCTGAGATATCAAACCTCCATTTAATTTATTTTTTAACTTTTGATTCTGTTTCATACCTCATTTTTTCTGTGTAGGAATGACCTTCATTGCAATGTGAAATTTCATTATTTTCTTCACAAATACTGTGGTTTCTTGTTATGCTTATCAATAGAAACTGCAGGAATCTAAAAAGCATTCATGTTAAATCTATTATGATTTCATTTTTGTTAAAAAGGAAATAAGTAAATAAAAATTGCAGAGATGTACTAAGTAAACATAGGAATTTTATCACATACTAAAAAATAAAATGTCAGCAAAATCAATATTTTTGCTACAGATAATGAATTAGCAGATAGTACCATGTAAGTAATTTGATCATCTAAAACTTAAAAAAAAAAGGAAATCATCATCATCATCATCATCTCCAAAACCTGTAACTGGAAACATTATCTTTGGTTGCACATAATCTATACTCCAAAAATTTGTTTCAAGTTTTAAGCTTCAAAATCAGAATCCATGGCAAAAATCAGAAACATACCAATTTATTACAAAGGTGGCACTTTAACTTTTATAGAATTAAAGCCTCAAATAGCATCTTGATATTAGTTTTGATTCATGTTATAAGACGACAGTGTCCTTAACGATGTTAAAATTTAATGAAGAATGGAGAATCATGTGCTTTTAGTTTGTTATTCTGAGTTTTCCTATTATGCTAAACAGATTATTTAAAATAGAGTTTTGGTTAACTACAAAGAAAAGCTCCATAAAATAAATCTGTTTGGGATATGTAATTGGGTGTGGTGCTAAACAGCAGCTTTATGTTTTAGCATAAATTGTGAAATGGGTGGTAATCTCCACTGCTCACACCAGTTGTACACAGAAGTTTTAAAAAGTAGGATGAAAGCATATGATTTCATTTTAGGTGGAGCAACCAGTAAAATCTTTGTTCACTGTTCATAACCCCCAGGCAGGCTTTACTTTGCCTTTCATATTAATATAACTTCCTGAACAGATAGTGTTTCAGGTAAGTTATGTTTCTAAGTAAAATGTAACATTCTTAGGAAGAATTATTCTTGTTATGCTGAGTTGTCTTGAGAAGTTATAAAGAAATTATATTTATAATTACTAGAAGGAAATTTTACTTAAAATTCTGTGACTTAATGGAAAGTGATGCTCTTTGTATTTTAGAATCAAAATGAAAATATAGCTAAATTTATTTCTTCTGTATGGTCTAAATGTCAATTCAGGATCAATAACAAATATTGGATTGTTATAAGAAGATCATTGAGGAATTAGTATTTCAATAAAGTAATTGCAAATTTTGTTTTATAATAACAACACGAATAAGTATTGTAATAAGTAATAAGTATAACTAATACTTATTACTTATAAGTATAATACTTAGTAATACTTAGTAATACTAATAAGTATAAGTAATACTTATACATCCATAACAGTTACCAAATTCATACATTAATACTTGTAAAACCTGACCTAAGATGGTTGTACTGTATTGCATATTGTGATCCTTCTTAGTCATTCATTTTATATTTTTATATAGTTATGTAAATATTGTATTTGAAATATTTACCATTTCTTTTGAGTTTATGGATTATTACTCATCTCATGGTTGGAAAAATTACTTTAAAAGTAAAATTATACTTGGGCACCTGGATGGCTCAGTCAGTTAAGCGTCCAACTTTGGCTCAGGTCAGATCTCACAGTTCGTGGGTTCGAGCCCCACATCAGGCTTTGTGCTGACAGCTCAGAGCCTGGAGCCTATTTCATATTCTGTCTCCCTCTCTCTCTGCCTCTCCCCTTTCATGCCCTGTCTCTCTCTGTCTCAAAAATAAATAAAACAAACCAAAAAAAGTTAAAAAATAAAGTTATACTAAAACAAAACAACAACAGAAAAGACAGTGTTAAAAAGTTAAGTCAATTGCTCTTTTCATTCTTACCTTTGAAAAGAATAGAATCTTGGAAACACAGGTTTAAGATTCTTATAGAATAAAACTCCCTCTATTTAGAGACTTACTAGAAGAACATTATGGAGTATCTATATATTTTTCTCCTGATGTTTTCATGGAAATTTCTTGGGTAAACAATTTTTACTTTTCCATTACTATTTTGCCATTTTTGGAACAGTCTTGTCTGTAAATACACTGATACTTTAGTAATAAGTTAAGATCTCTAATTCTCTGTTTTTCTCCATGGCATGCAGTTGTATGTAAATAGACTGGAAGTTTTGGAGATTGCATTTCTTTTTCTCATATTTCTCTCTTAAATTAATATACTGATATGTACTTCATCACCCATCTATACATTTAACCATTGCTTTTTGAACATCTGTTACTTCTCAGGCATGGTGCTCAATACTGTGTTTATGAGAGGAAACTCGATAGACATAGTACCTGCTCACGAAAACTAGAGTTTGCTATGAAAAGTAATATGAATGACGATGTCCTAGAAGGAGACAGGAGTGACACTAGCCTGAACTGAGAGGGTCATGGAAAAACTTATTAGAGGAAATTGTGTTAAAAGCTAACAAACAGGATGATAAGGATTATGGAACCAAGGAGGTTGAAAGAATAAGAAAAAGAAAGATCCTGTGTATTTGTGAAGACTAGAAGGCAAAAGAACTAGACTTTTCAAGGAACTCAAAGTATTTCAGTGTGCTCAGTATACAGTCTGGAAGTGGCAGTGTGGTAGGAGTTGAGGTTGGAAATGTAAGCAAGTGCCAGACTATACTGGATTGTTTAAATTGTGGGGTTTGGACTTTATCCTGAGAAGAATAAAACCATTAAAATAATTTAAGGGAAGGATTCCCACAGTCATAGTTGTTTTATAAAAAAATACTGCTTGGTTGTGCTATGGAAAATGGATTGGTGGGTCCAAGGACTATTGTGAACTATAGTTTCTGAACAAGCCAATCTGAAAATTTCTTTTTACTTTCTGCGCTAAGTAAAACCTGGTACTTCCATGGGAACACTGCTTCACCCAGAGCCCTGTCAGGTTGTGGTTTTCTTCTTCCACACCAATTGAATCAGTGGGTCTAGGGGTGAAGTAAGTGGTTTCTTTGCTCTTGACTGATGCCTGAAGTCCATTATCTCTATCTCCTCCACTAAAACACTCAGCTTTGTATCTTGTGCCATAAGACGATTTCAAACACTACTGCTTAGAGTTGTCATCCTATTGGCTACCAGGATATGCCAATATGATTGTTAATGATCTGTAGCTGCTGGCTAGGTTCTGTCTACTCACCACCACTCTCAATTAAATTCTAGACAATTTTGATATGCATGGATTATTCTTTCCATATCTCTGGATTACTCTCCTCTAACGATCCAGCCCTATAAACTACCTTGACATTTACTCCCAAAGATATATCAAAGATCTTTGCCATTACCATATAAATGGCTCCTTCAGATCCTCAATTTTACACATCCCGTTCAGTGACCACCATCTCTTATTTTATGGGTTTACCACCTTCCATATCTTAACTATAACAATATTTCCACTATACCATCTCAATGAATTGTTGATATATAAAACATTGCCTGTTCATTATCTTTATATCCTTGGTGTCCTCTTTTTCCTCCTTTTAGAGCTTAAATCTCATGGTTGAATGTTATAATAACCATTTTATATGGTTTGTATTCTCAGGCCTCTTACCTCCTTTACTTTGTCCTGGTGCTTTGCAAACCCCCAACCCTGGTTAATTACAAGTCTTCACCTATCCCATATCTGAACCTGATTCCTGAATATGGTTAGGGGAAAAAAAAGGCAAAACAAAACAAAGCAAAAACACAAAATACCATCCTGACTCATTTCACTACATATTCATGCTCAGGAAATGCAGGTCGGTTCTTCACCTTCCCCAGAAACCATTCTCCCTTTTCTATATGTTCTCTCTCCCATTCTTCCAGATGATTATTTTGTAACATCTAGCTTCTACTTGAACTGTAAATAGCACCCATGCATCCTCATTCCTAGCCAATAGTCTTACCTGTGGTTTAATTGTCAAAATTGAAGCCATGAAGAAAAATGTTGGCAAACTCTACCGACCAGCATTGGTATATCTGTACCCTGCCAACCTCTTTATTCTGAGAAATGTACATTCTTTGTTCCTACCCAGGCCTTTGCTTTTGAGAAGACCCCATTTTTTCATTTACACATATCCATTAATTCATTTTCTATTCCACATTTCAGTTTTCCTCTGTTATTTCTCTCATCTCAAAACTAATAACAACCTAGTTTTTGCTCTTCATCCCATAAGCTACTGCACATTTATGACATTTAATTTCACCACTTTTCTAAGTCTGTTCCTACAAACTTTATCATTGACTTCTACTGAATCCAGTGACTCTACTGACTCTCTTTTATCCTTCTGTAGCATTTGACATAGTGGATCGCATCCTTTTCCTGGAAACATTTTTCCAACATGGCTCTTTGTAGGCCACGGTCTCTTGGTTTGTCTTCTAACTAACTTAGTGGTTCCCTTGTCTCATTCTCTGTTGCTGATTTTTTCTTTTCTTTAAGCCACTTAAACTTGGAGTGTTCCAGCATTCAGTCCAAGGCTCCCTCCCATGTTTACATTTGCATCATTGATAAGCTTGTCCAGCCTCACAGTTTTAAATACCTAAGTGACTGCTCTCTGAACTAATGATACCACAATACTAATACAACTCTGCCAGTTGGATGCTAACAGACATCCTTTATTGAGTGTCTGATATTCACCACCTTCTCACCGAAAAACAAGACCATGTGAAACAAAAACAAACTGCCTACACCCACACAGTTCTCTCTATCTTGGTTGTTCCTGTCAAACCCTTGTAGCCATCCTGAGTCTTCTTTTTTCTTATACCCCATATATAATTAATCTGAAATTTCTGTTGGCTGCAGTTTCAAAATATAGCCAGAATCCAACCACTTCTCACCACTTCCCCTATCACTCACTCTGATTCAAGTCACCATCATCTCTCACCTAGATTATTGTAATAGCCTCCTAACTGGTCTCTTTTATTACTTATTTTGATCTCCCACAGCATATTCACAATGCACAGGCTAGTACAAAACTATTTAAATGTTAACCCTTAGCCTGTCACCTTTTGCAAACCCTCAATTAATGTGTCTCCATTTGATTCAAAATTCCATAGTCCTTACAATAGCTTATAAATTCTTAGGTAACTTTATTTTTCCACTCACTTTCTTCCTTGTGCATTCAGTTCCCACTGTGCTGGCTCCTTGCTAGTCCTGGAACATTTTGGGTACCTTCCCACTTTAGGATTTTTTTACTCTTTGTCTCTTCTGCCCCAAACACTCTTCACCCTGAGAACCACATAACCATGACTTTCGAACATCTTGTTAATCAGAGCTACATTGATGTATCAGTTATCTATTGCTATATAACAGTTTTGTCACAAATTTAGCACCTTACAGCAACACATATTTATTTTCTCTGTTTCTCTGTGTCTAGAGTCAACCCGTAACCTAGCAAGGTTGCAACCCATGTCCCCTGCAAGGTTGCAATAAAGCTGCCAGGGCTGCAGTCACATCTGATGCTTGACTGGGAAAGGATCTATGTCATTACTTACATGGTTGATGGCGACATTCAGTTCTTCATGAACTGTTAGAAAGACTCTGTTTCTTGACTGTCTGCCTTCAGTTCCTTTCCACTTGGGCCTTCCTAAAATGGCATTTGTCTTCCTCAAAACCAGAAATAGAAAAGCATTATAATCATATGTAATGTGATCACATAAATGACATCCTGCCATCTTTAGAATATTCAATTTGTTATAAAGAAGTCACAGATTCCACCCATATACAAAGAGGAGATATATCACAAGGCTTAGAGTACCAGAAAGTAGAGATCTTGGAGTCTGTCTTAGAGTATGTACATCACACACGACCACCATATTTAACATTATAATTTTTTTTAATGTTTTATTTATTTTTGAGAGATGGAGAGAGAGAGAGAGAGTATGAGCAGGGGATGGGTAGAGAGAAAGGGAGACAGAATCCATGAAACAAGCTCCAGGCTCTGAGCTGTCAGCATAGAGCCTGACATCGGGATCGAACCCACGAACCACGAGATCGTGACCTGAGGTGAAGTCGGACGCCCAATCGACTGAGCCACCCAGGCTCCCCTATTTACTGTTATAAACATATTGAACTTCTAATGGTTTTTATCCTCTTAGTAACTTCTAACATAACTTAGAATTAATTTTATTGTTGTGAGCCAAAGAGGTAACATTACTCTTTGCCCATGGCATGAGAATTATATCTTCAATTAAACTGCTAGCTCTTTTTCCCTAAAAAAGAGTAAAGATGATGTCAACTATTTTGTGAAGTATTATTGCTTATAATGATTATTATTATTTTTTATTTTTTACAAATAGTTTATTGTCAAATTAGTTTCCACATAACAGTGCTCATCCCCACAAGAGTCCTCCTCCATGCCCATCCCTCCTCTCCCCCACATCCATCAGTCCTCAGTTTTTGTCAGCATTCAAGAGTCTCTCTTGGTTTGTCTCTCTCCCTTTCCCCCACCATTTCCGCCGTTCTTCTCCCCCTTGTTCCTCCATCAAGTTCCTCCTAATCCTCCTATATGTGCAAACATATGATAATTGTCCTTCTCTGCCTGACTTATTTTGCTCAGCATAACACCCTCAAGGTCCATCCATGTTGCTACACATGGCCAGATTTCATTGTTTCTCATTGCCATGTAGTATTCCATGGTATAGATAAACTACATCTTCTTGATCCATTCATCTGTTGATGGACACTTAGGCTCTTTCCAGGTTTTAGCTATTGTGGAGAGTGCTGCTATGAACATTGGGGTACATGTGCTCCTATGCCTCAGCATTTCTGTATCCCTTGGGTAAATTCCTAGCAGTGCTATTGCTGGGTCATAGGGGAGTTCTATTGTTAGTTTCCTGAGGAACCTCCACACTGTTTTCCAGAGGGGCTGTACCAGTTTACATTCCCACCAACAGTGTAGGAGGGTGCCCGTTTCTCCACATCCTCGCCAGCATCTAGAGTTCTCTGATTGGCTCATTTTAGCCACTCTGACTGGCGTGAGGTGGTATCTCAGTGTGGTTTTGATTTGTATTTCCCTGATGAGGAGGGATGCTGAGCATCGTTTCATGTGTCTGTTGGCCATCTGGATGTCCTCTTTGGAGACGTGTCTGTTCATATCTTCTGCCCATTTCTTCACTGGGTTGTTTGTGTTTCGGGTGTGTAGTTTGGTGAGTTCCTTATATATTCTGGATATTAACCCTTTATCTGATATGTCATTTGCAACTATCTTTTCCCATTCCGTTGGTTGCCTATTAATTTTCTGGGTTGTTTCCTTGGCTGTGCAGAAGCTTTTAATCTTGATGAGGTCCCAACAGTTTATTTTTGCTCTTGATTCCCTTGCTTTTGGGGATGTGTCAAGTAAGAAGTTGTTGCAGTGGAGGTCGAGGAGGTTGTTTCCTGCTTTCTCCTCTAGGGTGTTGATAGTTTCCTGTCTCACGTTCAGGTCCTTTATCCATTTTGAGCTTATTTTTGTGCATGGTGTGAGAAAATGATCTAGTTTCATTCTTCTGCATGTTGCTGTCAAATTCTCCCACCACCATCTGTTAAAAAGGCTGTCTTTTTTCCATTGGATATTCTTTCCTGCTTTGTCAAAGATGAATTAGCTGTATACTTTTGGATCCACTTCTGAGTTCTATTTCTGTTCCATTGGTCTATGTGTCTGTTTTTGTGCCAATACCATACTGTCTTGATGATGACAGCTTTGTAGTAGAGGCTAAAGTCTGGGATGGTGATCTCTCCCGTTTTGGTTTTATTATTCAGTATTACTTTGGCTATTCAGAGTCTTTTATGGATTCATACAAATTTTTGGATAGTTTATTCTAGTTTTGAGAAGTATGCTGCTGCAATTTTGATTGGAATTGCATTGAATGTGTAGAGTGCTTTAGGTAGTAATGACATCTTAACTATATTTATTCTTCCTATCCATGAGCATGGGATGTTTTTCCATTTCTTTGTGTCTTCTTCAATTTCCTTCATAAGTTTTCTATAGTTTTCATCATACAGATCTCTTGTATCCTTGGTTAGGTTTATTCCGAGGTATTTTATGGTTTTTTGTGCAATTGTGAATGGGATCAGTTTCTTGATTTCTCTTTCTGTCGCTTCATTGTTGGTGTATAAAAATGCAACCGATTTCTGTACGTTGATTTTGTACCCTGCAACTTGGCTGAATTTTTGGATCAGTTCTAGTAGGCTTCTGGTGGAGTCTGTCAGGTTTTCGATGTAGAGTATCATGTCATCTGCGAAAAGTGAAAGATGACTTCCTCTTTGCCAATTCTGATGCCTTTGATTTCCTTTGTTGTCTGATGGCTGATGCTAGGACTTCCAGCTCTATGTTAAACAACAGTGGTGAGAGTGGACATCCCTGTCGTGTTCCAGATCTCAGGGGGAAAGCTCTCAGTTTTTCCCCGTTGAGGATGATGTTAGCTGAAGGCTTCTCATAGATGGCTTTGATGATGTTATGTAGGTTCCTTCTATCCCAACTTTCTCGAGACTCTTTATTAAGAAGGGATGCTGTATTTTGTCAAATGCTTTTTCTGCATCTATTGACAGGATCATATGGTTTTTATCTTTTCTTTTATTGATATGATGGATCACATTGATAGTTTTGCGAATGTTGAACCAGCCCTGTAACCCAGGAATGAATCCCACATGATCTTGGTGGATGATTCTTTTGATATGCTGCTGGATTCGATTTGCAAGGATCTTGTTGAGAATTTTTGCATCCGAATTCATCAAGGATATTGGCCTGTAGTTCCCTTTTTTTGCTGGATCTCTGTCCGGCTTGGGAATCAGAGTGATGCTGGCTTCGTAAAATGAGTCCGGGAGTTTTCCTTCGATTTCTATTTTTTGGAATAGCTTGAGAAGAATTGGGATTAATTCTGTTTTAAATGTCTGGTAGAATTCCCCAGGGAAGCCATCAGGTCCAGGGCTCTTATTTGTTGGGAGATTTTTGATTACTGATTCGATTTCTTCACTCGTTATGGGTCTCTTCAGGTTTTCTATTTATTCCCGTGTGAATTTTGGTAGTGAGTGTCTGTTTAGGAATTTGTCCATTTCTTCTAAGTTGTCCAATTTGTTGGCATATAATTTTTCATAGTATTCCCTGATAATTGCTTGTATTTCTGAGGGGTTGGTTGTAATAAGTCCATTTTCATTCATAATTTTGTCTATTTGGGTGCTCTCTCTTTTCTTTTTGATAAGTCTGGCTAGAGGTTTGTCAATTTTGTTTACTTTTTCAAAAAACCAACTCTTGGTTTCATTGATCTGTTCAGTTGTTTCTTTGGTCTCTATGTTGTTTATTTCTGCTCTAATTTTTACTATTTCTCTTCTTCTACTGAGTTTAGGGCGTTCTTGTTGCTCTGCCTCTAGTTCCTTTAGGTGAGCTGTTAGATTTTGGACTTGTGCTTTTTCTAATCTCTTGAAATAGGCCTGGAGAGCAATGTACTTTCCTCTTAGCACTGCCTTTGCCGCATCCCATAGATTTTGAATTGTGTTTTCATTTTCATTTGTTTCCATCTATTTTTTAATTTCATCTCTAATTGCCTGATTGGCCCATTCATTCTTTAGAAGGGTGTTCTTTAACCTCCATGTTTTTGGAGGTTTTCCAGACTTCTTCCTGTAATTGATTTCAAGTTTCAAAGCATTGTGATCTGACAGTGTGCATGGTATGATCTATATTCTTTTATATTTATTGAGGGCTGCTTTATGTCCCAGTATGTGATCTATCTTGGAGAATGTGCCATGCGCACTTGAGAAGAAAGTAAATTCCCTGACCTCAGGATGTAAAGTTCTAAATATATCCGTCAGGTCCATCTGGTGCAATGTGTCTTTCAAGTCCGTTATTTCTTTAGTGATTTTCTGACTGGTTGACCTATCCATTGCTGTAAGTGGAATATTAAAGTCCCCTGCTATTAGCACATTCTTATCTAGAAGCTTGTTTCTGTTTGTGATTAATTGTTTTAGATATTTAGGTGCTCCCATATTTGCTGCATAGACATTTATGATTGTTAGTTCTTCCTGATGGATGGACCCTGTAATTATTATGTAGTGCCCTTCTTCATCTCTTGTGATTGTCTTTAATTTAAAATCCAGTTTGTCTGATATAAGTATAGCTACTCCGGCTTTCTTTTGATTTCCTCTAGCATGATATATATTTCTCCATCCCCTTACTTTTAATCTGAAGGTATCTTCCAGTCTAAAATGAGTTTCTTGTAGACAGCATATAGATGGATTTCGTTTTTTAATCCATTCGGCCACACTATGTCTTTTGATTGGAGCATTCAGCCCATTTACATTCAGTGTTATTATTGAAATATGTGGGTTTAGAGTCTTTGTATCTTTTGTAGGGTTCATGTTTGTGGTGGTGTCTCTGGAATCTTTGTTCCTTGCAACCTTTCCTTCAGAGCATCCCCCTCAGGATTTCTTGTAGGGCTGGCTTCGTGGTGACAAATTCTTTCAATTTCTGTTTATTTGGAAAGGTTTTTATCTCTCCTTCTATTTTGAATGACAGGCTTGCTGGATAGAGGATTCTTGGCTGCATATTTTTACTGTTCATCACATTGAAGATCTCCTGCCATTCCTTTCTGGCCTGCCTCGTTTCAGTAGATAGGTCTGTCACCACTCTGACAGGTTTCCCTTTGTATGTGAGGGCCCTTTTCTCCCTAGCTGCTTTCAAAATTCTCTCTTTGTCCTTATATTTTGCCATTTTGACTATGATATATCGTGCAGAAGATCGATTCAATTTACGTCTGAGGGGAGTCTTCTCAGCCTCTTGTATTTCCACATTTACTTCCTTCCCCAGGTCGGGGAAGTTCTCTGCTATAATTTGTTCCGGGGTCCTTCAGCACCTTTCCCTCTCTCTTCCTCTTCTGGGATTCCTATGATACGGATATTGTTGCGTTTGACCGTATCGCTGAGCTCTCAAATTCTTGTTTCCTGTTCCTAGATCAGTTTGTCTCCTTTTTTGTCAGCTTCTTGTTTTTCTATAATGGTGTCTTCTAAATCACTTATTCTCCTTTCTGCCTCTTCAATCCGTGCATTGGAGGCCTCTAATTTATTATGTATCTCATTTATCGCATTTTTTAATTTTTCATGCCTATTATTATTTTCCATTCTGTCTGTAGCCATAGTTTCTTTGATGTCCCCTATGTTTTTTTCAAGCCCAGCTATTAATTTTACCATTATTATTCTAAAATCTTGTTCAGTTATGCTGCCGATAACTGTTTTGAGCAGTTCATTAGCTGTCATTTCTTCTTGGAGTTTCTTTGGAGGAGAGGTCTTTCGTTTGTCATTTTAGTTAGCTTTCCGGCTCTTGTTGGTTTTAAAGACCTGTTATGCTCTCTGTTTCTATGAGCGCTGCTATATCCAAGAAGACTCTTTGACTTTCCAGGGCCTATCCTTTCAGAGAGTGTTTTTTGAATGGTATCCCTTGGTCTCTCTTGTTGGGACCTTGGTTATTTTATTTTCCTATTCGTAGTGATATTTGGGACTCTCCACCTTGTGTACTCTAGCTTGTTTCTTGAGGTAGCCCTGGAAAAGAAAACAGACAGACAAACACACAGGGAGCAGGAGCACACAAACACACAGGCTAATTCAACTAACATGCAAAGTGAGAGGGAAAACGAAAAAGTTAAGAGAAAAGATGGAGCAGGGTGAGCGAATAATATGGAGTATAAAGTACATAAATGGGTCAAAAAAGGGGAAAAGAAAAGGAAAAAAAAAGATAACCGATGGACAAAGAACGGTTTAAAGCATATACCTGGATTTCCCAGCTACAGTTAAATAGCCGTGTATATACAGTGCTGGTTGAAGATCATAGAGAGAGAGAGAGAAGGCAGGGCTGGATGAGGTAGAATTGGAAATAGAATGAACAGGCAGAAGGGATAAGAAACTTTTTTCAAAGAGGTAAAGGGTAGAATATGGTTGGATAGGTGTGAGAAGGATACTGGAATTATCCAGAGAAACTATATAGTCTATTACCCCTGAAAGAAAGAGCTGAAAATGTCGGTAGGTGTAGAATTTATATTTACAGAATGGACTTGTTGTGATTGTTTAAGCAAGCTGGCGACCAGAGTTAGGTCAGTGTTCTGGGGAAAAAAGAGAGAAAAGAGAAAGAATAAGAAAGAATAAGAAAAAAAGAAAGAGAAAAAAAAGGGGGGGGGAGAAAGAAAAAGAAAAAAAAGAAAGAAAAAAACAAAAAAAGGAGAAAAAAAGGAAAAAGAGAAAAAAAAAGGGAGGAGGGCACCTCTCAGGCAGGGATGGGTGTGGCGTGATCCCATGCCTCAGGCGGGAGCTCTGCTTCGGCGGTTGTGGGGAGGAGAGTGACGGTGCTCCAGTCCCTTCTTGAACCAAGAGCTGCACCTCGCTTTTATGGGGGTGTAAACTCCCCCTACCGGGGGCGCAGCTGAAGTTGGTTGCACTCTTCAACCCAGGCCAGTTCCAATCTCCAAATCCCAGTCCGCGCGCCCCGCTGAAGTTGCCTTAGACACAGCTTCCCAGGCAACCCCCTCGGGCAATTCCAGGCCCCCTGCTAAGCTCTGGGGGCAGAATCAGAACCGCTGCTTCCTTCTGTGGGTCGGGCTGGCATGCATGGGCGGGGGCTTGCCTGCCGGGTGCTCTGAGCCCAAGTCCGCTGGAGTGAGGAAAACTGGGTCCCTCTCTGGCTCGTCCCCCGAAACACGAACTCACAGGCTAATATCCCAGTTTTTAGTTCTCTGCCTTCCCTCTGGAGTTCCAGGCAGGCAGGAGCGCGGACGCCCGGTGTCCGCGTGGCTCTTTCAGGGGCCCCAGCTGCCTGGGAGCTACAATGGCGGCAGGCGCGCCATCACTCTGAAGTCCTGCCTCCAGGAACCAGCACAAAGAAGCAGTTTGTGTGCTCAGCTCCCCCCAGGATCAATTGGGCGTGAGGGGACCTGGTTTGCAGTTATTGGCAAGTACGGTCTTTCTATGCACCGAGCGGAGGTTTTCTCCGCCCCGAGCGGAGGTTTTTCTGTTTCGGACTCTCTCCTTTTCCCCTCTCACTCCCCGTAGAGGGTAGAGGGGGATCGCCTCCCACCCTGGAGGCTCCGATCCCGACCCAATTTTATCTTCCCCGGTTCACACTCACGTTAGAAGGCTCTCTCAGTGGATTCTGCGTCCTTTGTCTCCCAATCTCTCAGGTTTTGTAAGGCTTCCAATGGCTTCAGATCTTTTTTGTGTGATGTATGGGCGTGAGTGTAAGTACGGAGCTCCTTACTTCTCCGCCATCTTGCCCCCCTATTGCTTATAATCATTATTGATTGGTCAACTCCATTGGACCTGGAGAAAATAAAAGAATTATAAATAGCTGATAGGTGCATCCTACTTTGGGCTTCTCTGAATGTCTTAAGTTTTATAACTAGTGTGTTCTTTGTAAATGGGGGGCTGCGGACGTTAACACCTGACATAGATAAAGTTTCAAGGCAGATCAGTGCTGCCCCATAGTTCCAGCACCTGCCTCATGTGGACTTTATCTCCTTGTACTTTCAACTATTTGCTAGGTGGCTATTACGAGGACTTCCTTGGGAGGAGTGCCTGACATTGCCCTTTTGTGGTTTCTGTCGTATATCCCCTGTGCAGACTGGGCAGTCCATGAAGTCAGAATGTTAAGTAGAGACTAAAAAGACCCCCTGATAAGCTGTATAATTATTATCCATCCCCATTTCTATATTAATGCTACAAGGGCAAGGACTTTGGACCATTTGTTCTCTAGTAGCTCTGGTAACAACACGCCTTTACTTTATTATTCCATCCTAGGGATGTAGTAGCTTCCTTTAGTACTGATTCACTTTCTCCCATTTGGCTTCATAGCTCTTTAATCACAAATGTAATGAACTTCCTGCATTAAGTTCCCTTTGTTTTAACGACCCAGAATAGTGTTTATTTTCCTGGTTGATACCTGATTGCTACATACCCCTAGTCTGTTACTGAGTTCAAATTTCCAACTTCCTTTGAGAGAATCTGATTAGCTCATATTTGTTTAAGTGTCCATCCCTGAATTTGTCAGCTATGAATAAAGAAAAAGGACCCTGTAGTATGAGAATAACTAAGGAAACAATGAAGGGCTATCTTAAAAAATGAGATAGGTATTGTGAATTGGGCTGCGGTATTTAATATTCTAATTGAGCTATCAAATATTATATTAATATGGTCAAGTAAAACATTTATTTTAGGTATACATAGATATATGTATGAACAAACTCTTCTGGTTCAGAAACCATTTTTTTGGCTAAGGCATTCACATAAATTTTTCATTTCCACATCTGACTGTGCTTTGTCTGTTTGACCCTATAATAAAATTCAGAGGTGAATCTTTTCAAATGTTTTCAAGTGGTCGTCTCAAGAGTTTCTTCAACTTCAGACTTATATCTACAAATCAATTCAGTGACATAAATCAGTATGCATGTGGTTCACTTTCCTTTTAAGGCTCATTTCCGTCTGAGCCTTTTACTTACTGGAATATATTATCAAAGCATCAGACAGTATGCATAATACTTGAATGCTACCAGACTGTGATTCTACCTATTACAAATAAACAGATCATTAATTTTTTACATCTAGCACATAGTTCACACATTCAGAGTGACTCTTCTTTAACACTACATGCTTTAACTTTTCAAGTGTATTAGTTTGATTCCTTAACAAGGGAATGTAACTAGTCCTTGAATGTCTTAGGATTCTCTCTCTAATACTGGGAGTATCCTAATAAATACTTTTTGGCAACTAACTTGAGCATTAAACAAAATTAATAGATCGTCATGGTTTAAAACATCACTTCACAGACACTGTTCTCCAGAGATCATCTAAAGGAGCTAGGGTCAGCCAAAGAATATGAACGTTAGACTTTAATTAATAATCATTTTACAAAATGTGATAACTCAGCACAATTATATTAACCTGTTGAAAGCTTCAACTACAATTACTAAAAGACTGAGCACAAATCTTTGAGTGGAATACAATCACTTGTCTCTAATCCGGAATAAATACTGACAGATGCAGACTTGTAAAAAGGCTGTTTATCAAAAGATATGTTCTAATTCAGAATGTAAAACCTTTCCTTTGGACATTTCCACAAGAGAAAATGTTATATAAGTCTGAAGTTCTCAAGTTAAATTTTAGAAACCGTTAAACCTATGATATTAGATTATAATTCTTCCTTAATTTCACATCTGGAGAAAAAGTATTTAGAGAGGGAATTTCCTACGCCTTTCCCAGGCATGAGTATGGCTTTGGGAAATTTTGCTAAGTGGATGGAGATTATCTCTGGGCCTTCTGTCACCTCCTTTCTATGCTCCTCTTTATGTCTCCAACTTCTAAATATTCATGGTCTTAATACTAACGTAAGGTTTGTTCTAGCACATTCTACACAGGTCTGCTTTCAGCTGAGGATGATTTTTCATGCAAAAGTGTGTCCTGCTTTAGAATTACTTTTTGAAATATACTTTCATCCTGATTAAAACTATCATCTCCTCTACATAAGAGATATAGGCTGGCAGAAAAACAATGAAAAATTAGAATACTGTACATTTGAAATAACTAATTATTTTTGCATCTTTCTATAGGTATCCTAACCTTAAGGAGATCCTTATTAAGTCACATTCTTACCATAAATTTTCTTGTGTTCCTTTAGTTGCCATTATTCTTGTTACCATACCTTCTTACAAGAATAAGCCACTGTCACGTACTTCTTTCCTTCTAAACCTACTGCAATTTGAATTTCACTCCTCTGCCTTTAAGGTCAGTAAGAGCTTTCCAAATATTGAATTCTGTGGCCATTACTCAGCTGTCTACAGGACTATTCTGAAGTTTTTAGCACAAGTAGTGACTTTCCTAGAAACAAAATTTCTTCTCTTGATTTCTTTGACACCTAATACTCATCTTATTTCTCTGAACAATTCTTCATAGCGTGTTATAGTCTTCATATTCTTATAGATTCCATGATGTCTTAATTTTTTTTAAAAAAAACCCTCATCAGTACTCATTCACTATATGAGCTTTTCACTGAGGATAGAGAGAGGTGTATTTCTTTGCTGTCAAAGAGCTTAGGGTCTAGTGAGGAAATCAGACAATAAAAGACCTTTTAATACAATACAATGATTATTGTTATAAAAATGGGATTATCATCCTGTCTCTTTGAAGTTTTTTGTGTGACCCTGCACTGTACTCGAGACTCCTGAAGATAGCAAAAGCACTTGAAATAACATTTACCTATTCATTGAATATCATATCCTGCCACTCCCCCAAATTGAGCCTATGTGGTGGCCTGGAAATAGCCATAAGATGAGTCTTACTTGTCACCATTCTAAAATTCAGCATCCGTAATGAATATCATCAACTGCTTGAAGCACTTATTCCTACTGAAACTGTATCAGCAGCTGCTACAAAATTTCTAGATTTAGAGGCTGGAATTAAAAGCTCTCAAGTCATCCTTTGGCCCTACTATGTCTTTATGACACGTTTAAGCTTTCTTTGTCCCCATATGAGCTAATGATTCATGTCCAGTCTTTTCATGGGCTACATTCATACATAGGACATCTTACGTTTGGAACATTTATTTACTCTTTTGTTTGATAATTCCTTCCTTCTTTTTAAGAGTTCAACTCTTCAATTCCTCTAAGAAGCTTCCCTCAAACTCCATCTCCCCTCAACCCATTCTCTGTCTAAGATAGGAATTTGTTCTTTGCCCACTTTATATACTCTTCAGTTTTAGCACCTTTTTAAAAATGTTTTATTTATTTCATAGAGAGAGAGTGTGTGAGGGGGAGGGCCAGAGAGAGAGGGAGACACATAATCTGAAAAAGGCTCCAGGCTCTGAGCTGGCTGTCAGCAGAGAGCCCGATGCAGGCCCGAACCCACGAACCACAAGATCATGACCTGAGCCGAAGTCAGACGCCCAGCCAACTGAGCCACCCAGGCACCCCCAATTTTAGCATCTTTTGACTTGTTGTTTATACAACTGCATCTACTGCTAACCTCAATTTTGTATATTTTATCACTAGCATCTATATAGTTCAGCATACATAGAAATTTGTATTGAATAAAATAATGAATAATTGAATAATTGAATGAAATAATTGAATGAATAAAATAGTGAATAATTGAAGTTTGGTTTACATAGAGGTTTTTACATGATATATTCCAGTTGCTTTTCAGTTGCAGTAGAAGTGTATGAGTGTGGTTGTGTCAGTGTATTTTGAAGATAATTAGAATATGGCTTTGGTGGTGAATGATAAAGAAAGTGGCTATTCCCATGTGTGAAAGGATATTTTTATTTTATAAATATATATAACCTTTAAGTTATATAAATTAACAAAATGTAACTATAATTATAATTCGAAGACTATCATTGTTTTATTGTATTTCATATTTTCAATGTTTGAAATTTTAATTAGTTTTAAAGAAAAATATTTTCCATTTCAACAAAAGGATATATAAGGGGATAATATCCTATCTAAACACTATAATTACCACTTAAACTTTTCTGCTTTCTAAAATTGGGCCATATATGGGAATATATGGTAGTGGTATTTTCTCTCTAGATATCATAAATATTAGGACAGATCACATAATAATTAGGCACACAGACTCTCGAATCAGGTTAGTTCAAAACCCAGTCAGCTATCTATATGACCTTGAGTAAGTGAAGTGATCTTTCCTTGGCTCCCTTTCATCATTTTAAAATAGGGATAATGGGGGGCGCCTGGGTGGCTTAGTCGGTTAATCGTCCGGCTTTCGCTTAGGTTATGATCTCGCGGTTCGTGGGTTCGAGCCCGCGTTGGGCTCTGTGCTGACTGCCAGCTCAGAGCCTGGAGCCTGTTTCAGTCTGACTCCCTCTCTCTCTGACCCTCCCCTGCTCACGCTGTCTCTCTCTCTCTCCTAGAAATAAATAAAACATTAAAAAAAATTTAAAAAAATAAAAATAAAAATAAAATAGGGATAATGGTACTGACCTCATAATTTGTTCTGAAGAACAGACACTTCATATAAAGGCTTTAGAACAGTATTTGCACATATTGCTTAATTAATTTTAGCTACTGGTTTGAGTAAAAGAAAGTGTAACCCAGAGAATGTATACTTCTAACCTTGACTGATAGCTCTCATAACCATGTTGTAGTAATGTTTTTCTTTTACCATCTCTTAAAGACTGTGGTTCACAATGTAAAGTTTTCCAAGCCTGTCATGCCAAAACTTTTATTTTCAATTCTATTCAATATACAAAGTGAAAATAAGAGAACATTATGAAACGATAGTCCACATATTTTATTAACTTTTACATATCTGTCTGGAGTGAGGCAGCAATACATTTATTCAAGTTAATAAGCTCAAAATTCCAAACCAAACAGTCACTACTGTGTTTAATTTATTCAATTACAAACACTTTGAAATTATTTTGATTATTTTTCTCATCTGGAAAAAATAATGATTTCTTGTAGAACTTTTTAAATTGAAACAGTCTTTAAAAATCATCTGTAGTTCCAGCAACCAGATAAAACAGCAGTCAACACTTGTATTCATAACCTTCCAAGATTTTATGTATTTGTACTTATATGTTTATATACTCATTCGTTTTATAAATAGTAAGATTATACTTTACATACAGTATTATAATCTGGCATTTCAGCTTGAAAATGTATTAAGAATACAGGTATGTATAATTGCATCATTTTAAACAGCTGCCTATCTTTTATTTGTATAGATAAGTGTATCTACTTCTCTACAATTGGGATTTGTTTATCAATTTCCTTAATATAACTAGTGCATATGAATGTCCTGATAAATAAACTATTTTTTCTTTCCTTATGCTTTTTTTTTCGTGGGGGGGGGAAGCAGAGGTGTAATGGAGAGAAAGAGAGAGAGAGAGAGAGATTGAGAATCACAAGCAGGTCCCACACCTGGTGTGCAGCCAGATTCAAGGCTTGATCCCATCATCCTGGGATCATGATCTGAGCTGAAATCTAGAAATGGTTGCTTACCTGACTGAGCCACCCAGGTGCCTCTAATCTGCCTTTTTTTTTTTTTTTTTAAAGGCGTATATTGTTCAACAAGATTGTATCACAAAACCAAGGGAATAAAGTTTCAAGGAGAATATTTTTGGAAGTCACATAAGATAAGGATAGCAAGGTGATCAGGGGGCACTGGTGACACGTTCAGTAGACATTCAGAGGAGTGATTGGAAAATATTCCTATTTGGGGTTGAAGCAGAAATAAGAATCCAGAAAGCAGGTCAATGACTATGGAATAAATGTTTTAGAAGTTTGGCTTTTAAGGGTAGAGAAAGATGCTAGGAGGTGGACAAAAGGGAAAGTCTTAATCTCTTAAAAGGTAGAATCAAAAGTGAGAAACTATAGATTAAAAAGAAAATAGAGACGTTTGCTCACACTGTCTCTCTCTCACCTAGAAATAAAAAAAAAAAAAAAAACAACAACAACAAAAAGAAAATAGAGACATTTGATAGTCAAGTAGGTATGTGAAAGAGGAGCTGGATATTGTGTTCAAAATACAGGAGAGGACCCATCACCTGGAGATTTGCATACCATGAAAAGTGGAAATACAACAGTAAAAATATTTTAAAAGTATAAAACATTAATGTTATTGGTAGAGCAGGGAGGCTGCAGGAACTTGTTCTTGTAGAAAGTTCTACTTCGTAGCTTTTATCTTCTTTTGGAGAAGAACATAGCATAATTTTGCAGAGAACAAACCTCAACTTATCATCTATTAACTGACCCTTTAAAAAACCTGTTAAAGAATGTAAGAAATAAGATTGCATTGCTAGTTGTCCCCCGCCTCCCAAACTCCATACATAAAATATTATTTAGGGACTATCTTAATTAACAGTGGGCACAATTACTGCCAAAGAAACAAGTTTATTCGTTAGTTAAGTTTCTACAGAGTGCCAAATGCAGCGTACTTAGTTTGGACATGCTTATCTATTTTAACCACTGGAAGCGGTTTTGTAAAACCAACATCCTTAGAGAGCTATTGCTAAAATATGTAATCATTTTGGCATAAAACTTAATCCCCAAAAATGCAGTTTGAATTATGGCATGGTTTCTTTATCTTTAGTAAGGATTTGTGATGAAACCGATGAGCCATTTAATCAGCTTTTAAAAAATATTTTGTGATGTGTTCTAGGGAAATGGCTCTATTTTCTATGCTAAGACATCTCTTAATCATACTGGACAGTTTCATTGTATCTTCAATAAAGGAAATGAACAATGGAAACATTTATGTAGTGTCTGATTGTCTGGGGATGATGATCTATAAGATGCAGACCTATTATTTAATGCTTTGGGGATTCCCTTCTCTTCCTCTATCATTCCTTTGAGCTCTGGTTTCTGTACTAATCCTGGGAAGAAAATATAAGCATTTATGTTATTTCTGGATGGGAAAATTAGACTTGTAGTGAATAGTTAAGTAATATTCTTAATTAACTAAAAATAGATTTGGTTAAATTGCCATGAGTAATCATTGTGGCATTTTCCTCCTTTTTAGTAGAGAAAATGATCCATAACTTTGGGCACTCAGGACATGCATATGAAACCCTTCCAACTTGTAAGTTTGTGATTCTAGGTTTTGAATATTTATGGTGCACTGTACCTCTGTGATGGTGATTTATTTTTACAGAGCCTCATGGGTTGCACATTGTCTTGCCAAGTTGGGGGAGGCTCAGAAGAGGAAAGGATGGCTGCAATGCTATTTTGTTCCTTGTTGAGCTAATTAGGAATCTAGGGCTTATTTGGAAGGGCTGCAAATCGCAGACTCCCTCTCAGTCAATTTGTTTAGCCCAGGCCCTAATTTAGACTGTATTTAGTGTTTCCCCAGGTCAAAGAGGAAGTAGGGGCATATTCTTAAGCCTCGAACCTCAGATAAAAAAAAATTTTTTTGAAGATTAATAGGTAATGGTGACACGGGGAATCTGGTGGAGTGACTAGTTGTGAAGGGGGACATCTTGTATTGTTGTAACATGAAAAGAAATGAAGGATTTGTAAGGGAATGTGTTATATAACAAAACAGTACCCTGGTCTACGAGAGAGCTCGAGCTTCCATGTAATCAGGAATACACAGATCACTTATTGACATTGCTCTTCTTGTAATCCACAGACTAACCATTGTTTTCCATTTTCTAGACTCTAAGATGCCTTTTAAAATATTCTAACAGTAGTATATATGATTATTTTCAACGTAGTAAATCACTTAGAATTAGTTTTATTTTCATGTCTTTAAAATGAGTGAATAATTTATTGTCTTTGATTCAAATAGAAAAGAAGCTCTAGTCCCATCATTCACACATTAATGTTGTAAACTACTACTTCCATGGAATGGGAAGATTTGTTTCTTTGTATTAATTTCAATTAGCTTTTGTTTCATAATATGCCCTAATGAGCACGTTGGGAGGCAGGAGTGTAAGCAGTGCCCTAATGACTACACTCTACAAGATCTGGTAAGGGATAAAACAGATGAACAATGTATAGACACTGTTCTAGGAGACCTTACCAGAAAATAAAGAAGAGAATGTTAATAAACAGTGATAATAAAAAGATTATCTTTTTTATATTTGAATACATCTTTGAACAGATAATCACCTGGTGCAAAAAATTAAGTTGATCAACAAAAGTACACATCGAAAATGTATATTCCTTCTCACTTTTTGTGTTTCTTGTATATCCTTTTCACTATTTCCTTATGCAAACATAAATATGTGCATTTCCTCCTTTGTTATATACATAAATTACTGTATACACCACTTGGTTGCTTATGCAAGATTTGCTAGGAACTGTGAGCAAAATAATTTAAGAGTTGGGGGGAAAGGAAAATTGCTTGTGGCGAAGAAGAGGTGAGGGGTGTTTCAAAGATGACTTTTTGTTTAATTTATGACCTAAAATACAGTGATGCTGGTGAAAGCAATTTATAGATACATAGAATATCAAAATCCCAGATGCTAGAAAGCGGGAGTTCAGGGAATGATTAGAAAGTATCAAGCAGTTGACTGCTCTCTAAGTTGAGAGAGTAGTGGAAGACAAAACCAGTTGAGCAGTTTAGAGGAACTGGCATTTTTGCCTGTTGTAACCTTGAAATTATCCATGCTTTGGAAAATATAAGCAGATCGTGCATTCCTGGAGTTGGTGTTTCTCTGGATTTTGGTGACTGCTAAAATTTCCACATTTGACTAAACAATTCAATCTTTTTTTATTACTACTTAAAATATTTAAAAATCCAATTTAAAGTTTAATTGGCATATGTTTTTATAACTGTGTAGCTTCTCTCTTTGAAATTCTGCAGCCGCAGTCACTGCAGACTCTTCTCAGCCTATTGTCAAATGCTGTTTGCGCGGTCAATAGCTGTCAGTTACGGGCCAACACTGGAGAAAGAGACATTCTTCCAAGTCCCAAATAGAGAATAAAATAGTAGATCTGGATTGATTTAACTTTTTGCTTTATCTTCTTGGGAAAAATATAGCTCATAGGGTTTCTTTGTAGCCAGGGTCCATCTCTTTTAACCAGATGCACTTCTGGGTCTCCAGATGATATCATAATGACAGGGTAGTTTAGAGAATAATAATGCTGTAGCTGCTTAGGAGAACAAAGAAACATTGATCCATGTTTACCACCTAACTCTAAAAAGATACTTTGCTTAAAGGTAATTTGAAGATTACTTTTTTGATGATTTAGGATTGTAAAGATACTGCCTTGAGATCTGACCATTCTCTGCATATTGAGAATGAAGAGATTTTTTCATGTAAATCTCTTTTTACATATATAAAAATATAAATCCTGTATGTTAGAGTGGGCTTTTAAAGTGATAATACAAAATTCCTTTCAACTGTTCCTACATTCTCTCCCCAATCCCTGTCTTTCCTAACAACAATGCTTGTTTTTGGATTTAAAATTTTTCTTCTATCTTAGATTAGTGAATGGTAAAAAGATTGTAGTAGTATCTATCATCTTCACTGTCATTTACTTTATTTCTATAATCAATAGATGAAATAATTTTGTAAAAAATATAGCCAAGATAATATAATTGTCAGGTGATATTGTTTCTGCCCATTATTCCACATGCTTATCTTATTTTGTACTTATTTGCCTTATCATGTATTTTTCCTTGAAGTTTTCTTAGTCTACAATGGGGAAGGTGGTAATTATGCAAATATTTAGGCCCTTGCCTAATCCAAAGTTGTATTTATTTGTTAGTCACACAAATTCTTTTTTTTTTTTTAATTTTTTTTTAATGTTTTATTTATTTCCGAGAGAGAGAGAGACAGCGTGAGCAGGGGAGGGTCAGAAAGAGAGGGAGTCACAGACTCTGAAACAGGCTCCAGGCTCTGAGCTGGCAGTCAGCACAGAGCCCGATGCGGGGCTCGAACCCACGAACCTCGAGATCATGACCTAAGCGAAAGTCGGACACTTAACCGACTAAGCCACCCAGGCGCCCCTGTTAGTTACACAAATTCTTGACTCCTTTTATGTGATGTAGGTTCTAACTCAATTGGTCAATTAAATTCTCTTTTATAGTTTCTGGAATTAATATGTACCCAGGCCAGAGATCAGATCATTATAACCACCAGTTAGCAATTGAACCTTATCAGTGTTTTGTATGCTTTCCTCCAGCATTTTATTTCAAGACTATTGATATTACTAATTACTAAATGATAATTTATACTAAACACTGTGATCAAGAAATATATTAAAGCCAATATGTGATTTCATCCTTACATAAGCTTATGATATAAAATACTTCTGTAAGACAGAGAATTTGAATCCTATTCTTCCTGTTAAAAAAAAAAATGCTTTCAAGATCACATGTGGTGAGGAGACTGTAAACCAGCTAAGAGTTTTACTATAAGACTAACACTTGTTTAAGTCTCACTTACAGTCCAAAAGCTGCACCCATCAATCTAAAACTATTATTTCAAATGAATTTTTCCTCATTCTACATGTTCTCTGCCTTTACAGAGTCACTTTAAAATCACCTGGCTTGGGTCAAAAGACCCTGTAAATATTCTTCTCTGATATTCCTCTTGACATTGCTAAGGTTCTTATCTTTCTTGTGATAGTGTTATCCCTCCCTGAAGTACATCTGCTAAACTTCATTTTGTTTGATCAACAAGTTTTTCTGATGATTTTTTTGAGGGAACTGACAGTCAACAGATGAAGAGAAAAAAATTCTGAGAGTCCAGTTAACCTCCATCTTGGATCTCTCATATGAGTTGTTTTCTTTTCTTTTCTTTTCTTTTCTTCTCTTTTCTTTTCTTTTCTTTTTTTTTCTTATCTTATCTTTTTTTGTTGTTGTTGTTGGTTTGCTTGTTTGTCTGCTTGTTTGGTTTTGTTGTTGTTCTTTTAGGGTGAAGGAATAGGCACAGCAAAGTCAACATATGGAAGTCTTGCTTTTCCCATGTATGTCATTCTTACCTAAACACTGTTCACTTGACTTCCATAATGTTTACTTGTCTGCTGCATGTTCACCTGTTGGCTTCACACCAAGGTGGGTCCTACCAGGGTGAGCACATTATATCTCTAGGTGTTTATATTTCCTGATGGTAACTCATTGACCTTCCCTGGTATAGATGATTACTTTTTTTGGCACCATTTATGGCAGTTAATTCCAGCTGGTATGATGGACAAAATATGGTTAGTATATAAAAATATAGTTAGGGGTGCCTGTGTGACTCAGTTGGTTAAGCATCCAACTCTTGATTTCAGCTCCATGATCTCATGGTTCATGAGATCAAGGCCTGTGTCAGACTCTGCACTGACAGCATGGAGCCTACTTGGGATTTTCTCTTTCCCCCTCTCTTTGACCCTCTCCCTCTGTTTTTATCTCTCTCTCTCTCTGTCTCTCGCTCTCTTTCTTAATTTTTTTTTTTAAATATAAGAACATATACTTAGAATTCTGCTTTAACTATTTACTAGACTTGTTGCCTACAGAAGTTAATGAATTCTACTGAAATTTTTTTCCCATTTTAGGGATAAAAATCACACAGATATTGTGAGACTTAAGCCTTTAGGAAAGTGTTTTAAAGCTTCTAGCAAGGGTCTGAGTATATTGCAAGTGTTCATGAATTTTTGATTTTTTTTTGTTTATTCTTTTTCTTTTGATAATGTCTTAGAACTCTGAAAATTTTCCTAAATATACTTTATCCAGACAAGCATCTGTATTTATTATAAATGTGGAATATAGAAGATAGTGATTTTTTTAAGTTATCAGAAAATTGCATTTATATTGTATATAACATTATTTTCAAGTTGTCTTTGCTTTTTAACCTTAATAAAGATTAAGTTGTTCCTCCTTACTAAATAAAAAGACATAGTGAGTCTGCCTTCATCTCTGAATTTAAGCCCAAGTGAAAGCCCAAGTCAAAGAAAGCAAACCATGGAAAGGAAATTGTTAAAAAGAAATGAGTAAAATAAAAGAACATATCCTCACTAGCTTTCATCTCTTTCACCATTTCTCAGAGGAAAACTAGCTACTAAGGAAAGTTGTCAGATAAATTATAAAAGTTCCATTAAATTTAAATTTTAGATAAGTAATAATAATTTCAGTATAAGTATTCCAAATAATATGTGGGACTAAATATTCTGAAAACATATACATTGTTTATTTGAAATTGAAATTTAACTGAGTGTCCTGTATTTGTATTTACCACATATGGAAACCCTGTTATTTTATTTATTTTATTTTATTTTATATTTTATTTTATTTTATTTTATTTTATTTTATTTTTTTGTTTTTTTTAAAAAGAGAGAGAGAGTGAGTTGGGGAGAGAGGCAGAGGGAGAAAGAGAGAGAATATTACGCAGACCCCACATTCAGTACAGACCTGATCCAGGGCTCCATACCACAACCCTGGGATCATGACCTGAGCTGAAATTAAGATTTGAATGTCTACCAACTGACCCACCCAGGTGTCCCTGGAAACCCTATTTTAAAGAAATTTGGCATACCAGACATTTAGTGTATATTTACTAAATAGTTGTTTAGGGGGCCCTGAGTGGCTCAGTCAGTTCAACATCTGACTCTTCATTTTGGCTCAGGTCATGATCTCAGGGTTAATGGGTTTGAGCCTTGCATTGGACCCTATGCTGACAGTGGGGAGCCTGCTTGGAATCCTCTCTTTTCCTCTCTCTCTCTGCCCCTCTCCTGCTCTCTCACTTTCTCTCTCTCTTAAAGTAAATAAATAAATAAATAAATAAATAAATAAATAAATAAACTTAAAAAAGTAGTTGTTTATTTCATTAAATTGTGTCTTCAAGGTAGTTTGATCATCTGTTAGGAGAAAACATGTTTTGTCTTTAAAAGTTTTTATTGGAAGTACCAGTTATTCCTTCATAATTGGTTGAAACAACAAAAACAAAAACAAAAAAAAACAAGATACATGTGAAAATGTTAGTTTCAAAATCGATGGTTAAGAAATTACACATATGAAAAACACCCTGTTCTTCTATGTCCTAGACAAAAGTTTACGCTTTTAAGGCTTAAAACTAGTGGGGTTCATTAAACAGTTTTCTTCAATTCAACAAGGTGTTCAGAATATGTTAATTTGTAGAAACACCTACAAAGAATTAAATGATACCTAATTACATGATATTTAAAACACTCTGATTAATTTACAGATCGCCCTGATTGCTTTGTTAACATAAATGGTGCCTTAAAAATCATATTAAAATATTAATCTAAGAAACTTAATTTATTTGACAGTGTACTACTTTCACAGAAAAACATAAAATGCTTCAGCATTGTTTTACAAGATGTAAAGAACTTAATGTATATACCCCCATCCCCAGCGTGGATGGTGAGGACATATTGCCCTGACTCCAGGGTATACTGCGTACATTCACATGACTTTACTATTTTTTTTGTAAAAACCTAAACATTAACAATTGCTTCCTGTAACCTGTGGGATGACATTTTTTTTTAATTCCTTCTCCTTTTAGATTGTTACATAATAAATGTGAATTACAGGTATGCATTCTTTTTAATCAAAAGGAGGATACAGTCCTTTGAAATGAATTTCAGAATCTCCTCTGACCCAGTATTTAATTTTAATATACCAAGATATTTGTCAAAACAAAAATATAATGTCATCTTTCTAACAACTTAGCTTAAAATGCTCTTTGAGATTCTCAAATTAAAAACAAAAAGAATTATTATTCTGAAGTAGACAAAGTCTCCTTGATTTAATTTCCCTTTATATATAGAAACTAAGAAGAAAAAGAAATTATGCATACCATTTCATAGGAAGATTCACCCTACCTTATCAGTTTAGGTTTTTCCAGTTACATGGCATCTGCTTGTTGTGGAAAAATGAATTATTACATAGGGAGGTGATATGTTTGTTTGTTTTTAATTTATATCCCCTTCACCCAGTTTTCCTACCTCTACCCTCTGTCCCTGGCAACCACAAATCAACAAGCTTGATGTTTTACTTGATTGTTAGATTCCACATATAAGAGAGATTATAGATCATTTGGAATTTTTCTTTCTCGGACTGATTTATTTTACTTGACCTAATGCCCTAAAGGTTCATCCATGTTTTTGTAAATAACAAAATTTCATTATTTTTCATAATTAACTAGTGCTACATTTTGTGTGTGTGTGTGTGTGTGTGTGTGTGTGTGTGTGTGTGTGTGTGTTGAAGGACCAATTATATAATTCATCCATTTCAAAGAGCGATGTCATTCTGCCAGTCACTACTTAATTCCGTCAATGGTCATTTAGGTTCTCCTAATTCTTTATCCTTTTATCCATTGATGGGAATTTAGGTTGTTTCCATATCATGGATATTGTAAATAATTCTGCAATAAATGTGGGGGTGCATGTATCTCTTCAAGTTAGGGTTTTTATTGTTTTTGAGTAAATTTCCCAAACTGGAATTGCTAGATCACATGGTAGATCTATTTTTAATTTTTTAAGAAATCTCCATATGATTTTCTATGGTAGCTAAACCAATTTTCATTCCCACCAACAGTATATGAGCGTTCACTTTTCTCCACACCCTCACCAGCATTTATTATTCCTTACCTTTTTTTGTTCTTACTTAAAGTTGCTTTTATTTCCAAAGGATAGTGTCCAAAGAGTGAAACTGATCAAGTGATAGGTGTACCTTCATTTGCAAATGCTTTTTTTTTTTCCTATTCAGTAGGTTTTATTTTCATTTTGTTGATTCTTTCCTTTGCTCCTTTGCCGTGCAGAGCTTTTTTATTGAAAGAGACAGAGAGAGAGAGAGAGAACAAGTGGAAAAGAGGGACAGAGGGAGAGAAAGGGAGAGTCTTAAGCAAGCTCCACACTCAGGCTCAACTGGAGCCCAACACAAATCCTAAACTGAAATCAAGAGTTGGACACTCAACCAACTGAACCACCCAGGCACCCCATGTGCAGAGCTTTTTATTATGATGCACTCTTACTTATTGATTTTTGCTCTTGTTGCCTTTTCTTTGCTGTCAGATTCAAAAAATCATCCAAGATCCATGTCAAAGACCTGATTTCTTCTGAGAATTTTATGGTTTCAGGCATTACATTTAAGTTTTTAATCCATTTGGAATTACTTTTTTTTTTTAATTTTTTTTTTAATGTTTTATTCCCTTCCAGGAGAGAGAGAGAGAGAGAAACAGTGTGAGCAGGGGAGGGTCAGAGAGAGAGGGAGTCACAGACTGAAACAGGATCTGTCTCTTTCTCTGTGCCCCTTCCCCATGCACTTTCACATGCACGCTTTCTCTCTCTCTCTCTCAAAATAAATAAATAAAGAAACAAATCATATTGGTGACATTTGAGGAGTTGGCCTACAACGTTAATGACACAGATCTGGAGTCAGACTTCCTGAATTCAAATTTCACTTTCACTACTTACTACCTGTGTGACCGTGGGCCAGTTATTTAAACATGTCTTTGTCTCAATTGCCTCATCTATGAAACAGATAATAATAATATACTTATTTCATAAAGTCACTGTGAAACTTAGTACATTTATCTATGCAAACAACTTTAAGCAGTATCTGCCATGTAGTAATGCAGTTATGTTTTATGAAATTATTAATAATGTAAGTAATAATATTTTACATGATTT
Source organism: Proteles cristata cristata (assembly GCA_017311185.1). Lineage (NCBI taxonomy): Eukaryota > Metazoa > Chordata > Mammalia > Carnivora > Hyaenidae > Proteles > Proteles cristata. Next base: position 2,649,740 of record JAESUZ010003705.1, on the reverse strand, counting down.
ATATTAGCATAATACTAATTATTAATATTTTTGAAGTATTAGATATTTAAAATGTTTTAAAATGTGTCTGTGTGTGCACATGCATGTGTATTATAAAAAAAATGTTCTAGATACTTAAAAATGGCAAGGAAGACTTTATTATAGAATATTGGTCCAGGCTACTGCAATAAGGAAGAAAAACTAAAAAAACTAAACTCAACTCAATAAGGAACAGAAGGGGGGAGGATTTTTCAGTGTTGGAGTGAGCTAATGGAGGAGTAGCTGAGGCTGTTGGTAGGGAAGTTGGTCAATGTGCTTAGGACATCTGTGTTTGGCAGTTGACTTTTATGAAAGTTAGGCTTCTACCCTCCCACAGAAGTTAGGGGATAGGGTCCTATCTGTCTTGATGATCATATTTCAATGACTCCCAGTTCCCCAAGAAAGACATTTCTGGGTCTTAAAACTGATTAAAAGCCAAAAAATTTACATCTCACAAGGGCAGAGAATAATTTACAGTTGCAAGCTTTCTAAAGTAAATATTCTGGGGCACCTGGGTGGCTGAGTAAATTAAGTGTCCAACTTCAGATCTATTCATTTGCTTGCAGTTTGTGGGTTCGAGCCCTGCATCAGGCCCTATGCTGACAGCTTTGAGCCTGGAGCCTGCTTTGAAGTCTGAGTCTCCTTCTTTCTTGCCCCTCCTCCATTCATGCTCTGTCTCTCTCTTTCAAAAAAAGAATAAACATTTAAAAATAAAATAAATAAGTAAACAAATACATAAGTGAAGTATATATTCAAAGGAAAAGGAGGTCAGAGTCCTATGGTCACAAAGACTCTACAGTTCAGTCAGATGAGGGAATCTTAAGACCATCTTGGTTAGTTAATATGTATATAACTATTATTTAAAGGACAACTGTGGATATTTTACAAGAAGAATTGCAAGAGGAACATTCACCCTAACTTTTTATTTTCATGGTTGCATTTCTTTTCATTTCCTTGCCTTCTTAAGTCCCATCTCTTGAAACAGACTTTAAATTCTGTAGATTTGCATCATCAGATTTCAAATGTAAATTCTTTTATTGAATGTTTATTTATTTATTTTGAGAGAGAGTACATGACAACAGCCAGGCAAGGGGTAGAGAGAGAGGAGAGAGGGGGAAAGAGAGAATCCCAAGGAGGCTTCATCTGCCAGTGCAGAGCCCAATGTGAGACTCAAACTCATGAACTGTGAGATCATGACCTGAGCTAAAATCAAGAGCTGGATGCTTAACCAACTGAGCCACGCAGGTGCTTCTGTAAATTATTCTTTATGCATGGAAAAAGTTTTTCTCTAGAGCTAACCCAAAAATGCTATGTGCACATTGTCACAGAACTGTAGACAAGATGTTAAATACCATGGCAATCTCTTCCTTCTCTTTTTCACAAATGAAGAAAACACAGGGACAGTGTAGGGAAAAGGAAGCTTCATGAGCTTCTTCTCTACCTTGATATTACTTTCATCTTTTCTGTTGAAAATGTCTTTGAAAACTCTGACATAAGCCTGACCTTCCAAATTAGAAAGAACATACAGCGTTGGTAGACACAATTTCTCAACCCACATGTTCTGGATCTCAGCTGCTGCTTCTGGAAGCTACTTCCCCTTGTTCTCTCTCCATTGTCTGGTATGAATATGTGCAGAAACAGAGCTTCACAGCAAAATAATCTTTCAGGAAGTTCCAAAACTTACAAGGCAAATTTGAGGTTGATTACACAATGTTTATGGAAGAAGAGCGTTCAAAGACTTTTTGTTTGCCTTACCCATAAAGATCACTTTGCTTTTTATACTGCGGGTTGTCTATTTTCTCTTTCTTAAATGGCTATTTCTTAGTTGTTTAAGGTTTTAGAGGAAAGTTACATTTATTGTGCCCTTCAGTTTACTTTGCATGTAATTATTTCATTTGGGGATTTTTAAGTTAATTTGCTGATAAAATAGATATGAAAATCTGACATATATAAAAAGGTTCAAGTCAGCTCTTTGCTACTAATCAGTCATTAGATAACAGTTTTTTTTTTCTTTAATTAGAGCAACTTCTGATAGATAACAGGAGGGCAGCACCCTGAATTTTTCGGTATCTAAATTACATATTCCTAACTTACATCTGGGCTAATTGTATCACTTCATTGCACCTGCCAATTATGTCTTCTGTAGCTGCCCCTTTACACTTTTGAATTATACACCTCAGTCCTGGGACAGATTATTGTCTTCATACATATTTCTTATGTCCAAATCAAAGCATGGATCTCAGAACAGCATTTCCGTATCTAATATCTGATACAGATCATTCAAGACAGGAATCTTTATCTCCTTTTGCCATACTTAACTATCAAAAGCTGTTTCTTTTTGTTCACTAATTTGTTAATAAACCTATTCTCTAACTTCATGAAAAATACAGTAACATGTTACTTATAAACAGCGTACAAACATGCATTTTAAGAAGATAGAATCATATCTTAGGACATACACAGCATCCTGTTAATAAGAGAGAATATTATCCTTTAAATCTTTACAATAATGGTTTCCAACTAAGTAATCCCTCCAATGCCTGTCTTTAAATACTTATACACTGATAATGTTTGACACTGTATAGTAACTTAAGTTCCTTAAACTTGCTCCTCTTGCTAATGACATAGGGAGTGTTACCTTATTGTCCCTTATTTAATATTTTCAGTGTGTGACAACTGTTATGAAGTTGTTATTATGGTCCCACTAATAATGCTTTTAGGGACCATATCCTAAAGATTACCGAAAGGCAGAGAAGAATAAGTGACCTTTTGTGTGGAATTTCTTTACAATTTCCAGAATTAGCCTTAAAAAAATTTTACCCAGATTTTTCATTCCAAAATTCAAAATTGCCTTGTTTACCAGTTTGTTTTTAAAAACTTATGTTTTAAGTTACTTTCCTAAGTGAATTATTTCCTCTTTTCATTCAAAGAGAGTGAAACTGACAAAAAGTCACCCGTGTCATTTCTCAGCATTTCATCTACAGGTCCCTAAGGGTCCGTGGCTGTTGGTGGTGACAGTGATCTCAACCTCTATTTTTTTTCGTTAGGATCTGTTTTCCAAAACAACAATTAATTTGTCTCTAGGAAAAAAACAAAACAAAACAAGGGAAAACAAAAAGGCACTTATTTCTGATTGTAGTTCCACTAACAGGAACCATCATTCTCCAGTAATTGCAGTAGTGGTCGGTGAGAGTCTCCGGAAGGGTTTCTTGGAGCAGGCGTTTGCAGAATTCACAGAAGGAAGAGAAGTCATTCCAGGCCAAGGAAAATCATAGCAAGTAGCATGACCCACTCTGAGAACAGTAAGTAGCTCAGGCAACTAAACCGTAGGTAAGAGTGGAGGATGGGGAGACATAAGACCGGAAAAGAAAATGGTGGCCAGATCTTAGGCAGCAGGTTTGTAACTCAGGGGTCTGCAGTCTGCCTTTTTTTTTTTTTTTTTTTACTGCCCGACAGCTAGTAAATGGCTTTTATATGCTCAAATAGTAGGATAATAGCCAAAAGAAGAATATTTTGTAACACCTGAAATTTTATGAAATTCAAGTTTCAATGCACATAAATAAAGTTTTATTGGAACATAGCCACTCCTATGTGTTTACACATGGTCTATGGCTGCTTTTACATAGGGTGGCAGATTGAGTGGTTGTAACAGAGACCATATGGCCTGCAAAACCTAAAATATTTACTGTGTGTTCCCTTCCAGAAAAATTTTGCTGACCCTTGCTGTAGACCAAAGACGTTAAGAGTTTATGCTGTAAGAGGAAAAAAAGCCATGGGTGGGTTTCTAAAGGATAAAGTGTTTCACTAAGAGCTGTTTTGTAAACTGTTTTATTGGGTTGCATATTTTGAAAATGGCCTGAGTGCAGACAAGACCAGTGTCCAAGTAAGGCATCAGCAGACTAGCAAGTCAGGACACTTCTTTTTTCTCCCTTGGTTCTTTGCTGTGCTATGAAAATTAAGATATGAAGTATGACACCGACCTTGGGAGAGAGAGACAGTCACATAGAAAAAAGCACTCTAAGATGGCAAGAAAACAACGACATCTGCTATGAGATAGGAAATAATGAGCCTCACATTGGAAGATTCAAGTTATAATTTATTTGATAAACACAAATCCACCTGTGGTCTAAAAAAGAAATGGATGGAGGGACTGTTTTTAATCATTTACCAGAGGTTGTTGTTAGTGGCTCAGTTTTAGGTAAAGATTTATTTGGACTTTGTTTTCTCTAATATGTTTTAGAATTTGGTCAGCTCCTTGTAATATGTTTGATCAGATTCCTTTGAGATATGCCCAGCCACGCTGCTGGCGACGCATGTTGTGTGTGGGTTGCCAGCTTGTTCCTCCCACATCCATTTCCTGTCTTTTGTTTGTTCTGCTCTGGATTGCAAGGGACTGAACCCTGCAAACTGCACAACCAGGCTCCGTAACGTCTGAGAGCAACAACAGGAAATTGACAGGAGGAAGGCAGAAGCCAGAGTGTTTTCTCCTCTGACGGTTTTGGGCAGCATCTTCAGCAGTGGTCGTGTCTCCTTTGTGGTTTCAGTCCTGCTGGAAGTTGACTCTCACACGCTGGTGATCCTCTTTTCCCTCCCTTGGGCTCTGCAGCCTAGGCAGCAAGGGCTTTTTCACGTGGTGAATCTGTCGCTCTTGTTAATCTCGAAGTGTTGCACTATCTCCTTTAGGTTTTTATGCTCTGCCATCAATTTTGCTTTTTGTGTTTTTGTTCTGGTTTTGGTTTGATTTAGTTTTGTATCCGCTGCTTCATTTCTTCTTTTATTTCTAATCAGGGTAGAATATACATAACTCAAAGTTTATCAATTTGACCATTTCTCCGTATACAATTCAGAGTATATTAAGTCAGCATTTCAAGTGTAGGCAGAGTTCAGTGGCATCAGGTTACATCACAGTGTTATGTCATCGTTACCATTATCTATTTCAGAACCTCTCCATCACTCCAAAACAGAACTCTGTTACTATTAAGCAATGACTCCTTCATCTCCTTTCTCCAGCCCCTGGTAATCTGCATTCTCCGTGTCACGTTTGTAACCAGTTCTCCATACTCAAATCTCTCCCTTAAGCTCTGCAAGAGGTGGGCTCTTTTCTTGCCTGCACCTTCCCTACAGCATTTTGTGATTTCAGGAAGAGTGTGTCCTTAATGCAGCCAGATAAGGGTGCACAGTACCAAGGGCAGTGCATGAATTTCTTTTACCCGATACATTTTACCACCCTTTCCGTCAAGCTACTTCATAGTAGTCCAAAACTTAAAAGTCATATGTTTGTGTAAAAATCTATAGATGTGGAAGCCATCCTTGCGCTTTTTCCTGATGTCCTCATTTTTTCTCTTTGAGTTCTTGTTCTTTTTTTTTTTTTTTTTTTTTTTTTGAGAGTTGGTGTGAATCAAATATAATGTTACTCTTTCTTTAGGACAGTAGTCTGACATTAAGAGGATAGGAATTGTGATGTAAAACTACATATCTGCCACAAGTTGCTTTTTCAAAAACTCTATTTACTCTTTAAATGCTTTGTTCAGTTTTAGCACTCCTCTGTTCTTCCTTCTCTCCTTCTATCCTGCTTTTAGTTGCTGTTGCAAGCACTGCCTACCTACTGAACCAGATGGAATTTTGGTGAGATTTTGTGCGTGTGTGTGTGTGTGTGTGTGTGTGTGTGTGTGTGTGTGTGTGTGTGTGGTTTTCACATTTAACATTAAATATTGGTGTAATTACTGTGTTTTTAAAGAGTACTGGAGTGTGGAGCTATAATTGGGCAATTTTGTTATATAAGACTTCCTTTGATCCGGATTCTACTCACTGGCACATTTTTTTTGTTGTTGATCTGTAGCGTATATTTTGCAAATCGTAGCAGTGACTTTCCAAGTTATAAAGGCAGAGCTTTTCTATCCAGAAAATACTTTGATATTCATTAACTGATCACTCCTCGCCCTTCCGCAATCCTCTTGTCCATCAAGTGAGCAGGGGTGCAGGACTTGTTTTTATGCTCCATGTATTGACATGTTGAGGTGTGATTAAGGCTATTTGGTTTATTAAGGGAGAGCCCTGGGACAGGGATGGTGGGGAAGATGGAGGGAGGGAAGGAGGAGAAAAAAGTGAATGTTAAATCTTTCATTTACAAAATCTGTGATCTTGTGTAAGCCATGTAGCTTCACAAATCCTGTTCCACAAATGTGTGTGGACCCCAAGTCTCCACCTCCCATGCCTAATGAAGAGCAGTTGTTATTACCATCTAGAAGCTTGGGCCATTGTTGCATTGAGTGAGCAAATGGGTAATGGAGAGGGTTGAAAGCTTTTTGTTGAAAAGATCAGTCTGAAAGCTGAGGAAGGGAGAAGAAAACATTCAGCAGGTGGGACGATGAGAAAAAAATCACTTTGGAGATTTTTGTGAGAGAGATTGAAAGCAGATACACTTCCAAGACAAATGTGACTTGGGAGGGAAATGGTGAAAAGGATATTAAAGACCTTTTCATTTTATGTGCATAATCCCTCCCCCTTTGGCATTTTTGTAAGAGTCAGCAAGGAATATATGAATTACCTTTGCATTATTTTTGATTGTCATGATGTTACCTTGGCCATGACACCATGCTGCGTCTGGATGACAAAGCCGAGCAGCTTTTAAACCAGTTGCATGTGAAAAGAGTGCAAAAGAAAGAGAAACAGGTGTTGAAGATCACTTCATTTCGTCTTATCCTCACAGAAGCCTGCAAGACCAGAATTATCCCAACAGATAATTCAGTAATGCCTGGATGATCTAAGTTCCTACTCCAGATATGACAGACTCCACTAGCTTTTGCTTTTAGAAAATGGAATATGCCTATCAGTTAAGTAGGGTCAGTTTTTATGCAAAGCTAGTGAATAAATATGGGTATAGATTTTCTTAAATGGCATGATGTTTAACACATTTTTACCTTTGAACAAACCAGCATCATTAAATATATGCAAATTTTGCATTATGTTGAATAAAAAACGGACTTCAAAGAAAGCTCATGATGACATGTTGAACTATGCCTTCAGATAGGGTGGGAAGTATTGTCGATCAATACAGTCACTTACAGTGCTGGGGTAGTGAGATTAATGCAGAACCAGCATCCATCAAACTGTCTTATTTAGAGCTTCTGATTGTAAAACAAAAAGGACAAAAAGGCATTAAAAGTTGAGCAAGCGTCCCAGTGTGACAGAATGTAGCAGGACTCGTACCCCCATCCTTCCACAAACTCTGCTTGCCCTGCGATAACCATCCAATTGATATATTCAGGAATTAATGAGAACTTAAGGGGCTCACACTTTATACTTCGGGATGCTCTGAAAAGCCCCTTCTTATGATGCTTTAAATTGTAAATGAGTGAATTTTGCTCATTATTATTGGCTGGGGCTGACCAGAGCTAGGAGAGAGCAAACTGACCTGCCAGGTGTCAGAGTCACTGATGAAAGCCGTGAGCCAGAGATGATGAGGCCTCTACTACTGCTCGGTATAAGCAGGAGTCTAAAACCCGAGAAAGCACCAACTCTTCCCGTTCCATTTTTCCCACACAGGGGAAGGGTGAGGTAGGTCAGCACAGGTGTGGAAGTCGTTTCTCACTGCCAAGGGAGCCCCCAAGGAAAGGTTCCAGCAGTTGCATGGGCCCTGGGTTGGGGGAAAGAGCAAGACGGTAAGGCTAGAAGTAGACAAGTACTTTGCACTAAATCAGAATAGAGTCTTCAAAGTTTCCCCGACTTTCCCCTTGGTGGGAGGGGGTCTCACCAGAGGCATCTCAAGAAATCCTCTGTCCAAGGCTCACGTATAGAGACAGTGATGAAGTTGCCTGGGCTAAGAATGTCAGTATGTGAAAGAGAGTGTCTGTGTGTGACAATGCTGATCCCCCGACCACAGCTCCCTCTAGACTGCACCAAGACTGGGGTGAGACCCACCAGTTTGGGCCTGGAAAACGGCATGTCAACTTTTAAGCAGGACTTGGAACCACCCCCATTACCTTTATTGTGAACTTTATTGACCTTTAATTTGGTAGAGTACAAATAAGCTTATAACTGTGAGGGGAAACACGTGAGAACATTTATACTCTGTTGCAAAAAAAAAAAAAAAAGAAAAGAAAAGAAAAGAAAGAAAAATGAAAAGGGGGGAAACACTGCTTTAGCTGTTAATGCTTCTTCTTTTTATTTTGTGGCTCCTTTCTTGACACAGACCTCTTAAAACCTGGGCAGCCAAACCACCCCTAAGCTGCTGCTGGAGCCACTGCTGCTGCTTCTACTCTCTTCCTACTCCTGCTGCTTTTTGTCAAATTTTAATGAGAAAAATCATCATTTTGAAAAACTTGGTTTAAAATGGGCCTATGTATAGACCCTTTTTTTCTAACGAGAAATGTATGTAAATTGTATAGCATTTGTAAAAATGTGAAATTAATGTAAATTGTATAAGTTATAACATTGACTCGGGTTTCATGAATTAACAATGGGAAATGTGGTTTGTGTTTAACCACATACAGTGTCACTGGAGGCACAACACTCTTGTCATGTATCAAGAGAATGTTTCTAATTCCCTTTTCAGGGTAGCGTCTAGAATATTTTGGACTCTGCAGTAGTCAATATCTTATTAGAAAACATGAGCACTACGGTTTGGTTTGCAAGACACACATAATGATTTGGTTCAAATAATGAGTAATTTATATATGAAAGTGTTCATAGTCCCCGGCTGGCTCGCTCAGTAGAGCATTCATTCTACTCTTGATCTTAGGTTCATGACTTTGAGCCCCACATTGGGAAATAGAGTTTACTTAATAAACCTTTCATTTTTCCGTAAGCATTGTCACAGTAAAATATATTCTTTTTATTTGACCTTGAAATCAGTAAAAGTTTTGTAAAAATTGGCAAAATTCTCACCCCCCACCCCGTATTAGAACTACTGTTTCAAGGGTTGTTTGCCTTCTTATCTCCCTTGACTTTTATTTTTTGGAAGGGCAGGGAGAATGTGTCAATGAAGAAAGGAAAAAAGCAGTAGCAAGACAAAACTTCCACTCGGTTGGGGCTGACCTTTCATTTTTTTTCTAAAATTCACCTTTAATTTTAAGTATGTTATCTATACTGGTCTGAACAGTGTGTGAAGGAATTCTGCAGATTGAATGTGTGCCATGTTCACATACATTGTCTCTCCTTGTAAACATGATAAAATTATCAATGAAACTCCCTAATTTGATCCTGAAGTGAAGGGATGTTGTCCAATGAATCATTTGTGTTTGTAGGAGGCAGCATTGTAGCTAACAGTGCAGGAATGGGACCCAGATGTTTTCTAAAAAGTGGGTTGCACTAGAGGCAAAGAGCGTTACCTAAAGTGGAGGCAGCCATATGGAAGTGAAGGTTGGAAACATCCCATTACAAGTCATATATCACTGAGCTGACAGCAAGGGTTTCAGCTTGTTTTTATTTAAATCATGAAAGCAGCTGCTCAGCTGTCTAGCTGTATTAAATTTAACCCCTTTTCCTGGCAATTGAATTCAGTAATTTATGCAATTCTGATTGGACCAGTGCATAAATATCTTTTGGAGAGTGTTCAGTTATTCTTGTCCCTTAAATTCCCATCCAGACCCATGATTGGCTAATTTTTCTCCTGAATGAGGATGCTTACAGATAATGCACCTGGCTAAGTCTATTAAGGTGAATCGCAGAGGAATATAGTAATTTCAGCTCTGGCAGATAATGGCTATGGTAAAACATGAATAAATGCCAGATAGTTTTTTTAAGTGATCTTTTCTAGCTCTTGGTGTCTTTTACTTATTTTCCTTTAGTTATTTTGCTTTCTTCCTCTTCTTCTCTTAGTGCCTTGCTCCTTCATTTCTCTGGCCTGCATGCATTTTCAATATGCGATTCTGCCCAACTCTTAATATATATTTTCTAATTGTGCCTCTTGGCTGTTGGAGTTAACCCCTTCACGACTTCACCACCCTTTTTTCTTTAGTCTTTCTTTCTTTCTTTCTTTCTTTCTTTCTTTCTTTCTTTCTTTCTTTCTTTTTCTTTCTTTCTTTCTTTCTTTCTTCTTTCTTTCTTTCTTTCTTTCTTTCTTTCTTTCTTTCTTTCCTTCCTTCCTTCCTTCCTTCCTTCCTTCCTTCCTTCCTTTCCTTTTTCTTTCTTTCTTTCTTTCTTTCTTTCTTTCTTTCTTTCTTTCTTTCTTTCTTTCTTCTTTCTTTCTTTCTTTCTCTTTGCATGTGTCTCTCTTTCTTCAATCTCTGCCTTCCATAAGCCTTTTCCAAGCTTTACAGCTTGTAGGGTTGGTTTTAATTACCTTTTTGTGAGCTCTATGGATCTTTTGGGATGTTCTGTGCCCTCCATGAAGTATGTTTTGTCAACATTTGGAAAGCCTTCGGCTCAGGTTTTGGCCACATGTGCCTCAAACTACCTGTTAATTTAAGATATATTTTATCACTTGCCCACCTAAGTAGAGACTTGTACTGTTGCCTGCTGGAAAAGTATAGACTTTAATTTCCTGTGGAAAGAAACACTATGGAAAGAAACACAAGTTTTACCTAAAACAATGGGAGAAACTGGTACAATAGGGATAAGCTGGTTCTAGGAAAACAGATGAAATTAAGGCAAGAGCTTTGCATTTGTCTGGATTTTTCAAGTAACTACTCAGGTAATAATTCAACATTCTTCCTTAACTATAATCAAAGGACCTTGGCTTTCTTCTGCTGGGTGATATTTTGTTGGAGATACTTAATCTAAGGAATGTGTTTCTTAGTCTTCCTTTTTATTGATTTTATAATGATGTTTTCTGTTGGATAATTTTTTATGGATATGAAACTTAGAAAGTAACTATAATAATGAGTTATATCCATAATGATTATGATCCAATGTTTGTCCCCTAAAAATAAGTTGGAAATTAAGGTTTGAGAGTAATTTAATGTGCTACTAGGTGCCAAAATGATTTGCTGTGGGTCAGTGAGCAAGCAGACATTCTCCTGGGTTATTTTCTCAAGGGCTGATAATAAAGTAAAGGTCCCCAGTCCTATGCAGAGAGAATATTTTTTTCCTCAAAAGCCATCTCTGCCTGAACAGAAATTCTGACCCCATATTTCCACTCTTTAAAAATGTAGCTTAGCTCAATAAGCTAAGCAATGGACTGGACCATCAAGGATCCTTTGTTAAAGCAGGACCTGTGGAAAATTATGTTGTGATTAATATATTTCTGCTTTTTCTCATTGAACATCAACTCAAAATGTCCTTCTCAGAATTAATGTCAGAAGCTAATTGTCATCTCACAGCTTAACTGACTCGTCTAAGGTCACGTCTGACATGGCCAAATAGCGTAGTGTCACTGTAATCCAAGAGTAAGCTGGCTTCTTCCAGAGCAGATCCTCTCCTTGGTGTGTCAGCCTGAGTTTAGAGACGGACATAGTCCAGTGATATTTAAAGAGTGCTTTATCAGATACTTTAAAGAGGTAACATAGAGCTCAAAGTTATGCTTTTTGGACATCCTCCAGACCCAGGTTTGATAAGTTGTTAGCCAATAAAATCTGATGTGAGAAAGGCTGGTTTCTATTAGGATAGAGGATAAACAGGACTAGAGCAGATAAAGCCAGGACAGACGTTGGTCATATTCACATATGTGAAAACATATCACAGAAGAGCCTGGCTTGTTTGTTTCATTCATCTGATAAATATTGAGAATGAGCCGTGAGACAAATAGTGAGAGAGGTGCCTAGATGCTCAGGTGAGAAGAGACCTGTGGAAAAAACTGTCAAGAAAAAGCCAAGTTTTGCATAATGAATATAAGAAATTGGATCAGTTTAACCAGCACTCACATAATTAAGAAGATGCCTTAAGATATCTGCTAAGTCTGTGCTCATCCTCCCTGAATTTTTCATAACCAAAATAAATAAATGAATATTTATTCATTTGAACAAGAAATGATATTAGGAATTAACATGGATTTTTATTTTGACCTAGTGTGAGTAACAATTTTAATAGGAACTGAATCACCTTAGTAATGATGAAAAAAGACTCCTCAAAAATCATTAAGTTGACTTTTCATCTTCCCGATTAATGTATATATTTTTTAATGTTTTATTTTTGAGAGGAAAAGAGACAGAACATGAGCAGGGGAAGGGCAGAGAAAGAAGGAGACACAAAATCCAAAGAGGCTCCAGGATCTGAACTGTCATCACAGAGCCAGACATGAGGCTCGAACTCATAAGCTGTGAGATCATGACCTGAGCTGACGTCCACACTAAACTGACTATGCCATCCAGGTGCTCCTAACCTATATTTTTAAAAACATAATACCAAGATTGATGAGTATAATTAGATGTATATACTTATACTTTGGGTAAGATTACACATTTTCACACAATTTTACAAAGGGCTTTGGCAATATATGCTGAAAATTTTAGATTTGTAGTCTTTGACACAGTAATTTCAACCATAATAACATGTGTAAAGAACATATAAAGATTAAGAGGAGAAGAAGGTATGAAGATTAGGAGGAAGAGAGGAAAGAGGAAGGAAGAGAGGGACAAAGGCAGGGAGGAGGAAAAAAGAAAATATAAAGATTAGCTGAAGGATTATTGTAGAGAGATTACTGTCACCTTATTATTTATTAAGGCAAATTATCAAGAGCAATTAGAATACTCAATTTCAGGGAAATGGGTAAATATTGTCAATAATAAAACATGATGCAACCTTGAGAATCTTATTTTTTAATGGAATCACATAGAAAATGTTTACTTTGTGTTTAATAAAATGCATATCGAAGTATTTAGTATGATTTTAACATGCATTAAACAAAAAAAGAAAGAGAAACAAAGAAAAAAATGAAGGAATTATATCAAATGTTAATAGTGTCTCTCCAATTCTTGCCCCTTACTCCTGAATTAAGGTCTTTATTTTTATTTTCTTTATGATATTCCTACTTTCCAATATTTCTATAACTAATATACACACACACACACACACACACATATATATATATATAATTACATAAATTAAAGTTTAAAATCTTCCCAGTATTTCTGGAGGCATCATATGAAACAAAAGTAACTTTTTTAAATGGTGTAGATAGGGGACCCTGGGTGGCTTTGTCAGTTAAGCATCCAGCTTCGGCTCAGGTCATGATCTCACAGTTCATGGGTGTGAGTCCCGCGTCGGGCTCTGTGCTGACACCTAGCTCAGAGCCTGGAGCCTGCTTCCGATTCTGTATCTCCCTCTCTCTCTGACCCTGCCCTGTTCACACTGTATCTCTTTCTCTCTCTGAAATAAATAAAAAAACATTAATAAAATAAAATAAAATGTAGATCTAATTGGACCCTGTTACTAAACTGCCAAAATTGCTAACTGCTTTAATCCTATTCATGACCTAAACCATTATGTCAGATCTGCTATGGGCAGTCCTATCTAAAAACTTAGTGTTAGGAAAGGAAAGTGGTACTCAGACAAATAATAACGTATAGAGTTCAGGGGCATGGAATGATGAGGAAGGTATATAAGATAGTTAGTTAGAGGTCAAATATTTGGCCACAGTATATAGTTCCAAAGAATAGTGAGGATCTATGAAATCTTTTTTTTTTCCTTTTAGATTGTTTCTCTTACAGAACGTTTTGAGGGCTTGATAAGTAGGTATACAATATATCTCCTTAGCAAGACCAGATCTCTGACTTCTCCAGTGAATTTAAATCAGTTTTATTCTCATACCCATATGTAATAATCCTAACATATTAATATGAATAAATATTATATATCAAAGTTTCATCAAAATATTAATTTCAAATAATAGAGTTTCTATTTGACAGCCTGCAGGTGTGATTTTTATACCATGTTTGCTTACAGCATGTACTTTCAGTACATTTCCCAAAAAACTACTGATGAAAATAGTTTGTATATTTGCATGTTCATAGCTTATTTTATCCTTTATCAGGAATCAAGTAATTGTACAGACCTCAATAATTCAAATCCCATAGCATTGCTGTTCCTTTGAAGTTAAATATAGTCATCATCATAATAAATTCTAAATGGGTAGGGACATGTATTAATCAAGGATATAGAAAAAATGTGTGCTTCAGTGAAAAACTATACATTGTCTAGACTCTTAGAAAAGACCTTTTTAGGTATCAGATTCTGATTCTAAGGAAGCTATTTTATAGCCCTATAAATTATAGATAACTGATAGCAATGTAAAATAATTCTTATCTGTAGACATGTAAATTCTGTTCTGCACAGTTTCTCTACCCCACATGACAAAAATAAATTTTGCCTCTTGTTGCACATTCATTTGTTTTAATGCTTTGTAAATGTGCCTGTTTTTAACATTCTTCATGAACCAGTTATAAGATCTGCTTGGTTTCCTCACCAAGTATAATCTCTTAAAAATGTACAGTTCTTATATCTATTTGAGATTCGCTTTTTTTCTGAAAATTTTCTTTTTTACAAGGATAATGAAATAGTCATTTTCCAATTGAAAATTTTGTGGAGAATTTCAGTGTAACATAATGGTATCACTGAAACTAGTTTTTATCAAAATTCTTATCTTTTAATTGTGTCTTGGATATCAAATAATAACATTTCTAGTAACCCTTAGTTTCAACATTAAATCGATCAGGAATAATGATCCAATTAGAGATCCCAATTACTCTGACATTTTAGATTTTCTTCAGATCTTCTAGATTTTAAAAGAAACTGGATTTCAGTATTTTCTTTAAGCTGCCTTTTGGTCGGTCATTCATTTAAAATATGCAAGGTAATTGGATTTTCACTATTATGCTTCCTCTGCACCCATAAGTTGTTAAAGTGGAACTTGCATTAAATATAAAATGTAATCAAATGTAATGCTTGATCCCTAGGTATTTTCGGGTTACACACAGGCATATGAAATTAGTGAAATGGCACAATATACATTCAGCAATCACCTGTTAATTCATAGATCCTGCAGAGGAGGTAACTGTGTTCCTTGTGTGGAATTTCTCTCCAGAGGGAGAGCAAGTGGCTATTCCTTGAAGGAAGCAGATGCTGAAGTTTAGTTTTATGGATAGCATGTTTAACATTCAATTGCACAATAGTTTTACAGAAAAAGAGCTCCCATATGTTCATTCTCCCTTTAAAAGGAACTGTACAATTCCACTATGCTTGCAAACAAAGGCAAGGTAGGATATCCAACTCCTCAGCAAGGCAAAAAAATATCAAAGTTGACTGCTATAAAATCAAGACTCTGTGCTTGATTTTTTGAGGGGAAAAGAGAATTATGTGTATGGTTGCCACTATTGCCCTTTGTCTCAGCAAGGGAAATAAAGAATTCAAGAAGAAAAGCAAGGAAAAAAAAATTTTTTTGATCATGACATTTCCTCCTCCTCCCTTTCTGTGATTATGATGCAGGTAAAGCTGTTATTTCATGAAAGGAACCTCTGCAGCAGTCGGCATTATCAGCCAGATCCAGAGTTTTGATAGATGACTTATAAGAGCTGAGCTCTGGCTCAAGGAATTGACAGATGAATGTTACTTCCAGAAGGGTTGGAATAGATTCATGGAAATCACCCTGTAACTATGATCCGACACACATGTCCTCAATATCCAGAAGCCAAATAGAGGCCAAATGATTCTTTTACATTTTCTATTGGCCCAGTACCAATGAGTACTGATTCAGAAAAAGAAAAATATCGTTTACCCAATTTGCGTCTTTCTCCTTCTAATCTTCGGGAGGATAAACCAAAAATTTTAGTATCATTATTTTATTTTTCCAAATGCTCTTATGGTTTTCATTATTTTATGAGATTTATTAATATCATCAGAGAAAATAGCATCATTTTAAGCCTACACATAACATTGGCCACCTACTGTTTAAAAAAGTAGACTAATTGTATTAATTTCAAGGAACAGATATTAAAATCACATATGATAATAATTATTATTATATATTGACATCAGTCAGTAGCCAGTCTTAGATTTGTTTTTATAATCATCTCTAAAATTTAAACATTTCTTTTTTTTTAGTTTTTTTTTGATGTTTACTAACTTTTGAGCAGAGACAGTGAGGGAGACACAGAATCCAAAACAGGCTCCAGGCTCTGAACTGTCAGTGCATAGCCAGACGCAGGGCTCGAACTTAGGAACAGTTAGATCATGACCTGAGCCAAAGTCAGATATCCAACCGACCTAGCCTTGCAGGCACCCCTAAAATTTAAACACTTTTAAAATGAAGTAAATCTTCTATTGAAATAAATTACAAATTCATACTTAATGAAGTGCTTCTGGGTTAATGCAACTTATTATTAATGTACAAATATATTGTAATGTATTACATCTAAATACTAACTTTGATATGCACAAAATAGTATGTCAAGTACTTTAGAGAAAAATTGAATTTGGTATTTTCCCTTCCCTGGAAGCACAGCTATGTAGGTACCTAAGATATACAATAGTCATCTTATCTAACAATATATAGTAAACACAATAAGAGAAATAAGAAAAAGAAATTGGCTGTTTAGAGGAAGTGGAAATTTTGTATTTTAGAGAACTTCGATCATAGAAGATTCCATGAAGGAGGTAACATTGAGGCCCACCTTGACAGTGGGATGTAAAACACTGGGACTGGAGGAGAAGAGAGTTGGAGGGAGTGAGCATTAAGAGCTGTACAACAGGAAAGATCTGGGGTGTATTCAGGAAACATGTAATGAGCTGTCTGGTTTGTCTGGAAATATGTTAGGGGATTATCAGGAGAACATAAACACTATTTTCTTATGTATATGTTCCTTGGAGAACCCATTCATTCTCATGGCTTAAACCCCTAAAATCCTTTAAATCCATCTTTTTCTCTCCATCCCCATAGCCGATAGTACTCTAGTTCTGGCCACTGGCCGCTGTCATCATCAGCTCACTGAACAGTGTCCTAACAGCCCTCTTGTCCAGGTTGCCAAACTCCATGACACACCACAGCCAGGTGCTTATGAACGCATCTCTTCCTATCACTTGTGCTGAAAACCCCTTGGCTGTCTGCATTGTCTCATGCAAGCCTCATCTCTGTTTATTCTTTTCTTGTGCATTTGTGTTTAGACCTCTCTGATCGTCTGTTAACTATTCCAGGGAGTCAGGGTTTTTTTTTTTCTCTCCCCTGATTATTGTCTCTGTCTCCAAAATTTTTTCTTCTTTTTTATCTAGCAAATTTTTCTTTACAACTTAATGTCTCAGTTTAAACATCTATTTGATTCAGTCATTCATTCATAGCTACTTAGTTGAGGAGGTACTATGTCCCAGGCACTTTACTCTTCCAAAATACATTCTTGTTCTCCTAGATTGCATCGATTGCCCCTGGTACACACAGCACTCCATGTGCATCCATGCTTTTGCAAATGACAGGACTGAATAATATTCGATTGTATAGATATACCACATTTTTTTTATTCATTCATCTGTCAAAAGAGGAATTATTCTTATACATTGGCTACTATATATTTCTTAAAGATAATGATTTCGTTTTCTTTGGATATACATCCAGAAATAGGATTGTTGAATCATATGACAGTTCTATTTTTAATTGGGAGGAACTTCATGCTGTTTTGTGTAACACCTGTACTGGCTTAAGTTCCCACCAATCGTGCACGGGGGCTCCCTTTCCTACACATCCTCAATGGTCATCTGCTATCTCTTGTCTTTTTGTTAATAGACATGCTAACAGTTGTAAGGTGATATCTCATTATGGTTTTGATTCGCATTCCTGATGATTAGTGATGTTGATTTCCTTTTCATGTATCTTTTGGGCATTTTTATGTCTTCTATGAAAAATGCCAGTTCAGGTTCTCCGACCATGTTTAATTTGTTTTTGTTTTTGTTTTTGTTTTGCTACTGAGCCATATGAATTGGTTTTGGATATGATTAATTTTTGCTTTTGCTGTCAGTTTCAAAATGCCTTGCCAAGACTAAGGTCAGGGGGTTTTCCTCCTGTTCTCTTTTAAGAGTTTTATGGTCTTGGTTCTTACATTTAAATCTTTAAAATATTTTGAGTTGATTTTAATGCAAAGTAGAAGATACTGACCCAGTTTAATTCTTCAGCATATAGCCACTTATTGAAGAGACTATCCTTTCTTCATGGTATGTTATTGGCTTCTTTGTCCTAAATTATTTAGTAATGTAGATGTGGGTTTGTTTATGGGCTTTTCTGTTTTATTGGTTTCTCTGTCTCTTTTTATGCCAGTACCATACTGGTTTGGTTACAATACTTTGTAATGTAGTTTAAATCAGAAAGTATGATGCCTCCAGCTTTGTTCTTCTGTCTCAAGATTGTTTTGGCTATTCACTGTATTTCTACTCAGGTTTTTGAAATAAATATATTTGTATCTAAACATTTAAAGCACACCCCACTTAACTCCTCACTCTTTTTGTCTAATAAAGAACTGAAATCTAAAATTTCTTAAAGAAGTAAAACAAAAACTTGTAAGATACATATATACAATAGTCACTATAGTAGTAGTTTTTATCATTCCTCTGCATGATATAATATATTTCCATTTACTTATAACTTTAAACAATAGATGCCAGAATTTGCTGCTTTTAAAAATAATGCTTAAATAATGCCATGCTGTTGTATTATAATTCAATTTTGTTTTTTAGGTTGATCCACATTGGAATATAAAACTAGAATTCATTTTTAATTCAGCTTTTACCTATTTTTTATCTACATTATACTATTTAATTGGTTGAATATATCAACCATATAGTCTTTTTGAAAGATTTAAGTCTATTAATTCCTTCATATGATTTTAGATGCATCCCACAAATTTGATATACAGTATTTTTATGGCCATTTAATTGTATATGATAATTCCCCTTATAAATTATGTCACCTGAGAGATCATTTATCAGTATTTTATACCCCAAATATTTAGTATGTTTATTAATTCATTCTATTTTTATTTCTTTTTGATTAGAAATGTGGTCTGTATATCACTTTATTTTTATTTGTTTATATATTATTAGCCATAATTAATTTTGTTACTAAAATTTTACTTAATTATCTGTATATTTTTAAAAGAGAGATATTAAAATCTCTAGCTATATTTATGGGCTTCTATACTTCTTTTATTAATTCCATCATTTTTATTTTTTGTGTTTTAAGATTAATTTGTTTGGCACATCCATAATTAGCACTGATACATGTTTATGGTGAATTTAAAGTTTACTATACCAGATATCACTACTCTTTGTCTTCTACTTAATTGATTTCACATATAGCATGGTACTTTTTTCTTTGAAACTCTGTATCAGCAAGTGTGAATATATATTCACACATGATAAACATAATAAGTGGGTTAAAATTCTAAATCAGGGGGCACCTGGGTGGCTCAGTTGTTAAAGCATCCACTTTAGCTCAGGTCATCATCTCACAGTTTGTGGGTTCAAGCCCCCTGTCTGGCTCTGTGTTGACAGCTGAGAGCCTGGAGCCTGCTTCAGATTCTGTGTCTCCCCTTCTCTCTGCCCCTCCCCTGCTCATCATGCTCTGTCTCTCTCTGTTTCTCAATAATAAATAATGTTTAAAAATTTTTTAAAAAACTCTTAATCCAGTCTGAGAATCTTTTATTAGCAAGTAAAATCCATTTACGTATTTTGTGATTTTTGACACTTTTAACAGTTTATATCATCAGTTTCAATTTGTCACATATTCGCTATGCTTCTTTTATCCTCTGTTCTTGCCCCATACTGTATACGACATTGACTGTGACGTGTGTGTAGGTGTGTGTTTTACAGACATTTGTTTTACTATCTTGGGCATTATATGTTTCAGTTCTTTTAGTACTTAGTCTTATATTATAATTCTTGATTTAGTAATGCTTTGAATCTTACCCTTCTTCAGCATTGTTATTTACCAGCATTTAATTCTAACTGGTTTTTAACCTCTTATTTGTTATTGATGAATATTTTTCAATTTATTGTAATAAGTCAGTATTCACTTGCATTCCCCAAAGTATGCTTTGCCTTGTTGGTCTTTATTTTCCCCTTTTTAAGATCGCCTCCCATATTTCTTCCTTGCTTTAATTTAATTTTTTTTTCTGAAGTATAAGGTGTAGATTTTTCTGTGATTTTCTAACAATGGTTTATGATTAGTAAACATTTCGCTTTATCTGAAAATGATTTCACTTTACCTTCAATATAAAGTGACAGCTTAGCTGGCATAGGGTATTTGTTGACTGCTGATATTTAGAGGTTTGTTGAGATTTGGAGATATTTCTTTACTGTTTGGCCAAAAGTCTGATATATTTATATATTTCCTCTTAACCTAATACATCTTTGTTTCTGGCTTCCATTAAGATTTTTGTCCTTGTCATTAGTCTTTTGCAGTTTCACTAAAATATGTATAGTTTGTTTCCTTGTTTCTTTTTACTTTCCTTGGGCTTCATTGTGGTTTCTCAGTTGAGGGACACAATGGCTTCCCTTTTCCATCCTCTCTTGAAATATTTTCCTCCGTTACTACCTCTAGTGTCACCTCTCCGCCATCCTTTTTGTTTCTTCTTCCTTAATTCCAATTAGGTTAGGTTTTCATGTCACCAGCTCTTTTTCATATTTTGTTTTTATAATTCTCTCTACAGCATTTCTATCCTCCACTTTCCTAGTTTTATTTTCTTCTCTATATAATCATTTTCACCAGCTTCACTGGAGTTGTAACTTCAATACCTTTATTTGTTTTAAGATGTCTTTATTTGGCTTATGTTTAAATTTATGTGTTTTTTAGTCCCTTGCTGTTCCTTATTATTTCTATTATTTGTTAATTCTTTAACATTTTTAAATAAAATTCTTACTTTATACTATTTTTTTTTTCAGTTTCTCCATTACTTCTTATATTTGTGATACAGATTTTCCATTTGCTGCATATGTTAAAATCTCCCTCAGGAGTTTTTAAAATGTGTGTGTGTGTGTGTGTGTGTGTGTGTGTTTGCATGTAGGCATTTAAACTTTTACTAGGAGCCCTTTGGAGATTGTTATATCCTGGGCTTCTCAGAGGCTTTGGCATATGAAAGCATCTCTATGGTATTCGACATGTCTTTATTTGGGGGACTCAGAAATTTCATGTTATTCAGTTCTATTTTAATTTCTCTGCTTTGGATATTTGAATCATACTCCCTTGTAGAACAGTTTTGGCTTTTCAGTTTCTCACAAAACATTTTTATTTTCCTTCATCTCTAGCATAGGATGGATTAAATCTTCCTGTGGCTTCTCTCAGCCATTGTTTATTTTTCTAGTACCTTTTCATGGATTGGACATCATTTAGAAGATTATCATTTCCAGCTCACACAGCTCTCAGATTGAAGGCCACATTTCTTGCCTTGATTGGAGCCTTAAAATTCTAACTCTGGCCTTGTATTCCCTACCTTTTCTGCTCTTTTCTCCTAGCATCTAATGTTCTCTCTCTTTCTTTTTAGATAAGCTACATTTTAGGTTTCTAAAAGGTATATTTATCTAGAATTCTATTGTATTCATTAAAGAGTGTTATGTATTTGTGTAATAATATGTCAGTCTGCAGAAAGTACCAACCCTTTGTATATTATATTCTATCTTCTATATATATTATCATCTTATATCATTTTTTTATCACTTTGTTCTTACACATATCTGAAAGTATAATGTATGCTCAGTGGATATGTGTTGATCTGTTGATACCAACGTTTCCAACTCTGTGGTGTAATAGGCAACTCTTCATTTTACACTTCATATTTTATATAAACAATGACCTAAACAATAATATACTTGCTTTTATCTGACATATTCTGAATTCAATATGCAATTTGACCATTTTTTATATTATAACTTTTTTTACCATTAAGAAAATTTATTATTATTGTTTAATCTTACTATTGCGACTATTTATAAGTGATGCCTATAGAATTCCACTCAGAAGATTTGGCTTATTCTTTCACCAATTTAATTGTTATGGTGTGAATGTCAAGACTTCTGAAATTTAGAATTATTCACAAGTATATCCATTTGTGGCTAGAGTTAAAAAGGAAAGGGAAAGGGAGAGAAAAAAGAAAAAGAAAAAAAGAAATCCTGTAAGTCATCATGGAGAACGTATAGTTTTCTAACTCCCATTTAAAATTTCCTCAGGAGAGCAGGCAAGCCCTTCATGGACTTGAACGGAGATAGGGTTTGATCACAAAGCCATAAATTCTCTTTCTGATTGCTGTTTGGCCTGCAGGCTTGCTGGAAGCATCACCGTCCCAGTTAGACTGTTTTCCAGCTTTTAAATATACTAGAGTATGATCGTATTATGTGTTGACCCTGATTTATGTTGAAAACCCAGAAACATTTTTTCCAGAAGTGTTTTGTGTATGTGTGAGCCTTTGAGGCCTGGCTCCATCTGAGAGTTGACTGGCTCACCTCATTGTACTGTTCATTTATTCAGATGGCTGGACTCTAAAGGAGGAATCTTTAAATATCCAGTGGTATTTCAGTGAAATAAATATTGTGAAGCAGATAGGGGTTGTTTAAACGTATCACTATGATGTAATATGTCAATGCTCAATTATACATTTGCATGCACCTTAAAAAATTCTGTCTCCAGAGAAAAACTGATTGTCATAATACTGCATTTCAATTAAACCCACATCCTAGGCATTCTGAGGTCCAGATTCCTGCAACCCTCAACTTAATGTGTTCCACGTTGTGGGGTTAATTTACATAAAGTTCTGGAGCTCCTGCTGCTCTGTTTCAAATCTTGGTAGCTTTGATATTCTCCATAGTGCTGTACACAAATACTGTAAACTAGTGTTCACAGAGACAAGTTACGATTATCAGCAGGAATTAGTTTCCATACAGTGATCCCTCACTATATTGTACCGGAACATTACCCAGACCCCCTCACTTCTGAACTTCATTTTTTCAGTCTCTATAAAACACATCTGTTCCACTGTGTGTGTTTTGAAAATTAAATATACTAATATCATCCTGACTGACCCGGCCACCAAACTCATGTGGGAGAAATCCAGTCCACAACCCAAGCTGTGGTGAGTCTTCAGGTCTTGTGGGAGCTTGTAACTCACTTCACCACAGCAAAGAAAAAAAGTAGAGCAAGAGAGAAAGAAGGGGAACAAAATCAAAAGAAAGAAAGAGAACATTTCTAAATATGTGTGCTTTTTTCTGATAAGAGCATAGAAACACTCAGTTGATTACAAAGCAATTGAGCCAGTAGTCATCCTGGTGAAATTTTCAAGGTCACAACAGTCATCACATCCTAGGATTTTGTCAAGTTTCTCTGTGTAACATCTACTTCATAACAAAAGGAGTCCCAGTACTAAAAACTCTGGTGAACTAGGTCATTACAGAGCGTCATAATTAGGTTAAAAAAAAAAAAAAAATAGTGCTAAGATCTAAATAGAGTTTACTTAGAAAGATGTAGTACTTGGTGTATCTCATTTATTGGGATGAAATTTATACTGGGTTTATTCATGTGGAAGTTTTTAGTAAAACTGGGGCCTTTGGGGTTGTTATAGGACCATTGCTGGCAAAGATACAGTTAGAAATAGTAATGGATACACAAAGTTGAGGGCAATTAAAACATCATTTTCAAGCAAAATTATTATGTCAGAGAAACCAAACTAAATATTTTCCTGTATATTAACGTAAAGTGTAGTGACACTGCCATGTGTACATTTAAGCTGCTTTTAGAATTTGGAATTTATTGCTAACTCTGAGATACACTGTGCTATCTTATTTGATCCTCACAAAAGCAAACACATCCATTTAACATGCACTAGAGTAATAGAGGCTCAACATTAAAAATTAGAGGAGGTAAAGGTCACATGGGTGGCTCAGTCAGTTAGGCGTCCGACATCAGCTCAGGTCATGATCTTGCCATCCATGAGTTTGAGCCCCTTGTCAGGCTCTGTGCTGACAGCTCAGAGCCTGGAGCCTGCTTGGCATTCTGTGTCTCCCCCTCTCTCTGCCCCTCCTCCACTTGTGCTCTTGCTTGCTCTCTCTTTCTCTTTCTTTCTCTGTCTCAAAAAAATACACATTAATTTTTTTTTTTAATTTAAGTAGGTAAACTTACAAATAACCAGAAACAATTTAGAGCTCATCATCATAATTTTTCTCTCCCTTCTTTTTTGTTTACTTTTCTTTTCTTTCTTTCTTTCTTTCTTTCTTTCTTTCTTTCTTTCTTTCTTTCTTCTTTCTTTCTTTCTTTCTTTCTTTCCTTTCTTTTCTTTTCCTTTTTATTTTCTTTCTTTTCCTCTCTTTTTCTTTCTTCCTTTTTTCACTAAATTTTGGCATTTAATCAAAAGGCAGGATTGGTTTAAATTATCAGACATCTACCTAGAGACTTTCCGTTGTTAATTTCTTCAGTCTAGCAAAATAGCTCTCAAACCTGAGTGTGTGAAAGAATTACCATTAAGGGTTTGTATACACAAAACCATGTGTATTATACTATAGGGGTTATTTAAGGGATTTCCTAGGGTAATTTTAACTCTGGACAACTTTTAGGCATGTGCTAACTTCAGAAGCTAACCAGGGAGGTTCCACTTGCCCTTACTTATTTATGAGAATGATTAACACATTTCTGCAGAATCCATAAAATATATCTTTTGACATAATTATAAGCACTCTTGTAGATACAAAGATGTTTTCTGAAAACTCATACTGTGCTAAAGTGTAATTTTCTACTTATTCAATATTAGATATTCATTACAAGTTTCACGCATACTTTTTATCATATAATAATTGTTTTTCAGGATCTTCCCTCTGTCATCTTTCTCTCTCAATAAAGGGAGAAATAATCAACAATGAATTATAGACTTGATAAAAACTAACAGTTTTAATGTTTTTGCTTTATAACTTGACCTAAACAATATATTATTGGCCAAACTGTATTTCTTCCCCCAGCCCCAGCCTTACTGAGATATGGTTGTATTTCTTGAACTGTCAATGAAAACAGGCCAAGTATTTTACCTCTAAAATTTTTTTTGTTCTTAAAACCTATCACGATTTACCAATAACTACCAAATTTGTCCATGACTTGTTTTATTTTACTGTATCCATCTGCAAAGTTTTGTAAGAATCACTGCTGCTATTTCTTTGTACCTTTTTGATGATGTCCACTAAGTTATTTTTCAAAGATGAACCTAATGTGTCTTAACTTTAAAACTTGTATGCATCAGAGTGCCAGGAGACCAGATTATGTCCAAGGTAAAGATCAGGAACTTTAATTTCTAGAAGCAGCTGTTTTTGGGATCCATCTCTGCCATCCTTTGCCAGTATTTACACATATTTCAAAAGTGTGGGAAATAATTTAGGGAGGAATGGCTATTTTATTTTATTTTTTATTTGAATAGAGTCAATGCACAATATTACATTAGTTTCGGATGTAAAACACAGTAATTCAACATCTCTATGCTGTGCTCACCACAAGTGTACCTACAATCTGTCACCATACAGCACTATTACAATATCATTCACTATATTCTCTATTCTGTGCCTTTTATCCTCATCACTTACTCATTCCATTACTGGAAACCGCCTTCTCCCACTCCCCTTCACCCATTCTGCCCCTTCTATCTGGAACCATCAGTTTGTTCTCTAGAAGACTAATATTTTTAAGGCTTTTCCCTTTTCATCCCCTCTGTTATATCAGATATCACAGAGGATATAGCAGGGATATATCTGCTAGTAATTAGGGCATGATGAAGAAGTATTTCTGGTGTATACTTTTTATTAAAAATTTACTTATTTCTGGGAGCTATCCTCAGAACTTTCTTTCAATACATTATTGTGTTGGCCAATTCTGTAATTTGTTTTTTCAGATAATGGAATAGAATAGACCTTAGAGAGTTTCTATTTCTACTCTCATTGGACAGAAAACAAAGCTGACATCCAGAGAATATAAAGTATTTGGCCATTTTATGACAGAAAGGACGAGAAATCGGGTTTCAAGTTTCTCAACCAGTATTTTTTTCCAGGACACTGGCTAGGAATTTTAAATACTTCTTCATCCCATGATTGTGATTTCAAAAATGATAGATGAGGTTACATTGAGATGAAAAAGTAAAAATTAGAATTTCTGTTTATACTTGTGTCTTCTCATCCTTCTTTTAAAAAAATATTTTTGTGGGGCTTATAATACACAAATAATATTTGAAAAAATTAAAGGCTAAATGAAATGCATGGAGAACTGTTATATTTTCATAATAAGTTTTAGAAAACATTGCTATAGAAATTTACCCAATTTCAGTAGTGACAATAATAACAAAATGGCATCAACTTAAACTATTGATGTTTCTTGGGTACTTGCATACATGCAACCCCAAGTTTTTAGGTCCATTCTTTCATTTAATTATTTCAACTACCTTGTAAGATAATCCATGTTTTTCAGGTAAAGATACTGAGGTATAGCAGCACTAATAACTTCCTCAAGATAGATTATAATTGAAAGCCACTTCTTTTGTATTTAAACATACAACTCAAAACATTTAGCTATGGGTACTAGAGGAAACACTCTATCTGCTGAATGAAGATGATTGATCTCTTATTCATATAAGAATCCTGTAAGGTAGCTATGGCAAATATTCATTTTACAAGTAAGTTAAACAGTGGGAAACTTAACATATCTCTGTGATTGACCTCATTTTAGTAAAACATTTATTTTATTTAAAAAAAATTAACATTTATTCATTTTTGAGAGAGAGACAGTATAAGCAGAAGAGGGGTAGAGAGACAGGGAGACACAGAATCTGACGCAGGCTTCAGGCTCTGAGCTGTCATCACAGAGCCCAATGCGGGGCTCAAACTCATGGACGGCAAGATCATGACCTGAGCTACAATTGGACACTTAACTGACTCAGCCACCCAGGCACCCCAAACATTTTTTATATTTAACCACAACATTGTGAAGATAATTTTAACTGAAGATTTAGAAATAAGATGCATACAAAAATACCAGTCCTTAATAGATATTTCATGAAAAACCATGTAGATCTAAGTGTGAATTCAGTGGCTATATTGCTTACCAGAGAGTTCTGTCAGTGGTAGACTGCCTGACAGGAAACAAGAGTGTGATATGTATTTGTATAATGAATACAAACTAATGGGGACTGAGTCAATGCAATTTTTTGTGCATGTGTTTGCCTTTACTATTTTTTTCTTACGTGTGCTGTACCTAGCACTAAATAAATAATAAACAGAATAATATGGGTGTTTATTTTTAAAGTTTATTATTTTAGCAGTTGTGACTTTAAGATACTAGATTTTAGTACATTGAATCTATACTGAAAATTTTAAAGGACTCTCAACTGTTTTGATTGTCTAGCAGGATGTTTGACAATAAAGCAAAGATATAGAACAGTAATTTCTGCTGGCATTTTACTATTCTTCCTCCATTATGTCCTTTAAATTTGGCCCCTTCCTTTACATTATATTGTCAGTCTTAGTCAAAAAAACATGTCATGCCATAAGCTTAGTTCCACTTAGAATTGTCTTAAGTCAGCTTTGCTTGATATATATATATATATATGTATGTCAATATAATATATATATAATATAATATATATGTATGCCAATATAATATATACATATAATACATATATCTTATATATATATGTCAAAGAATATTTCAAGAAATACTACTACTATGGGGCGCCTGGGTGGCTTAGTCAGTTAAGCGTCGTACTTTCGCTTAGGTCATGATCTCGCAGTTCGTGGGTTCGAGCCCCGCGTCGGGCTCTGTGCTGACTGCCAGCTCAGAGCCTGGAGCCTGTTTCAGAGTCCGTGACTCGCTCTCTCTCTGACCCTCCCCTGCTCACGCTGTCTCTCTCTCTCCTAGAAATAAATAAAACATTAAGAAATTAAAAAAAAAAAAAAAAGAAATACTACTACCAAAGAATTATGTCTATTTATTGTAGAATTTTCATGGAATATTATTTCCATTATATTGCTCAGCACTCCCCAGAGTAATATCTCTGTGTTATTAAACAATTGTGTAAAACTATTATTTTTTAACATAATTTTAGGTGAGTGGAAACTTGGGTACCTGGATGGCTCAGTCGTTTGAGCATCCGACTTCGGCTCAGATCATGATGTCATGGCTTGTGGGTTCAAGCCCTGCATCAGACTCTGTGCTGACAGCTCAGAGCCTAGAGCCCACTTGTGCACCCACACATGCGTTCTCTCTCTCTCAAATATAAATAAATATTTTAGAAATTTAGATTTGACCACACTGAGATACCACCTCACACCAATCAGAGTGGCTAAAATGAGCAAATCAGAGAACTCTAGATGCTGGCGAGGATGTGGAGACACGGGCACCCTCCTACACTGTTGGTGGGATTGCAAACTGGTACAGCCCCTCTGGAAAACAGTGTGGAGGTTCCTCAGGAAACTAACAATAGAACTCCCCTATGACCCAGCAATAGCACTGCTAGGAATTTACCCGAGGGATACAGAAATGCTGAGGCATAGGAGCACATGGACCCCAATGATCATAGCAGCACTCTCCACAATAGCTAAAACCTGGAAAGAGCCTAAGTGTCCATCAACAGAGGAATGGATCAAGAAGATGTGGTTTATCTATACCATGGAATACTACATGGCAATGAGAAACAATGAAATCTGGCCATGTGTAGCAACATGGATGGACCTTGAGGGTGTTATGCTGAGCGAAATAAGTCAGGCAGAGAAGGACAAATATCATATGTTTGCACGTATAGGAGGATTAGGAGGAACTTGAACAGAGGAACAAGGGGGAGAAGAAGGGCGGACATGGTGGGGGAAAGGGAGAGAGGCAAACTATGAGAGACTCTTGAATGCTGACAAAAACTGAGGACTGATGGATGTGGGGGGGAGGGGGGTGGTGGGCATGGAGGAGGACACTTGTGGGGATGAGCACTGGGTGTTATGTGGAAACTAATTTGACAATAAACTATTTGTAAAACAATAAAATAAAAATAAAATAAAATTGATAAAATAAAGAAATTTAGATTTGAGTAGGAATTTAATTCAATATAAAGGATCTAAACAATATTTTGGTATTAGAAGTGGGATGGAAGATTATTAGAAACTATATTTAGTCTATATGTTTGTGTCATAAAAAGAAATTAAAATTAAAATTATTTGAAGACACTGAAACATTTAAAAAGGTTGGCATTATAAAAATTCACTAAGAGCATTGAATTCCATGTTTTTATCAGATGACGTACATAATAGAAATATTTCAAATAATGATCAATCTACAATTGTACTTACCCACTAAATTATTACTCCACTTTCTAAAATAATTATATTTTCCCAACTGATTATGTATCCACAGTTTTAAGTTTCTTTTTAACTCATGACCATCCCTATGAAAGAGCCAAGATTGTTGAAAACTCTACTTAAAATTTGTATCTCCTTATCTATCACTCTCTGTTGTCACCTTTAGTTTATTGAATCTTTTTAGCAAGAAAAATAGCACACTTTAATAGTCTATCCTATATCTTCATTGAACTTTGTATTTTAAAAAATTAGTTAATATTTACCATAAGCTTGGGAAAATTAGGAAGCTATTATCCTTATTTTCTGGAGGCAGAAACTGAAATTCTAAGTCACCTCTGGAGGCAAAATAATTTGTGTTGAATTGGGACAACCCAATCCTCTCATTCCTTTTCCAGAATTCTTCTACTTTGACTAGGTTTCTAAACCTGATCTTAATATAAACAGAAGACCGTATGCAATATTTTATTAATACATCTTCTTATATATTTTACATACAATTGACCACATTGAATAATGTGGAGGTTAGAAGCACCAACAGCCCATGCAGTTGAAAATCTATGAGTAACTTTTGACTCCCCAAAATCTTAACCACTAATAGCATACAGGTGACCAGAAGCTTTACTGAGAACATAAACAATTGATTAAGACATATGTTGTATGTAATATGTATTATACACTGTATTCTTACAATAAGAAAGCTATGGAAAAGAAAGTGTGCTTAAACAAATCACAAGGAAGAAAAAACATTTACAGTGCTGTACTGTGTTTATGGGAAAAAAAATCCACTTAAGTGGCAGAGTACAATTCCAAATTGTGTTGTTCAAAGTTCAACTTATATATTAAGAATTTAAAATAATATTTTTGAATATATGTGAATGAAAAGAAAAATGTGCTATAATGCAAATGGATGATGCAACAGCTGATTTTTTTTTTCCTGGCTTGTGGGAAAACTAATACATCAAGTGAATCAATTACACATTTTGACTTCATTGTTTCCTAAAGGAAAAAAATACATATTCTTGCCCATGAAATATGGAAATTTCACATCTTTCCAATTCTCTGTATAATTTGAGCTCTTTCCCAGCAGTTCAAGATATTGTGTTTCCTTTAATAATCTTTGCTTTCATAATTAAAGCCCAGATTATCATCATCATCATCATCTTCATCATCATTGTGTTTATCACCCCGGTCAGCATTATCATTATTTGGAGCAGAGGAGACATAAGGTGTTGATACAGGCTCACACCTTTTTTTATAGCTTAAAAGCTAGAAAATATGCTCTTTGAATGTTTGTAGTGTTTATGTAATCAGTACCTACATTGCCAAGGAATATTGAAAACAGCTGGGTGCCTGCTGCCCGCCTCTCTCTTTGTTGGAACTGTTGCCAGAACAGGTAGTCAGAAATGGAAAGTAAGGGAAAACTCAGGCATCTGGGGTGTCTCTCAGGAAGGCAGCTGTAGCTTCCTTAGGAAGCAGTCATTGTTTCCCATCAGCCAAGACTCTGTATGCCCTTGGGTCCAGTTCTGGCATGGCTGGCCTAGGAGGATGCAGTTTATGACTTAGGACTTACGCGAGAAACCGTTTGGGCAGTCCCATCTCTGGCAGAACTGTGAGAGAAATCCCCCAAGCTGCAAGCCATATGTGGGCTGTTGGCCTTCTATTTAGCCTTCTCTGGGAGGTTCCCATTTACTGGGGCTCTAATCATCCCTTTGACACAAGCAAAAACAATACAAAGAGATCTTTTCAAAACACATCCTTCCAAGATATACTGTGTGTTTTAAAAACCAGACATCACTATTATTTCTGTAAACATGGCATTTTTTTCCTAAAAATAAACTCATTCGTTAAGAGAATTCCTTTGTTTCCTAGGTAGTAGGCAAGTACAAAGAATGTCTTTTAACAGCACCCTGGAAGTCGTGGACTAGCAGTGTTGAATGGTATTGTGCATTTGTAAGCATATGGTCTTCCAAATATAAATTTTGTATATCAAGTATTAAAATTTGTCATCCCTGTGAGTAGACCTAGGCTCTGATTGATGTCAGGGAGATGCCAGGAGCTGGTCTTTGTTATGCACACTACACTGAAAACCAGCCTGCTGCTGTGATGAGATTATTTGGCAAGGTCAATAGGTAACTCGCAAAGTAAATATTGGTTATTGTTTGGCAAATGAACCACCACTTGTTTGGCATGAAAATGACATTTTGGTGAGCTAGGCTTGAATGGTTGTCTTGATAATTTTTGTTAAAACAGAATTTTGATTTTAGAATGTAAATGCTTTAAATTTCAGTAGTCAGAAATAAAAGGGAATTAGAAAGGTCTAGTACTTTGAACTTTAGATTAAGTGTCGTATTTCCTCATTATAGAGAGTTCTGTTAGGACACTTAAGGACCATCATTAATCCAGCAACATTGTATTTAAAAACTCTTCAGTTTCAAAACCTTCTGGATATGAAGCAAACAATTTTGTGCCAATGTTAGGCATACTCAGGAAAATTAAATGAAATATCATTTTAGTTGTACCCAGAAATTATTTGTAGAAATATGAAGTTTAAAAAAATGAATGAATTTTTATATTCTCTAAACTATCTTCTATTTTTTCAAAAAAAAGTACAATAATAGCTTTTTAGGCAAGGAATCAGACTATTTTTTAAGCTTTTTAAATGTTTATAAACATTTTTTTTTTTTTTGAGAGAGAGCAAGTGAGGGGCAGAGAGAGAGAGAGAGAGAGAAAGAATCCCAAGAATGCTCTACACTGTCAGCATGGAGCCAGACATGGGGCTTGAACCCATAAACTGTGAGATCATGACCTGAGCCAAAATCAAGAGCCAGACACTTAAGCAACTGAGCCATCTAGGCACCCCACCATCATTTGCCTGTCACTGGTATGAATATACAAAAACGTCTCAGGTCAGATTAGGTAATGTTCTTTGAGTGACTTATTTTTCCTACTCTTATTTTATTCTTAACTGTATACAAACTAAAATAGACTATCCTTAGAATTTTTCACTTCTCTGAACTTTTTTCATTCTCACACCTAAAAGAGTAAAGAATGTGAGGCTCCATAGTAAGTACAAGAGGAAGATTATGAGTGTAAACAGATGCTTTTTGTAATGTACACCTTCGCTAAGATATTTTCCCAAAAGAGTGGTCAATATTTAACTTTCATTATCACAATTGATATATGGTCCTTTACTAATTTAACCTTATTGTAACTTTCTCTCCATATTGCTTTTTATCCTGCCTTTGAAAATAAAAAGTTATAGAAAAGTTTTACTCTTCTCCATTAAGAATTTTGATGATTAGAAAAATATAAAGTCAGGCTTCAGTTTTGACAAGGCACATGTTCTGAACATTTTATAAATCTAAATCATATAATCAACTTTGCTTATCTCGTTAATTTTTCTCCATGCTTTAATTGTGGTAAGTTTGGCATTTCATTTTACCTGTCCTTTTGACAAACCTCAATGTGGAAAAAGCAAAAAACAAAAAACAAAAAACAAAACCTAACCTGAAAAAAAGAAAAAAAAAAAAAACCTGAGAATAAAGCCTAGATATCTAGAGTATGTACATTAAAATATTTAGAAATTTTCCAGGAAATGAATATAAATTGATACTGTATCACTGTGTATGAGGAAGAGCAAGAATGTAGAAAGTAATCAAAGGCTATTTTCAAATCCCTATTACTGAACGCTTATACCCTTGGAACAAGGGTTTGTAATATTGGATAATTTTTACATCCCGTATCTTTTATAAAGATACTTTATTCATGATTTTGAATTCAAAGATGAAAAATCCACAGATGTTTTTGAGAAATGTGGCATCTATTTTCACTTGATGCTAATTACAGTTTATAAAATTTTGACCAGATGGGTTTGCATGCACAGTAGCTAATTCATGACAACCGTCTTCCAAGTATATTCTCTGAATTGTAGGTAGATCTTGGAGAGCTCCAGGAGATCTCTAATGTTCTTATTGATATTTATGGCTTTCACATGTTACCATGATAGCTCAAATGTGGTATACGTGAACGACAGATATTCCATAGGGGTATTGTTGAAAAGAATATATACTTTCTTGAGCTGTTTGGACTTTCAGAATAGTGAATAAACTATGATACACAACAGAAGATAATCATCTCTAAGGAGCTGAAGAAATGGTTACAAATGAAGATTCTGTATTTGTTATTCAAATCAACTTAGTACTTTTTTGTCACTAAAATTATTAGAATCCTTTGCCCTCACTGATTTTTAAGGTTTAATAATTCAGCTGAGTTACTTAAAACTTATGTCTTAATGTTTATTTTGTGTGTATTTTCTTTTAAAAACACAACCATGGCATGTTTAATATATTACCTTGTTTGAAAATTTACATAAGAATATATGTGATGATTGAAGGAAATATATATTTTTTTAAGTAAGGTATTGTTACCATGTGCATGCATGTCATATTTATTTTGTATTGTTTTTCCCTCAGTCAAGAATTTTAATATATATTTAAAAACTAATGTAAAAAATAATGTTTGATTTAAATCTTGATAGTAAATCTGATAAGACCACATATTAAAGATAGTGGTAATTTTATATGTTTTGAATAAGGTTAGAGAGAGAAGACAAGGCTTCCAAGTAATAGTTGTAGTGCCTGGAACTTATTTCTCTTAAGTCTTTTGTTTGTGTATGACTTTTAGTATTTTAGCCATATATAGGATGTACTGTAGATTAAATTGGTAATTCCCAATTTCTTTGGAGTTGGCATTTGTCAACCTGTATCCTTAAAAAATTCTAAGAAAAATGTATCATTATCTAATATCTCTCTGATGTTTTCATTTCAGAAAGACTTTCAGTGTATTTGGCTGCAACTTCTGGCCTAGTTTTGTTTGTGCTTATTTGTCTCTTGCATTGATAGGAAATAGAGATGATTTTAAGCAATTCTGTTTGAACTCTGTTTAAGTTTTTCTCTGTTTATCTGTACAGCAGACAATGGTCCTCTCTAAAAAACCAAAATAGTATGATAAAAAAATATATTTAACAAAGAATTGGTTTTATTTTCTCCAAATAATTTGGTAAAACCTTCTGTATGTTTAATGTGTTGCTGTTTTCATTGTGATAATTGTGAATAAATAGTCAGTGAATTATTATTTTATGAACCTCATCAGTGTCAGAGAAATAATTTTTAGGTAAAAATATATTCTTCCATTTAGAGGCAGGATATGATTTGTTAGGCATAAGACATAGGTATATCCATTCCAGGAGAATTTTAGGAAATCAAGAAAAAAAAATACACAAAAAAATGTACACAATGAAATAAAGAGTAATACATATTTTTTAATTACTTGAAAAGTGATTAAGTTTCACATCGTCACAATAATGATATTTCAAGTTTACTTCTTGTCTAGGTAGAATTTATCTGGCAACTTTGCCCATTATATACAAAACGACAGATTTTCTAACTTGCTTGTGCAACTTTTTAGTGATTTAGTATACCTAATTACATCACCACTGTATATGAGCATAAAATTAAATGAGATGTTATCTCTCAGTCAGCGTATTCTGTTTCAGTATTTGTAACAATAAAAAGTTTGAGAATCAAAATAAATTTCAACTACCTCAGAGATTTTGTTTCTCTTGTGGGTAATTTTTCAAGTACTTTAAAACTTTTTTTTTTTTTTTGCAAGTTTATCTGAGGGTTAAGTGTTTTGAAAAGTGTGGGGTGCTGCTGACTAGTTCTAATGGAAATAATCTATTACCTAAGATGATATTTCATTTGCCCCTCAGGTCGTTTATTAATACACTTGGTAGGTGTATTCAAACCAACAGAGAGAGATAGGTACATAGGTGTAATAACAATGCACTCTTTGGGATGAGCACTGGCTGTTGTATGTAAGCCAATTTGACAATAAATTATATTTCTTTTAAAAAAGGACAGTTCACTAGCTGTGTAACTTGAGGGATACCAGTTTGAGGAGATGCCACTTGCACACAAGTACCTTTTTTGATACTATCCTGTCTCCTTTAAAGATGCCTGATTTGCTCATAAGTAGAGCCATTTTTAATAAGGCCTCTTAAAATACAGACATAATGGGGAGGAGCAGTGGAATAACTCATCAATTCCCACAGGTGTTTTAGTATGGGTTAGTGGTTCAGATTAGCCACCTGTCAATTGATGCACTTTTTTGGAAAGGGTGGAGGAAAT
The DNA here is from genome assembly GCA_017311185.1 of Proteles cristata cristata. Lineage (NCBI taxonomy): Eukaryota > Metazoa > Chordata > Mammalia > Carnivora > Hyaenidae > Proteles > Proteles cristata. The sequence continues at coordinate 2,614,329 of JAESUZ010003705.1, read as the reverse complement.
GTGGAGAGCATCTGTACAGGCCAAAGTTCAGGCATCAGAGTCTAGGGCCCTGGGAAGTCAAGGAAATAGCCTGAAGACAAGGGCCACTAATGATGTGTTAGCTCAAGGAGGGCTTGACACCAAGAGTGAACTTCCTCTGTTTCATATTTTGAATCCAGCTGTTAAAATCTTGGGACTTGGATAAAAATAAGTGTTCATTGAGTTTGTACATATCCAGAAATGTCAGATCTATGATTAGAGAAGTATGTTGCAAAAAACCCACTTTGGCTGCCATATATCCTTATACTAGCCTAAGTAGTAATTTCCCTGTCCTCCTTGAACAAATACTTGATTGGGAAATATGTTAATTAACAATCATTTAAAATGACACCTTCAATCTAATCAACCATGGAGAACCAAAATGGACAGCTTGATACAAAAATCAAAAGAAAGTTTGGACAAGAGAAAATTAAAATGGCATGTCTCCAGTAATCAACTGGTTTTATTGATTCCACACTAAATAATTTCCCAGCTTAAAATTATATGTGAAATGTATATTTAGAATATATATGCATGCACATTCAAAAATATAAGATCAAATCTATGATTTCCTACTTAACTACTTTCTAATGCAATTGAGTAAATATTCCAGGATCATGCATATTTTGAGAAGGTAATATTCATTGTATTAATTTTTATGATTATGTGTCAATCTGGTTTTTATTATATGTAAAAACTCCAATTTATGCTTAAAATATTTATTGTGAAAAGTGTCCATAACCTAGGAGTTACTGACTCAAAAATCATTAGGCAAGTACAGGTCATTACAAAAAAAAAAAAAAGAGGAAAGGATTCACTACTGATGTACATATTCACTGAACTGACTTCTTAGGATGTGTAGTTAGATTTTCTGAGAGATGCTATGTAAACAAAGCACATATATCCCAGCTCTGATATTTAGTAGTTTTGTGATTTCTTGTTAAACCACATAAATCTTAAGTTCCCATTGCCTCATTCCCAATGAGAAAATTGGGTACCAATCTGCCAAAGTTTGTGATGAGATTTAAACATCCTAATCTAATAAGGCGTCTAGGACAATGGATAGTTTAACCAAGGGTCTCACTGAACATTAATATTGAATCCTAATTGGATTTCTATGCATCATCGGTTTTGTACCCTATGTTTTGAAGAGATAATAAATAGGGGTCAAAACCCCCGCAGAGAAACTAAATAAAACTACAAAATGTCCAATATCACATTTTCCTTAGGAAACTGAAAGCATTTTATATAATTGGAAAAGATAAGATCCTTGTGTTTTAGTTACCGATGGGTCATTAAGGAATAGGACTTGATTTGTAGTTTCAAAAGCAGAAAGATTTAGTTGGGAAGTTGTGGATTAACAACAAAAGCATATACTGAATTGCATTTTTTTTTTCATTCTCTTGTTAGATGAGAAGTTTTTACTATTTCTAGGATCGCAGATGAAAATATAGATATTCTAATGAGCCAGGAGTAGGGAAGAGGAAAATCATGACTTACTACCAAATTTTACATATAGTTTGTTTGGAGGTTTCACTCTTCCTAGCCTTCACCCATGGAATCCTTGTGACCTGAAAAACTAAATTCAAAACCAGTAAAAACTTTTTTTTTTGAGAGAGAAAGAAAGTGAGAAAGGCAAAGGGATAGAGAGAATTTTAAACAGGCTCTACACCTAGCATAGAGCTTGATGTGGGGCTCAATCTCACAACCTTGAGATGATGACATGAGCGGAAATCAAGAGTCAGAGGCTTAACCAACTGAACTACCCAGGCACCCTGAAACACCAGTAAAAAGCTCTCTTGCCAAATATATTTCAGGCTCTAGTACCTTGCACAACACAACATACCTATTAGCTGCTCAATGAATGTTAGAGATCTGAATTAAACTGTTTATACTGATATGCATGTTTCATATCTGTACCATTTGAAAGTTCTCTTTGTAAATAGTCCTCTGTCAACATTACCCATCTTCATAGACTAACTCAAGTCACTGCACAGTCCAAGGGCTTTCATAAATACTCCTCACCTTAGTATTGTTTTGCTTGGCACCATCACGAGAAATCCCATGAGGTCATTTTTCTTGAATTACAGTCAAAAGAAACAAAATCAAAACCAGCCTTTAAATATATTGTATTTGATTTCTGAAGCACCTCCATAATGTTAATATATTATTCTTGACTTCTGCTTTAACATAACTGTAGATTTTATTTTTGATATTTATTTTTTATCTTGTGCATATTATAGGCAGAAAGGAATGCATGTATTTGAAGAAAACTTCAGACTGGCTAATGTGAAGGTTAATGGTTCTTTAGAAAGAACCATAAGGTTCATAGGAAACAGAACAACCTACCTGTGAAATCTAGTGACATTGTTTAGGAAGGTGTTGTTGCTGTTGCTGTTGTTGTTGTCGTTGTTGTTGTTATTGTTGTTATGTCATATCCAGGTTTTCACAGCAAAATAGCCAGAGTTCAGGTTTTTTTTTTGTTTTGTTTTGTTTTGTTTTGTTGTTGTTGAATGGCTGGTTGGCTTCAGTTAATGACCTTGGCTTCTCCTCAATCCATCACCCAAAGTTTGCCCCATACCTCCATCCTATTACTACTTAATTGTGTTCCTTTGTATATTTCCATGGATCTTTCAGGAATAGTAATCTTCCTGGTCATATTTTAGTAGTTTGGAGAAGAGTTTTGCACAATGAAAAAAAAAAAATGAACATATGGAGAGACTTCTTGCATAAACCCATTTGTTCAGGCATTACTGTAACAACAGTTACAGTAATAATACCTAAAATAGAGATTATAAAAGTAATCTTTTAGCTTAATTTTAGTGCATAAGTATGAGTGGAGGGAAAAGTTAGTTTAGGAGAACTCCGATGGTAGAAAATCCTTGGCTAGTGCTTGGATTTTACATCAAGAGAAGAGAAAATATGTGTGTTATGGCATTATGGCATTTCAATTATGCATAATAAAAAATTTTGCAACCATGAATTGTTACTGAGAATGACTATATAATCCTTCTTGCTAGGATCATTAGAATCAAGATTTTCTTGGCTAATTTGAGATGATTTATTAGGAATGTGTGATGTTACTTGAAGGCAGAAAAGTAGACTCAATGAACTCTGATGGCTGCTTATTTTGACTTAGTTATGTCATCAACTTTAAAGAGAATCTTGCAGAACAGTTTTCCATACCTGATAAGATCAGCTGACTGAGAAGGTAAATCAGCAGTGATGTTGAACATTTAATTCATGTTGGGTAAAGTTCATAACATGTTAGATCCCATTGCCCCAGAGAGGAATGATTCTTTATAATGTTATATTTCTCCTTTTCCAAATGCTTCTTAAACTATATAACCAATGAGATCATTTCATACAGTACATTCCTCACGCAGAGTGCCCAAGGCCAAAAGAAAGTTCTATTTCATTCATTACCTAAGTTTCATAGTCCCATCCCTAGAAATGACCCAGATTTGGGAGTATAAAAAATTAAAGCCACAAAAAACCAAACATTTTACTCCTGCTCCTTTCTCCAACTCTAAAATGTTTATGTTCATTTTCCCCTACAAAGATATTTTTAATTCACTTGAACAGAAGTATTGATTCACTCTTAATTGTCTTTCCTCTTTGTGTTTTATTTCTTCAGATTTTTTTTTCCATCTGCATTGCTTTCTGGGGATTCAGAAGCATGAAACAACTTGCCTCCAGCCCTTGGAAATAAGTTTGTATTCAATTCTCTTGTTGTAATCAGTAGTCCACAACCACAGTATATTATGACTGCCTCTGGAAATATAATTATTTTATATAATGATTATATGAACCATTTCTTTAATGAAAGGCAAATAATCCTTATCTACTTTTGCTTGCTTTTCATATCTGCTATGTTCTATTAAAATTAAAGTCAACTGCAATTACTTTCCTTTATTGCTAGAGAGGAAAGCAAGTGATTTCAAATATAGTCATGTTATATTCACTTGTAGCATCTGAGTGTAAGAAAAGGCAGGGAGAAAACTTAAAAGAATAAAGTTTTCATTTGCATTTTTTGACAACTTTTCCTTTGTAGCATACTAAAATTGTGCGTAGATAAATATCTGTTGTCATGAAAATGTGTTACATTAGTTGTCTGCCTAAGGCTATATTTAACTTTGAAAACCACATAACCTAAGCAGATACATTACAGAAAAAGACATCACGGAAATGCAAATGAATAGAATTTGTCAGAATTTGTTTATTCAGCAGATCAATACATATGTCTAATATGTTTGGTCAGTTTCTTTTGGCAATCTAAAGAGTCTGCAGTCAGGGATCCTCTGTTTTTTGAAAGTTTGAGTGAGTATTTTAAAAGACCTCCGTTAGTACTTATTTTCACTAACTGAAAGAAATGTTCACTTTTACCAAAAAAAGTCAGGTGTTTTTCAAACCTGCAATTTCAGAAACCTGTAATTCTGTGTTTTGGGTTTCCCTGGCCATCTGAAAGTACAGCCTTCCTATGAAATCTTTTATCAGCCAGAACAGTATAAAGTGAAGAAGCAATTACCATTAATTTATATGGAAAAACTTTAAGCATTCCCAGACCCTCCCCAGAAAATCTCTCATAGGTTTTTCTGATACTTTTAGACACATCTTGCTAAGGGATGAACAACATAAATCAGAATAAAGCGCAGATGCTCAGAGACACGGTTCAAATCTATAGCAGCTTGATGCTGAGATGTTGAGTGTAGTTCCCTGGGAAGGAACTTGGCCTTGCGGCTCTTGCTGCTTCAGGTGCGTGCAGCCTCTATAACTGCTCATTGCAAAACAAACGCTGAGTGTTATTTTTGCTTTTCACCCTTTTCATAGAAAGAAAAATTCTCTTCATGTTTCTTATATGTTAAGGAAAATGGGTACTAATATATGTCTTTTGTAAAAGTGAAGTGGCTTCATTAATGCAAAACTTTGAAAAGGGAGGGATACCTGTATTTTAAATAGTCACAATAATGTTAATAAATACTTCTAAATCAATGTTTCCTAAGTGTTGTGTGTACATTATTCATTGGGATTGTAAAAATCTGCCAAGTTTTTCTTTAGGCAGGAACTGACAGTAATTAGCAGGATAAAGTTCAAAATGGCTGGAGAAGTTGAATTGGAGAGTTGGAATTTTTTCCTTCCCTTCTTCCAGTATTTCTTTGATTTAAACTTATGGATTTAACTACAACAGCCCACCCTTATCTAGAGTTTGACTTTCCATGGTTTCAGTTACCTGAGCCAACTGGGGCCTGGAAGCAGAGATCCTCCTTCTGGTGTACTATCAGAAGGTCCCTAGTAGCCTAATGCTACATCACAATGCCTAGGTCATTTGCCTATCTTCATCTCATCAGGGAGGCATTTTATCTTCTCACATCATTACAAGAAGGAGAAGGGTGAGTACAATCCAATAAGATATTTTGAGAGAGAGAGACCTTATTCACATAACTTTTGTCATAATATATTGTTATAATTGTTCTATTTTATTGTTATTGCTGTTAATCTCTTATTATGCCTAATTTATAAATTTACCATCATCATGGGTATGTATATATAAGACAAAACATAGTGTCTATATAGGACTCAGTACTATTTGCAGTTTCAGGCATCCTTTGGGAGTCTTAGAATGTATCCCTTGCACTAGAATGGGGACCACTGTAATCAAAATTATATGCACTAAAACAATGAATGCTCTTCTTCATTGAGCTCTGCCTGTATTCATCTCCAGGTTTAAGACACTAATCAGTTGGTTAATCTCATCTTTAAAATGTGTTATTTAAACTGTGAACAGAAAAAAAAAATTGTAGAACTATTAGAAGAATCAGACAGAAGATGTCGATGTGGACTCATCATGCAAAATTGACGCACATTTGGTTTTCAAACTGGTAAACCAGAGGAAGATTAAATTTTGCATGATGAAACAATTAACAAATTATATCTCTAGCGTCAGAAGCAGAGACTTGGCTTTGCTTCATTCATCTTTTTAAACTGCTTAATTTAACACAGTTAGAGCAAATACTTTAAGCCCATAACAAACATTCAACCCTGCCTTGGTTCCTTAACAGCAGTTACTGCTGTACTTTGCATATATAGGATCATGTCAAAGCAGGGAGCCCTCTGCTGGCTTGAAATCGCTAAATTTATTACATTAAAATTCTGAATATTCATATTATACATCCTAAAGACTTCAGTATATAGGTTACATCCGCATGGAATGACAAAGAAAAGAGAAGTTTCACAAATCTTTAAGTAAGATTTTGGTGTATCTGAATAGTTTGTTTCCCCATGGGTCATGTATAAATGCATGTATAATATGCATGTGCATATGTATGTGAATTTGTACAAGTGACCTAAAAATGGAAATAAAGATTCAAAAATGATAAAAGATACTTTCATGGGAAAACTCTTGAAGTAAATACAAATTTATCCATTCTCTCATTTGTCTCCTAGCTACCCTCACCATCATTATAAGTGCTTTTCTTTTTAGAAATGCAAATGTTTTCAAGCTACGCATTTTCCAGATAAGTAGTGTTCCCAGGGCCTGTGTGTGTTAACTGGGACACTTTATTCTTCACCTTCAGCCTTGCTAATTTTCCAGTCCAGTTTTCTCTTGCTGGGTACTAATACATCATGACAGATCATCTAACTACTATAAATGTTGTGAATTAATCTTGAGTGATGCCATGTAATTTATGCTTACTCTTGACAGAAACACTTTACCTCTCTCTCATTCTCTCAAAAGGAAAGGATCTAAAAATAGGACTCATCAGTTACTTGCCGCTTCTAATGGGGAGATGTAAACCGACCTGGCAAATAATTATGAAGATTCTCAGATTTGGTAATTTGCCATAATAAGGAAGGATAGAGAGAGGGAAGCCACAGTTGTTTGTTGAATAGTACTCAATTAGAATTATTTCATTTAGTCTCTAAAATCCTGAGACTTTAATTACGTACTGTAATACCATATTATAGAAGAAAATTGTGAGACTGACAGAGGTTTAAAAACTTGCTCTGGCCTATGACACATAATTGTGCCCCAACCAAATTTAAAAACTCTGAAGTCTGACAGTGAAGTCCATGATGTTTCTCCTTTCCATGATGTCAGATATCCAAGGCACATCTTTAGAAGTACAGACTCAGAATTTTAAGTTCAGTGTAGCTCTTATTCAATTTGATGTTCCAAAGTACAAAGTAAAGTTCAGAGGAAAAGAAGCTTAGTGATAGGACTGATTCAGTGACTAGGTGAATGATTACAGAATTTCTCACCACTCTAAGAATAGTAAGGCCATAGGTTTATTTCTAGGATTACCAAATGCCTAAAAGGAGTCCATTCCTGTACTTGATTTTATTTGATGAAACTACCCATTACTTTAGCCCCATTTGTTACATCCTTTATTTCTCCCTTCATCTTGTTCTTTCTAATTATTTTTGTTAAACTTAATCTAATCCTCTCATGGCCATGGTATTCAGCAACATGTGGATCTGTAATTCGGTATCTGAAACTGATTAATCACCAAAGTATTTAAATATAAATATAAATATAAAGTATATAAATACCCTTGCTGTGGGGCGCCTGGGTGGCTTAGTTGGTTAAGCGTCCGACTTTCGCTTAGGTCATGATCTCACGGTTCTTGGGTTCGAGCCCCGTGTCGGGCTCTGTACTGACTGCCAGCTCAGAGCCTGGAGCCTGTTTCAGAGTCTGTGACTCCCTCTCTCTCTGACCCTCCCCTACTCATGCTGTCTCTCTCCTAGAAATAAATAAAACATTTAAAAAAAAATAAAAATTAAAAAAAATAAATACCCTTGCTGTATTTATCTTTAGCAGCTTGGATTATTATTTATTAGAGGTTCTTAAGTTTTATTTAACTGGTACTATGCTTTCCAGTATGGAATCTGCAACAGAACCACCAGTGGAATTCTGTAAGATACGGTACGCGCGGCATGTAATGTCATTTAATAGAGCAACAGTGATTAGAAATGAGCTTCTTTTTTTATGCCCCTCTCCTCTATTTTTCTTTTTCTTATTTGTAGCTCCTGGAATACCAAGAAGAGATAGAAAACACAGAGGCTATTTTGGTTTTCATAATCTTCAAATATTTTTGATGTCATGATCGTCAGCAACACTGTGAAGCAGACTGGCCCTATCTCAAGCCTGCCTCAGTAGAAGGAAAGTTAACAGTGTGTTTCTATTATTAGACTATTTTTCCAAATCTCACTCCAGTCTGCCGTCCTTTCTTCTCAGTAGCATAATATCTTAAACACCTTCTTTCCCAAAGACTCAATTAGGAAAAAAATATTAGCAAAAGAAGAAGGTAAGCAAGCGTTGATGGTTCTCTCTTGTGAGCTGTGTCCTTTGAAATTCCGCAACTCTAACTCCTCTGTGGTCAGAACTTCCAACCATTCCAGACACTTCACTGTCCATCAATCATAAGTTTGTTCCTAGAATGTGTTCTCCCTTTGGTTTAGCAGCAAAAAAAATCCACAATCTTAACTTGGATAGATTTACATTACAGAAAACAAAAGGAAGTAAACTTTGTTTTTATGCATCAAGATTATCTGTGGATCTTTTCAAAAATGCGGATTCATTGTATGCACATTGGGATCCTGATTTAGTACCATTCAAGTAGTACGAGAGAAATTGCATTCTTCAAAATTCTGCCAATGATAGGGGTGCCTGCATGGCTCAGTAAGTTAAATGTCTGATTTCAACTCAGGTCATGCTTTCTTGGCTTGTGAGTTTGAGCCCCGCATCAGGCTCTGTGCTGACAACTCAGAGACTGGAGCCTGCTTCAGATTCTGTGTCTCCCTTTCTCTCTGCCCCCACCCCAGTGACTCTGTCTCTCTCGGTCTCTCTCTCTCTCTCTCTCAAAATAAACATTAAAAAAAATTAAGATACAGAGACCATAACTATTCTAGAATTAGAGAAAATTTTCTAGACCCTTTTGTTGAGTTTCAGAAATATACAGGAAGGATGTACAATGTCAGAGAATATTGTTTCTATAACAAAACTTTTAATTAAAACAAAGAGATATTGATGAAGTAAGTATGGGTATTTAGATGGGCTAAATATCAGTTTAACACGATATTATTTTTACATGTATTTTTAAAGACCTGAAAGTTTAAAAAAATTAGGTTAGCATCAGTGAGACAGAAAGTACAGAAAGACCTCACAAGCAAAGGAGATTATTACTCAACACAGTTGCCATAGGCCCTGTTTGCCTCTGATTTTAATTCATTTGGAAACTTTTGTCTAGTTTATTTTATTTGTTCTTTTTTATAATTGACGTATAGTTGATTTACAATGTCATATTAATTTCAGGTGTAAAACATGATGATAAAAAAAATTCTATACATTAATCAATATTCACCACAATGAGTGTAATTGCTTTCACATTACATATTATTACAATGTTTCTGACTACGTTCCCTATGCTGTACTTCTCATCTCTGTGCCTTCTTTATTTTGTTTAGGAAGCTTGAGTCTCTTAATCTCCTTTTCCTGTTTCTACCACCTTCCAACTACTTATCCCCACCCCGGGCCAGCAACAACCAGTTTGTTCTCTGTATTTGTTTGTTCGTTCATTTGGAGTTTTTTTTAATTTTTTTTAGATTCCTCATATAAGTAAAATGATATAGGATTTGTCTTTCTTTGTCAGATTTATTTCATTCAACATAGTACTCTCTGGGGCGATCCATGTTGTCACAAATGACAAGATCTAATCCTTTTTTGTTTGACTGAGTAATATTTTATAGTATATATACACCACATCTTACTTATCCTTTCACCTATCACTGGATCCTTAGATTGCTTTTATATCTAGGCTATTGTAAATAATGCTGCAGGAAACAGAGAGTACATATATTTTCTTGAGTGTTTTGTTTTCTTTGGGTAGATACCCAGCAGTGGAGTTATTGGATCATAGGATATTCTTGTCTTTAATTTATTGAGAAACCTGCATACAGTTTTCCATAATAATCACCAATTTAAATTCCAACTAACAGTATACAAGGGTTCCTTTTTCTTCACACCCTTCCCAGCACTTGTTATTTCCTGTTATGTCTTTTTACTACTTGCCATTCTGACTGGTGTAACGTGATATCTCATGTGGTTTTGAATTGTATTTCCCTAATGATTAGTGATGTTGAGCATATTTTCATGTGTCTGTTGGCCATCTGTATGTCTTTGAAAGAAAACGTCTACTCCCGTCCTCTGCCCATTTTTAATCAGATTATTTGTTTTGGTTTTGGTTTTTGGTTTTTCCTTTTTCTTTTTTTTCCTTTCTTTTTTATTTCGGTATTGAGTTGTATAAGTTCTTTATGTATTTTGGATATTAACCCCTTTTTGGATATCACTTTTGCAAATATCTTCTCTCAGTCCATAGGTTGCCTTTTCATTTTGTTAATGGTTTCCTTTGCTGTGCAGAAGGTTTTTATTTTGGTGTAGTCCCAATAGTTTATTTTTGCTTTTGTTTCCCTTGCCTGAGCGATGATAAGTGGTGTTGGGAAACTGGACAGCTACATGCAAAAGAATGACCTTGGACCGATATCTTAAACCGTATATAGAGAATTAAGTAAAAATGAATTAAAGACCTAAATGTGAGCCCTGAAAACGTACAACTACTAAAATAAAACATATGCAGCAGTCTTTTAGACATTGTCCCTACCAACATTTTTCTAGATGTGTCTTCTCCCCATTGTATATGTTAGCATCTTTTGTCCTAGATTAATTGACCATATAATCATGGGTTTATTTCTGGGCTCTCTATCGCCTGTTCTGTTGGTCTGTATTCTGCCAGACATCCAAATGGTTTTAGAAATGTGTGAGCCTTTGAAGAACAGTTTTGTAAGCCAATCTGTGTCCACCAGGAGGATTGAAGTACTTGGTAGAGTTTGCTAAACTCGTTTGCTGTTTGTTCCAGACTACTTAGAAATCCTTAGGCAAATATCAGTGAGGAAAGTGACAGGACTTCAGCTTTTGCTGCTAATAGCAAATCTCATTTATTGAAAACAGAGCCTGCAAACAGGAAAACATTGACATTTATTCCTCTGAAAGTAGGGAAAACTGGACAAATTAAGTTTGAAGAGTTCAAACCTCGTATGACATTTAATTTTGAAATCCTATAATTAAACTCAAGAATGTCTTTATTTGTGAGGATTTAGAAAAACTATTAATGAAGCTCCTATTTCTAATGGATAACTTTATATTATGTACCGTAAAGGAGTATAGGAAAGCCTATACGTTTGTGGCATATAAGCAATAAAAATGATGAAACAATAAAAGGAAAAATTAATGTGTTTTGTTTTATAAAATATATTTCAAGCAGATCAGTCTAAATGAAAACTACAAAGTCTATCCTAATCATTCCACTTAAGTATTTATGTTTTTCAATAAGAAAAAATACAGCAAAAAAGATTCATTTGCCATGTCATATTTTTCTGATCTTCCTAGATAACCTAATAAAGAGCATTTTCACCATTTAAAATGTTTTACAGACAAGAGTCAAGATAATACAAGTTCAAAATAATAAGACTGTATTGGGAAAAAAATCTTCAAAGAAATACCAGTGACATGCTTATACATATGGAAGCAATTAAGAAGCTAATTAGGGGTGCCTGGGTGGCTCAGGCAATTAAGCGTCTGACTCTTGATTTTGGCTCAGGTCATGAATGATCTCACATTTCATGGGATCAAGCCCACATCTGACTCTTCACTGATTGCACAGAGCCTGCTTGGGATTCTCTTTCCCTCTCTCTATGCCCCTCCCTGACTCATAAGCATGCATGTACTGGCTCTCTCTCTCACTCCTGCTCTCGTTCTCGCTCTTGCTCTCAAAATAAATAAACACTAAAAAAAGAAACTGATTAAAGTATTTAACATGTGTCAGGAATAATTATTCTGTTTATGTTATTTTTAATATTCTAGTATTTATATAATCAGTATGGAGAGTTTTTTGTTGCTAATTTGCTTTCTTCATGTGATTTTGTTATTTTTAGTTTTGAAAAATGTTGTTTTTGGACATTTTGAAATAGTTTTGAACATACTATTATATATATCTCCCAATATAATAAACAAATTTTTTGGTTGACACATAAGAGTGTGTGTGTGAGTGTGTGTGTGTGTGTGTGTGTGTGTGTGTGTGTGTGTGTGAAAGAGGGAAGAAGAGAAATCATTTCTTTTTGGTAAATAATGAAGACACTTACTCTACCAATAAACCCTACGTAACCCATTCGTAAGTGTCCTAAAGACAGGATATTCTTTTACACTCTTTAATACTGATATGATATATCCTATGTTGAAGTACTGGAAATGGAGCTAAGCACTTTTCATATTTTAAATGCTAAACATACTAATTTAGTAAATATAGGAACTAATGTGTTAGTGCCTTAAAAACTCTTACGAAGTGACAAAGATTTGATATGATATATAAAGATCCATGTGCTTTTGAACCTTGATCACTTCAAGAGTCCATTCAGTGTGACTGAGGATTTATTTTTTAGCTCTTAGATCGAAGAGATTAGGTATTATTGCATGAAAAGGTATCGGACAGAATCCTATGTTGAGTGGCTTGATGTTGAATCTCACTTATGGTGTCTGATTGGGGTAGTATTTCTCAATTTGTGGGCTGCCATTTATCTGCATCAAAACACCCTGCTACTTCTAGGGTCCCACTTCGGATTTTAGAAATCTGGATGTCAGGAGATGGGTTTGGGCATCTGCATAAATAAATAGCTCCCCAGAAGGATTATTTGCATGTGTAAAACTCCTTGTTCTAAGGAAAGGAAACTCCATATATCCCCTCCTATTTAGCAAGATGTCTTGTTCCCAGCAATACTTCTGGTGACCAGAAGCTTCCTTTTGAGCTTGTGATCACCAGTCCTTGACTGGTCTGAAATTTTCTTTCCTCTCTCTATAAATAAACTATTCTTTTTCCTACTACTTTGAAATATGAATGTGATGTAATATTTACAGCAGAATACTTGGGATACATTAACATGTAAATGGTTAAAAATAACTTTTTCCGCCAAGAAATGCCTTGATTGTTATATGTATAGAAAGTGACTGAGCAGTCTTTAAACCAGATGCCTCCAAACTCAGGCTGGTCACCTGGTGTCTTAGGCTCTTCATCACAAAAATCTGAGCATTGGACCAGATCATGTCTATGGTCATTCGTAATTCTTACCTGCCAGTGAGCAGTCAGTCCAAATTACTTTCTATATTTTAAAGTAATAAAACTACATTTCTTTTGGAACTATGATCAAATTTGAACATGGATCAATAATACATTAATGAGGTTTTATTTCAGAGTATGTTCACTAACATCAAGACAATGGGGACAACCTTTGAATGAAGTTATAATACAGAAAGTAAAATGTCTTCCATCCATTTAAGAATCCTAGAACAATTTACAAACTCTAATCTTATTTTTCAAACATGATTCCCTTTCTAATTCCTATTGTCTTTTCTTTGCTCTCTGTATTTTATTGTTTCTTCTGTGTATTTTCCCTTATTTCTATTATAATTAGGTTGCAGCAGTTTTATGTGAAGAAGTGGTGTACTTTACCTTCTGTGTGCTTATTATAGCCACCACATTTTGAATTATTTAATAAATTACTCCTTTGGCCTTCTTATCACTTTTTTTGGAGTGAAAAATTCTCAGGGAGATCCTTACTAGGTATTTCATCTAAAATTAAAAATAAATAAGCACCTGTTCATTGTGTACACAGCACTTGGGAATCTTGAGTAAAGGGAATCACAGACAGCTCAGGAAATTCAGGTCATAGATGTGAGGGTGGTAAGCCTGGTGGAGCAACAGGGAAAGTCCCAGGACACCAAGAGAAATTGCTTAGTGGATAGGAAAAAATATTCGGGTTTTAAACTTACTATTAAATGTGAATGGTAAACAACATTTATTATGAAACTATTAAAGTTTTTCAGAAATGTAACCTATCAGCTTGAAAAATCTAACAAGAAGTGGATTTTTCTGTCCCTGTCTCTCTGTACTAGAATAAATATAGAAGAGGCAAAGATAAAAAGACAAAAGACAGCTTTATTTGGATTTCTTGATAACTGAAATTCACTGCCACAACTGTGTATCCTCATGAGACCCCAGAGCGGTGTGGAAGGCAGGGAGTCGAGGTAGATGCTGCTAGTAAAGGAGGTTCCCTGTTAACATTTTACTGGCTGACAAATTCAGCCAACAGTGATCACGGCACAAAGTTGGATTTCCTTCCACCTCTCTAATGGAATAGAGACTTCGAAAATTTTATACAATAAGATCTTATTTCCATAGGTCTTAAAGAAATGTCAAAATCAGTTGGCATCATCTCCCTTTTAGAAGCTCTTGTAAACCCCATTTGTAAGTTCTTTATATGTCATTTTCCTTGTGGCAGGTTTTACCTCTCTGTGGATCTCTCCCTTAATTCCTTGAAGTCTTTTACTGTTGGCTCACTGTCATTTTCTCCAATATCCCTCTTGTAATTCTTGGCAATTCAATATCCACAAAAATGACCTTCCTAGTATCCTGGCATCTCTATTCTTTGGTCTCCTTGCCTGAATGACTTAATCAGTCATATTGTCATTAGCAGTAACTGTAAGTCTGTCATCTTTTCAACTCAAACCTGACTTTCTCTTATCACTACATCTTCTTTCCAGCTCATTATCCTGGGTGGTGAGGAATTCCTACCACCGACTCCACTGAGACCTGAGATATTCCGACCACCTTGTCTTTGTCTCTCCTTTCCTTATGTATTTAGTTACTTTCTTAGATGGTTGAATTTCATGATCAGTCATTATAATCAACATTCTGGTCTTATTAATCATAAAAAAAGATTAAATCCAACCATAGGTCTCCTATGTATCTGTCCTCTTGTCATTGAATATGAATAGAGAAAAGCACATAACCATGAAACTAGTCTCACCTGTCATGATTACATACCTGAGGCAAGCCCTTAATTCTGTCCCACAATGATGCTATACTTCCCCAGCACTATTCATTCTTCCACATCCCAAGATGGCTATTTTGTACTCTTCAAACTTTCAACAAGTTCTCAGTATTGGTTGATGACCTTATTCCTCAGTTCACTGAAAACAAATTAAAAAAAAAAAAAATAGAAGCTATCAAAGACAACTTGACTGACCTAACACCACCTCCCAAATTTGTTCCCAATAATGAGCTGTTTATGTTCTTAAACAGGGCCAAACTCTGTGCTTGTATCTCAAGTCCCATCTGCTTCAGTAGTTCTCAGGTTTCCTCAGTCTGCTGGATCATTCCTGTCAGCATGCAAAAAAGGCTGCTACTTCCCCCCAACTTAAAAAAAAAAAAAGTTTTTATTTCCCTCCTCCTTTGCTTCCAGCTGGCCCTATTCATCTCTATTTACTTTACCTCAAACTCCCTTCAGAGTTGTCTATAATCATTGTTTCTAATTTTCCTCTTCCCCTTCTTTCTTGAACACAACCCAGCTAGGGGTCTTCCCTCCCCACCCCCTACCCCTGCCACCTCTGCTCCACTGAAATTCTTCTGAGCTAAGTCAGCACGCTGCCCACGTTGTTCAATCCAGTGGTCAGTTCAGAGCTCCTACTTTATTGACTCTTCAGCAGCATTTGACACCATCATCACACGGTCCTCCTTAAAATACTCTCACCCTCTGTTTATAGGACACCTTACTCACCTAGGTTTTCCCTGAAGTCATTGTGGGCCCTTCCTTCTGGGGTTTTCTCATTTCCCCATCGTGCTCAGGGTTTCAGACTCAATCCTTGAATATTCTGTTTGTCTGCACTCACCCTCTAGTTAGCCATTATCCAATCTCATAGTACTAACACCATCTGTAGGCTTAAACCCCCACATGTGTATCTTCGGCTTGCAATTCTTCCCTTACTTACAGACTTGTATCCTATTGACATTGCTATTTCTGTTATCGTTATAGAAAAAAAAATTACACAGAGCTTACTGTCTTCTAGATACTCTTCTTAGTATTTTACATGTTTAACTCATTCAATCATCGCTACGCTTTTATGAGAGAGATGGTATTATACTCACTCTTCAGCCAGGAAAACTGAATGAGAGAGAGATTAACTGATATATGCCAGGCCATACAAGCAGTAATGGTTCCAGAATCTATATTGTTATCCCCTATGACATGCTGTACCTCCTCTCAAATTAGGCTGTTAAAACTCACCTCTAAGGTGGGGAGGCATCATCATTCTCAGGAATTTACCCGTAAGAGCCTAGCTGGTGGTTAGCCTTAAACACCACCAGTGTGTAGGTTAAACTGTATGAAAGCTTTGTTCCCGACTCTTTACCTCCCCTTTGCTTCAACAACAACTACACTTGGGCTTCATGAGAAAGAGATGTGACAAAATCAAGAGAAACTAAGACTAAACCTTGGTATCCCTTCTACACACACACACACACACACACACACACAACAGACATTTACTATACACTTCTCACCTACAGCAAGCCAAATTGGGAGGGAGGAGCTTGCTGGAACAGGAGAAACCCTAATGTTAGTGAAGTTCAGAGCTCTTTCAAACATAGACATTGACATATTAATTTTGAGCTGAGAATATTTTATGACTGAGATTACTAAAGGGGTTACCATTTTGAAGAGCACTCAGATAAATTAGACATCAATCAAAGGCAAATAAATAGTTGGTAGTACAGAGTGAGTGGAGAAAGTGAAAGTGGTTCTTTTCTTTCATTATCTTTGAACCCTGCATTTTCAGTATACTGGTCCCATACTCCACCATGCAAACAGGAAAGAGCATCTCTTTATGAAAATTATTTCAGATTTACAGGATACAGAATACACCACAGATATCCTCATTTTCCAAGTGTGCAGTGTTTAACTCCCATTTTAAAAGCTATACAATTCAAACAAAATTATACAAAGTTTTCTAATATAGAATAGCCATCTTGGGACTTCTGGAAGATGGCATGTATGATTATGTATTTATTTGATTTTAAAAATTAAAAAATCACTTTATACACAACTTTCTGTAGTTAGCAGTGTGGGAAAGGTGAAGAAGGTCTAAAGTTATTTTCTTGTTTGTTTCAGCACTTTTGAAAGGCACAGAAGGAAATAAGACCAGTCCAGAAATTTATTATTTCTCTCCAATTTTTCCTTTTCCCATATGAGCATAGCCTGGAAGTGCACAGACACATTAGGGAATGATTCCACTGTGTGGGAGGGACATCTGCAGAGTATGCCATGGACCACCAGACTTGGAGTGAGAAAGAAGTATGTGGGGGCGGAGGCCGCAGACAATAAAAGAAAAACTGGGAGCTCGTTGGGCCCAAACATTCAACTGAATCACCTAACCCTCAGGTTACCTTTTGTGTTACATAAGATGTCTAAGAGCAATAACATTCATATGAGAAACTTTATTTTTAATGGTGGTGAAATAGAATTCATAGCATACCCTTCAAAAATTTTTTTTCTGCGAGTATGGGGGATGTTAGCACTCTGCTTTATACATCACCCTCTGGAGAGCCTGAGCTGGGTGGTTTTCATGGGCTTCTCCTTCCTCATCCTTTGCAACCATTTGTTAAGGTGGCCATGCAAAAGCCCAGCAGCTACAGGCCTCCACTCAAACCAGAGGGAAGCACAGTGAAGACAGATGAAGTCTGAGTAACTTTGTTGTAAAACATCAGGCGCAAAAAGGGCTCTGGAAATGCAAATGATTATCATTAGAAAGTAATATGCGACTACTGAAGAAACATTTGAAAGAATAATGCGGTTTTGCAAAACAATCCTGCAATCTGCATTCAATCAAAACTGACCAAAAATGCTTGCAATGGTTCTTTGTATGCTCGGGAGCCAAATGCTTTCTGGAACTCATGAAGCAAGTTTTACCAAGTGGCGCATTACCAACAGAATATTAGTGAAACAATAACCAGCCTTAGAGTTGACTTTTCCAATAAAAGGGAGACTCTCCAACTGCAGTGGCCAAGGTATTGAGAGTGACAGGAATATTGATATACCTGTAAATGCTCACAGATGAGTTTTATGCATTGGTTTGTTTTAGACCACAGCACGTGTGACTGGACATCTTGCCCACCAAATAGCTTATGCATGAGGAAAATTAGAATTCGGTATACAGAGTTTTGAAAATCATATGGGGCAGGACTATACTTAGAAGATTGGACTGGAAGAACACACAACACAGACTGTTGGAACCTGCTTAATTAATTTTGATTCTGGGCCAATTTAATAAGTCTCTTACGTGCCATGGTATTGAAATTCTATTAATCTTACTCTCATAGAAAACAAGACACATATTCTTTCTAGATTGTCGTTTTTGCTATTCACCTTTGGTTCAGAGCCTAAGTGAGCAAGACTTTTGGGCTCTAATCTTGAAAAAGCAATTTCTAGCCCTGGCTATGATTAAATCTCAGACAAATCACCTGCCTTCACCCCTCAATGTCCACACCTGGCCTACATGAAAAGGGCAACCTCCTTGGGATTCAGACTGGTGGTCATAAGGCAGAAACTCTGCTGTCTTTCATGAAGGAAATGCATATCCTGGGGCCATATGTCATATGTAGCCAAAGTGCATGGTTTAGAACATGTCAAGCACACTCAGAAATCGTAGGCCTCATTCATTCACCTACCAGAAACAGACATATATTGACCGGTATGTTTTTTCCAACAAAATATCACCAAGTTAGAATGAAGTTGAGACCCAGTGTGCTTACTGCCAAAAAACTGACCAGAAAACTGAAAGACAATAGATTTTCTAATTTAAATATATCATGCCCTTGAGTTTACATTTATTTTTCTAAGAAAGAGTCTGATAAACTTAATTAAAATCAATACTCAACCAAAATGGTACATTAAAGAATCATGGTAAATATGGAGACAAACTCTCTGAAGATGATAAAGTAGGCCGTATTATAATATGAATAAAAGAAATACTTTCATGAATTTACATCTTATGGAAATATTTTTTCTTCCATATTCCAGAGAAAGCTTAAAAGAATAGATTTTTATTTTATTACAGAATGCCAGCACTACACATATAAAATGCAGTCACACAGTAAAACAATTCATTTGTAGCTCTCATGATTCCCTTAAATAATCTTTGTTTCCTCCCTTCCTTGGTATCATGCCTTCTCTTTTTTTTTTCTATCTTTTCCTTTCTCTGAAGAAAAATGAAATTTTATTTATCTTAAGCCTTAGAAATCCAAATTCAAATGACCATGTACTAAAACTAAATAAAGCAAATCAAAACAAAACCATTACTATCAAAAAACAGATATCCAAATGCCAGATTAAGTATAAAATAATTGTCAAAATATTCAGATTGGTGGTTATGAGATTAAAGACTGTTTCCCAGGGAAATTATTTTTAATTATTAATTAAAATAATTAATAAAATTAATAAAATAATTAAATTATTTTAACAATGTTTTTAATTTATTAAAACATACTGTTTTCTGCCTAATTAATATGTACTTAACAATAATAATCACATTATAGAAAACCGTACTTCCGAAGGGGGCAGTTACTTAATTTTATCAGTTTAATAAGCTAAAATTATTAAAATCTCAATGTTGTCTCTGTTGAGCCCCTCATGCCATTGAAGAGAATTGGTTTTATACAGTTCTTCATTTGAATACAACTGCTTGAGGCCGAAGGCCTAATTCAGTCTAATGTGACTGCAATTTGGGCCCCAAATATTTCATAGAGGTTACAGATTAGTGATTTCTTAGCTCATGTATCAACTCATTGGATCTTCACATTGTCCTGAATAATAGCTATTATCTCCTTTTTCTAGTTAAAGAAAGTGAGCCGTCAGGGGACAAGCAACTTGCTAAAAATGGTTAAACAGGAGAATCTGAAGGGCATCTAGGAGTGTTCAAATCTAAAATCTCATGTATTACCTCATCTCTTGCTGAACTGAAAGCCAAGAACAAAATCTAGACTAAAAAGACATTTAAGTAAGGTGGTATTGATACAGTAGCCAGTGTTTTCAAAAAAAAAGTGATTCATCTAAATCATGACATTAACATTTTTCATATTGGAAATTGAAGCATCAGAATATCATGACAGGCAATAAAAAAATGAGCACTTGCCAACTTCAAACACATGGTCTACTGTTCTCTTTCACCTGCAGAATAGATGGACACTATGAGAGGCATTCACTGTGGGTTTTGGATATCAGAAATTTTATTTTCTCTGAAGTCAGGAAGGAACCCAGGAAATATGTAAAGTGGATAGAATATACATCTAAAGGCAGAACCTTCCTCAATTGCTAATATATACTATCATGGTAAAAAAAAAACAATTAAAAAGATATTTAAACTGATGAAACACATTATCCAATAGATATTATTTTTGTTCTGGCAAAATATACATAAGTTGGTCATTTGAAACATTTTATAAGTGTGTCATTTAGTAACATTAAGTACATTGACACTGTTGTGTAACTATCACCACCACCTGTCTCCAGAACTTTTCATCTTCCAAAAACAAAGCTATGTACTTGTTAAACACTAACTTTCCATTTCTTCCCTCCTTCCAGTTCTTGGTAATTTACCATTCTACTTTGTATAGATTTCTGATTTTGAGTACCCTAGATATTTCATTCAAGTGGAATCATACCATATCAACATTGTGATGGGCTTATTTCATTTAGCAAAATGTTTTCAAAATTGATCCATGATGTAGCATATGTTAGAATTTCCTACTTTTTTAAAGCTGAATATTCCATTGTATGTATGTATCACATTTTGTTTATCCTTTCATTCATTGATGGACATTTGGTTTGCTTCTACCTTTTGGCCAGTATGAAAGTACCACTATGAATATGGGGGTACAACGTATGATTTTATCTATAATTATAAGTTTTAACTACATCACCCTCAGAAGCTTTGGAAATCCCTGGGTTCTACATCATTCACTATTAACAAAGTTTTTTATTTACTTTCTTAGGAGCTGCATGCACTAAAACTAAATAAAGCAAATCAGAACTAAACCACTACCATCAGAAAACATATATTCAAATGCCTGTAATTTCATTTTATGAGTATTAAAATGAAAGAAAAAAAGGGAGAACTCAAATTTAAGAAAATATAGTGAACCTACAGGTCTATCCCCCTCCAACCTAAAAATTTATTACATCAGAAGTAATGGAGGGGCACCTGGGTGGCTCAATCTGTTAAGTGTTGTACTTTGGCTCAGGTCGTGATCTAATGGTTCATGGTTTCAAGCCCTGCATTGGGTTCTGTACTGACAGCTCAGAGTCTGGACCCTGCTTTGGATTCTATGTCTCCCTATCTCTCTGTGCCACCCTTACCCACATCCTGTCTCTCTCTGTCTCTCAAAAAGGAATAAAAACATTAAAAAAAAAGTAATGGAATAAAGTATGTATCTACAAAGAAGAGAACAGGAGTGGAGGGGTTATTAAGTCAGAAAGCCAATTCATGGATGAGTAATGACTGGTAAAATAATACAAGTTCTGGCCCAGGGAAGAATATGAGAGGAAGCTCTAGGTAAGGGGAAGGTGGGTTTGTCTCTGAAGAATTTCAAAAGATAGAAGTGGAAAGTCAGAATGAAATAAGGGAATTTACCTAAGAATCCATTAAAGTTTTATGTTGAAGACTTCTCTGTAGTTAGCATGAAATGTCAAGAGGCATGTGACACCATTCCTGAAAGGAAAAAAATGAAAATTTTTCTCTAATAAACTTCGAATAATTTGGGAGTTGGTACCCAGGACAAAACCTCTTTCTTTTTAGCATTTAATGGTTTCAAAATGTAATGCAAGACTCCTTGCTTGTTCTCCTGAAAGCTTAGAATGGGAGTCAAGAATTTCTTCTTGTGTACAAAGTGCATATAGTCATTTTTACTAGAGTCCCTTTCTCAGATGAGAAGAAGCACCAAGAAGCACCAAATATAAGGGGAAAGTCAGGAAAATTATAAAAAAGAGAGAGAGAAACAAATTATAAAAACAGGAACAACAACAGAAATAATAATAATCTGTAATCAAACACATCGCCATGAAATTTCCAGACACTGAAGGATCCTAAGTGTTTTTAGAAAGGCAGGTTATGCAGGACATGGTTTCAGACTTTTCCATAGCAATACTCTCGTGGAAGGTAGGTCTCTCTTTATACCTTCAAAGGTCTGAGTGAAAAGAAATTTAACCTAGAGTTTTAAATCAGCCAAACTATCACTGAAGTGAGCACACAGAATAAAGGCATTTAAGGCTTGCAATGACTTAGACAAGCTTTGCTAGGAAAATTTCTCTCCTAGAGTTATTTAAGGAAGCACTCTGACAAAACAAGAAATAAACAATTACAGAAAATGTTGATCCAGAAAATAGTTTCAGCTCTTCCAAGAAGACAGTGAGATTTCCCAGGATGAAGCTAACGGCCATGAAAAGATTGGACAGAGAACAAGTCTGCTGAGTAAGAGATGGGGGAGTGGATACATAAAACTGATAATATGGTTAAGAACTTGAGAATAATTGAGAATTTGGGGGTGTAGAAAAATGAATATTTTCATTTGTGACCCAAATATTTGCTATTCAGAAACATAGGAGTCGATACTGGAGCCATAAGGAAGAAGTATTATAATATAGTTAAAAAGTCTTTAGAGGCTTGGTGTGCCTGAGTGGCTCAGTTAAGCCTCTGACTCTTGATTTCAGCTCAGGTCATGATCTCACGGTCATGAGTTTGAGCCCCACGCCAGGCTCTGCACTGACAATGTGGAGCCTGCTTAGGATTCTCTTTCTCTGTCCCTGCCCCCTCCTTGTGTTTGCCCTCTCTCTCAAAATAAATAAGTAAATAAACATTTTTTTAAAGTCTTTATAAGATTTTACTTCTAAGAATGGTTCTTAGAAATTATGGACAATATAACCATGGGTGTTGAACAAAATTTGTATACAATCAACCCTAAAAATATAGAATTGGAGGTTCAGAAGACGTGTAGGGAGGTGGAAAGGGATAAAGAAAAGTGGAGAGACTGGTGGAAACTCTAATATCTTCTATTTTACAGGGAGGGGCCAAGAGATGCTTTTTGTGGAAAATGTATAAAAAATTGGGATTTAATAAGTCCTCTGAAGCAGAGGGAGAAAAAGATGCAGCAGGTAATAGATGTGAGCCAATTACTAGAAAGCAATTGTCTATTGATGATAAGAAATCAGTAGACAATGTCTACATTTTGTGAACCAATAAAAAGTGTTGTGAAAGAAAATATACAGGTCAAGGTGAGCATCAGTGGAATCAAAAGCAGAATACAGAAAGAGTTGCTTCAGAAGGAATACAACTGTTGTGGGTTGGTAGGGCACTGGGTTGTTTCCTTTTGTTTTGTTTTTTTCCATTATTTTGTATTACACATTTGTTGTTATATAATGTTACATTCTTTCCGTTTCACTTTTTTGCTTTATTTTGTTTTGTCTTGTTTTGTTTTGAGAGAGAGAGAGAGAGAGAGGAAAAGTAAGAGTTTGAGCAGGGAAGGGGCAGAGGGAAAGGGAAAGAGAGAATCTTAGGCAGGCTCCTTGCCTAGTGTGGACCCTGACTCGATGCTCACTGTGGGGCTCGGTCTGATGACCGTGAGATCATGACCTGAACCAAAATCAAGAGTCAGATACTTAACTGACTGAGCCACCCAGGCAAACTCTTCTTTGACTTTGTTTTAAAAACACGAATATTTTTATTATATATAAGTACTTAATTTAAAGGAAAATAAATACCTTAATTTAAAGGAAAATAAATATTTAAATAAATTTAAAGGATGTGTGCAAACTACAAACATCTTTTTTTTCTTTCTATTAACTCAGATATTAACTATTTTATTTGTTTACTTTTTTGCATGTTTCATGTTCATAGACCTCACCTCATTAAAAGCCATGCCCTTGTGCCCATTAGTCTCTATGATTTTGGAGGAAGCTGAAGGATTCCCTATGTGGCAAAAATACTCTAGATCCATCAAAAAATGGTTGCTTTAAATCATTGCTTTCCCCCCCCCTAAAAACATGAACATCTCTTAATGTTCATGAAGTGCTTTATCAGTACCTTCATGATAAATCTAACCCACTAGGCAAGTATGCAATGTCCAGTTGTGAGACATTAAATGACACGTCTAAGTCGTATCGTTAATGAGTGACAAGTAATAAGAGCCTATATCTTTTTGACACGGGCAAAAAATACAAACAAAAGTGCCTAGATGTTTGTGTATGAATGCATAGCAGCCTGTATACTGTATCAGAAATCTTTCATTAAATACTAAAACTGCTCTCCTACTTGCATTCTCTTGTTGCAGGAGAATATGAATAGCAACATGTGCTCACTACACTCCTATATCGTGCAAAGTGTCATTTTGGATCATAAGCAAGAAACAGTTTCTCACATGTTCAGTTCTAAACCTGAAAAATTCACACATTTACATGCTTATGGGCAAAACTGAATCTGGGGCAGATGAGAAACTTGCATTTGGTTTGTCTCTTTGCACATCTGTGTTTCAGTCCTTGTCCTCATGCAGGAGAGCAAAGCCTGAAGGAACAAGATGATGGACTTCTTTTTGATGCTTCAACCACAGCAAAAGGAAATGTAAATAATAGAATCTATGAGATTCTTTTTTCATTTCTCTCTTGATCGCTTAAGTAGAGATGTGAAGTAGGCAATTAGACAAAGGTAAATTTAGATTACTATAATGTAATGAAAGGAAATGACAGACATGCTATGAATTTTGTTAGCCTTTCTTCTGATGCCATTACATCAGTTAAGACCCCATGCGTACTGAAAATATAGGATTAAATACAAATTTCAGAGGGAAACCTTCCCATTTTTAATACATTCTGAATTCCCAATTCTGTCTAGCCTTGAATTTTCCATATTGTTGGATGGATTAATTTGCAAACCTTGTTAATGAATATTTCCTTTATGCATGATGCTTTGTTTAAAGTTCTACAATAGTGACAATGGAATGGATGATAAGGACTACCCATATTATTATTACTTTTAAAAATATTTTGTGGATTCAAATATCATAATGCCATGTGAACATAGCTAAAGTCCTTTTTTAAACATAAAATCATTTATGAACTAACAATGGGAAATGGAAACTCAAGATAGAGGTTAGATCTTACATAGATAGAAACAGAATAATAGAGCCACAAAGAAATAAAGGAACTAGGGACTATTTTGAAAACAGTCAAATATTTCCTTATTAGTTCCTTCCATTTCAAGCACCATAATCCCTACATATACTAATCACTTGAATTTTCCCCACCCCCAAAATATAATTATTCTGTGTTTAAAAACTACTGTCCTTTGTTGCACTGCTTAGACCGGCGATAGCAGTTCTAAGTACATGAAGCTGGAAATAAGGGAAAAGAAAATTTTCCTTTGTGCTGCAAGACAGTCAGAGTAAACAACTATCTCTTTTCTTTTTTGATACTGACATCTATTGGAAAGCAGGAGAATACATGTATTTTGTTTTCTGAAATCAAATAAAAACCAATTATATTTAAAGCCCCAACTTAAATTAAAAATTGAGTGTATAATAGATTAATCATTTTAATGTTACCATTCTCCAACTGCCCCAAAACACAATTATATGTGTTTTCTGTAACACAGACCTCTTTTAAAACCAGTAGTTGTTATTGAAAATATAAAGATATATCCTTTAATAGTCATGCACTCAAGGTAGTGAATGTGCTCATGACTCAAACTAATAATTGAACATTAGCTAGTAAAGGAAAAGAGTGAAGCTTAATTTCAAATGTTCTCTATCGGACTCTCTGAAGATTTTTCTTTCCACTGTTATATGAATTGATAACACATAAAGAAAAGATAGTTATCTGAAATATTTTAATTGAATCAGCCTGTGGATATCACATATCCTTGGGAAATGATTTACGTGAGTTTTTCCAAATCTGTTCAGCACTGGGGCAAAAATATGTCTGCCAATAAAGTATGGATGCTCGCTGCGTAAGTACTTAAATCTTTCTTCAGATTGAGTTGATCTACTTACTAGACCTACATGGAGTGTTTCATGTTTAAAAAGACTCCCATGTATCTCCAAGGAGGTAGAGAACCCACACCCTCTTCAGTAGAACAGGTTATAACATAAACATTTTCTCTCCATTGAGCTGGGTTGCAGTCTTTACTGAATATCCCATTATTTTTCTTTGAGCTTTTACCAATATAAGAAAATCAACAATGTGATGGAGAAACTTACTTTTCTTAAAATTTAACTTCCAAAATATAATTTTTTGTTTTATAAAAATTATAAAGTATCTGATGGTTGTGCAAATGGAAATATTATATAGAGTGAAAAAATGAAGATTCCTCTTTGCCCTCAGGTGCAACTCTGTCCTCCTCCCAGGTAACATCTGTCAACTTTAAAAAACTTTAAAAATGAAAAAAGGAAGCAACAAATCCCTTCATTGCTATTATTGAGGAACACTTGTCCTCAACAGTTTATGAGCGTCATTTCAGACTTCTCACATTTATAAACACAGATATAAATAAGAAAGGGAAAATATGGTCATACCCTTCACATAATTTAAAAACTTTAAATGTGTTAAAGTTAACATCAAATTTACAGAATTAAAATAAATTAAATAAAGCCAAAAGATTCATTGGACTTTAACTAAAGTTTTCTTTTTTTTAATGTTTTTTTATTTATTTCTGAGAGAGAGAGACAGCATGAGCAGGGGAGGGTCAGAGAGAGAGAGGGAGACACAGAATCTGAAACAGGCTCCAGGCTGAGCTGGCAGTCAGCACAGAGCCTGATGCTGGGCTCGAACCCATGAACCGTGAGATCATGAACTGAGCCAAAGTTGGACGCCTAACTGACTGAGCCACCCAGGCTCCCCAAAAGGTTTCTTTAGAGTAAAATAATAATAATAATAATAATAATAATAATAATTCATAAAGATAGATCCCACTAAACATGACAAGAGTAAATATGAAGATAATATAAAAGAAATATAAATAAAAACATAACTTTTCCTTAAACTACGTTTTCAAGTTTATACAGTGTCTATTGGCTCTTTGCTGTGTAAGATATAGAATTTTGTAAACTTAAACTCCCAACTCTCTTTTCAATACTTATTCCGTTTTTTTAGCCTTATTTGTTGTACATGGTCATGTTTCTATAATCATAATTACTTTAATTTAGCAGTTTTACATTTATCTATTTTGTATTTCATTATATATTTTTATTGTGTTATATTCATATTTCTTTGCCCATCACATTCAGTTTCCTTTTGAATCTCAGGGTGGTCACCTCTGGGCCAGATGTATAGTGTAATTTCAACTTGTGTTACTGGGAATAGATATTACTCACATTGATGTAAAAAATCAGTATGACTTTAAAAAATTTTAGTCATTACTATAAAAGACCAAGAGATGGAATGTTTATGCATAAAAATAGATGATATTTTTGCTTTTCCTATAAAATGAGATATGCCAAGGACACCTGGGTGGCTCAATGGGTTAAGCATCTGATTCCTGATTTTGGCTCAGGTCATGACCTCAGGGTTATGGGATTGAGCCCTACCTCAGTCTCTGCACTGAGCATGGATCCTGCCTATTTCTCTCTTTCACTGCCTCTTCCCCGCTACCACACTCATATTCTCTCTCTCTCTCTCTCTCTCTCTCTTAAAATAAAGTAAAATAAAATAATAAAATGATATATGCCATGCTTTTTCCTTAAAAAAACAAATCTATATAGTGAGTTCCTTTGCATGCACTCGGCCTTTCTGGAGAGATACAAAGAACTTTATTCAATAGAACTAAGGTGAAAGAAATCAAAGTCAGTTTTTAAAAAAAAGATAATCAATGAGAAGTTCTAAAGAAGTATTTCACCTCTTAAGCAGATGCAATGGGACATAATTATTTCAGAAGCCCTTCTCTTTGTGATTTGCCTCTCATCTAAGTTATGCATGTCTATCAATTGTGATGGTGAAATGTTTCAGACCTAAGATCTTTATGAGATAGTATTTGTATCTGAATGCAAAGAAGAGGAAAGCAGCAGAGCACCACCCTCTTTCCCAGGATGTCACCAACATGTTCTTTTGCACCCATTCTGGATTCTTGATAAGCATCATTCTCTCCGGTCTATGCAGGCAGTGAGGTGCTCAGCTGACTGAGCCCTAAAAGTCCCCTCCTACCATACTGGAACTAGGGATTGTGGAATTTTCCTGGATCCCTCACAGTTAACTTTAAAATAAAATGTATCCAATGACCAGTGAAAATTTTAGGGTTGCAGCCTGTTAACAAATGTTGCTCTTCACTCCAACTAAGTCAAATGTATGGTTTTCTTTAGGTCTTGATGTTTTAGTCAATGAAAGCACAATCAATATATCTACCTCATTTTTTCCAACACCTAAAAATGTCTATTGCAATCTCACTTCTGGCGCTCTCTTTGGGACTCTAAGTAACTAAGTAAGTTTCTTGAGTATTATACTTGAGGGTCAACTTGACCCTATAATACTTCTGGAAGAAACTTGAATTGGAATATTTAACCAGCACATCCCTACCCACTGATTCTCACTTACTGAGATTGACTTGATGTCTGGCATATACCCACCATGGACAGCTCTGTACCTCTGTAAGATGTTGGCAATCCTGTGCTCAAAGGGTAGCCATAGACACCTCCTACCTCCTCATTCCTGAGACTTAAATATACTCAGGGCTACAATGAGGATTATATTTTAGTTTAGGATTTCATAGCTACAAATAATTAACTAGCAAATGTAATCTGCAACATCTGTATCTCCACATCTTACTGTGGTAAATAGAACTCTCTGGTATGTCTCTGTGCTCGAACCAAAAAGAAGAGCACTCTTTACGGCCTTGTGAGATGTAGTTATAAATGTGAGATTATCAGGATTTCAATACTTGTTCCATATGTGGTATCTAGGCCATAGAGATGGTTACTTAGATATATGGGTGTACCTCCATATCTGAGATAGTGTATCTCTTCACTATTTCTGACATTCTTTAAATTCAATTCAAAAATGTGGCATGACACTTCCCATGAATTTCTCAAGTTTCTTAATATTTATTTCAGGGTTTATAACAGAAAGCTTAAAAATAGAGAAATCCCCCATGCAGAAGAATTCCAAATAATTTATATAGATATTCTGATGTCAAGGAGATGGAACATAGTTTCCCAAACATAAATGTAAGCTGTGCATAGTGACTTCCTTCCAAACAGGGAAGGGGAAAAGAATACATGTTTCACAGTGACAAACACTACTTCTTCAGGTGAACAACGTCAACAACAACAAGTCATGTTAATAGTTAATACCCTTGATATGATGTGGTGATGGCACTTTGTGTGATCTTCCTCCAAAATCCTAACCGTGAGGAAAAAAAAAATTAGTCCAACCATACAGTGACATTATACAAAATACCTGACTAGTACTCTGCAAGACCATCAAAATATTTAAAACAAGGAATGTTTAAGAAATTTATCATAGCCAAGAGGACATGATAGCTGCACAAAATGTGATATGCTGGATGGGATCCTGAAACGGAAAAGGGACACAAGGTGAAAAGTAAAAAGAATAGCATGCAGTGTGGGCTTTAGTTAATAATGATATATCAAGTCTTTTATCCATTTTGAGTCCGTTTTTGTGTGTGTGTTGTAACATAGTGGTCCAATATCATTCTTTTGTATATGGCAGTCCAGTTATTTCAATACCACTTATTGAAGACACTGTCTTTTCTCCATTGTATATTCTTGACCTTTTTTTGGTAAATTAATTGACTGATTATGTAGGGGTTTGTTTCTGGGCTTTCTATTTTGTTTCATTTATCTATATATCATACTGGTTTCCTAATTGTGATAAGTATACCATACTAATGTAACAAACTAGATATGGGTGGGGTATATGGAAGGACTGTACTTTTATCTACAACTTTTCTGTAAATCTATAAGTATTTAAAATATTTCAAATGTTAAAAAGTAAAAACAAACATTGTGCTTGGTATTTCTTTGTTAATATAAACTATGTGTTCACCTATGTGTGTACATACCTAGCAAGACATGTGGAATGACATTATAAAATGCTAACCTTGCTTGTTCCTTGAGGGTGGGCTTTCTTTTGGTTTATTTGCATTTTTCCTGTATTTAGTCATTCATTGCTTGTGCAGTAAAACATGAATGTAAAATCAACCTTCGGTCCCCTCTTAAGTAGCTCATTTTAGCTGTAAGCTAGAGAAATCTTATACAATACAGTCCTGCATTTTCTTATAAAACGAGATCCAGAGGTAAGGTGGATTCTCCTTATATATACAAGAGAACTCTGGAAGTATTGCATTCTTTTGGTTCTGTGTGTTCCGCATGCCAGTGGTGTCCTCAGGCTTGCTTCCCTCATGGCCATAAGATAGATGCCAGCATTAACTACTTGACAATATGCTTTCTTGCTTATGTGCCGTGGAAGAGAGAACAAACATGTGCTGCAACCTTGGAAAAAGATTTGAATCAACTCAGGTCACTGTGCCCACCCCTAACTAGGAGACTTTGACACCACCTATTACTAAAGCCATGTTTCCTGAACCAGTCAATGTCAGAAGAGTTGGAAATCATGGTTTCATTCAAATCATGATCCACTTGGAATTGGAAATGAAATCACCGTCTCCTGATATGTAGGTTGCCTGGAGAGGACAAAACAGTCTATTACAGACTTCCTGAAAAAAAGTTTAAGTGTGCAAATGAGACACATCTGCCCAGGGCATCGACTCCCACTGGCTAAGTGAAGTATTAAAAACAGACACCAACTATTCAAAACCTACCTGCAACTGGGATCTTCAGTAGCTTAGTCCTATCCACCTGACCGTATGATCCACCAATCTGGTAAATCTGTGTTCATGAAAAAAAAATAAGGAGTGATGTAGAGGTCAGATGTGCGATTCTGACAGGTGTCGCTCATCAAAAAAGAAAACATCACAGGTGAGCAAAAGGCGCTCCCACCTTAACACACACTGGGCTTACATTTTAACTGAGTACTGGGGCCGGCAATAGACAGTGGCCTACGGGCCATTTCAGCCTCTTGCAATGTTCTTGTACAGCCCAGAAGGTAAGAATGGGCTTCAGTGTTTTAAATGGTAGACAAATAATTTTAAAAGAATAATATTTTATAATACATGAAAATTAAATGGGATGCAAATTTTGGTTTCCGTAAAGTTTTACTGGCCACAGCTACACTCATTTACTTACATCTTGTCTATGGCTACTTTTGGACTACACATTGGAAGAGTTGGGTAATTGTGACAAAGACCATGTGGCCTGCAGAGCAGAAAGTATTTACTTTATGGTCCTTCACAGGAAAAGAGCCAGCCTCTGACCCGCAGTCAATCAGGGACTTTGCTATCTCCCTTAGTGGAGGCGACCAGCAGTCTCTCCAGCCAGGTCTGTGCCCTCCTCCTCCATGAGGCTTCTCTCCCAATACCAGCCACTGCTGTTTTGGTTGGCCTCTTGTAATCACTGACAAGCAGATGGACTTTGCCCCTAAAACAACTCTCCCAAAGGGGGTGAGGGGTGTCTGAATTAGTCAGAACAGTATATGTGTTAATCCATCTCCAAGGCTGAAAGGTTTTTTTTTTTTTTTCCCACTGTCTAGTTTCCAAATTTGTTGTTGCATACAGCCTATCAGAATTTCCGCACTGAGAGTGGCATTAAAACATAACCACCCTCAAGTTGTATGGGGCACCTGGGTGCTTCAGTTGGTTAAGTGTCCGCCTTTAGCTCAGGTCATGATCCCATGGTTCATGAGTTTGAGCCCTGTGCTGGCCTCTGTGCAGACAGAGCCTGGAGCCTGCTTCAGATTCTGGCTCTCCCTCTCTCTCTGCCCCTCCTCTGCTCACACTCTGTCTCTTTCTCTCTCAAAAATAAATAAACATTAAAAAAAAAAAAGGCGAAGCATCCTCTTGCAAGTTTGGTAAATGGTATGAAGGCATTCTCGATCACTGGGTTTATTTTGGGTGCCTTTCACATCCAACATATTTAAAGCAATTTAATTCTCCTGTTGCTTTCGAGTCATAGGTTTCGGACACCGCAAAACTGAATTGAGTGTGGGCTCCATCTAGTGACAGAGCAGGCATCGTCTCCTGTGAGTATTTTCAGTCCTGTGTCATAGGAACTATTTCTACTGCCTCTTGCTATGAAAACACTTCGGGCTAAAAATAGCTAGTTTCCATGAGAAAGATTATACTTCTTCTGAAATTAACCAATGCAGAGCCCAATGAAGACTACTGCATGGTGGCGGTGATACTAATGCCTGAGGGCAAGCCCTGGAATCCAAAGTTAACCCTCTACTACTCCCTTTTGCCTTTGTATGCATATTAACATTAGAGCAATACGTGCTGACTAAGCAGGTCCTAACAATTTGAAGTTAAGGCACCATTAATGCATTGCAGTTTAAAAACAGGAAAATTGATCTAATCTTCAACGTATAAAAGGCTGAAGGAGGTCCCCTTTTTAAAAAGGTTTTTTCTTTGCTTTTCTTAAATCCTTACTTCTGTTGCACGTGCTTGTCGTGGCCCTTGAGGCCTGCTAGTACATGCTGTCTCCTTTCCCTGCAGTAGATAAGCTGAGCAGAGTTTAAGCTAAAGTCAAACTGAGCATAGGTACCCTGAGGTTGCCAAAGCTGGCTGATAGCCTGCACCTTTATTGAGGCCAGTGCAGGTGGCGTTGCTCGCTAATCCCCACGCAGCAAGAGTCTGTAGTGGATGTCTCTGCCTCACAGGTGTATGTTTGCTGAGCTATGTTTGGCGTCCGCCCTATTGTTGGGAAGAAATCTAAGTATGCTCTTAGATTTCTACAGACAGCCAGCTGTCTGTGGTCAAGATCACCTTATGCTGCGATGAATGATGATGTCTACATCTAAAATTTATTAAGATTTAGAACCGTTCCCCCGGGACAGAGCATTTAAATGTCAGTTACACTTACATTTCTGGAACATCTTGAAAAACTATAAGATTTGGAGTTTTAAATTCCTGTTAATACTGTTAAAAGGTATATCAGTTCACGGTGCCAAAACATTGATAATGCATGGTAGATTTACATTTCCTGCTTGGGTTGGCCTTGAAGAAGCTTCCAAAGTCATTTAAAAGCTCTCACAAAGTGACCTTAGTCGAGCAACTTTAGATAGTCATGAACTTTGAGTTTTAGTTGGTTCTGAGAACCCAGTGAATGGCTGAAATATATCATAATTGCTTTTAAAAAGCTGTGATTTCTTTCTTCCCTTCTTAGTATTTGAAGTTGTAAAGACCCTTTAAATACACAAACTTTTTTTTTAATGTTTTTATTTATTTCTAGGAGAGAGAGAGACAGCGTGAGCAGGGGAGGGTCAGAGAGAGAGGGAGTCACAGACTGAAACAGGCTCCAGGTTCTGAGCTGGCAGTCAGCACAGAGCCCGACGCGGGCTGGAACCCACGAACCGCGAAATCATGACCTAAGCGAAAGTCGGACGCTTAACCGACTAAGCCACCCAGGTGCCCCTAAATACACAAACTTTAAAGCGTGTGGCCTTTTTTAAATTGTACCCTTCAAGAATGGGCAGCTTGTGTAAAAAAGTAATGTAGTTACAGTTTCTTTTGTAAGAATTTTCTTTTTAGCTCCTGCAGAATGTCCCTTGCAATAGGTCTACTATTATCAGATATAAAACTCTTCCTTGCTAAATCTTTTGAATAAAACAAATCTGAAGTAAAATTTTTACTCCGTAATTTTTAATATACACTATATTTAATAACTAGCTTTATTAATAAAGCAGTGTTTTAATAAAATGTTTATATGAGTTGTTCACCTTCAATACTGAATATAACGAAACTTATCAACACTATTTTTAAATAGTGTTTTCCAACTCTCCTGAGAATATTCTTTCATATATTTCAATGAAGGTGAAGTAACTCTTTTTTCTAATGTTTTTAATTTATTTTTGAGAGAAAGAGAGACAGAGTACGACCTGTACTCTGTACTCTCTCTTTGAGAGAAAGGGGCAGAGAGAGAGGTAGACACAGAATCCAAAAGCATCTCCAGACTCTGAGCTGTCAGCAGAGAGCCCGACGCGGGGCTTGAACTCACAAACCACAAGATCATGCCCTGAGCTGAACTCAGACATTTAACTGACTGAGCCACCCCTTTTTTTCTTTATTAAATTACAGTTGACATACAATATCCTATTAGTTTCAGGTATACATCACAGTGATTTAATATTTTTATACTTGGCAAAATGATCCCCACAGTAAGTATAGTTACCATCTGTCACCCTTGTAAATGTAAATCTCTCTTATTAAAGAGAAACTACTACTTAATTTCCAAAGCTTCCCCTGTGCCTGCTCTTTCTCAAAAATAATCAGCTCAAGATAATCCTATGCCAAACACACATTTTTGGGGTGGCAACTACTATTCCCCTTCACAGGGAAATGTCATTCTTTCTTTAGGATGAGGCCTGGAAGTTGAGGTAATTCTGTGACTTACTATGTCACTAGGCACATAGTGAGCCGCAGCAAGTACATAACTGATTCAACATTAAGTCCTTAGTTTTTCTATTTTTTATTGCTTGCTTTGTGAAGTCACAGTGTCTTCCAATACGTTTCAGGAAATTTCTGGTTATTTGTGTTTTTCTGTAAGAAATAACTTCAATAAGAATTAGGAGTAGGGGCACCTGGGTGGCTCAGTCAGTTAAGTGTCAGACTCTTGATTTCAGCTCAGGTCATGATCTCATGGTTTGTGGGTTTGAGCCCTGAATCAGGCTCTGTGCTGACAGCATGAAGCCTGCTGTGGATCCTATGTCCCCCTCCCACCTTCCCCCGTCCCTCCGCCATTTGTACTCTCTCTTTCTAAAAGTAAACATTTTTTAAAAAGGTACATGGAGAATTATAATGTAAGTGAGGGAACTAAAGAATCCTGGGCATCATTCTTTAGTCTCTCTCTCTCTCTCTCTCTCTTTGTCTTTTCCTTTGGGACGATGTATCTTATTACAGCTGTCCCTTTACATTTCTTACAGTGTTATATCTCTAGTTCAACTTTCCTTGTTTCTCTACACACAAGCTCCCCAGCCAGGACTCTTGTCTCCTCCGTACCAAGCACCTACAGAGACCTGGTGCAAAATATCTGCTGATCTCACTTTCCATTTTACTGGAGAGAATTTGGTCAAAATTGAATCAAATCTCCAGCGTAAGCAACTGTGGCACAGACAGTGCCATCCTGTGTGTGAACAGCTTCCACGGACCCTTCCTCATGAGATCTTTATTTTGGGGACTGTAGACGTCAGTAAGAGAGTCATTGTGAAGTTGGGGACTATGTCAAAGATTGTCCCGTACACGTAATAAAAGCTTTTTGTCTTTGAGAAAAGTAAAAAGACATTTCATTTCATTTTATCAGTTGGGATTTTAAGTTTTTTGAAGGCAAAAGTATTGTAATTCACAATGCTTATAAAATAAACATAGAAATTGTACTTACCATACAAGTGTCAACTTGTGTTACACTTTTTAATTTACTTCACTGACTTCATTTATACTCTGATCTTCCATTCAGGAACATCTTGGGAAGTAGTGGTGAGGAAGAAGTGAGGGATCAATGTTTGCTTAATTCAAATATTAGAACAGCTTTATTATCATTTCCCAGGAAGCAGGAAAACATCCAAGTGTCCTCTTTCTCTATCATTTCAGGTTTCTATGAAAAATGTTCTTGATCTAAACATGCTAGAATAGGGGCTCCTGGGTGGCTCAGTCAGTTAAACGTGCGACATCGGCTCAGGTCATAATCTCACGGTTCATGGGATCAAGCCCGGTGACAGGCTCTGTACTGACAGTTTAGAGCCTGGAGCCTGCTTAAGATTCTGTGTCTCCCTCTCTCTCTGACCCTGTCCTGTTCATGCTGTCTCTCTCTCTCTCTCTCTCTCTGTGTCTCAGAAAAAAATAAAAAACATTAAAAATTTAAAAAAACATGCTAGAATAATAGGCAACATGTTTTGATGTTGCAAATAGTAAATGAGAATTTATTACTCTTAAAATCAAAGAATGTGTCTGAAAGTACCTAATACTATTTTCGATATTTTTACCACCCTTATGAAATGGTAACCATATTCTAGGAGGAGACCTAACCTCAAGAACTGTGGAATCAGGACTGTTTTTAATGGACATGCTCTAGCAAGTCATCAACAGCCAACTTCTTTTAACATTTTTTTAATGTTTTATTTATTTCTGAGAGAGAGACACACACAGCATGAGCAGGGGAGGGTCAGAAAGAGAGGGAGACACAGAATCTGAAACAGTCTCCAGGCTCTGAGCTAGCTGTCAGCACAGAGCCCGATGTGGGGCTAGAACCCACGAACTGTGAGATCATGACCTGAGCTGAAGTCAGACGTTTAACCGACTGAGCCACCCAGGTGCCCCCACAGCTAACTTCTTATAGTTCCAAAGTTCTCTGCATCATCACACTAAGTATAACCACTTAAATGATACTTAGACATACAGTCTCCTTTCCTCTACTGCTTTATCTTATGTATTCTGAAAGTTCTATGCAGGAAATGTAATTTATAGTGTGCTTTGCAGTATTTTTTTTCTGAGAAGTCACAAATTAACAAAGTAATATAACTGTACCATGTAAAACTTAAAGTTGAGGTAACGTAAGAATCTCTGAAAGCAGTGTCCTGCCCCATTGCGTAGCATGTCAATGTTCTATACCTATTAGGATTAATGGAAAGTGACATCTCTCAGACTGGTGTCAGGGACCATTGTTATATGTATTGTGCTTACTCCTTTAAAGCTCTTTTGCTTCCTGTCTGGTTTCTGTTTTCCCTAGGAAAAGCAAAGATAGGATTTCTTTTTAACCTCCATTTTAGCTGAGGATGAGCATAGGGAGAATGCACTAACCCTCTGTTCTTTTCAAATACTGGAAACGTGCCCTGGGAGCATGTAGTGAGAAGAAACAGAAGAAGTAGAATCTCCACAGAAGAATGGAAAACAAAACAATCAATCTCAAATGTGTCTCTTAGTCCTTCTTTAGACCGTAAGGATTTTTTTCTCAGAGTTCAACTTAAGATATTTTGAAAAGTTTATTTCAACACAAGTCTTTAAACTTTGACATCATAGTTTTATCCCATTTCTAGCCCCCACAAAAGTAACCAAAAATATATTTAAAAAATCTACCTCAAGATTCTTCTTCTTTAATTAAGTACAAAAAGTTATTTTTGAGGAACATCTACTTTCATAGAAATACACAGTGCCATTGGTAATCAAAGTAACAGAAAAAATATACGGAAGAAACTAATAATAGAGATAAGATATACACATAGAAGTTAATAAGAGAATATAGTTTTGCCAAAAAAAAAAGCAACAAAAAAAAAAAGCAATTCTGAATATTTGCCTTTGCTCAGCATTTTGTATTTATTGTCAGGGCCAAAAAGGAAAAAAAAAAAAAAAGAAAAGAAAAGCCAAGCCTATTTACTTCTACTCTTGACTTTTATCTGTAGTGTTTCTTCAGAGTCCACATTGATTAGAGCACTATTCTAAATCCTGAGATATATTATACAATTTATTTCCCTCCAGGAAGGAGATTAAAATTTAATTCAGAGACAGGAAACAAATAAAGGCAAATCCATTTTATGCTAGAGCTTTATAAGCACAGCAGCCTGGGAAATTCTACCTTATGAATGGACCTGGTTTATCATAACTTTCGTTTGCTTTTGGACCTTAATTCTCAGAGGGGCTTGTAAGAGAGATTCAGTGATTCATTGGGACAGAGTTATTTCCTACAGAAACAATGCTATTGTGATTCTACTGTAAGACCAATGCATGGAAATGAAACAAAACTTGAAAAATGGACGTGTCCTAAGCATAAGGAATAGGGCGAGACATCTGTTGCTATTTTGCAGGGTGAGTTTTGTTGTTGTTATACTTTTTAAAACGTGTTTCGCCCACAAATGTTCCCTTTCATACGAAAGTTGTTTTTTTGTTATTTACCCGTTAATGGTGTGATTATAGAGCTTCCGGCAGGTCCTGAAGCACACTTATTTTCTAGCAGTGCTTTTCAAACTTGCCTAATGACAAGAATCACCAAGAGAGGTTAATAAAATTCATATTCCTGGCCCGTCTCCAAACCTAGTAACAGGGTTAGCTTCGACATTAGCCACAGTAAATGTCCCAGAGTGCCTAGGGTCCGCATACTTTTAGGATCTAAGAAAATGTTTACCTTCATTTTAAATTAGAAGAAAGGACAGATATAATTCAGTTTAGACTGTATTTGTCTTTATACCAACACAGTTGCAAACATGTTTAATGATTTGTATGCATAAAGGGATACATTGAAGTCACAGGTGCCTAGGTCAGATGGAAGTCAGAATCTGGCCCTGCCTAATAATCAGAATATCTAAGACAAGGCTCCCAGAATCTGCATTTTAAGAAGACACCCAGGGAGTTTTTGAAACACCGCTCTTGTACAGTATTTTTCTATTATTATTATTTTTTTTTATTTTGAGAGGAGGGAGGAGTGGAGAGGGGAGGAGGGAGAGAATTGTAAGCAGGCTCCGTGCAGTCAATGCAGAGCCCTCCCACAAACAAGGAGATCATGGTTCCAACCAAAACCAAGAGGAAGCTCAGCCAGCCGAGTCACCCAGGGCGCCCCCACCCCTATACTGTATCACCTCTGGGTTCAGTCAGGTTCAACTAAGGGTATGGAATCACTGCAGGTATTATGGAACAGGGATTTGTTACAGGGGTTAGACCATACACTGTTGTGGGAGAAATAAGGTCTGGAAAGCAGATTTGGAGGCCAGGGCCCCTGAGTTCGGGCTTAGTTGGAAGGGTAGACACCGGCAAAGGAAGCCGGGAAGGGGAGACTGTCCACCTGAGGGAGTGGAACAAGGATGGTGAAAGGAGCGGAAAAAACATCTCAGCTGGGCTGTTGCCTCTGCCTCCTGTGGGGTGGGGAGTTGAAGCCGGAGTCACTATTTGTCACCAGCACCGGAGAGTGGGACATCTAGCAAGGGCTGAGGCAAGCCTGAGTGCACTGGCAGGCACCTCTGTGTCGGATTCCCGCCACAGCTAAACGGGTGACTTTCAGAGAGAAATGGCTTCTTCACTCCCACCTGCCAAACCTCCTGCAAGTCTCTCTGGCTGCTGGCGGGCTCCTGGGAAGCATGTGCGAGAGGGATGCTGGGAAATGTAGTTCCCGCCTAGCCCAGTGGGCTGCAAATCACGCAACAGCTACATTTCTAAATAATTTTCACCTGAGGGAAGGTGGCGTTGCTTCCTCTGACCCCAGGCTGTGTGTGACCTGGCAGGGGTTATCCAACTTCCGGAGTCTCATTCGAGTCTCATTCCTTGCACAAAACGGAGATAGGAAGAGTACCTCCCAGCAAAGATAACTGAATAAGATAAGGTGGAGTGTTCTTACCACAGTGTCAGGCACAAGGTAAGTGCTAAATAAATGATAGTTGCTGCAGGCGGACCTGGTTTTCCTGCCCTTTGCTTCAGTGCACTTTTCAAGATATTGCGCGTTTTACAAATTCAAGGTTTGTGGCAGCCCGCCTCTAGCAAGTAAGTCTCTTGTGCCATTAAAAAAAAAAAAAAAAAAAAAAAAGCATTTGTGTCTCCGTGTCAGTGTGTTAATTCTCCCAAACTTTTAAACTTTTTCATTTTCAGTTTTTTTTTTTTTTTTTTTTTTTTAGGGATAATCCTTTGGCACACTTAATGGACTGCAGGATAGTGTAAGCCTAATTTCTATAGGCACTGGGAAACCAAAACATTCATTTCACTTGCTTTAGTTAAAGTGGTGGTTTGGAACTCGATCTGCAGTATCTGGGAGGAATACTTGTTATTGTTTATACTGTAAGTCCCAGTTCAAGTGAGTGTAATAGAACTAAAATCTGTCCTAAATTTGCATCAAATAACCGTGTTATTTACGATCTTAAGAATTTAATAACTCAGGGAGAAAATTCAGACTACCTAAAGAATGATCATTAAATGGTTGATTTTGTAACAGCAGCTTTTTTTTTACTTAAAAATTTTTGAGTATAGTTGACACACAGTGTTACATTATTTTCAGTGTACAACATAGTGATTCAGTATTTTTATATGTTATCCTATGCTTACA
The DNA here is from genome assembly GCA_017311185.1 of Proteles cristata cristata. NCBI lineage: Eukaryota > Metazoa > Chordata > Mammalia > Carnivora > Hyaenidae > Proteles > Proteles cristata. The sequence goes on along the minus strand of JAESUZ010003705.1, from coordinate 2,574,256 downwards.
AGTATAGCTACAGTTTCTTATGATGCAAGACTATTATAATACCACTGACTGTATTCAGTAGCTGCACCTTTTATTCTCACCACTTAACTGGAAGTTCATCTCCCAATCCTCTTCATCCATTTTCTCCTTTTCCCTATCCTTTCTCCTCTGGCAATGGTCATCTTGTTTCCTGCAATTGTTTGTAACAAATCAACTTTGAAAGCCAATAGAAATTGAAGGAATAATATCTTTAATGTGCCCAGGGAAGCTGTCACCCTGGCACTCTGTATTCACAAAGCAATCAAGAATAAAGGCAAGATATATTTCACACATAAGAGATCTTACCATGAAGAAATTGTTTAATGGAAATTCTGAAATATGTATTTTAGGTGAAAGGAAAATAATTCTCCAAAGAAGAATTGAAATGTAAAAAGGAATTGTAAGCAAAGATGTAAAATATACCTAAATCTAAAATATTAACTCTTAAAATAATATTAAAACTAGTACTTTTCATAACTGATTTCCTTTGCTTATACTTTTCCCACTGAACTCCCCAGAGATTTTGTATTTGGTTGTCTTTGCTTTGGCAAACAAGCAAAATTATGCGTCTTATTTTCATTGGACCTTCTTCTTACATTGGAAAATTTGGAAATTTAGAAGTCTTAAATTTGGAAAAGATTGCAAAATTGCATTGTGAATTTGATGCTATGACAAGCATATTCTATATTGAATAAAATTCAAAATAATGCTCAGTCTAGTACAAGGATAGTGTCTAAATTAAGGAAAGGGTCTATGTTTCAGTATTCTTATAGGCATTACAATTTATTGAGGACTAGACTTTTAGGATTTATGCAAATATGACTATAGCAGAGGCTACTAGGTTTCTCCTAGTATATATTCTTCCCTTCTTTGACAGAGTTCCTTATTTTTAATTGGTACGATAGGCATTCAGAATAGACTACCTTTCCTAGTTGCGGTGGTACCTAGCTGTAGCTCTGAGATTAAATTTTGGCCAATGAAATACATTGCAAGGTAATGTGAGCAATCTCCTGGATATATAGAAGGACTGTACTGTGGACTGCCTGTCACACCCACTTTTTTAAGGCTAGGCTATGGATGTAGGGGTGAGTCATTTTGTACTCTGAGAAGAAGCTCCCCCCAACCCCCCACCCATGCCTGGAGATGGCAGAGCAGTAGAGGGAATGAGTCTCAGTCTGATACTGCAGAGCACCTTATCAGCCTGGACTTTTATACTTGCTTAAGCCGTGGTCATTTTGTATCTCCTACTAGGTTTTGTACACTGTAGATTTCTGTATACTTTCTATACAAATGTATAGGTAGTGTCAAGTTTTAGTAAGAGGAATAGAGAATGGTCTTTTTGGGCTTTAATTTTAATGAAACTGTAATGGAGTCTCAGAAAAAAGGCGACTAACATATTAATCACTTCATTGTAATGAAGAAAATTTTGACAAAAATAGGTCTTTCCTTTGTCTCGACAAAGTTACTTTGTAGAATGTATTAAAGTTAAGCTTTTTAAAATATTAGGAAATGATTAAATTACACAGTATGTAAGCCTACCTTTCATGCAACGCTGAATAATTATGTCACATTGTTCTTTTTGTAATTCACTTGGGGTTATGATATTTGAGCCACAAATGTTGTTTCGTGTTTCATATATAAATTATTTACATTTTTCTCTTAAAGTGGTGACTAAGACAGATTTATAATAAGACAATACTAAACACTGGTATTTAAAGAATCAGTTACTGGGGTGCATAGGTGGCTCAGTCAGTTAAGCGTCTGACTTTGACTCAGGACTTGATCTCACAGTTCGTGGGTTTGAGCATCGCATGGGGTTCTCCAGAGCCTGGAGCCTGTTTCAGATTCTGTGTCTCCGTCTCTCTCTCTGCCACTTCCCCACTCTTGCTCTGTCTCTCTCCTCTCTGTCTCAAAAATAAATAAACTCTTATAAAAAATAATAAAAAAATCAGTCACCAAAAGTCTGAAAATGCCTGTTTTTATTTATTTAACTTGATAAGAAGAAACGCTTATATTTTAAAAATTACATAATGTAGCAGAATTAGCAATGTGTGGGTATTAACTATTTTATATTACACTTTTGTTACGTTTTATTTCCTTAAGTTTTTATCTCTGATGAAGTATAGTTAACATGCAGTGTTATATTAGTTTCAGTTGTACAATAAAAGGATTCACCAATTCTCTACAACACCCACTGGCCATCAGAAGTACACTCCATAAGCCTCATCACTTTTTTCACCCATCTTGCTAACCATCCCCACTCTGGTAACCATCAGTTTGTTCTCTGTTTAGAGTCTGTTTCTTTGTGTCTGTCTGTCTGTCTGTCTCTCCCACTCTGCCTTCTTTTTTGTTTCCTTTGCCCATTTTGTTTCTTAAATACCACATATAAATAAAATCATGTTGTATTTGTATTCCTCTGACTGACTTGCTTCCCTTAGCATTAAACTCTCTAACATATTTATACATAGTACTTCTTTATTCATCTTTTGATGGACATGGGCTGCTTCCATAATTTTGCTATTATAAATAATGCTGCTATAAATATGGGGTGTATATATCCCTTAGAATTAATGTTTCTATACTTTTTTTAGATAAATGTCCACTAATGGAATTCTGGATCATAGGTTTGTTCTCGTTGTAATTTCTGAGTATTCTCTATATTGTTTGAAACAGTGGCCATACCACCATCAGTGCAGGAGGGTTTCTTTTTCTCCACATCCTGGCCAATGGTTGTTGTTTCCTGTGCTTTTGATTTTCACCATTCTCACAGGTGTGAGGATATATCATTGTAGTTTTGATTTGCATTTCCCTGGTAATGAGTGTTGTTGAGAGTCATGTGTCTGTTAGACATGTGTGTGTCTTCTTTGGAGAAATGTGTGTTCGTGTCTTCTGCCCATTTTTAATCGGGTTATTTGTTTTTGGTGTGTTGAATTGAACCGGTTCTTTATATATTTTGATTCTAACCCTTTACAGGATATGCCATTTGCAAATACCTTCTCCCATTCAGTAGAGTGCCTTTTAGTTTTGTTGATTATTTCCTTCGTTGTGCAGAAGCCTTTTATTTTGATGTAATCCTAAATGTTTATTTTTGCTTTTGTTTCTCTTGCCTCAGGAGACTTACCTAGAACGTGTTACAACTGAACAGAGACATTACTCCTTTGCTTTCTTCTAGGATTTTTATGGTTTCAGGTCTCATGTGTAGGTCTTTAATACATTTTGAATTTATTTTAATGTATGGTGTAAAAGAGTGGTCCAGTTTTGAGTGGTCCAGTTTTATACTTTTGGATGTAGCTATCCAGTTTATTGTAGAGATTGCCTTTTTCCCATTAAATATTCCTGCTTTGTTGAAGATTAATTGACCATAATTGTGGGTTTATTTCTGAGTTTTCTATTCTGTTCTATTGATAAATGTCTACTTTTGTACCAGGCTCATACTGCTTTCATCACTGCAGCTTTGTAATATAACTTGAAGTTTGGAATTGTGACACTTCCAGGTTTGCTTTTTTTTTTTTTTTTTTCAAAATTGCTTTGACTATTCGGCGTCTTTTGTGGTTCCATAAAAATTTTAGCATTGTTTGTTCTAGCACTGTGAAAAATGCTGGTAGTATTTTGATAAGGACTGATTTAAATGTATAGATTAGTTTGGATAATATATACATTTGAACAATGTTTATTCTTTCAGTTTATGAGTGTGGAATGTCTTTCCATTTGTTTATGTCATTTTAATTTTTTTCATCTGTGTTTTATGGTTTTCGGAGTCCAGGTCTTTAACCTATTTACTTTAGTTTATTCCTCGGTATTTTATTATGATTGGTGCAACTGTAATTAGGATTGTATTCTTAATTTCTCTTTCTACTCCTTCATTATTAGTATATAACAATGCAACAGATTTCTGTACATTGATTTTGTATCCTGAGAATTTACTGAATACATTTATCAGTTCTGGTAGCTTTTTGGTGGAGTCCTTAGGGTTGTCTATATATGTATCATCGTGTAACCTACATATAGTGAAACTTACTGCTTCCTTACCAGTTTGGATGCCCTTTATTTCTTTTTGTTGTCTGTTTGCTGTGCCTATGACTTCCAGTACTATGTTGACTAAAGATGGTGAGAGTGGACACACTTTTCTTGTTCCTGACCTTAGAGGAATAATTCTTAGTTTTCCCCATTGAGTATGATGTTCACTGTGGGTATTTCAAAAAGGCCTTCATTATGTTCAGATATGTTGCTTCTGAACCTACTTTATTGAGATTTATTTTTATCATGAATTGAAGTTATACTTTGTCAAATGCTTTTTCTGAATCTATTGAAATGATCATACAATTATTATCCTTTCTCTTATTGATATGATGTACCATGTCGATTGATTTGCAAATATCAAACGACCCTTGCATCCTGTGACTAAGTCCCATTTGATCATAGTGAATGATTTTTCTTTTTCTTTTCTTTTTTTTGTATATTGTTGATTTGATGTGGTAGTGTTTGGTTGAGAATTTTTGCATCTGTTTTGTTGAGGATTGTTGCATCCATGTTCATCAGAGATAAGGGCCTGTAGTTCTCTTGTAGATGGGGTGTTTATCTGGTTTTGGTATCAGGATAATGCTGGCCTCATAGGATGAATTTGGAAGCTTTTCCTCCTCTCCTATTTTGTTGGGAATACTTTGAGGAGAATAGGTATTAACTCTTCTGTGTTTGGTTGAATTCCCCTGTGAAGCCATCTGGTCCTGGACTTTTGTTTGTTGGGAGTTTTTTTGATTAATGATTCAGTTTCCATGCTAGTAATCAGTCTGTTCAAATTTTCTCTTTCTTCCTATTTCAGTTGTGATAGGTAATATGTTTCTAGGAATTTATCCCTTTCTTCTAGGTTGTCCAAGATGTTGGCATATCATTTGTCATAAAATTCTCTTACAACTATTTGTATTTCTCTGGTGTTGTTATTTCTCCTCTCTCATCTGTGATTTTATTTATTTGAGTCCTTTCTCTCTCTCTCTCTCTTGCTTTTTTGTTTGGTGACTCTAGCTAGAGGTTTATTAATTTCGATAACATTTTCAAGAACTATCTCCTGGTTTCATTGATCTGTTTTCTTAGTTTTTAGTTTCTATATTATTTATTTTGGCTCTAATTTTTATTATTTCTTCTTTCTGCTGGTGTTGGGTTTTGTTTGTTGTTCTTTTTTGGTTACTTTAGATGTGAGGTTAGGTTGTTTACTTGAGATTTGTCTTGCTTCTTTTTTTTTTTTAATATAGCTTATTGTCAAATTGGTTTCCAAATAACCCCCAGTACTCATCCCAACAGTGCCCTCCTCAATGTCCATCACTCATTTTCCCCTCTCCCTACCCCCATCAACCCTCAGTGTGTTCTCAGTACTTAAGTCTCTGATGGTTTGCCTCTCTCCCTCTCCTTAATTATTTTTTCCCTTCCCCTCTCCCGTGGTCTTCTTGATATAGGCCTGTATTGATATAAACTTCCCTCTTAGAACTGCATCCTGGATTTTGGATTATTGTGTTTCTATCTTGATTTGTTTCCATGTAATTTTTTATATCTTTGTTGATTTCTTGGTTGACCCATTCATTTTTAGTAGCATGTTATTTAACCTCCCTGTGTTTTCAGATTTTTTCTTGTGGTTGATTTCTAGTTTAATAGCATTGTGGTCAGAAAACATGCTTGTTCTGTCTTTGATCTTTTTGAATTTGTTGAGGTTTGTCATGTGACCTAATATGTGATTATTCTAGAGAATATTACATGTACACTTGAAAAGAAAATGTATTCTGCTGTTTTAGGATGAAATATTCTAAATATATCTGGTCCAGTATGTCATTCAAAGCCATTCTTGTTTATTTTCTGTTTGGATGATCCGTCCATTGATGTCAGTGAGGTGTTAAAATCCCCTACCATTATTGATTATTATTGATTAGTTCCTTTATGTTTGTTTTTAACTGTTTTATGCATTTGGGTGTTTCAAGTGGTGGGGTCCATAAATATTTATGATTGTTAAATCTTCCTGTTGGATTGCTTCCTTTATTATTATATAGTATCCTTCTTTGTTTCTTGTTACAACTTTGTTTTAAAGTCTAGTCTGTCCAATATATGTATTAGCACTCCAGCTTTCTTTTGGTACCCATTTACATGGTAAATGTTTCTCCATTCCCTCACTTCTAATATGCATGTGGCTTTAGGTCTGAAATGAGACTTTTATAGGCAGTATGTACATGAGTCTTGTCACCACTCTGTCACCATATGTCTTTTGATCGAAGCATTTGGTCCATTTCCATTCAAAGTAACTATTGATAGATATGCATTTATTGCTTGTTTGTGTTTATTACTTGTTTTGTGGTTGTTTTTATAGTTTTTCTCTGATCCTTTTCTTTTTCTCTTTCATGGTTTGCTGGTTTTCTTTAGTGACATACTTGAATTCTTTTTTCTTTATTCTCGTTATTACTGGCTTTTGATTGATAGTTGCCATTCGGTTTGTATATAACATCTTCTGCATACAGCAGTCTATTAAGTTGATGGTTGCTAAAGGTTAAACTTAGCTTTTACTCCTCTCCACCCACACACATTTTATGTATGTGGTATCATATTTTACATCTTTTTATTTTATGAATTCCTTCACTGGCTTGTACAGATGTACTTTTTTTTCCATACTCTCATTTATGGTCTTTCCTTTCTACTCAAAGAGTCCCCTTTAATATTTCTTGTAGGGCTGGTTTAATGGTCATGAACTCCTTTAGTTTTTGTTTGTCTGAGAAACTTTTTATCTCTCCTTCTATTCTGAATGATAGCCTTGCTGGATAGATTATTCTTGGCTGCAGATTTTTCTCCTTTAGCACTTCAGAGGTATCATACCACTCCCTTCTGGCCTGCAAAATTTCTGCTGAAAAATACGCGGATAGCTTTATGGGATTTCCCTTCTCTGTAACTGTCTTCTTTCTTCTTGCTGTTTTTAAAGATTCTTTATCACTACATTTTACCGTTTTAATACTATGTGTCTTAGTGTGGATCTCTTTGGGTTGAATTTTTTAGGGGGAGCTCTGTGCCTCCTGGATCTGGATAAATTTCCTTCCCCAGATTAGAGAAGTTTTTAGCTGTTTCTTCAAATTAAATTCCTGTTCCCTTTTTTCTTCTTCATCTCGGATTCCAATAATATAAATGTTATTATGCTTGAGGGAACCACTAAGTTCCCTAAAACTAATCCCAGTTTTCATAGTTTATTTTCTTTCATTTGCTCAGCTTAGTTTCCATTACTCTGTCTTCCAGGTCATTAATTCATTCCTCTGCTTCATCGAGCCTTCTTTTTATTCCATAATGTGTATTTTTAATTTCATTTATTATGTTCTTCATCTCTGATTGGTTCTTTTTTTTTATATTTGTATTATGGGTCTCAGTGATGTCCTTCACTCTCTTCTTAGGTCTCATGAATATCTTTATGATCATTATTTAAATTATCTGTTAGGCATACGACATATCCATTTTCCTTAGGTCCCTTGCTGTGGTTTTATTTTGTTTCATATATATATATATATATGAAACTTCAGTTGTCTGAAGTGGCTCTCTTTGCCTGTTGTTGGCAGTGTTTGGTTCCCCTCAGGTTTAGGGTGACTTTTAACAAGGTACACTCTGGTGCTCTTGTTAATTGAGACCTGAAGCTGCTTCAGTCAGGACTGGCCACTCTAAGGCCTGTCCAGACAGGACCAGTTCTGCGAAGGGTGCATGGATGGATCCTATGCTTTTAACAAGGTACTTCTCAGGCTTTTGCAGAACTCAGCTGTGGCAGCTGCCAAGACCTAGGTCCTGGAAAGGCACTAGTCAGAAAGCATAGTGCGGCGTATAGGAGGATTAGGAGGAACTTAACTGACGAACAAGGGGGAGAAGAACGAGGGAAATGGTGGGGGAGAGAGAGGAAGGCAAACCATGAGAGACTCTTGAATGCTGACAAAAACTGAGGACTGAAGGATGTGGGGGGAAAGGGGGATGGGCATGGAGGAGGGCACTCATGGGGATGAGCACTGGGTGTTATGTGGAAACTAATTTGACAATAAACTATTTGTAAAAAAAATAAATAAACAAAACATAAAAAAAAATAAAGAAAGCATATTACGGTAAGATTCCTGTTGGTCTCCTGGGAGAGAAGCACTGCAGAAGCCGTGTAGAGCACTGGGGCTGATGCAGTCCTGACTGGGGAAGGTTCGTCTGCTGAAGATGATGGAGGGAGGGGTGGTGGTGGTGCAGACAAATCAGGTAGTGAGTGTGGGTGCTCTGCTGGTTCCCACAGGTGGTTCTGTGTTTATATTAAAGGGGAGGGAAGGGAAATGGTGCTGGACTGTTCCTTTGTTCCTGGGGGTCTCCCCATGATCCTTGTGTATACAAGCTATGTTCTGTGATGAGTAAATAACTCTCCCTCCTGTCTTCCCCCAGGGTTTTTCAAAGGCTGGTTTTATACTGTATCTGATCAGGCTGCTTGCTTGTAGTGCAGCCACTTTAAGGGCAGGGCCTCAGCTTCCTAATGCTGGGAACTTCTCGAAGTTCCAGGGCACTTCTTGAAGAGCCAAACACACCCATTTTAAGAATTTCAGGCATTAAGTCCTGCTGTTTATAAGAAATCCTGAAATTCACCCGCTCTGCTTTTAAAGCCAATGTTACGGGGGTCTGACTTGCCTGTGTGAGATCACCAGTGTGACTGTTTCTAGCCTTTCACTGCACTGTTTCTTAACTTGCTCTTTGTGGCCTCTTCTCTAGTTTTGTTTATGGAATTCATTCTGCCAGTCTTTGGGTCTTTTTCTGAGATATTTAAGCTGATCTGAGTGTTATGTAGTTGTATCCATGAGAGGAAGCCAGTTTAGAGTCCTCCTTCTCCATCATCTTCTCAGTGACCTACTTGTTAGTTATGTTGTGAGTGCAGGATTAGATTCGTGCTTTATGTTAGTTTTTAGTACTTTATATGTAATAAATCAACTCTACATGAAGAAAAAAGTTTTCAATATCTTAATTTTCATAAGTAAAATTTGGGTGTACATATGTTTTAACAAAAATACTTTATGGTTCTTTTCTAACATAAATTTTCCCTTGAAATCATTAGTAAGTAGTACTTTAGGATATATTATCCCTATTATTTGAAGATTAAATGAAAGTTTAACAGCTTGTTTTACTTTGGAAGAAAGTGGACATAAGTCATAATATTTGCTGTATAGTGTAATCATTAAATAATCATTAAATTTCTTTTGTTACAGAATGTCCTAAACCAACAAAGGATAATAATCCTAGCATATTCTCTTGTGGGAATAATGGAGATTGATATTGTGAAATACATGGAAAAACATGAACGGTAAGAATAGTTTAATCAAGGGTGCCTGGGTGGCTCAGTTGGTTATGCATCTGACTTTGGCTCAGGTCATAATCTCACAGCTCATGAATCTGAAGTCTGCATCAGGCTCTGTGCTGACAGCTTAGAGGCTGGAGCCTGCTTCAGATTCTGTGTCTCCCTCTCTCTCTCTCTGCCCCTCCCCAGCTTGTGTGCATTCTCTCTCTCTCTCAAATATAAATAAATATTAAAAATTTATTTAAAAAAACAATAGTTTAATCTAAAATGTGATAAAAAACATGTAGCTTTCCTTTTAAACAACAGAGTTTACTGGTTTAAAAATATGGAAAATACAAGAAAGGTAATTACCCATAACATTATTTAGAGATACTATCATTTATATTTTGATATATTTCTATTCTGTTATTTATTCTGAACATATATAAGCTAATATATGTATAATCTGCCTATAATTTAATTATAGTAGTAAACTTACAGTATATTCATACTTTCATAGAGCACTTTCATATGTTTTAAATAGGGTTCTTAATTTCATATATTTTATTTCATGAGATTTTTGTAAACATTATTTTGGAGGCATTTAGGAAGCAGTTACCTTTCAAATACTGTTAATAGGTAGCAAATTGAAGATCTCAGTTGAAACAGTATTTACTCAATATCTTACCTCATCTTTTTTCAAAAGTATACTGCAGTAGTCATGTGGCATTTTGACCCTATTGATGAAAATAGTTATGCATGTGTACCACTCCCTTGCACATAATATATAAAACTGATTCCAAACCCCAGTGAGTATATACAGAACATCTTGCACTTAAATTGTGATGATACCTAAAACTTTGTAGCCTGCATTAAAGAAGCAGGTGCAGACAGGAATGCAAACACATTATTACAACTGAGGAAGTGACTCTAGTGTAGGTAAGTACTTATTCCTTACGAAAAATAAGCACCACCACTCCCCACGCACATATACACCAATCAGAATGTTAGAGATTTGTAAAAGTTAGGTACTTTTTTGTATTTTTTGGGTTTTTTTTTGTTTGTTTGCATTTTCTTATGCTTTTCTGGGTGACAGGTAAATAACATTTTAAAGTATTAATTTTAAAAATCTTTAGTTCCTTCTCAGTGAAACAGATTAGGAGAAAGTATTGCACTCTAATGTTATTTAACTAATTAAAATATATTTGTTTCTTATTAATTAAAGATTAGCGTGGACCGCTATTGAAAAAGTCAAATGGGGTACTGGGTGGCTCATTTGGTTGAGTGTCTGACTCTTGATTTTAGCTCAGGTCATGATCTTATGATCCTGGGATCAAGCCCCGCATTGGGCTCCAAGCTAAGCATGAAGCTTGCTGAGGATTCTCTCTGTCCTTTCTTTTGCTTGCACTTCTCTTCAAAAGGAAGGAAGGAAGGAAGGAAGGAAGGAAGGAAGGAAGGAAGGAAGGAAGGAAGGAAGGAAGGAAAGGAAGGAAGGAAGGGGAAAGAAAAAGAAAGAAAGAAAGAAAGAAAGAGAAAGAAAGAAAGAGGGAGAGAGAGAAAAATAAAATAGATGTGATCCCTCTGGATTATGTTACAAAATACTTGACTACATATTTGTGACGTATTCATCTACCAAATAATACCAAATTTAGCCCAAGCTTCCAGATTTTAAGAAACCGGGATGCATTTGCCTTTCTTGGTGTGACAACAGTTTATGCATGTGAAAAATAATTATTCCTATTAACACTGACACTTATTTTTTTATATAGGCCCAGCAATAAAAACGTAAGATTGTAAGATAGCAAATACATATTTTATCATTATTTATTTATACCATAAACTTTCCTAGTGTAATACATAATTTATAGTGGCACTACTTATCAATTTTTAAATATAAAATGTTCTTCCTTTTTAATTCCTACATAATCTACCCTATTTAAACATTTACGGAATGAATAGTACGAGATAGCGTTCTCCAGGATGGTTTGATATTCTGAAAATCTTCTTATCGCTCCTTCCATTCTAAGAAACCATGAAATTTTAATGAGCAAGCTGTTCTATACCATCAGAAACTATCACTGTGTATGTTTTTCACATTTTTAAGTAAAAAAAAAATCATGCCAATTCCCTCTTTAAACTTAGCTTCACTAAATAGAATTGTATTTTTTTTTTTTTTACAAATAGTTTATTGTCAAATTAGTTTCCACATAACACCCAGTGCTCATCCCCACAAGTGTCCTCCTCCATGCCCACCCCTCCTCCCCCCCACATCCACCAGTCCTCAGTTTTGTCAGCATTCAAGAGTCTCTCATGGTTTGCCTCTCCCCCTTTCCCCCACCATTTCCGCCCTTCTTCTCCCCCTTGGTCCTCTGTTAAGTTCCTCCTAATCCTCCTATACGTGCACACATATGATATTTGTCTTTCTCTGCCTGACTTATTTCGCTCAGCATAACACCCTCAAGGTCCATCCATGTTGCTACACATGGCCAGATTTCATTGTTTCTCATTGCCATGTAGTATTCCATGGTATAGATAAACCACATCTTCTTATTGTATTTTTAAGTTACTTTAATTATACATATGGCATCAAAGACCAAATAGTTATATAGTAGAAATATTTACTCTTTGACCAAAATGATTTTTACTGTTAAAGTACCTCTCAGTTGATTATAGACTACACATTTAGTTAGTCATACCTTGGCATCCAGTGGGTTGTTTCAGGTGTCTAGTAAGAGGGAGGTGGGGGAAGAGGGACAGAACACAGCCATGTTGATGGGGCCGACAAAACCCACGTGTTGCAACCACATGCTTCTGCCTCATCTTCTCACATATGAGGTAGGGCAACAGCAACAAGTTGCTTTAGGAGATCTGCAGAGCACGATTTTAGGGCATTCTGGGGAATGGCTGTCTCTGATTAGGATCTGGCCCTAGAGAAATCCGTCAACAAAAAGATAGTGAGATTTTCCTTCTTCAGTCTCAAGTTCAACGTTAGGAAGATTCCATACCCTCCGAGAGAACCATCAGAAAAAATATAGGTGTCTAATGCAAATTGGGATTCTTACATGGGTAATTTAGGTAAGTTTACTAAAAGTGAAACTAGGAGCTTAATCAGTGATCAAAGGGAATACAGTTTACGCTGGGAGCGTTGAGGTTTAAATCCTGGCTCTTTAGTTTGAGATCATGGGCTGTGATTCAAACTCTTTTTAGCCTTTCATAAAATAAAATAATAGTAGCTATTTCATAAAGTTGTGAGGATTAAAGGAGATAATTACTGTAAAGTAAGTTTTTTAGTTTTATATCAGGAATGTTCCCAGCATTCAAGAAAATATTAAATATTTGCAGTAATTATTGTGGCAATATAATTGTTATTTTCTTTTTTCTCTGCGATCCCCTTCTCCCTCTAGCTCTGTTGAGGTACCCAAGATCTTTATGATTTCACAGCCTCAGGGAAAGTTGTATTGATGGGCCAAGAGTAAAAATGATTTGGAAGACATATCATTTCTTGTCCTTTGATGTCTTAAAAGCCTTAGGATTAAGTAGGTAAAATACCCACGAGTTTAAGTAGAGGAGAGAAGGAAAGTTTGAAAGATCAAGAGAAAAGACAGAGATATTTCTTCGTGAGAAGGCCCCAAAGGTAAAGGTTATAAGGAGAGACTATGGATGCTAACCATCAGAATTCCCACACTCCCAGGACGGCATTCCTACTCCAAGCAAGCCGTGAAAACAGTTTCTAGATCTTAAAAACCTCTTCACACATATGCAGTAACTTTTTGGCTGTGACTGCTGTGGCTCAAATGTTAGTGGGTCTGGCTTCCTTTTCCAGACCATATTTCACTGCGAACTTGAAAGAGAATGGGGCCCTAATTATGAGTGAATGAGAATTTCCCACCAGCCATGTGTGAAGACTTAGAATCCATTTTCATTTATTTTTTAAAAAGATTAAAAATGGCTGTTTCCTCTACACTTGAGTTTGTGGATTGTGATTCACATGATCTACATTATAATCATTAGCACCCCTGTGTGAGTAAGGACTCAGAGATTAGGAATATTATAAGGACGCTGAACCTTTATACTAAGCCCCAATATCTAGAGCTGGAGCCAAGTGAATCCTGCATGGGTCAGGTAATATCTGACTATGGGAGTTGGTGTCAGGCTAAGAACACAGGCAAAGACCCACCAACCAACCTTTTGTGAAGAAGAGATAATGCCTGGTGTGGTTTTTCTTAAGAGCTTTTAACCTGTGCTTTTAAGGAGCTCTGTTACTTTACAGAGTGAGAATCCTTTGATAGTTCTAAGATTTCACAAAAACAAAACAAAACAAAACAAAAAAACCCCAGCAACATGTACATATTATTTGGCACTAATATCAGTTTAATTTTCAAGGGTGATTTTGTACTGTAGTTATCAATACAAGTTAACCCAAGTAATGTAACTGCCACTTTTACTTGGAAATACATAGAAGATATTCTAACCTTCATAAGAGTCACATTTGTAGAATTTTCATGACCATTATAATGGCTTTGAATGGCATTTAGGAACACAAAACAAAACTATGTATCTTGCATAATACATAGTTTTATTCTATTACTGGATTAATCAGAAGCTGGGGACAACTTCAAAGAGATAAAAACAACAAAGACACAGAAAAGGAGATGGGAAGTAGAACTATAGCCTGCCTTTAATACCCAAAGAGTGGCTTCCTCTAAGGGTAAATGCTGTCAGTGCTGTATCATGAGTAGACCATGAGCTATTTGCAAGATCGAAATCCTTAGGTTCTTTAATTAATGGCCAGGACTCTGGAAGGTGAATAAATTGGTGTCATTTGATAGCTCCCCTGATTCCCAGGAGGAGGAAATATGTATCTACTCTAGAAGGTCACTACCAATGTTCAACTAATTATAGGCCTATTATCAAAGAGCACCCAGCACACAAAGGCACGAATGACCATGAATGAGAGTTAGCAGGAAAAGGTATTAGTTTAGGAGCTTCAAGAACTTCCACTACTAGAATTGTAGGAGAGGCAAAACTTAAACTTTTCCTTCTTGGCATTTTCAGCTGGGCCTGAGAATTTAGTTGACCTAAGACAAATGAACAGAAAAGTACACAAATAAAAGTTTTACATTACATAAGGAAAGGAAGACCCAGAGAAGTGACACAAAACCTAAAAACTTCTACAGTATAGATAGTCCTTGACATATGATAGTTTGGGCTACAGTTTTTCAACTTTATGACGGTGTGAAAGTGATAGGCATTCAGTACAAACTATATTAGGGATTTTGGATTTTGTTCTTTTTCCAGGCTCACAGTAAGCGGTATAATACTCTCTTGTGATTCTGGGCAGTGACAGCTGCAGCCTCCAGTCAGCCTTGCGATCACGGGGGTAAACACCTGATGAACTTAGAACAATTCTGAACCCATACAGCTATTCTGCTTTTCACTTTCAGTCCAATATTCAATAAATTATATCAGGTATTCAACATTTCATTATAAATAGCTGTATGTTAGAAGATTTTGCCCAGCTGTAGGCTGATGTAAGCATACTAAGCGCTCTTATGGTAGGCAGGGGTAAGCTGTGATGTTTGGTAAATTAGGTGTATTGAATGCATTTGTGACTTAGAATATTCACTATGATAGCTTTATTAGGATATATAACTCCACTATAAGTAAAGGAAGATACATAGTTCGAATAAAGAGAGGCAATTGTGGAAAAGTAACTAAAACATATGGAAAGGTTATGGAAGAAAAGAATTATTTTAACAAGGTCTGCTTATTCAGAGCTCTCTAGGCTTTGGACTCCCCATCTTTTCTCCTGATATAAGTAGGCATCGTTCACATGAGAATTATATCTACTGTTCTAAAAAGAAAAGGGGAGAATGTATTTCTTGCATCTGCAGTTAAAAATAAAAAACTTAAAAAATTATTTTAGAGAGAGCATGGGCGGGGGAGATGGATAGACGCAAAGAGAGGAAGAATCTTAGGTAGACTCCATGCCAAGCATGGGGCCTGACTCGGCGCTTGGTCCCACGATCCTGGAATCCTGACCTAAACTAAAATCAGGATTTGGTTGAGTAAACTCAACCAGCTGAGACACCCAGGCACCCTGGTTTTAAGTACTTTTAACTTGAAATAATCCTTATGCCGTGGTAGCATATCTTGGGAGGTGGCATAATCTGTCACTCTCTGAATCATCATATATAAGATATAAAATAACCATATATGAAATGTTTGAATATTAATAAAATCATATAAAAGGAAAATATAGCAAGAAACTATTCAAAATGATCAGAAATTTGGAAGAATTTGTAAGCTTTTAAAAAGAAAAATGTAATTATCAAAATAACATTTTTTATCAACATATAGGTTGAAGTATAGATTAGACTGGCTCAGTCGGTTAAATGCCCAACTTTTCATTTCGGCTCAGATCATGATCTCCTGGTTCATGAGATCAAGCCCTGCTTTGGGCTCTTCACTGACAGCACACAGCCTTCTTAGGATTGATTCTCTTCCTCCGCCCCTCTCCAGTTTGTGTGCTCTCTCTATCTCTGTCAAAATAAGTAAATAAACATTTAAAAAAAAAACTGAAGAGAGACTGGTGAACTAGAAAATAGAACAGAAGAAATTACAGAATCAAGAGGGTTGAAAAAATAAAGGCAAAATCATGCTATTTTGAGAATAGAAGGCCTGGCATATATCTAACTTGAATCCCATAAGGAAAGAATAAATGAAATGAGAAAGAGGAAATACCTCAGGAAATGATGACTGAATAGTTTCTGTTATTGCTGAAAGATAAAATAAAAGGTAACTAATACTTAAACTAGGGAAACACAAAAAGAAAAAAAAATAAATATAGACACAAAAGACAAATATCCTCAAAGGGATATGTCTTTGACTGACAGTTGTTTTTCAACAGCAGTAATAGATGTGACTAATAACAGAAAATACCTCAAAGTGCTGTAAAAATACATATAAACCTATTGGTTTTGTTGTTAACCAAATTGATTTTATGCATTATTGCCTAATTCCTTCTACGTCAGTTTCAAGCAGTCACTGAATCATTTTTCACATTTCATAGCCTATTTCTATTCTAAAATTATATCATATACATATATATAACTTGCATATGTGTTTTCTATTATATTTAATATATATCTTACATATATGTAAAGTATGTTATATTTTTATTTTCAATTGAAAATTTCCTCTCTTTATATTCATTTTTAGTTCTTTTTATTCTAAATCTTTACTTTTTTTTTTCTGTTCCCTATCATTCCCTGCCATATGCAGAGTCTAACATAGTTAGTGAAATAATATTTAAATGTGTTTTGGTAAAATGTTAAATTAATGGGTAGCAAGGATGGGAATCAAAGGCAACTCTTATGCATTGTTGGAAATCACTTGAAATCATTTTATAAGATTAAGCATTCATATACCAAATGATTCAGCAATTCTTTTTCTAATCTGTACCCTTTCCCCACCTCCAGAAGATTCCTGTATATGACCGCCAGTAGACAAGAATACTCATAACAGTGCTATCAAAAATTTTAAAAAAGTTAGAAGCAATTAAAATGACCATTTTCAGGAGAATGAATATTCTAAGCCATGAAAATAAATGAACAAAGCTATAGATACCAATTCGTATGAAATTTAGAAAAAGTTGTGAATGGAAAAAGCAAGTCAAAGATGACAGCAAATGGTATAATACCATTTTAGAAAACTTAGAAACGAAATGAAAAGTGCATGTTGCCTAGAGTTGCCTATTATATATATAGTGCTGAAGGTGATAAAAAATATGGCAAGGGAATGATAAATAAAAAATTCTAAATAGTGGCTCCTTTATTGACACTATGCAAAGGAGGGGAAAAATAAGAGAAATCTTCAGGGCTGAGGATCATAAGTCTTATCAAAGCTGTTTATCAAGGGCGCCTGGGTGGCTCAGTGGGTTGAGCATACAACTTCGGTTCAGGTCATGATATTGTAGTTCGCGGGTTCAAGCCCAGCAACGGGCTCTGTGCTGACAGCTAGCTCGGAGCCTGGAGCCTGCTTCTGATTCTGTGTCTCCCTCTCTCCCTGAATCTCCCCTGCTCAAGCTGTCTGTCTCTCTCAAAAAAAAAATAATAAACAAATAAATAAATAAATAAATAAAACATTAAATAATTTTAAAAAACCTGTTTATTACTTTCCACGTAAAATGTATTAAAAATAAATTTTCCAGTATATATAATTCTGAGATTTCTGAACAGCATGGATGAAAAGCATATTCTAAAATTTTCTAGATATCTAAGTCTCTTGACAAATGGGCAAAAGTGATACATAATGCTGCACACCTGTGGGCTGTGGAAGAAGGCCTCCAAGTTTGAAGAGAAAACAGTGTGCAACCTAGGATTCAGGACCTTGAAAGGTATCAACCATTTGAGAGATATAAATCATTAAATCATTCCCAATCATAATTTAATACTGCCTATCCTCAACCTTGATCCAGGAAATGCCTAGCACCGTGCCTTGATGACCAATAAATTGAAGGTCTCTGATTCCATTTTCAAGTAATTAAACAATTTCCTGCTCTCCCCAAAACACTTTCTGTTCACCAGTGATAGAGACTATTCAACTGATAAACAAGTCTACATTTGTTGAGGGAATCACTGTTTAAGCCAAGACTCTCAGAAGGCTGTGGAAAGAAACTTCTCCTTCTGATACATCTTTCCAAAGTTTTCTCTTCTTATAAAAAAAAAAAGAAATTCAAGCAAAAATATTTGAAACAGAATGATATAACTAATGACATTGAGAAGCTTAAGAGCTTTTGAAACTCAATGATTTTGACCTTTTAAAATTATTTTGCATCAACCAAAGTTCTGTGCCCAAGGAATATGTTAAAACATATTAAATAACACAATGAATGTGATACTCAGGAATGAAAAGAATTACCCACTCCTGAGAAATATATGTATATATTCAAGACTCCTACACATAAGCTAGATGTCATATCATTGAAGTTAAAGGATGTCATGTTTAGACTCTATTTGTTTTCATTTCTCTATTCCTCCAAGCAATATTTCAAACAAACACAGAATTCCCTTCACCATAACCAATGACCAACTGAACTAATTCTTTTTTTTTTTTTTTTTTAAATTTTTTTAAGGTTTTATTTATTTCTAGGAGAGAGAGAGAGAGAGACAGCGTGAGCAGGGGAGGGTCAGAGAGAGAGGGAGACACAGACTCTGAAACAGGCTCCAGGCTCTGAGCTGGCAGTCAGCACAGAGCCCGACGCGGGGCTCGAACCCACGAACCGCGAGATCATGACCTAAGCGAAAGTCGGACGCTTAACCGACTAAGCCACCCAGGCGCCCCCCAACTGAACTAATTCTGATAATTATATTGATAATATAACTGGAATATTAATATCCTAATCTATTATTTTGCCTTCAAATACTCCTTTCTTTGTTCAAACCTTTTACTATAATTTCCTGTATTATACTTAATATCAATTAGATAATATTTCTTTCATATTAGAACATTTTAAAAAATATTCAGGCCTAATAATTTTCTTGAAAGATTAGGAAGGAATGGTGAAATGACGTTGAAAAATGTGGTACTGATATTCATTAGAATGTTCCATTGTTTTGGAGTATTATTTTTAGTCATAGGAGAGAAAACCATAACAAAAACAATAAGATTTGTCCATACACAGAAAAAAATTAAAGACCATTTGTGAGTGTAAAAGCAATCTCAGTTTAGATGTGAGAAAAGAAAAAAAAAATTAACTGAAGAATTTCTGAAGAATAGTATGGTAATAAATTTGGGAACCATTGCCTAAACAATCTCAAGTGGTCATAAACCACACTAAATATTGTAACTATACTACTCAAAAGTATATGTATTTCTAGTTTAGTTCATACACCAAATACAAGAGTATATTAAAATTGCAAAAGGGAGAGGAATTGTATGTACTATTTTATGATTTCTTATTTCTAGGACATTGTCCTAGACCTCCAACCTTTCTACAATTCAGGTTTTCCAGTTCTCTCTTTAAATTAAACTTTTGGGATTACTCAAGCATGACTGATACACTTGGATACTATCAGGCATTCAGTACACACTAAGTGCCTTTGATTTACCTGACAGGTGACAACAAGGCGGTATTGAGTTAAGCACAGACACTATCACTAAATGAATATTTGCAAGATCTGCCTGTGGTTATTGTCATACCAGAACACAACTCTTGTTCAATATCCTGTCTAGGAAGCAACCTCTACCAGATGCTTCCAAAGAAGGGCAAACCACCCATAATGCAATTCGATGCATATGTAATTCTATACCCCTGAGGGAAAACACTTCATCTTGGCCCCAGATGGTGAGCCTCTCATACATACTCTGTTGATATTCCTATGAGGACTGGTCTTTCAAATAATACACTTTTAAAGGACTTTTTTTTTTTTTTTTAGTAGTAAAGATTATTACCTTTGAAACACTAATAATGCATTAGTGATTTTCAGTCACTGCAATAGGATGTTTTAAGTTGGTCACAATGGATTCCTTTTCCCCATTTTTCACAAATGTGATGTGAAACATGTATCACCCTTTCATATTTTATTAATTTGTTTATATCCTATATAAAAATTATGATGGACTATGTAGTAGAAATAAAATGAGTATATGTGTAAATCGAGAGGCTGGCTACAACTGAACAATGAATAGACATTATTAAAAAAAAAAAAAAGAAAAGAAGAACAGAACTCTAACCCACATCTCTGTGGTAACCAGCTTAGGAAGCCAAACAATAACCCCTCTGTAGCAACCAACCCAAGAAGTCAAACAACACCTTTGTAGCAGTGATTGTAAAATGAAGACTTAGCCAAAGCATGCCAGCTTCCCTTTCCTGTCCCCTTCTCTTGCCTGCCTCCAATGCAGAATCAACCTGAGAAAGCCAGATATGTTCTCTAAACTAATTACATAACACACCCCACTTCTAGTTTGTTCACCTCCTGCTTTCCTATTCAGACAACCTCTGATTGGAGCATACTTGAGCTTTTTTCCTTTTTCATTGGGAAGTTCTCCATGCCCTTGACTGCCTTTAAGTAACTGCCAAATGCAGGTAATAGTGACTGACTCCCTAGCTAGAGCAAGTTTGAATAAACAGCCTCTGTTTCTTTTCATTGGGTGGTGTCCATCTCTTTCCATAACAAGTTAATGTTCTTAGAATGTGTACATGAATTTTTAAGATTTTAGATTAATATTGGTTTTGAGATACACTTTAAACTGTTTATAGTGGATATGTCTGGGGAATAGATCAGATGTTATGGGTAAAAATTTCCATTTTTACTAAAAATATACACACACATTTATATATTTTTTTTTTATGTATTTGAGTAGAATTTCAATCTGACTCCAAAGTCATTTTAAATAAATGAAGGTTTTTTTTTTTCTTAGAGAACTAGATTTTATTTCATTTAAGGAGCTAAGACAAATCACAGGTTCAAAGGAATTATCAAGTTCCTAGTGAGTGTATGCACAAACAATAGTTTTATAGACATTATTAATTGACTTCTAATAACAAAATAAAATTTGTAAAACAAATGAAGAAAAACAGAGTTTACCTAAGAATATCCTCTACTACACTGGTGACTTTGATAACTGAGTAACTTCTTCAACTTAACTGAACTTTCCCCTTCTTTTCTTTCTTTCTTTCCTCTTCCCTGAAAAATGCTCTCTCAACCCCAGCTCCATGGAGATGTGGCCATATGGCATCTCCTTTATCTGCCCAGGGCACACCTCATACAACACATGCCATCCATCTTCTTTAAGAAGGTCTGCCTGGGGAAGGAAACACTGTTAACCAGAGACAAATTACTGGGCAGCAGTGTTGGGATTCAGGGCAAATGAGATAGTAGAAGTGCTGTAAAACAGAGAGAAAAAAATAATCAACAGATTTATTTTAAACCCTTGTGTCATATGTCTAAACTACAAGCAATGGTTTAGACCAGTGGAAAGTAGGCAAGTATATGGTTGGTAAGATTGAAGGCTGAAGTTAGGAGTGGCTCCAAGGGAGAAGGGACTGAAGAGGGAGGAAAACACTGTAAGTTCCTGAAGATAAAACATAAAGAAGAGAAATGGCATGAATTATAATCAACCACTTTGACTACATTTCCAACACTGCAATTCAAAAATATTAAGATTGTTAGTGGACAAATATATAATCACAGATTATCAGATTTAAAAGAATCTCTAGGAAACAAAAAAACAAATGTGATATTTAATTTCATTAAAGTATTGACTTTAAAACAGAAGTACCTAAATACAAGCATCAAGCCACATTATGAATGTTAAAATAAACTATTCTTCGGAATACTTAAAAATTAAGCCTTCAGTTTTACTTTAACAATTTTACTTTGGAGTGATTTGGATTTTTGCCTCTAGACCAGCAAAACTAGATTCTTATCACTCAGTCTTTAAAACTGAGAAGATTAAATTTCCAGTCAGTAATTTGCAATATAGTCCTGTCAGTATCTCCCAGTAGAGCTGATTTAATAAACGTCTTTTTTTTTCTTTCATAGTTTATTGTCAAATTGGTTTCCATATAACACCAGTCTCATCCCAACAAGTGCCCTCCTTCATGCCCATCACCCCCCTTCACCTCTCCCCTACCCCCAAATAAATTTCTTCTTAATGTGAAAAGATCATGAAGGTCCTGCTGCATGTACTGGAGAATAGGTTTGTTGGCAGATTTATTTACATATATTACTCATAATAATTCCCATATTTGAGAAAATGCCATTTCAGCACAAAAGGCCAAAAGAATGCCGCATTATGAAAAGTGTATTTTGGAAAAGAATGTGTCTTAAAATCATCTGCTGATGTGTTTGTATTTCACTTTTAGATTTGATCTCTTAAATTTTGTTTTCATGTGGTATCTAGCAGGAGTACACATTCATTTATTTCCCATGATTACAAGTAGCAGCAGGTCAAAATAAGAGGCTATTACAGGAATTAAATAGATTTTGTACCTGTGCTTAGCCAAGAATCATGCTCTATGAATCGTTTAAGTTTAGATATCACATTTCTTATATCTTTCTTGCACTTTACAGTATATTTTGTCTTACAAACACCTTTTATATTTATAGTGTTACTAAGGTTTATTATTATTAGTTTCATATCAAGAACTCTTCAGCTTTAAGAGTTTAAGTGTTTTCATGGAAACATATTATTAGCAGGTAAATAATGTCTAAATCAGGACCCATGGCTTTAAATTTCAAACTGATTGTAATTTCCAATACACCATTTATGTCTCACTAGAAGGGGCTTACATGTGCCTAGTTCCCAGATCTTTTTTATTATAACTTCAGTGAATGCTTGAACCTGGTTATAAGCAATCCTAGCATTTGCAGAACATTCATTACTAATTAATATACTGTAGAATACCTGCTAAATACCAGATACTATATTTAGTGATTTGCATATAGTCTCTTTAATACTTCCAATAATTTTGTATGTTTAATGCTTCCAATAATTTTAAAAGGCAATTGATATTATCTCCACTTTGAGATAAGAAAATTGAGATTCAGAGAAATTAAATAACATATCTGAGGTCACCCAGTTGACAGAATTCACACCATATCTATTTAATTTTATGCTTTTTCCAGGATTTCCTGCTCTGTTAGAAAGAAAATGCTACTTTATTTTTATGTCACTCTATTGTTTAGTCTTCTTATTTGACCTCCCAAGTTCATTAATTTATGTAGCCTGTAGATTTCTCTACACTAGTGGTTATATATATGCATTGTCTGGAAGACAAACACACGACACCTGGTAAACATAAATATTATTGCCAGAGTGTTTTAAAAAGGTAATATTGCCAAAAGAAGAGATTAATAATACCTAAATCATTGTAGAGTTGAGGCTGAGACAGATAAAATATGGCTGGGAAAGCTCTTCACCAGCCATATATGTAGTGGCCCTCTTCTTTGTATGGTTCTTTATATCACAATCATCACTTCTTAGCAATAAGTCCTAAGTCTCTTGACAGGACAGTCTGGTAACAAAAATTTACCTCTTGTTTCTGGCCCTGACCCGCAGAAGCCACTCAGTGCCGCCCTACTTGTTAGTTACTCTGTGAATAGGGCACAGAAGGAAGGTGGAGGGAAGGCAACATCTGGCTCCCAAGGCCCAGGCCCAGGGCCCAACTCCCAACTAGGGAAGAAGCTAATAAGTATGTTTTCAAAGACCGACAAACATCAGAGTACTGTTTTTACAGTTTGGAGAAAGATTTGAGCTTGGACATGGAAATATCATGGTCTTGGTGTAATGAAAATATTGCTAGTAGATGGTTTCCAGCTCAATTGTCAATTGTTGTCTGAAACCATCCTATTCTATAAATAGTTCCTTTCCATTTTTTTGAGTTCTATAGTACTTCATAATTTTATTATAAAATTAATCAAACCCTATTTTCATGATTGATTTCTGTACCTTTCTCTGTTCATCCTTAGCCATTATATTAATATTCGCCCTGCCAGCAATTCTACTATTGATTTTCATGACTTAAGTGTGGCTATGACTTAAGGCTTTGTAGAAGACAGTACTCTGAGAACATTCACTGAATCTGAATCCAGTTATAAACAATTCTAGCATTTTTATAACATCTGAAGTAGTGCTTATTATCCCAGAGTCTAATGTAAAATCTGATAAACACTCTAATGTTGTCGAAAAATGTCTATTGTTAGTTATATGTAAGAAATCCTATGGTTTCTAAAGAGATGGAGAGGAAGAGAACATCATCTCTGACTCGTTTTTAAAGATCAGTGAATTGAACGTTTTACACACAGGGAAATGCTTTATCTGATTCCATTTAAATGACTGGTCTGAAAACTAAATTGCTCTGGTTTTTGTCTAGGATCTTCCTACATCTTGTATCATGTTAGGCCCAGAACAACACACTGTGGACTGCTGGAAAATTCTGTTGTCATGTTAACAGACAGCCCAAACAAGCTATGGGAAAAGATCTGGATTGTGTATATTCTATCAAACAAAAAGTGTTACCAAGGAGATACCATGGCTACCACAGAGATAAGTGGCTCATGTAAAAGGCAGGGTAGGAGAAAAAGCTGGTCAGTCACTAGTAAGCAAAGGACAGTGCTATTAGCTGGTTTGTTGGTTGGTTGGTTTTGGTTTTCATTTTGTTTTGTTTGTCTATTATTGCCTGTAACTGTTTGTGTGAAAGAGTGCTATGCGATCATTGCCTTTTCCTTAGTGATGCCATCTTTCTCAGAATTCCAGGATATTTAACTTGTAAGTAGTCAAAACCTGAACTAACTTCTTATATCAAGCAGAGTAAGCGGTAGAGAATTTCTAAGCAACTTGAAGATTATAGAATGATTGTCTAATATATTGTGATGTTTCCCTAGTTTTTTTTCAAAACGTAATAAAATTGGTCAAAAAGAGTTTGAAGTTATATTTAAATTTATCTTGAATTTTATAGTTAGAACTAAACAAAAGTTAAATATATTTCTCTTTAAGATAATTTAATTACTAAAATCGTAATTTTAACATTTCCCTAATATAGCAAATTTTATAAGATCCAGTACCCTCCAAACCAATTGCTATCTTTATACTTAAAAATAAATTACCAGGCACCTGGGTGGCTCATTTGAGCATCTGACTCTTGATCAGATCATGATCTTACAGTTCGTGGGATCCAGACCCAGACAGCACAGAGCCTGCTTTAGATTTTCTCTTTCTCTCTGCCTCTCCCCAGCTCTTGGTCTCTCTCTCTCTCTAAAAATAAAAAAATACATTTGAAAAAATAAAGTACAAAAAGAGGAACATAAAGCTAAAATGTGATAGAAAGCCCACTCAGGACATTACAAATGGACAAATAAAAAGAAAAATAGGATATAAAGAAATTACACAGTAAACACAAAAACACAGGAAATAAAAATATTAAACTAATTTTAAGAGGGGAATCCAATCAAAAGTGGACTCGAATAGGTTCACATTTCTCACCATAGCAATTTTCATGGTTATGAAACAGACTTCACTTCTGGCTTAGATAGAATATTCAAATACGTGGATGACTGGCAATATTTAATGTAGCTTTGCAAACATTTGGTATTTTTTAAAATATTTTTATTTATTTCTAGGAGAGAGAGAGCGCGAGCAGAGGAGGGTCAGAGAGAGAGGGAGTCACAGACTGAAACAGGCTCCAGGCTCTGAGCTGGCAGTCAGCACAGAGCCCGACGCAGGGCTCGAACCCACGAACCGCGAGATCATGACCTAAGCAAAAGTCGGACGCTCAACCGACTAAGCCACCCAGGCGCCCCAAACATTTGGTATTTTTGTTAATTTTATTTATGTTTCATTTGGGGAATGTGTTTGAATGTCAGTAAACATTTGAATATCATCCTTAGGCATAAGGAGAGACTTTCTTTTACAATGGCCTTAGTAGGTAAGTTAATTGGTTTAGAGAATGTATCTCCCAGGAAATTTCTGAGATATGTGTAGAAATAGGTTGTTGAGCCAAATACAGGTCTAAATTATTAACCTTAAAAATAAAACTGCCAGAGTGTCTGGGTGTCTCCATAGGTTTAACTCTTGGTTTGGCTCAGGTCATGATCTCATGGTCCTGAGATTGTTCCTGGTTTTGGGCATGGAGCCTTCTTGGGATTCTCTCTCTCCCTCTCTCTCTCCCCCCGCCACACCCTCTCTCTGTGTAAAAATAAATAACTTAAAAAAAAAAAAAAACTGCCAGCTATTTTACCAGCAAAAATGGGTTTAGTCTGGAATAGCAAAGAATTGCAATCTAGGACAAGCAAGCTGCAACAAAACCATGGGCAAGTCTGCAAAACAAAGGAGGGATACACTGTTTTGTAGAGAAAAGGGGAGATTTTGGGAGGGTGAAGTCTAAGTATAGTAGCTATACATTGGCTGAGTTGTGACTCTCTCTCATTGGCTGGGCTGTGGAGTTGGTGGAGGGAGAAAACTTCTTCCTCCTGCTGAGGTAGTAGAGTCCTGTGTACTTTCAAGGTTCTTCTCTTTCTACTGGGTCTGCAAGGCTTGAGAGCTCCCTATCCCGGCCTCCCAACACTTCTAAATGGGACTACCTTTTATTAATCTTCATAGGTTCCAATTGTGAGGTGTGAGAAATGTCCTTAATTCATCCTTGGCCCACCAGGATGATAATCCCTCAGTGGGCCAGAGACCATGTGTTTGCCAAACATAGCCTCTCTCCAAATTTATCCTGAGGATACCTCTAAAACATGTTTGTTTCATATGGAGGTAAAATCATATATAAAAATCGGCTAGTACTATAAATATGAACCAAAAGTAACAGAACCAGCATGACTTCACATTTCAGAGGATCTCTTACAAAATACATTTTTTAAACAAAACCTAAATTTTAAATAAGCAAAATGAAAGATTCTTTATTACTGGGAATTCAAGAATTATCCAACAGAATTGGGTAGTTCTATTTGTTTAGTTGTGGTTTTTTGTTTTTGTTTTTGTTTGTTTGTTTTTAAGAGAGAGAGCAACTTGTGCACTAGCAAGGGAAGGGCAAACGGAAATGGAGAAGAGAGTCATAAGAAGTCTCCATGCCCAGCTTAAAGTCTTACCTGGGGCTCAATCTCACAACCATGAGATTATGACCTGCACTGAAATCAAGAGTTGGACACTTAACCTAACTGACTGAGCCACCTAGATGCCCTAGTTTTTATTTTGAATTTTAGAAGAGCTGCACCAACATCCCTGAAATTTTACAATACAGATAAGGGATTGTTCCACATATGGGTTTGACTGACTTGAGGACTGGTCTCAAGTTTCCTAAGATTTCCTAAGGAAATACACTTTAAGAAAGAACCACATAATAGAGTTCCTTTATATCAAAAGTATAATAGTAGATGTAGGGGAGGAAGATTTTTCTTCTTCAGAGATTCTCCTGGCTGGTCTGAGATTTGAACTGACATGAGACAGGAGAAAATCAAATTTAATTTTTTGCACATACGGGGATGGCACACAAATGAGAGCTTCAAAAGCAGAAAGGTAAAATGAGGTATATGCCGTCCTGAGCTAAGGAATGTGGTAGTCCCAGTCCCTCACAGGGGACGAGGGAAAGCCATAGTGCAATGAGAAAGAGGTTTGGTTATTCAATATTCACCTGCCATACAGATGGGTCAGTTAGATACAGTATGTTTCCTGTAGTAACTCCAGTTCTGAGAAGGACTCCCAATTTGGATTCTTCTAGGTAGTTAAGGTAAGGGCAAAATTTTCTCTTGAGCCTACAGAGTCTCATTTTCCTTTTGGCTTAAAGTAGTCCACATACCAAAGTGCAGTAACCAAAGTTACTCTGAACCACTTTAAAGAGTATACCCTTTGGCATGTGTACAACTTCAGGGTCTCAGCCATTTAATGACACAGCATTTAATATATGCCTGGCATATGGAAGGCGTATGGTATATAAACACACACTATCTATAATAGATATGAAAGTTGTATTTGGGGCACCTGGGTGGTTCAGTCGGTTAACCATCCAATTCTTGGTTTCAGCTTAGGTCATGATCTTGCATTTCGTGAGTTTGAGCCCCACATTGGGGTCTGTGCTGGCAGAGCCTGCTTGGGAATCTCTCTCTCTCTCTCTCTCTGCCCCTCCTGCACTTAAACTGTCTCTGAATGTCTCGAAATAAATAAATAATCTTTAAAAATTGTGTTTACCCTAGAGGAAAAAGATTAAAATAAATTTTCTTAAAAACATACCTATAGTACAAGCTAACTTGTAGGTATGACCTCAATGTGATCAAGAAACCTCACAATACTTTTTGAAAAGAAATAGTTACTTATAAAGAAAAACAGAATAATTATTGTTAGTAAGTTTATCTGTGAAAATTTACTTTTTATGCCTAGAGAATATTGACACCTAGCTTTTGTTTTAAGATAAACTTTTATCTTTCTCCAAAACAAATTCTCAAATCAAATTAAAGTTATGTCAGTATTCAAGAGATATTCATGGAATATATGACTTAAAAGAACGGAAGTGATTTTTTAAAACAAAAAGTATACTTCAAAAGTATCAAAAGATTAGAAATCCAAAATTAAGGGACTTCTTGTGGACCCAGTATGTTTGAATTTATAGCATTCTGTAATCAATAAAGTTTTCATATTGATGAGCCCATGTTTAGAAATGGTCTCAGGTTTTCTAACTCCCAATCCAAGAGCATTCTATACATGCTGACAATATATGTTATTGTTGTTTTATATTGTAGCTAGATAACATCAAGTTATATCCTTTCCATGGAAGAATGAACCCTGTCTTAGAGATCCATCAGCTATTTTAATGTATACTTTTAAATAAAATCAGTAATCTAGTTGAAAGGCAGATGTGAAGTTTAGTCATGATTTATGAGTAGTAAATGGTACCTTGATTGCAAAATAATTTCATTCTGATACACTTGATGAAAAATGACCGATAACAACAGAAAAATAAGATTATTGCATTATTAGAAAAATAAGTTAGTATTATCCAAAATGCCAAGAGAAAAGGCAAGACAACATTCTGCCTTTTGAGTAAAACACTAACAATACCTTAAGTGTTTGCATCACCTTTCCAGTAATAAGCAGAGTTGTGTATGCTTTGTTTTCAATAAAATACATAATTAAAAACCATGCATGGTTGAATTTGTTTTGTCTAAAGCACAATAACATTTTTGGCTTTGTTCTCGAGGTAAGGCTACATCAAGTAGATAGCTCATTTAAGCTGAAGAGTTAATAAAAACATAGGATATATTCAGTATCTTAAAAGAATAACAGAAATCCTAAAAATAGATAAATTATGTATTTGTCATAGGAATAGAACAGTTGTGGTGATGGTGATTGTGGTTGTGGTTGTTGCTGCTGTTGTTGTTACCAGGTGGCATATGAATTTGAGTTGTGCCTCCTTTTGGTAATATTTTTACCAGTCAAGTAGGGGGGGTAAGAGCATTGCAATATAAAGAAACAGCTAATAATGACATAGATTTGAGAGAGACAGAGAGAGATGTTCTGAAAAGAGAGGAGGAAGGAAGTTTATCTGGACTATACTGCATATGGGTGGGGAATGGAAATTCAAATAGAAATGTATATTGAAGCAAATGTGAGGAAAGCAGGAGAAAGACACTGATGGGGTGATGAGTCTGAGTCTGATCTGAGAGTAAATGTGCTTCCCCTCTCCCTTTGGAAAATACAAAGTAATATGGAGGTGCACCAGATAAAGAAAACAAATAGAGAAGAAATAAATTGGAAGTTAATGGGTATTAGCAAAATTGAAAGTTAATGGATATTAGTGAGTGGCAGGCAGTCAGAGGAATTGGGATTGGATGTGTAAGTCCCTGTGAAAGATCCTCTACAAGTTTTTTTTTTTTTTTTTTTAACAATTTGAAGTCTTTATTTACAAGAGGAATGCTGGAAAAAAAAAAAAAAGGTCGCCTTCATTTTCCATCCACGTATGGTTCAGCTACATGCAAGGCTCTGCAGGGACCAGAGATCCAGAGGTAGTCTCTGCAGTTATGAAGTAAAATGTCCTAGAGAGGTGCACGCATAACTGCAAGACAATGACGTGAATGAGAGCAGTATGAATGAAGGGCTTTGGAAGTACAGAAAGAAACACATCTAGGATGGGAGAATCAGAGAGTTTCCCAAGGGAAAAGACAGCAGGCATTTTCCAGGTGAAGATGGGTTGTGATCAGATGGAATTTTGTGCTCAGCGATACTTGACCTCCTGAAACACCTGAAGTATTGTTTTCTTTCTTTCTTTTCTGTTTTTTTTTTTTTTTAACGTTTAGTCATTTTTGAGAGACATAGCATGAGCGGGGGAGGGGCAGACAGAGGGAAATCTAGGATCAGAAGTATTCTCCTGGCTCTAAGCTGTTAGCACACCTATGAACTGTGAGATCATGACTTGAGCTGAAGTTGGATGCTGAATTGACTGAGCCATCCAGGCACCCCTTTATAAATGGATTCTGTGTAATGAGTTAGTTGAGGCAAATGACCTAAAGTTATATATTTATGTATTGAACTACATAAATGAATTTTGCTACAGATATATTTTAAGCAGGATAGAGACATCATCAATTTTTGTTTCAAAATAACTACTTTTCAAAGAATGGTAAGTTTGAAAACAGGAAAACCAGTTGGGAATGTATCCTATCAGTGAAAGGTCATGAGCTGCAATTCTGATTAAGTCAGGGGAGGTATGAATAAAGAGGTAAGAATAGATTCTAAATGATGATTATGATAATGATGATGGTGTGATGATAGTAATGCTGGTGCTGATGAGGATGGTGATGCTCTTAGCACTGCTGTTGCTACTGCTGATAATTACAGGTAACAGTTTTGAGCACTGACTGTTTGACATGTACGGTAGAAAGTTTATCACGTAAATTATATTGCATAATCCTTATGATAGCCCTGTAAGTTTAGGCTTGTTTTTCTCTGCATCTGAAAAAAAGAAGAAATTTATCCTTCAGTTGTTTGAGGAACTTGTTAAAGATTGTGGAGATATTAGAAATTGAAGATAAGTTTTTAACCAGACAATCTAGAGCCCCTGCTTTTGTCCACTTTATTATTTTATGCCTCAGTGAATATTTAGGGGTTAAAGTGGTCAGGTGAATTTTGGAGCATAAGTGAATTAGAGAAGAATCTAGAATTTCTCCCAACATGCTATTTATGGTAAATAGGATAATGGTAGTCCCATTTATTAAGAGTAAGAGGCTAGTAAAGATTTACCTGGAACAGTGTTAGTTTGGGGGCAAAGAATAGTCTAGTGAGACCTAAGCTACAAACATATTTGGATATAGCTGCCTAGAGAGATAACCAAACTACAAATTTTCTTTTTTTTTTTTAAATTTTTAAATTTTTTAAATTTTTTTATTTTTTTTTTTTACAAATAGTTTATTGTCAAATAAGTTTCCACACCAAACTACAAATTTTCTAAAGAGAGATTGTAAGATAAAGAAAACTATTTTGCAGATATGCATAATAGGACCAGAAATAGACTATTGTTGTATTGAATACAACATGTTTTTTCTTTATTCTATTGGTGTATTTATTCTATTCATGTATGTTTTAAATAATCTGAAGAAATTTAGCTCACCATTGCTTTATGTGGAGCTGCAGAGTTAAGAACAGAATGCTACCTGAATCACAGAGACAAATACGTTTTCAAAGAACACATATTCTGAAGAAAAATGGTGTCAGTATAACACAGTATTGTCTGTTCATTCCACAATTCCATTTGGAAAAGAAGAGGCCTGTCTCTTCTCATCTAATATGGATGTTCATCCTTGCTCACACTGATGAAGTGTAAGCATTGTGCCATCTCTCATTTTTACATCTATATTAACTTTCATATGAGAGCATCTGCTCTGGTAATTCCTACTCTGTTTTGCTTCTTTGATGAACACCAATTTTCATGTTTTTGTTTTTGTTTTTTTAAAGACAGAATATCCTCTTAGAATACCTGGAACACATACAATTTTCTCTGCAACACAGTTATAAATTACGGTATTTTTACTATTAAAACATCTCATGATTTTATAAAATAAAAAGTCAGTGATTTATCAGGTAATCTTTTCATTATGTTAAAAAATATCTGGAGATTGATAAGATTAAAAGCTTCTGCAGGAAAACTAATAGCTCTGAGGTTTTACTTGAATGGCTTCTTGCATTCTCAGAAATTGTTCCTTTTTGGCAGTGTGGGTAAAGAACTGTGCATCCCTGCAAGTTTGATAATGACAGTCTGTCACCAGAGGATACGCAGGTGAACTTCTCTGGTAGGGTGGGAGAGTGAAGAGAGGGTCTTATTCTAAACGGATAGCTAATGAGACACTTAAGAGCACATCCAGTTAAATGTATGACTGTAACAAGTTCTGTACACATTTGTTTGGGGCCTACAGTTCATTGATTTGTTTTTGGAAATGTCTTAGATTTGTAATATCTTTAACTGCTGTTGTGATATATACAAATTGAAGATGTATTGAATGCATCTTATTTGGTGAAAGTTCCCAGAGGGAATATCAAAATTAGCAGCCTCTGTCAATAATACTTGAGGGTCTCCTGCTTGATTTTTTTAGGAGTGATTAATAGTAATTGCTTCTCTAATGGTGTTTACATTGCAGCCAATTTTGAATGTCAGTAATTTCCCCCGAAGAAACAAACGCAAAACCCCATGTCCTTAATGTTACCATGAATGTCCATCTCATTTATATGTAATTTAGCTATGTCTAGACACAGTAAGCAAATGAAGAATTAGGCAGTTAATTAGGCATTTAAAGAGGGAATTTATTTCCCACTAATCAGACTAAATCACAATACTTTTGTCAGTTTTTCTCAATAATAACATTGATTCTAGGGTGCATAGTGGCTCATTATGTTAAGCATTGACTTCAGTTCAGGTCATGATCTCACAGTTCATGAGTTTGAGCCCCACTTTGGGTGAGCACTACTTTCTCTCTCTCTCTCTCTCTCTCTGCCCCTCACTCATTTGTGCTTTTTCACTCTCTCTCGCTCCTTCTCTCTCAGAAAGAAAGAAGGAAGGAAGGAAGGAAGGAAGGAAGGAAGGAAGGAAGGAAGGAAGGAAGCAAAGAAAGGAAAGGAAGAAAGAGAAGAGAAAGAGAAAGAGAGAAAGAGAGAGAGAGAGAGACAGAGAGAGACAGAGAGAGACAGAGAGAGAGAGAGAGAGAGAGAGAGAGAGAGAGGAGAGAAAGAGAGAAAGAGAGAGAGAAAGAAAGAAAGAGTTCAAGCCTTGCATCTGGCTCTGTGATGACAGGTCAGAGCCTGGAGCTGCTTCAGATTTTTATCTCCCTCTCTTTCTGCCCCTCATTCACTCGAGCTCTGTCTGTCTGTTTCTCTGTCTCTTTCTCTCAGAAATAAATATTAAAAAGTTTAAAAAATAATAACATTGATTTTCCTTTTCCATCTCCTATAAGTAAAAACACATATGAAATCTGAAGCACATATTTATACAATATGTAATCTTGTGTTTGAACAGAGAGCTAATTAAGATGAGAGCAGGCAATGATATCAACACTTCTAGTGTGGAATCAGTTGACTTTAGTACACACATGTCTTTTAAATGGGGAACTGTGAGAAAAACTGAAAGGTGTAGATATGAAACTCACACTCCCTGGTCCTGGAGGGGTTTATAATAAATTGAAGAAAACTGACAGTTAAATAGATATCTTAATATAATTTTTCACATAAGTGCTAGGATGAAGACAAAAACATACAAAAGCACTCCAAAAACTTGAATTAATTACAATGCTCCTAAAGCCACTCTAAAATGAAAAGACAGAAAAATAGCAGGAAAACAGTTACCTTTGCAAACCCATTTAAACACACTGCTTTGCTCCCTAACTAATCATAATCAGTAAAATAGAATGTTTACTACTTTGGCCACATCATATGTATTCCACTGTAGTAGGAAATTATTAATGACAGAATAGATGAAAATTTCGGGGACTTCACATTTCCTCTAACACATCACCATGTAATTTGACTATCACTGCACTATACTAACTTGCAGGTTATAGCTGGGAATTACAGATAAGTATAACATAGAAATTTAGAGTTATTTACCGCAGATTATATCAATGAAGAAAACTTTTCTTTAAAAGAATGACAGTTATGCCCATGCCAATCATGCTTTTCTCACCTTACTTTCAGGGTCTTTGTGTTATCCTTACTATTGGGTCAATTAAATTATTTTGAAAAGATGAATTGAACTATTTTATCCTTTATCTTAGCTATTTTCAACACAAGTATTGTGATAGCTTATTTTATGTCATTTTGGCTGCACCCAAGGCTACTGAAATGAACCATTATTTCTGTGAGGGTGTTTCTAGAGAAGATTACCATCTGTTATTTGCTTTATTCTTTTTAGTTGCCTTAATTAGTTTTTTTTCTTAGTATTTGAGAGTCATAGTAGTTTGTTATTATATTGGTTACTGATGTGAAAAATCTGAGGCCAGTCTCATTTTCTCACTCCCCTTCCTAATGTCTCTCCGTCTTACTTTTGTACATGGTACCATGAAAAATTATCTCAAAAATACAGTGTTTAACCAGGGGTATGTTTCAGTATGCATTTTTCCCCAAAATAATCCAATAAAGTTTTTTTAGTAATATAACATGACTTTTTAATATAGGAATTGAATTTTTCTTCATTTTCTTCCATTCCATGTGTTGAAATAGACACAAATATAGTGATGTTTGATCATCTTTATTCACCTTATCCACTATTCTTTTTTTAGTTATCTTACTCTTTTTCCTGTATTTGGTTTTCACAATAATTTTTCTTTTCTTGAGAGAGAGAGAGAGTACACTAGTGGGGGAGAAGGGCAGAGGGATAGAGAGAGAGAATCTCAGCCCCACCCTACCACCAAAGTGGAGCTCTAGCTTACAACCATGAGATCATGGCCTGAGCCGTCAAGACTGGGACACTTAACGGACTGAGCTACCCAGGCTTCCTTCACAGTAATTTCTTAAGCCCTTTCTCCATACCATTAATTTATTTCACCCATTTTTGTTCTTTTCTTTGATTCAAACTCATTGCTTTTGTAACACTGCTGCTTGATTCAGGATTTTGTTCCTATAAGTCTTCCTGTTCATGCAATTTTGTACTTTTGTCATTTTGTATTTAATATTTGATTTTATTAAAAGTATGCTCTCTGGGGTACCTGGGTGGCTCGGTCAGTTAAACAGCCGACTCTTGATTTTGGCTCAGGTCATGATCTCAGGGTTATAAGATCGAACTCCATGTGGGGTTCTGTGCTGGGTATAGAGCCTGCTTGAGATTCTCTTTCTCTCCTCTCTACAACTCACTCACACATGTTCATGAGCTCTCTCTCTGAAAGGAAGAAGGGAAGGAAGGAAGGAAGGAAGGGAGGGAGGGTGAAAAAAAGTATGTTCTCATTAAATTCTTCAATGGAATCAACCAAACATTAGTGTAGTTATTTTTCTGTCTTGAGTTTTATTTAATCTCAGAATTGAACATTTCACAATTTTGATCTTTACATTTTTAGTTTACTCCTTATAGTGTCATAGATATATGCCATTCTGACTCTTCATTTTATTAACTTATGACTCAAAAAAATCTTAACTCAAAAAAATTAACAATTTTGTTTTTCTGATATAGTATGGTTAATTGTTCCTTAATTAATTGACTATATTATCTAAGACATGTTTGACTCCACATCTAAGATTTTACTTAGGAAATATAAATTACATGTTCATTTTGGTTTTCTAAGAGTCTTAAAAAATATAGTTTTGGGGGAGAGCTGGGAGTGGTTAGGATTGAAAGTGCTAAGTCAGAAATACATTCAGTTTGAAAACTGGTAATTTGTCATTAGTTCTGTTACAGAGTCTGCCCCACCTGGTTGGAATTTTTGCCCCCATTTGTCTTGAGCTTTGAATTTTTCCCTGGTACCTTTGGATCGATTTGGAAAGACTCACAACCTGGAAGATACACAACCCTAATACCCCAAATTTAATTTGTTAGTTTTTAAGAAGGGAAATGCCATGGCCAGCCATTCTTTATTCTTCCACTTCATTCAAGATATTAGAAGGTATTATAAATGTTTTAGCATTGTCAGTTCTTGAAATGCTTCAACTCATTTGGGGAGGAAGTAACATATAAATAATAAATGATAGAAATGTTAGCTGTCTATAGCTAATTCTTCCATATAAAATCTCCATCAATAGTTGGAGAATGTGGTTTCAGTTATCTCCACCAAAATATTTTGAATGAAATTTAAAGAAAATATTTAAAACAGATTTCTAGTATATTTTTTCCTTTATCAGCATTCTCACTACCTGGCAAGGATATTAGCTGGCAAGGTAATTTGTAATTATTATTGAGAGTTGTAAGTTGAGTCCAACAGACTTGGGTTCAGTCCTGGTTTTGTTACTTATTAATTATGTGAGTGACTTTGAGATATCACTTTATCCCTGGGTTCTAAATTCCTCTTTTATTATCTACAGGTTTGGGTTGTTGTGATGGTAGCTTAATGTGAAGTGCCTGATATAGTCTATCATAGAGTATTCTCAATAACTAGTCATTCTAGTGCTTTACTCACTTTTCATTAAGGTTTAAAGTGACATTTATACTATGGCTTTGCCATACACATAAAAACGCATAGATTTATATAAATGTTGTAGCTGCATCTTACACAGTTATGATATAAAAATATTTCTTAATTCTAAGGATTTGAAAACAAGTGCATAAAAGTTTTTTAATGCTTCATGAAAAGTTTTTTAATACTTGATAAGTTCAAGTAAATACCATTTTACAATAAAGGGTCAACGGTTCTTTAATTTTCAGTTATTTTGAAGTTTGCCCTGAATGATTCTCATTTGTTCTGTTCCTTTTCCATTTGGAGTAGCAACTTTAATTAAAAATCTCATAACAAATTTATATGCAGTTTAATTTAGAAAACAGAAACATCAACACAGTATGTCCCTTAGAGTCATGTATGTTCCAGAGTTTCTTCTTTGGTAATCAGTTCTCTTACATCTCTTTTGGTGAGAGAAACCTCAGATTGCAATTCAATAAATGAAGAAGTAAAGTACATGAATCAATTCACATAAGTAAATTAACTCAGTAAGCTCTTCAACCCTTTCAACATCTACCAAAGAATATATTGAAAAGAAACGTGTTTTGACAGACCAGTGTTTGCCTGAACAAAAATAGTGTTTTTAATGTCTTCACATTTTTCCTAGTGTATTTGTTAGCTTGCTGTCATGATAATTGGAAAAAAAAAACTTATTTTTGTTAATTAATTATGGGTGGTTCATGTTTTCTCCCTCACGTTGATTTATAACTTCCGCATTTTAAAAAATACATAGAAAATATTTTTAAAGGAAAAGTGAAATTGATATAAACCTGTTTCAACAGGAAAAGAACACTTAAAAGATTTGATTTCCAGGGGTGCCTGGGTGGCTTAGTCGGTTAAGCGTCCGACTTTCGCTTGGGTCATGATCTCAAGGATCGTGGGTTCGAGCCCCGCATCGGGCTCTGTGCTGACTGCTGACTCAGAGCCTGGAGCCTGTTTCGGTCTGTGACTCCCTCTGTCTCTGATCCTCCCCTGCTCACGCTTTCTCTCTCTCCTAGAAATAAATAAAAAACATTAAAAAAAAAATTAAAAAACAAACAAACAAACAAACAAAAAAACATTTGATTTCCAGACCCTGAGATATTTCTATGCAAAATTTTCAGAGTCTTGGAAAAAATGTTCTATAAATAGACCCCATCGTTTATATTGTTCATCTAATATATTATGTTCAATGTTCATAGGAACTGTTTGTCCATTATTCATATATCGATCCATTTCGAATTGTTACTATATATTTGGCTCTTCTTTCCACTTGCATATGTCAACAAATCCCTTTTATATTCTTATGCTGTCCACTCAGTGATCTGCTAAATCAAATTTGGAAAAAAAAAACTGCTATGAAATTTTGGTGGATTTCATTGAACTTAAACTGCCTTTTTAGAATGGCTGTCGGCCTATGACCTTCAATTCATTGTGGAAACATAAATTACACTCTACATCTATATTTACACATTTTCATAAATGCTTTTCTTGTAAATAACTTATTTCTAATTATGCAGTAATAAAGTATTTATTTGTTATAAAGTACTATTTTATTCCATCTTTTACTGAGGAACTTTTTCCTAGTTTCTTAGAAATAACTGTTTATATACAGAAAAGTTTTAATGGCAGTTCTTCCATAAGTGCAGGTTTCACAAAGCAAGACATCCTGTCTTTGAGTCTCTGAGAAATGATTCCATGTGATAATATTCTGCCTGTGTGTATCATGTCACCAATGCATATCACTTGTCTTCAAGCAATGAGTTTTATAAGGATGCTGTTATGTGGGGCAAGTTTTATTATTCATGGGGCAATTAAGCTTTTTAGAAATGCAACTGTTATGTGTTAAGTGGTATAAATAAAAGGATAATTCACACCTACAGAACTAGAGAGCCTTCAGACTTTTTTCATTTCCTCTGACTTTGTCTCTTCCCTCACTTTCCTTAACTGTAACATGTTAAATGCTTTCTGTGATAGAGACATTATGAGCAGCATTCTCACAACCGTTGATCTTGACTTTAGATTTTTACACTAAGGATGAAGCTTCATTCAGTGCTTGTGGACTGTATATGATCTTCCATATCATTTGTGTTCAACTAAATAAACCCAAATGTATCATCATAAAATTAATACTTGAGTAGTCCATTGTAAGATGCAAGAGCTGTTCTGTTTTGAAGGATCAACTGCTTTTCTATTTCTCATCTTCCTCACAGAAAAACTACGATGTCACTTGTGGAAAAACCAGAGCGCTCTCTAAAATGGCATATGGCATTCAAAAATATAAATGTCTATTTTCAGGGCTTGCATAAGTCTGATGATTTTTTTCTCTTGAGCAGAGACTTTAATGTCTTCCTGGTGTGTTTTTCAGAGCACTGGATCAACATCACACATGGAATATATTTGTAAAGAGACAGACAGAATTATGTCATACCCAGAGGGGATAATAATCAGGTAACAAGCCTGCATTTGCTGCATTAATCATATTTTTGTGACTAAGAGAATTAAGAATAGAGTTGGTTATTAGACTCATGATGACCTGTTCTCAGTCTCCAGTTTTGGTGTGGCAAATCTGTTGACCTGTCTGCACATTGTGTCATTGGCAAAATAAGGATAATAATGCATAATACCTCCTTATTGGCTCAGGGCTTTGGAAAGTGATTTCACATTTTGTTACTTGAAAATTTTTATATTATTCAGATGCTAATAGCTCTCCTTAGCAAAGAAAACTAAGGTATACTCCTTTATGATGATATGAAGAAGATTTTAAGTGACTAAATATATTAATATTTTAAGTAAGTTACATATCAGCTTTATTTCATGGAATTTAGAGGTATTAGCACTAGGTAAAAATTAAAAAGTAGATTTTAGGGGGATGTGGTTTCAGGTAAGATACTGTTACATTACACCTTGTAGAAGATAATTTATAACTGATTTTGTATATAGTTTAGCATCTAATTGCAGATGGTGACAGAAAATATCAAGGTTGATAAATTTAATGGAATAAATGTGTAAACCAAGATGAGTGATGATACTCCTTGTCAATACACTGTCAGTTGAACTAGAGTTACAAGCACTGTGCTTATAAGATATTAATTAGTATTTAATTAATTAGATCATGTAATAGTGATAAAACAACAAAGAGTTTGAAAAACCATGGTTGAAGAGTCTTCCTATTAAGGAGAAGGTTAATTTCCTAAATGATACCTTGCTGCAAAGCAGATGTATGTCTGCTTGCATAGAGAGAAGAGTGCACAATGGGATACAACCTACATTTTTTTAAGTTAGATAGGGTAGAGCTGTCAGCCATTTCTCATTTTTTTGTTGTTGTTGTTAAGACAACCGCAGTTCTGCTCAGTTACTGGAAAGCCGTATACTAAAAGGAAGGTCAAAGTACATACCAGTAGCTAATTTTGTTCAACTAAGGCAATGATTGTAATTAAATTTTCATACCAATGGCTGGTATAAGTATAAACATGTGATCGAATTCTGGTCCTCCAAACGAGGGAGAATCTGCAAGGGGGATTCTGGAAAAGACTATTGTGCTCACTAATAACAAGGAAAAGCAGAAGCAAAATAATGGTGTTCCGTTTTGGAGTCTTTCATGAGAGCTGAAAATTTGGCCGTCATTTTGGGAACATGAGTAGACCCAGCATACAAGAATTAGTGACGATACATGCAGGCAAAAATACAAAACAAGAAAAACAAACATAAAAATAATGAGTCATCATGCTGTAATTTATCCACTAATTAACTGATCATTCTCTCTCTGAACTTTTTACACACAATATTGTATTTCTATATTGCCAAGTTATTTTTATTTGGTTCTTCTTTTACCTGCATCATAGTTAATGCTTGAGTATTTAATATACTGAAGAATTTATTTGTATAAGACAATCTTTCTTTTATTTTTAAATTTTTAAAATGTTTATTCATTTCAGGGCGCCTGGGTGGCTCGGTCGGTTAAGAGTCCGGATTCAGCTCAGGTCATGATCTCACGGTTCATGGGTTTGAGCCATGCACTGGGCTCTGTGTTGACAGCTAGCTCAGAGGTAGGAACCTATTTCAGATTCTGTCTCTCTCTCTCTCTCTGACCCTCCCCTGCTCACTCTGTCTCTCTCTCTCAGAAATAAACAGAAAAACATTAAAACATTTTAAAAATGTTTATTCATTTTTGAGAGATGGAGAGACACGGAGCATGAGTTGGGAAGGGGCAGAAAGGGAGGGAGACACAAAATTCAAAACAGCCTCCAGGCTCTGAGCTGTCAGCACAGAGCCTGATTTGGGGCTTGAACCCATGAACCACAAGATCATGACCTGAACTGTAGTTGGATGCTTAACCGACTGAGCCACCCAGGTGTCCCAACAGTCTTTCTGAGTGGATTTGAGAGAATTGAAAGTCTCTGTCAATGGCTTGGGTATATAAATTAGGATTTCATTTATGTAAATTTGTCAAGCTACTTTTAGATAATATTATTAAAATTTAGGACAAGAGAGGACCTTAGGTAACTTTTTCATTGTTTTCTTTCTACCTCACCATTTTACAAAGAACACATTGCACTCTAAAAATGTTAATGGGGGAGAAAAAATAAATGTTAATTGGTTTATCAAAGATAGGCTAGTTATCTATATTTTGAAGAGCTTTATTTAAAACTAATGTAAACCACTTGATTTGACTCCTAGTGTATTTTTCTTTCCATTATACTGTGCTTTTCCTAGAAACATTGAAAGTAAATCAAATATCTGATTTTACTCATTACCTCAGAGCCTTGTTATATAGTTGACCCTTCTTAATAAAACTGCTGGTATTTGTGAAATTTCCAGATTAACCAACAGATGGCCTAACAATTGGTGTTGGTGAGTCACTGTCCATGGTGCTATAGCAGTGGAAAGATGAAAAGACATTTTTAATTATTATTTGACTCTTACTTTTTGATAGTAGACCGCCATATCACCATGGTATCATTTAAATGAAGTTTACATAGTAATTTTTGCTCATTTTAAAAATAATACGGGTCATATATACCTTGAAGTTAAGATTCTAAAATTTTCTGTATTTCTTTATTCTGACAATCGTTTAGATGAATATCTTTTAGACTCTATATTGTCTGTAGTAGAATAGTTTGAAAATATAACAGGATAATATAGTAATTACATAATTTATCTTTAGTAGAAAATCCCACACTGGTCTAGAACTTGTGATTTAATATATTTTGTTTAAATTTTTATATATATGTTGGCATCTTACAGTGCCATCACTCACCACTATCTAGGTTAAGTTATAATGAGGAGAGATACTTTCCTCAAAGTAGAGCATTGTCCTTAATAAGGTCTTTGGGGCACAGTGTGATCTGGTCCTCCCTAACTCCTCTCATGTCCTGCTAATCTCCTCCTCTTTCACATGTGGTAGCATTAGTTACCTTCGTGTTCTTCCTGGAATAAATCCATATTAGTGCAGTTTGTAGTCTTACCTCTAATTGTATCTCCTTCCTAGTTAAAATTTCCCCCAGATATGTATGAACTCACTTACATCCAGTATTGGTTATAATATCATTTTCTTAAAATGGATGACAAAATTAAAACAACAAAACAACAACAGACAAATTGGTAAAAAATGTTGACAACATTATAACAATTCATATGTTAAAAAATCCAATTCAGAAGCTTCCCATATTGTTTGTATAGCATTGATAATACATGCACATAGCTTCTTGGCCCTGTTGCATAAAACAGCTTTCTTTGTAGTTGTTTATTTAGCCCATGTACTGTGCTAAGAACTTTACATATAGTTTTCATGTGTACAACTTGATTTAAGGACTAATCTTTTCTCCATGTTATTGATGAAGAAAAGAAACAGGCAACTTTTCAAAGTACCTGACTTATGAGTGATAGAACTGGCAGGATCCATAGCTCTAAATAACTATTTTTCAAGTATTTAAAAATAACAATCTGCATATAAAATCTTTATAAAAGTAATAATTTAGCTTCCCTTCTCTTTCACAGCTTTATTGGGTTTTATTTTGTAAGAGTTTTCTATAGCTTTTTAAGGACAAGTTACATTATTTTTGCTCCAAAATATTTTCTTTTTTCCTGTAAGTTATTTTCAAGAATGTCTATCCAATTACATGAAAAATTCAATAAATCATAACTTTCCCCAAAATGTAAACTTTTATATCTTCCAGATCTATAAAAATCTGTGGAATTTAAGCCAACATGCTTGAATCCCATGAACATTACAGCCCTCACCCTGATCCTGGACTCTAACTTAGTTTCAGATATGGCTCTGTTTCTTACAAAAATTTGAGCAAGACAATTACTTAAAAGAGAGTAGGTTGCAAGAATGTCTAATAATCCTAAAAGAGGAGTTAAGTAAATCATGAAAATCATGTATGGGTATGACCTCAGTGGATCCAAACAAAGATTCATAGCAACATGGGAACTTTTGAGTATTTCTGTATATCGTGAATGAAGTGATATCAGCTCAATCAATTTAGAAATTTCCAGATGTATTGAATCACCTATTTCATTAAAATATGACAAGTTTATACTGTGATAATTCAACTTTATCAACTTTATCATTTAAATGACTTACATTAGTCTGTAAGTAGGTACTCTGCCCACAAATATAAATAGATGTTTGAAACCCTGAAATGAATATTTTAAAATTCAGAATTAAGAAAAAATAAGTTTTATTTTCCTAAATTCCATCATCATTTGCTCTGGGAGAGAGTTAACAGTTTTCTACTTATCTACTTACTTTAATACATTGCCTGTTGAATAACCAATTGTGCGTGAAATAAGTAGTTTTCTGACCAGGAACCTCATGGCTTGGGTGTAATTGCCCTGCCACAATTTGTTTTTACACTTTATGCTACCCTTTCCTTTTTCTACTGCCTCTTAACCTTCCTGATGCAATTTGTGATAGTTTATATCTAAAATGTCTGGCCCTAAGGAGACAATCCTGAAATGAAATAAAACAGTAGGTAGATGATGCCATCAAGTAAATCAGACTCTTAATGTCTGAATTGCCTCAGTCTAAATGTAATGAAGGTAGCAGCTTGTCTTCTTTCATTTTTCTAATTTAAAAGCCTGCATTAAACTGACAAAGAGAAGAAAACAGCTTAAATATTCTGAAATTTTGCACACGACACCATGATTCCTCTCTTTATTTACATTGATGGTAAAATGGCCTTCTCTTTCATCTCAGAGAGCTTTTGCACATTTGGATGTTTCAATTATTATTATTTTTTATCTACTTAGACTGAATGGTATTCCCCAAATCTCCCAGCATTACTATAGTACTGTAGATCAGCATGGGATAGTTACTGAAAGACAACTGACATTTTAGTAAATTCTTTAATATCATTCAGACTTAGTTATAAAATATCTTTGTGTATTCTTCTCAGTATCCTTATTTTACATTTACATGGGGAAAAGTTAACATCACTTAAGCCCTTAAATACAAGCGCTTTCAGATAACACTCTTGATAAAGAAGGCTGTACAACTTAGTGGTATATTGAAAAGATTTGAAATAAAAACTCGGGAAATCAAATTTCAAGCATGAAGTTCAGAATTTCTGTAGAAAAGTACATTCTAGCTAACTGCACTTGAATTCTCTACCCTTTGTAAAACATGTTGTTTTCACTTCCCTCATCCATCTTCCCCTGTGGCCACATATATTCTCCACTAAATACTCCACTTCCTCCACACTCTTGGTTCTAGAATTAGAACTCTCTGGTTTGTGGTAGTTCCAAAGGAAAAAAAGAAGGGCATGGCTAGCTCACTGAATTCAAATTTTGTATTGGCTTTTGCTGTGCAAGGAAAGAAACTGTAGAAGTAGGATAGATTCTATTTTAAGTTTTATTAAAAAAAAACAAAACAGAACTTCTTAGCAAGTTTTCAAGATTTTCTTCAGTCACAGTGCCATCTC
The DNA here is from genome assembly GCA_017311185.1 of Proteles cristata cristata. NCBI lineage: Eukaryota > Metazoa > Chordata > Mammalia > Carnivora > Hyaenidae > Proteles > Proteles cristata. Next base: position 2,529,917 of record JAESUZ010003705.1, on the reverse strand, counting down.
TCCCCTGCTTCCCATGATTGTGGCATGACACATTATATGGTGGGCACCTAGCATCTTTAAATTGGAAGACAGAGTAATAATTTATGATATTTACCTGCAAGGTCTATTTTGTTTTTACTTCTTTGATATTGAGTACACATTCCACTGTCTCCATTCATCTTGGATTTCTAGAATCTCACATTTAAAATCTCTATGACCCGACAGTGAACCACTCTTTACCCATTCTTCAACACCCTCACTTTACATAGCACAACACATTAGAGAATTGGTTGATATATTGGAGACAGGTGCTTATCTATGGTAGGTTTTTATGTGTTCCACTATATTTAGTGTTTCACCGTCTCCTCATCTCCTGACATGGCTTCTGTATTCTGTTTGCTGAAGTGGAGAAGAGATTATCACCTTCTTCCGGGTGTGGCTCCCAAAAAGCTTAATGACTTTCCCTCATGATTGACATGATTGACTTTTCCCTCTTTGCAACATTGACTTCTCTACCTTACAGGACATCACACTTTTCTGATTTTCTTTTTTTCATACTTTGCTCTTTTACTCTAGTGTTTTCTTTGCTGGTTGCTATTCCTCATTTTATCTTCTAATCAAAATATGGGATATATTTGGTATGTTTTGAATCTTTCTCTTTTCTATACATTATAATGTATACATGGCAGTTTATTTTCTTTCTACATATAATGTATTTATATATAATGCATTTCTATATACATATCTTCTTATATACATGATAATGTATCAGTCATTAAAGTGCTCTTGAAAAAGAAATATGTAATTATATCAAACAGATTAGTGACATTAGTTTTAAAAATTAGAAAACAGCTGTGATGCATTAGCATGTTGTAAAATGAAGAATGTGTTCTGTAATATTAAAATTGCTTACATTTGAGAAGTGGTGTTTATCTTATATATTTTACACTATTTATTTTACTATATATTATTTTTTGTACTGTATATAATGTACAGTGTATATCATAATTCATATATTTATAGATAGCAGAATAGCAAAATGTTATTCTTTATATAGTTTTTCTCTTCAAAATTTTATTTAAATTCTAGTTAATTAAAATACAGTGTGGTATTGATTTCAAGAGTAGAACTAAATGATTCATCACTTATAAACAACACCCAGTGACAAAATGTTGTTAAAAATATATTAAATTGATGAATAAGATAATTTTTAAATTACATATAACTTAGTCCATTAATATTTACTTAAATTTTTAAAAGTGATTTTATTAGAGTTGTGGACATAATTATGACATTTAGGTTGTAATCATAAGAAATTAAAATATTTGCTGTATATGTCAAGTGTTAATCATATTGGGTAGTCCACTTGACTAAAATTACTAACTTTAAAATATTATTTACTTCTCACTAAGCCTATTCATCTATTCAACTTTATTCTTCATAATTCTCTTACACTGCATTTGACTTTTATGAAGAATTGTAATTGGAACTTAAATTAGAATCAAATCTAAATAATTTATTACTTAATATGGTGTATCAGCTTTTTAAAAATTTTTACACTAATGCTATGTAAAAACTCCTGAGATGGGGGGAAAGAACTCCTGAAAATGTCATGGCTTAAAACAACACACACTTGTGGCCTGTGAGCCTGCAGTTCAGTGACTTAAACAGTGCTTGGCTGGGCAGTTCTGCACATTTTGACTCGGTTTACTCTTGGGTCTGGAAATTGCCTAGCTGAAGGCTGATGTAGGCTGGCTCTGGGAAAACTGAGACACCCCTCTTTGCTCCATGTATCTTTAATTATCTAGAATGTGCATATACTCATAGTGATGGCAGAGATTCAGGGGCACAGTTGAAAGCTTGTTAGTGCTTTTTAAGCCCGTGTTTATAAAATTCTTGCTATTGTTTCATTGGCAAGAGCAAATCACAGTAAGAATAGGAGAGTACTATCTACCCAATCAGTATAAACACATTGAATACTTCAATAAAGGGTCATAAGCATCTATGGAGAATACTGATCTTTTCATTTGGAGCTTCTGCCCCTTAGAAAATCTCATTCAAAGTATATATGTGCTCGTAATCCATATAGATAATTGAAATGTATAACCTGATTAAGAATCACTAACCTAATGCAGTTAATACCAGAAGATATGACATAGTTTAATTGTCCTATGCAGAATATGCTTATATTTCAAGAATTGTCAAAAATGCTTACCAGGTTCAAGGCATTTGTAAAAATTTTGGGAGAGACAAGGGCAACTTTTTCCCTTAGATCTTTTAGTTTATCTACCAGGTACTTACTTTCCAGAATGTAAAAATCATGAGTAATATATCTAGGAGTGCTTGAGTGGCTTAGTTGGTTAAGTGTCTTTTTCTTGGTTTTGGCTCGGATCATGATTTCGGAGTTGATGAGATCGAGCCCCATGTTGGTCTCTGTGCTGAGAGCATGGAGCCTATTTAGGGTTCTCTCTCTCACTCTCTTTCTACCCCTCCCCTGTGTGCTTTCTCTCTTTCTCTCTCTCTCTCAAAATAAATAAACATGAAAAAATTAAGAAAATGAACGTTAATATATCTAACTTCAATAAAATGCTCTCTTAGATTCCCTGTTTCACGTTTTAACTTAGTTTTACTACCTACTTCATTTTATAATACAGTTTTTCCCCTTTATCCAGATTTCACAAAGGATCTAACTTCATTCTGTGACTTGTCATGACTCAATGGATCACTCAAATAATAAGTAATAAACACTGACTGAAAGATGTGTCACAGAATCACTTTTATCTTTAGTCCTTAAGTGTCATTCTTATTAATAATAGGAGAGCACAATTTTCCAGTTTCACCATGGGATTTTATTTTAGTATAAAAGCTTGGATTACTGCAAATCAGATTTAAATGCAGAAATAAGAAAAATATATATGGGGCACCTCGGTGGCTCATTTGGTTAAATATCTGACTTCAGCTCAGGTCATGATATCATGGTTTGTGAGTTTGAGCTCTATATTGGGCTCTGTGCTCACAGCTCAGAGCTTGGAGCCTGTTTTGGATTCTGTGTGTGTCTCTCTCTCTCTGCCTCTCCCCCATTCACGCTGTGTCTCTCTGTCTCTCCAAAAATTTATAAATATTAAAAGAAAAAATATGTATGAAAATTGATGCATGGAAAGGCACAAATGGATACTAAGACTCTGCTAAGTTTTAACATAGGCAGAAATATGGCCTTTTTCTTTTTCTCCATATTCAGTGTGCTTTATTGACTGGCTTTAAAATAATTTCTCATCAAGAAACTGTAGTTCCTGTGAAAAAGTAAGTTCATTTTTGGTGGTCAAGAATATTATTGATGTAGTCCCACTTGTCTGTTTTTACTTTTATTGCCTATGGTTTTGATGTTATGGCTATGAAACCATAGGTCAGTGGCATGATGATTTCTTCCCTGTGTTTTCACTTAGAAGCTTAAAAGTTTCAGGAGTTAAGTTTAATTCTCTAGTCACTGTTGAGTTGATAGTTGTGTGTGGTGTAAGATCAGAGTCCAATTTCATCTTTATGCCTGAAGATGCCCATTTGTCCTGTGGCCACTTGGTGACACCATCCTCACTGTGTTCTTGGCATCCTCGTCAGAGATCGGATGACTGTATAATGTCTGGATTTCTTTCTAGGTTCTCTGTATTCTGTTCTTTTGTCTAAAAGTCTGTTTTTATGCCACTACCTCACTGTTTTAATTGCTCTATCTGTAATATATTTTGAAATCAGGAAGTTCAATGCCTCCAGCTTTATCCTTCTTTCTCAAATTTGAGAATCCTTTGTGATTTGAGATCCTTTGTGATTCCATATGAATTTTAGAATTATTTTCTATACTGTAAAAAAAATGCCATTGGGATTTGGATAAGATTGCATTGAATCTGTAGATTGCTTTGGGCAATATGCACATTCTAACAATATTAAATCTTCCAATTAAACAAAAAACTTCTCCACAACAAAGGAAACAATCAGTAAGGTGAAAAGGCAACATACATAATGGGGGAAATATTTGCAAATCACATATCCAATAAAAGATTGCTTTCCAAAATAGATAAGGAACTCCTGTAACTCAGTAGGAACAAAAACTAACAACCCCATTTTAAAAATTGGCTAAGGCCTTGAATAGACCTTTCTTCAAAGACATACAAATAGCGAACAGGTTTATGAAAAGATGCTCAACATCACTAATCATCAAGAAGATGTAAATCAGAACTGCAATGAGGTATCACCCAACGTCTGTTAGGATGGATATTATATTAAAAAAATTAGTGTTTTCTAGAAATGGCAACCCTTGTAGACTGTTGGGAATGCAAATATGGTGAACACTAAGAAACCCAGTATGGAGTTTCCTCAAAAAAATAAAAATATTTCCATGTGATTCAGCAATGCTAATTCTAGATATTTATTTAAAATAATAGAAATTAAGAATGCAAAGCGAGATTAGGTCTCATGTTTATTATAGCACTATTCATAATATCCAGATGTGGAACAACCTAAATATCTATCAATAGATGAATAGATAAAGGAGAAATGTATATTCTCCTTTATACACACACACACACACACACACACACACACACACACACAGTGGGTGATTTTTCAGCCTTAAAAAGGCCAAGGAAATCCTATAATGTGTGTAAACATAGATGGACTCTAAGTACATGATGTTAAATTAAATAAGACATTCACAGAAAGACAGATAATGCCTGATTCCACTTACCAGAAATATTTACAGTAGTCAAACTCCTAGAAGTAGAGAGCAGAAAGGTGGTTACCAGGGCAGCAGGGAAAGGAAAATGGGTAGCTGCTCTTCAATGGGTATAAAATTCCAGTAATGATGAGCTAAACTGGTGAAAGGGATTAAGAGGTGCAAATTTTCAGTTATAATTTACAGGGATGAAAAGTACAGCCTAAAGAAGATAGTTATATTGTAATAATTTGTATGCTGATAGAGGGTAACTACACTTGTGGAAAAAAAAGTTTATAATGGTTAAATCACTATGTTGTATACCTGCAATTAATATAGGTCAACAGTACTTCAATAAATAAATAAAAATAGAAATGAAAGTTAAAAATGAAAATGTTTTAAAGTCTTAGTAATCCGGGGCGCCTGGGTGGCTTAGTCGGTTAAGCGTACGACTTTCGCTTGGGTCATGATCTCGCGGTTCGTGGGTTCGAGCCCCGCGTCGGGCTCTGTGCTGACTGCCAGCTCAGAGCCTGGAGCCTGTTTCAGAGTCTGTGACTCCCTCTCTCTCTGACCCTCCCCTGCTCATGCTGTCTCTCTCTCTCTCCTAGAAATAAATAAAACATTAAAAAAAATAGTCTTAGTAATCCAAGATGAATATTGTTTTATATACTTAAGGGCTAAGTGGGTAGTTCTCATGTTAAATGTTACCACAATAAAATAAAAATTTTAAAAAATATATTATTGATTTAGAATTAAGTACTATATTCGAGGGAGCTATTTAAATGCATGACCTATCTGTTCAACAGTTGAGGCCTGGTTTCAGAAATTTGGGACAAAGAAACTCCCTGAAATGCTCGAGGCCTGTTTCCTGGCACTGTGTTATATCACCTTTTCAGACTCTGAAGCCAAGACTCATAGCTTAAAGAGTGGGATGTTGTCAATGTGTTACTAATAAAAAGTTAAGCCCTCAGATTTCTAAACCAGACATATTTGTGAAAACCATTGCAGTTTCTTATATTTCTTTCTGTATCAGTTATTCATCTCACACTCCTGAAAAGCAATGCATGACTTCATTCATTATGATCTATGCTTCAGTTTGAACAATTCAGGAATATTCGTCAAGATTTGCCATTAATCAGTTAAAGATGTTCGTAAACAAAGCCAATGAATAATTCATATAAAATTGAGTACATGTGCTCTTATGATGAATAATCATGAACTGATCTGGAATTTGTTAATGACTTATGAATATTTATCTCTAGATGGAACTCCTGTGCAATTCATAATTCTGTGAAAACTGTTTTCTTTTAGATTTCATCATGTACTTTTTCTGAGGATGCCTTTGGGACCATTAAGTATCTTTCCTAGAGGATTATGATACAATAAACATTGTGAGTGTAATGTCATCTGCAGACCTTACTAAACACGTAAAAAATTTAATTTATTTCCGCTGTCTCAATCTAGCAGGTTTTTCTCAATAATATGATCTTTCACCATATGATACTCTTATATGTGACAGGAAGATTGCTGTGTGAAGCTCCCTTAATGAGTCAGATGTGAAATGTGAAAAAGTTAACCAAACTGAAAACCAAATGCTGAAAGTAACATTTTCCTTATGTAGGCACTAATCTTATGCCAGGTGTGGAATGTGCTGCTCTTCTATGAAAGTGTTCTTAGTGTGCCCTCCAGCCACTTGCACGCTGGAAATTTCACAACAACTTTGGATTGAGTATTTATATGACATGGGACACTTCAGCCTAGAATTGTCATCAGCTGGCCTCTCTCAGGATGAGGAGAATTAGCAAGCAACATTTTGGAACTAAGTGTTCTAAGTGCTTGGCAATCATTTACCAGTTAATCCTCCTTTAAGGGAGGTCAGCCCTCTGCTTGAATTTTCACATGAAGTATTTCACACAGATGTGAAATAATCTCTAAAAGGCCATTGCGCAGCAGTTGTATGGTAATGAAATAATCATCAGATACATACCTGGACAAAATTTAGGGGCAAGTACTTTGTATCTCTGGTTGTCCACCTAGATTCTCCTTCTTACTGCTGCTTCTGAGAAAAATCGTAACTGTTACTATGCATCAGTCAGGAACTTTTCTAAACACGTACTGGAGTGAATTTGGTTTTCACTACAATCCTAATAAATGGGGACTGTCATTGTCTCTATTTTACAGATGACACAACTAAGGCTTACAGCGGGTAAGTTAATTGTCCAGTACGTAACTAGTAATTGACACAGCTGGGATTCAAATCCATCAGGGCTCCAGATAGGGCTTGTAATCGCTCTCATGTGATGTGCTTCCTCTACTTCCCTGTGATGCCTCTGCTGCTTCACTTTGGGCCTCCCAATCATGATCATCACACCTTAGCTTGCCTACTGCCCGCAGTTATCTGTAATATACATGTCTGCTAAGTGTCCCCAACAAAACTTGCTTTATGTGCAGTTATTCACTGTTTTCCCCCTCTCTGGCAAGAAACCTAAATTATTCCTGTATAATATCTCTTCTTGATCACTGAAGTGGTTTGAAAGGGTAACTTTTGGAGTTAATTTAAAATACCTTGTGATGGGGGTGGAAGAGAGGGTAAGAGGGGGTGATGGGCATGGAGGAGGGCACTTGTGGGGATGAGCACTGGGTGTTATATGGAAACCAACTTGACAATAAACTATTTAAGAAAAAATACCTTGTAAGTAGGTACATACTGTGTCCCTGTTAAAGGGTCACCTGTGCAGAAAAATGTGGTGAATTTTTTTTTATCACTGTTTTCTCCAAAAGGTAGTAAAATTTATCAGGCCCCCTAGAAAAGTGGGAAGCTTTTATGGTTAAACTCTGTAAAGGTTCATGGCTAACCTATATGTACATAGTAATAATGAGGACAAGTTTGAACCCACAAAGTAAATTTCATGTTCTTTTAGAGTCTTTATCCTCTATGCCAGGACAGTTTCATAAGTGCAGATGTTGTAAGGTTTTTTGGTGGAGGGCAGAGGGCTAGTATTTGGGAAAATTACTCTGAGATTATAAATTCTATTAATGCCACTACATTAAGTGGTTAAATTCCTCAACTTATAAGGAAAATTAATGGTTGCTATAAGGTCTATTAGGCCAGTTTCTTTCTTTTTTTAAATGTTTTTATTTGTGTGTGTGGGTATGTGTGTGTGTGTGTGTGTGTGTGTGTGTGAGGGAGAGAGAGAGAGCGAATACAGGAGGGATAGAGAGAAAGGGGGACAGAGGATCTGAAGCAGGTTCTGCAGTGACAGGCTGACAGCAACAAGCCTGATGTGGGACTTGAACTCATGAACTGAGAGATCATAGCCTAAGCTGAAGTCAGACGCTTAACTGACTGAGCCAACCAAGGTACCCCAAGGTCAGTTTCTTTTCGTAATAATTATTCCATTTTGGAAAAGAAGGAGAGGTTTACGAACTATTTTGCTTTCCTTACAGTTCAGACAGTTTCATACACTTTTAAGTGTTTATCTCTGGACCAAGCTTTGAGGTGCATATACACATTTCTAAACTTTTATCCATGTACCCTTCCCCGTTTCATCAAAAGAATATTAAGATTTAAATAACCAATAATTGTTCATAAATATTAATGGTATAATGGGAATTATATCTGATAACCTCAAATAGACAATGATGTATATGATGCAGCAGTGAAAGAAAATATGAAGTCTGTTTAAAAGGCTGAATTGGAAAAAGTATGTCCTTAGAAACACTGATATATTTTTGATGTTGTCAACACCCCTTTCTTTTCTACATGAGCCTAGCATTTTTGCCCTAGGGTAAAATATCTAAGAGCCAATGGTCTTCTAAAAGTCTATAAAATTTCATGAAAATTACTTTACTCCTCTTCATAAATACCTCGTGTGAATTTATACCTAAATAAAATAGTGTGCTTCAACAACAAGAAAAACATGATTTTTATGATTAGAATAATAATAATTTTAAATGAACTGATTTATATCCTGGATTTTTCAAAATTTGTATCTGTATCAACTTGCTAACACCTTGTGTATGTCTTGTACATTACAATACAGATTACTTTGTAATATTGTGAGGAGATATTTTTCTCATTTATATTTACTTTTAAAAATTATAATGCTCCAACAAGAAAACAGAAAGGCAACCTACTAAATGGGAGAAGATATTTGCAAATGATGTATATGATAAAGTGTTAATTTCCAAAGCATATAAAGAAATCATAATAAATTAAAAATCCAATTAAAAATGGGCAGAGCACCTGAATAGCCACTTTTTTCCCCAGTCATATAGATGACCAATGGACACATGAAAAGATGCTAAAAAAATGAAGATACTCAACATCATTGATCATCAGGGAAATGCAAATCAAAACGACAATTAGATATGACCTCACACCATTCAGAATGACTCAGTATCAAAAAGACAGGAAATAACAAAGTTAGGCAAGGATGTGGAAAAGAAGGAACCCTCATACATTGCTTGGAATGTAAATTAGTAAAGTCAGTGTGGAAAAGACTATGGAGATTCCTCAAAAAAATCAAAATAGAAATATCATATCCAATAATTTCAGTACTGGGTATTTATCCAAAGAAGACAAAAACACTAATTCAAAAAGATATATGGAACCATGTATTTATAGAGCCTTATTTACACTAGCCAATATATGGAAGCAACCTTAGTGTACACCAAGAGATGAGCAGATAAGAGCATGCCATGTGTGTATACAATGGAATATTATGCAGCCATAGAAAAGGATGAGATCATGCCATTTATGACAATGTGGACAGTTCTAGAGAGTATTATTCTAAGTGCAATAAGACAGGCTGAGAAAGACACCATATGATTTCACTCATATGTGTTCTAGAAACAAATGAATAAACAAAAAGAAGAATCAGACCCATTAATACAGAAAACAAATTGATGGTTGCCAGAGAGGAGGAAGATAGGAGGATGGGCAAAATGGGTGATGAGGAGTGGCAGATACATCCTTCTAGTTGTGGAATGAATAAATCATGGGAATAAAAGTCATAACATCAGGAATATAGTCAATAATATTGAAATAGTGTTATATGGTGGCATGGTAGGTACACTTACAGTGAGTATAGCATAATGTATAAACGTGTTGAATCACTATGTTAAGTACTTGAAACTAATGCAATACTGTGTCAACAATACTGAATAACAAAAGTACTCCTACAAATCAACACAAAAGATCCCCAAACAATCCAATTTAAAAATGGGCAGAGGACCAGATAGACATATTTTCTATTGACATACAGATGGCCAGTGGACACTTGGAAAGATGTTCAGTATGTCTAATCATAAGGGAAATGCAAATAGAATCCACCATGAGATATTGCCTCACATCCCTCAGAATTACTAGTATCAGAAAGACAAGAAATAATGTGTTGAATATGTGGAGAAGAGGGAATCTTTGAGTACTGGTGGTGAGAAGGTCAATTGATACAATCACTATGGAAAACAGTATGGAAGTTTCTTAAAATTTAAAAATAGAAATTGCATATGATCCATTAATTCCACTACTGGGAATGTATGCAAAGAAAATGAAAAACACTAATTCAAAAAGATGTATACATTTCTATGTTTACTGCAGTATTACTTATAATAGTGAAGCTATAGAAGCAACCCAGGTATCTGACAAAAGATGAATGGATAAAGAAGACGTGGTGTGTATGTGTATGTGTGTGTACACAGACACACTGGAATATTAGCCATTAAAAAGAATGAGATCTTGCCATTTGTGACTATATAGATGGACCTAGAGGGTATTATGCTAAATGAAATAAGTCAGGCTGATGAAGATAAATACCATATGATTTCACTTGTATATGGAGCTTAAGGAACAAAACAAATAGCAGCAAGGAGGCAAGAGAGGAAAACCAAGAAGCAGACTCAACTATAGAGAATAAACTGACGGTTACAAGAGAGGAAGTTGGGGGAGGAGATGGGTTCAGTAGGTGATGGGGATTAAGGAGGGCACTTGTAATGGGTGCAAAGTGTTGTATATAAGTGATGAATCATGAAATTCTACAGCTGAAACTAATATTACATTGTATGTTAACTGAAATTTATTTATTTATTTATTTATATTTTATTTATTTCTAGGAGAGAGAGAGAGAGAGACAGTGTGAGCAGGGGAGGGTCAGAGAGAGAGGGAATCACAGACTGAAACAGGCTCCAGGCTCTGAGCTGGCATTCAGCACAGAGCCTGACGTGGGGCTCGAACCCATGAACCGCAAGATCATGACCTAAGCAAAAGTCGGACGCTTAACCGACTAAGCCTCCCAGGTGCCCCATATGTTAACTGAAATTTAAATAAGAACTTGGAAGGAAACAATAGTAATAATAAAAATTAAAATAAAAAAAAATGGCAGTTTCCAGAGGAGAGGTGTATGGAAGATATGTGAAATAGGGGAGGGAGATTAAGTAGTATAAACTTCCAGTTATGAAATAAATAAGTCATAGAGATGAAAAGCACAGCATATGGAATATAGCTCTTAATGTAAAACAACCTACAATTGCTATTTTATCAAAGTAATGTAAATGTATAAATATAGTTATACATTATATTATAATGTAAGTATAATTAAAATAAATGCCTACATCTATTAATTTATTTCCCCCCTTTATGCCTCTTTTATTAGCTTTTTTATTAGCTTTTTATTTTTAGCATTTATAAATGTTATATTTGATAGAGAAAGACAGAGAGCAGAGGAGAGGCAGAGAGAGGATATAAAACAGGCTCCATGGTGACAGCAGAGAGCCCAATGTGGGGCTTGAACTCAGGAACCATGGGATCGTGAGCTGAGCTGAAATGGGACGCTTAACCAGCTGAGCCATCCAGGTACCCTTTTCATGCCTCTCTTAGATAGTTACCTCCATTATCTCTATTTGAAGAAGGAAAAAATTGAGACACATGGAAGTTTATTTAGTTACAGTTAGTAAATGGCTATGTTCTGGTTATACATAGGCCTTTTAAATATAGAACCTGTGGCAGGTTCTCTTACACCAACCACCGAAAAGCTGTGCTGTAATAAGTAACAATCTCTCTTTTTCCTCTCCACCATCTGCTTAACGGAACAGCAGATGTAAAGCAGCAATGATGCATGAGTACATCTCCAACCACATTGGCCAGTCTGGTATACAGATTGGCAATGCCTGCTGGGAGCTGTATTGCCTGGAACGCAGTATCTGGCCCAATGGCTAGATGCCAAGTGACAGTACAATTGAGGGAGGATAGGACTCTTTCAACAACTTCTTCAGTGAGTTTGGTGCTGGCAAGCGTGTGCCCAGGTAGTGTTTGTAGATTTGGAACCCACAGTCATTGATGATGTACTCACTCCCACCTACTGTCAGCTCTTCCAGTTAATGATGCCATTAACTGTACCCGAGGGCACTAAAGAATTCATTGACCTAGGAATTCATTGACCTAGTCTTGGACCAAATTTGGGAACAGGTTGACCAGTGCACTGGTCTTCAAGGCTTCTTGGTTTTTCATAGCTTTAAAGGAGGAAATGGTTCCAGGTTCACAACTCCCTGCAGATAGAATGTCTATATTTCCATTATGACAAGGAATCCAAGCTGAAGCTCTCCATTTACCCAGATTCTCAGGTTTCCATACCTACACTTGCACCCTACAACTCCATCCTCACCACTACAGCACCCTGGAGCACTCTGGTTATACCTTCATGGTAGGCAGTAATGTCATGTATGACATCAGCCCTAGAAACCTCAGTATTGAGCACCCAACCTATATTAACCTGGATAAGCTGATAAGTCAGATAGTGTCTTCCATCACTGCTCTTCTTAGATTAGATTTGATGGAATCTGGTGGAGACCTGGCCCAAGTACGGTGAGAGTGTGGATACCTAACAGTCACAGCCATTGCAGAGGCCTGGGTTCACCCGGACCACAAGTTTGACCAGATGCATGCCTAGCATGTTTTGTTCCCTGGTATGGGTGATACCATGGAGGAAGGGAAGTTTTCTAAGACTCATGAAGATGTGGCTGCTCTTGAGAATTATGAAAAGGTAAGTGTGGATTCTGTTGAAGGAGACTATGAGGAAGAAAGAGAGGAATATACTGAAGTTAAAAATGTCACAGAAGTGCTGTTTTTACATGGAAGCATATTCTGTTCTAAACATTAAAAAATAATGATCTGATCATTTAGGTTGTATGTAGCAGTGTATGGTCTCATATACAATTACTATACTTTAAAATACAACACTTGTTACAAACCTGAACTGTTTCCATTTCTTTGATAGGTTTGAATAAAATATTCCCAGTCTTGAAAGAAAGTGAGAAAGAGAGAGATAACAGGAGGGAGGAAGGAAGAAATTGCTTTGATATAATTGACCCGTTCTTTCTTGTTTTTAAATATCCAGTGGTTTTGTAAAGCTGATAATAAAAATGCCTGTTTTGCCATCACTAGTTACTATTTTGCTTATACCCCCATCTTCCTCTTTCTTAATGAAAAACTATCTCTGCATCTTTAATATAATGTATAGAGCTATTTCTGGATTTTTCACTGTTGGGCATTACTTATTGACTCATAGAAGAGGAGGATTTCACTCATATAGTTTTCCCTTCCTTTGTGACTCCACATCTATAGCCATTCTTCTAAAACACTAATATCCAGTTTCCTGGTTAAGTCAAACTTCATTGTTTACATTTTTATAGTTTTACAGACATTGTTCTCAGTTGGGCCATTGTCAGAACTCTCACACTTCATTTTTGTATTAAAGACACTAACACTTCATTGCTTATATGAGTTTTTCTTTATCCTGGAGTTACCTCACTCTCTTTCATTGCTTTTTATTTTCCCCATTATGTATCACTAACTCAGGCACCCAAATGTTCTGACAGAACTGTACAGTTCTTTTCAGTATGGTCACATACTTCCTATACATCTATAAGGTTCATTATTTTCCCTTGATATATGCCTCCTAGACTTCTTTGTCCCCTGCTCCCACCTGGCCCATTTATTCAGAAAACCTGTGCATACGGCTTTGGAAAATTACTATTTTCACTATCCTGGGAATTTTCTTCCCCTGTCTTCTCTGTCAGATCCTCTTTATCTCATGTCTTCTCTTTTTAGTGTTTATTCTCTAAGTTTGATGGAGTATCTTCTCAAAGATCTCAGAAGTAAAAGACTTAAAGTCAAGCATGACTTGATTTTATACTGAATATACAGAGTAGATTTTATCACTCTTTAGTTTCCTAAGTTGATCTTGAGAAATAAGATGCAAATTTTATATGCAACCTTTTTTCTTCTCTGAAAGTTTCCAGGATCTGAATATAGGTCTCAAGTGTCACTATGATCATGTCTGGCTTGCTGTGATGTGTTGCTTCCTGTGTTATACGAAGTAATCAATGAGCCTGTGCAGTCTAGAAAACCATCTCCTTCAGGTCCGAGAATTTTTTCTTCCAATATCTTTCTATTATCTCCTTCTGGAACTCTTAATTGCTGGCTAAAATATTTTTATTATGAAATATTTATCTTTATCAGGGGTCAAAACATATTTTCTGCAAAAGGCCATATATTAAATATCTGAGAGTGGCGCCTGGGTGGCTTAGTCGGTTAAGCATCCGACTTTCGCTTAGGTCATGATCTCGCGGTTTGTGGGTTCGAGCCCCGCGTCGGGCTCTGTGCTGACTGCCAGCTCAGAGCCTGGAGCCTATTTCAGAGTCTGTGACTCCCCCTCTCTCTGACTCTCCCTTGCTCACGCTGTCTCTCTCTCTCTCTCTAGAAATAAATAAAACATTAAAAAAAATAAAAAAAAATAAATAAATACCTGAGGATTTGGGAGATCATAGAGTACTTGTCACAACCACCAGTTCTGTTCATAAAAGCGGTATTAGATTATACCGAAATGAATGAGCATGGTTGTGTTCCACAAATGTTTACTTACAAAAATGGTAGTGGACTGATTTGGTTAGCAGCCCATAGTTTGCCAACCGTAATCATGATCCACATCCATTTTACTGAAATCAGTCATTGATTTTTTATTGTATTCCAAATCATTGCTTTGGATTTCTACGCAGGATAACTCAGGTCGATTATTTGTCACCAACAGAACAAAACCAAAAATTGGAATCTTCCTCCCCATTGGTAACACAGTTTTTATCTATCTGTCTATCTATCTATCTATCTGTCATCTATCTATCTGTCTATCTGCCAGGTGTTTCAAATAAAGAACTGAATAATACTATTGGCGACGGCCTTCTAATTTTAGTGTGGACAAATCTCTTATCATGTTAGCTCTTAGTTTAAGGGGAATTCTTTTATTATTTCTAAATAGCTTAGTTAGTAACAGTGTGATTGAATTCCTTAATGACAGTATGATTGAAATTCCCAAAAGGTCATTGTGAATAGTTTTTCTAGTTGCCTGGCCATAATGTAGTGATTTTATGATAATAATTATTTAATTGACAGGCTAAGTCTAGTTCGTCATGATGTTTGATTTGAGTTGCCTAGAATTTATTTACAATTTTATTTAGGTTTAGGATTTATATTTATTTTATTATTACTATATAATCTTTTTTATATGTATAAATATATTTTGTATATATGTATAACTTTTGAGATGTGTGTGTATAAACTTGTGTATAAACTTATATTGATTGATTGAATCTATGCCCTTTGCATATGGAGCCTGTAGGATAAAAATACTAGCTCTTTTCACTGTAGGTGACCAATAATGGATACCGACTTACCAAATTACTTATATATTGTTTTGTTTTGTCAGCTCTTGTCAAGAAACATTTGAAGTCAAAGTTTATGAAGAGAAGGAAATTCAGTAACACAAAAGTAGACTGAGAAAACCATAAGTGGTTGTTGTTATAAATAGTAGGTGCTGGGTTAGGCAGCACTCAACACCTGCTATGGATAGGTCAAGGTAAATGGGCCAATAGTGCTGAATTTTATGCGGATTACCAATTCTTTTCTTTCTTTATTTATTTTTGTTTCTTTCTTTATTTTTTAATAGTTTATCGTCAAGTTGGTTTCCATATAACACTCAGTGCTCACTGGGCAGATTACCAGTTCTTATTCTTTTGTAAGGTTTGATTGTTCACCTCTTTCATTTTTTTTTTTTTTTATCTTCCTCATATCTTCATATAATAACTTTCTATTACCTGAATTAGGTTTTAGATATCCTGGCAGCTCAAAGGAACTTTCAAATGCAGGCACATATCAGGGGGACTTGGGTGGCTCAGTCAGTTAATTCTCTAGCGTTAGCTCAGGTCATGATCTCACTGTCCATGGGTTTGAGTCCTGTGTCAGTCTCTATACTGACAGCTCCGAGCCTGGAGCCTGCTTCATCTTCTGTGTCTCCCTCTCTCTGCCCCTCCCCTGCCCATGCTGTATCTCTGTCTCTCTCTCAAAAATAAATATTTAAAAAATTAAAATAAAATGCATACACAAATCATAATAGGTGCAATTACATTTTTTGAAAGTTTGAAAGAAATCACAATTAAGTTACTTTATCCCAGAGCTTTATTTGGATGCAATTTTTCAATTTTTCAATATTTTTTATAGTTTTTGGTTTATTCATATATTCTCTTTATTGAGTCAGTTTTATCCTTTTATATGTTTAGAAAATTCGTTAACCTTTTGAGATTTCAAATTAATTAGGCTGTATGTAGACTTAGTATTTCGCTAAGATATTCTGAATCTCCTTTACATAATCTTGGAAATGTTCAACCATGTACTCTTTTAAGTGTTGTAAGACTTGAAAATTGAGAATGACAATGGCTTTTATTGTCTCTGATAGTTAAAATATTCAGTCACCTGGAAACATTACAAAACTCTTTTGATGATTACCTGCCTCTATTACCTCAAACTTGAGGGTGGTTTCTCAATTGTTTCCTGGCTCATATAAATAGCAGTTTGACACAAACCTAGACAGATATTATTTAATTGGCTTAAGTACAAAAGCAATTATAGCATAAATTCACCTTGAAAACTATTAGAGAATTCTGATATTCCTCAACAGTTTAGACATGTTTGGCAAAGTGAGCTAAGAGAGCCTTGATTTTCCTCTGGTTTGTTTTGTTTCCATGTATATTTCTGAGTCTGAATTTTTGGCGCATATGACCATAAGAATAAAAGGAAACTGATTAAATAGAAATAGTACATTTCATTGCATTGCCATTCGCAGACTCTTCCACATTTACAAATACTTATATAAAATTCATTTTAGCATATTCTTTTTGAAAACCACTTTCGAATATAGTTAAAATTTACTTTTCTTTTATTGTATAACTTGTATTAATTTCCCTTTTTTCTTAAATGGTAATCATTTGTTTGATTTAAATAGTGTGTAAGAGAAATAAGCCTCTGTAATGCTGTTTCTCTATTATACATAAGTAATAATTGAATTTCAAAGAAGTAAAACATTTCATGAAAAATTTTATGACCTAGAAGATTATATGGCCTTCCCCTCCCACCCACCGGGAGAAAATGTTAATTAGTTGATTCCCAAAGAAGAAGGACTCATGAAGTTTTAGAATCACTGATGAACTTTGTGAGTCTTTGAAAATGTCCACTTTGCTTAAATATTTTAGCTTACTTTGCTGTCTAATCAATATTAGCTAACACTTGAGTAAATGAGAGTAGTCTTAGTAGTAATTATTGCCTCATTTTTTATTAATAGAAATGTCTCTGGCTTTCACTATTTAGCATGAATTTATGATTATAAATTATATTAAGTAACATTCTTGTATTATATTTTACTAAGAGTTTTCTGTGTCTTGTAATCAGAAATGGATGGTGATTTCTGTTATAAAAATTACATTCCTCTAAATCAAGATTTTTTTCCTCCTTTGAACTATGTAAAGACTGAATCATATTCATAGATTTCCCAATAAACATTCTTAAATTTCTAGGATAAAGAAACAGAAATCATCATAAGTCAGCCATAAAAAAATCTTTTCATCCATGATATATAGCATCAGCATAGGATTAGTTTTATGTCTTTTTACATCATTCATAGTATAAAACAAACCAACTACTAGCTCATTTGACCAAGAGCAAACAGAAGAGGTCATAAATATTCAAAATAAGAAATAACAAGGGGGAGGGGCGCCTGGGTGGCTTAGTCGGTTAAGCGTCCGACTTTCGCTTAGGTCATGATCTCGCCGTTGGTGGGTTCGAGCCCCGCATCTGGCTCTGTGCTGACTGCCAGCTCAGAGCCTGGAGCCTGTTTCAGTCTGTGACTCCCTCTCTCTCTGACCCTCCCCTGCTCACGCTGTCTCTCTCTCTCTCCTAGAGATAAATAAAAACCATTAAAAAAAAAAAAGTTAAAAAAAAAATGAAATAACAAGGGGGAATAACCGTGAAACATAAGAAATATAAAGAGATACTTCAGAAATCTCTATTCAAACAGACTTGAAAGCCTAGATGAAATGGATAATTTCCTATAGAAAGGCAGATTACCCAAATTAACCCCAATAGAGTTAGACAGCTTAAACCAATTTCCTAATAAAGAGAATTATGTAGGAACTACCCTAGAAGCACTAGTCTCATATGATGTCATAGAAGAATTCACCAAACCTTCCAAAACCAGATAGTCTCATTGTTCCATAAATCATTTTAGAGCAATGAAAATGAGGAAGGACTCAAACCCCTATAAGAAAGGAAGTATGCGGGGCGCCTGGGTGGCTTAGTCGGTTAAGCGTCCGACTTTCGCTTAGGTCATGATCTCGCGGTTTGTGGGTTCGTGCCCCGCGTCGGGCTCTGTGCTGACTGCCAACTCAGAGCCTGGAGCCTCTTTCAGTCTGTGACTCCCTCTCTCTCTGACCCTCCCCTGCTCACGCTGTCTCTCTCTCTGTCCTAGAAATAAATAAAAATATTAAAAAAAAAAAAAAGAAAGGAAGTATGCATTAATACCTTAGGCTCCATCTTCTGTCTTCCCACAGTTTTTCATCATTTGCCTTTGTTGCCATAAGCTCATTGATGGGGTGGCAGCGACATGTTAGTGTGGAAGATCATATGTTGCTAGTTGGTAGATTATTTTTCTCTTTTACTCAGAGCTATCTTAAAGCCTCAGCATGCTCTGTGATCAGATTATAATGAGGGCATAATTTGTGTAGAATGTAATTTTCCATTCTCATTGTATTGCTTGGTGATTATTACTAGATATAGGTACATTGACTAAGTTTGGGCTCATTTTCATTGGGTATATTGTGTTATTGTTCCATTGTTGACATGTGGTTTTATTCCTTATGTCTTTTTAATACACGTACATGCTTACATATAATGAGACTTCTTTGGTCAATTACTGCTTTTTACTTTGAATGCTACTTTGATTCATATTTATAATTCATCATCTTTATTTTTCATGATATTCCTTTATAGCTTTTTCACTGCTTTTATTTTTAGAGTTTCTAGGTCAGAATACCTATTTCATAAAGTTTGATGGGAGATTAAATGATTCTATATGTATATAGAGAGAGAATCACTTAAAATAGTAACTAACACAGTTGCCTTGGTGGCTCAGTCGGTTTAGGATCTGCCTTCGGCTCAGGTCTTGATCTCATGGTTCGTGAGTTCCAGTCCCACATCAGGCTCTGTGCTATGCATGCAGAGCCCACTTCAGATCCTCTGTCCCCCTCTCTCTCTGCCCTTCCCCTGCTTGTTCACGTGTGCCCTCAAAAAGAAAAAAAGGTAACTAACACATATTATGTTATTATTTTGTTTCCAGTAAATAAAAAAAAAAAAACATAATTAGATTTTAAAAGTCCTGTGTGAGATTTTTAATGTTGTTATGGATGTAAGCTGGAATATCTCATGCATGGTGGGTGACAGAACCCGCTTGACTCCTGGTCTTTTAGCTGCTTGCTCTACTACTGCTACCATGGCAACTAACTCCATGGGATCATTCTGTTCTGCGTATCTGAGGCTAATGCCCAGAGGTTTATGATACCCCCACCACTTCCATATAAAATACCACACCACATGGCAAGAAACTGACTTCCCCAATGGTTGTCAAAGGACCACATAATACAAGTTGAAAGTCAAGAAGAGTAACTTCCCATGTTGTGAAATTTGACTAGCAGGAGTTGGGGACAGAAATACAAAGAAGATAAACTACCTTTTCCATGCTTCCCAATGTAATTTTCTGAAAAACAGTGTTTGCCAAGCTTGCTTAGAACTACACAGCGTGGCTGAGTTAATGTGCCTTTATGAAACAGTGGCTGTCCACTGTGTTTTGCATCCTGTCCTAATTGTATGATCTCCATTGCATGATGAATTCCTGAAACACTCATGGCTTAGTAACATAAGGACATGAAGCTCATAGATGGCAGTTTAGACTTGTGTTTACTCATTGTCGCATGGTCAGATTATCTCCTTCTAGAAAAGCTCATGTACTGAGGGATGTTTTTTTCCAAGCAGAATCTTTTCTGTATCACGATGGACATGTTTTAACACCAGATTTTTAGGGATCTGCATTGCATCTCACCTGTTGGGGCTTGCCAAAGACTCTATTCAGCATTCTAGTCCCCAAGGAAAACTCCAGTCCTGTTAAAAGTACCAGATACTATAGTTTGATTGGCAGGAAAACAACCTACAGTTTGGTTTGGATTCAGAGCCCTCTTTTCCCCTGGGATTAACTCACAGTTAACAACCTTACACAGTTTGTGATAAATGAGGCAGAACATGATTCTCAAGTGTATTATATACTATTTCAAAATCTAAGAAGATCTAAAACTGTTGTGCTTATTTTTTAGTGGTGAGAAGTACACATTACAAAAACTTGCTCTTTGTCATAGAAATGACATTTCAGAACATCCCAGACCATAATATCCAGACCCCCAGATTTTGCCAAAGCCATAAATCCCTCAATATCTACAGAGTTTCCCAAATGGTGTGCTAGTAGATGTTTATTAGTCTGTTCTCTCCAAATAATAATAATAATAAAAGTATTCATTGTTTAGCTTTGTCATTTTTTTTTTCATGGAAATACTCTCACTACAGCTGAATTCAGACTATCATAGGGGCGTCCCTAAATCTGTGCTTGGGAAGAGATATACACATTTGGATCTCACAAGCTGTTGCATGCCAGCTCCAGCAACTATCTTGTGTATTCTGCACAACGGATTACTAGGTTTTCCATGGCACTTGAAGCATTCTGCTCATGAGAATCAACATGGCGTCAGTGACAGTAGATTGTGTGCTATAATCTGTAGACCATGTGTGATGTTTTATGTCATATCAAAGAATAGCAATATGTGTGGGTATCTTATGACAAGAAAAGTCACTTGAATTCTACATTGAAGTTGCGCTGCTGGCCTCAATGTGTAAAGGCAAACTGCTTTTGGCCTCCTCATCATAGAACTCAAGAATTTTTTTTTTTTTTTTTTTTGCCAACTCAGTTGCTACGTACCAAGTGCTGGTGTCTGTGCTTATTTGAGTCATTCCATATCAAATATGGCATTTTCAAGTAAGATTACTATTTTGATAAGTTTAAGGTAGATCATCATTATCTACCATGATTTATAAGGTAATTAGCCACAGGCCATATTAGTAAATGGAAGAGGATGTAATGGTAAGTGCCACCCTGAATTCTTCAGTATTTTTTTTAAAGTTTATTTATTTTTGAGAGAGAGAAAAAGAGAATGCAGAGAAAAGGGAGACCAAAAATCCCAAGCAGGCACTGTCAGTGCAGAGCCTGACGTGGAGCTCGAACTCATGAACCATGAGGTCATGACCTGAACCAAAATCAAGAGTTGGATATTTAACCAGCTGAGGCACCCAAGTTCCCCTTCTTCAGTCTTTTTATGCGGGTGCACTGCTAATTGCTGTTATATATTGATATATTGTATAAGTAAAACCAAATACAGGCATATCAAAATTGATTTTTACTTTGATTATGAATGATAGTTATTTGGAAAATATTCCTGTGGCTTAAGAAATTTGTCATGTAGCTACTCTGAAATAATGAGTTATAAACAAATTGTTTTATACATTAATTTTTTGTAAATATAATTCTTTTCAAAATATTTCATCTTTATTTTCTTGAAGGTGTTCAAATGATAAGCTTTCATTTTGTCAAGTGTCATATATATCAGCAAAGAACACATTCAAGTGTCAAACTCAGTGAGTGTTCACCAAGTTGAATACACACAACAGTGTGACTGGTCAAGAGACAGAGCATTGCCAGAATACCAGAAACGCCCCTTAGCTATGTCATTACACTTAGTGCTGCCTCATAAGGGTAATTGCTATCTGACATCTAATAGCATAAATTAGCTCTGCCTTCTCTTGTTATCAATATAAATAGAACTATGCATTATGTACACTTTTATAGCTGCCTTTTTTTGCCATTAAGAAATTTTACTTCTTAAACTTACCAATCTGTTGCATATAGTTGCAGATCATTTGTTCCTATTATTTGGTATCCCATTGTAAGGATATTCCATTTTTGTCTTCTAGTGATTTATAAGCAACAATAAGGAGTTGACTACCTTTTCAAATATGTATTGACTTTTTAAATAGCTGGAATCTTCTGTGAAATGTCTGTGCAAGTCTTTTTGCATATTTTTCTCTTGGATTTTCTGTCTTTTATAATAATTTTATTTTGGATATCATTTATTTCATGGATGTATATACTGCCAATATTTACCCTATGGGTTGCTTTTGTCCTCTATTATTGGTGTATTTTGACAAATATTAAGATGGTGATAAAAGTTTGATTAAGATAGGATCCCTAAAAATATTAGCATGTCTTCCATCCTTCCCTATTTATTCTCTCAAAGTTTTGATTTCATTCCTTGATCTGATGAACATATACTTCTTATCAATTTTTTAAGTATATTTATTTATTTTGAGAGAGATAGAGAGAAAGAGTACATGAGCTGGGGAGGGGCAGAGAAAGAGGAAGAGAAAGAGAGAGGGGGAGGGAGGGAGAGAGAGAGACAGAGAGAGAGAGAGACAGAGAGAGAGAGAGAGAGAGAGAGAGAGAGAGAGAAAATATCCCAAGCAGGCTTCTCACTGTCAGTACATAGCACCACCTGGGGGCTCAAACTTACAAACTGTGAGATCATGACCTGAGCCGGAATCAAGAGCTGGATGCTTAACCAACTGAGCCACCAGGGTACCTCTTTACCAATTTCTTTTAGGAAATGTTTCTAGCACTGAGTTTCTGTAATTTGATTTATCAGACCAGACTGATATGGTCAAGGAAGACTTTTTTCATTTTTCTCTTTAGGAAGACCATTTGAATACTAAGTAGTTTTTTACTAAAGTGGTTAAATTTTCAAATGTATCCATTTTTACTAAACTGGCATAATGTTGATATTGTAATCAGTAATGATACCAACTAATTTCTAAATGTGAACATTTTTGCAAATTCTTTCACTTCTTAAGTTTAGTCTTTTCAAGGGATAATCAAGTTATTTTAATTGTTCCCACTTTTTTTATAAATAGATGAGTTATCAGTTATCTTTTTGTTGTTAAATACATATACATATGTGTGCATCATGTAATAACACGTATAACATACACATCATTTAAATAGTGATTTGCTGGAGGAAAAGACACGATGTTTCTGGCCTGAAGAATATTTAATTTCAGGTGTGAGCTTGACAGCATTTATTACTGTGATTTGCACAAGCATGTAAGAGTAACATACAAAGGATGTTGAATTTCTTCTAAGCAAAGGCATTGATATTAAGACTCTTACTTCTACACAAACACATATAACTACCTTCCCCTTGACAAAATAAGCCAGAAAATTGTGGGAAGGGCCAACTAGAGCTATTTGTTATTCCTTAAAGTAGCATTAAGAATAATCATTATTAAAAGAAATCATTTACTCATAAGTAGGAGTGAGAATAAAATAGAATAAGGGGAATAGTAGTATCAGTATTACTATGATTTTGCAACTTTAAAATTCCTACAGCATTTCCAAATAGCCTAAGATTTTCTTTAAATTGCTTTGAAGTAGTTCTGCTGTGACTTCCTTTTTTTAAATGACTAAGTGATTTAAAACAAAAATAAGCATTTCTTTGAATTAATTTTTAGTTTCAGGTCATTCCTTAGAAAACATCTTAGATAACATCTTTCTTTTTCTTCCTCTATTCTTTGAACTGGAAATGTTTAACTAAGGCCAAATATGTTCTCAGATTCATTAAAATCACATTTTTCCCCTGTGTTTTTCAACTTGTTTAGATACAGGTAATAAAATCATTAAAGAATGGAGACATGATACCATTTTTTACCATTGTCTAATATCAGCTACTTGTCTAAAATGAAGAAGTAGTCCTTTCAAATAAAACTCATATATGTATGTATAAGTATATATATATATATATATATATAGATGTGTATACATATACATACATATACACACATATATATGTATATAATTTGTTTCCAAAAATAAGGAAAATACAGCTGGAAGTAAATGGATTGAAGAAAATATACAACTCATTTTTTGTCAAATTCATTCAAGTCAAAGGGCCAAATGGAGCCAACAGTCATCAAGAGAAAGGGAGGGAAGTGAAGAGGCAGAATTAGCTACAACTCATTATGCAACAAAGCAATGGCAAAAAGTGGGGGTGCCCTCTGGAGGTGAGTTAAGGTACTTACTATCCCTCTTTTTATAGGAGATTGCGACTGGACTTCCTGTCAGATCATGGTGTTTTTGTGGGTGGATACTTCCTGATTTCCATGATATAGAAATGTCTGTAATATGTCCTCCCAAGAAGAGTGATGGTATAAATGCTCACATGATTATACCAATCTTGATATTTCATACCTAAGTATTTTTTGAATATTTCAATCTGGTAATTCTGGTAGAGTAAATATAGGTGATTTTTTTCATTTGGTAAATGGAGCAGTATATTTAAATTAATCTTAGTTTAATACCTCCCTTCTTGAACGTTCCAAACAAAGCTTTCTGCATCTAAGGGTATATTTCAGATACTTGTATCCCTTTAGACATAGGCTGTTTCTTGGTGACACTGACATGTTTCAAATATGTTTACACTTATAAAAACAACATCAATGAATTATGACCTTACTGTTTAACACAGCCGTCTTTTCTTTCCTAACTCTATCCTTTGAAGACAGGATGCACAATTATTTTGTTTTTCTTCAAACTCTTAAGTGTTACATAAAGACCCTTCTGTAAAAGACTGCTGGGCCCAAAACTACATTTTGTTGTAAATCCTTAAAATTTCTCTAATACTTAATACAATTTGTGCAAACTACAAATATCAGCAAGGAAAAAAAAAGATCACTAGAAAGAATTATAAACTCCTCAAAAACCCAAAGCAACCTGCCAAACGTTCTCTTAGTCTAAACATCGAATTCTCTTTATTTTAACTAACAAATTGCTTTATTGCTATTTGTACAATATTTGTACAGAAAATTCATGTACAGAAAAAGTTCTCTTCACTCTTATACTCAGACACCCAACAGGAATGTGGCAGAGGATGAGGTTTCTTTTTCATTTAGTAAATCCATTCCATGAAATAAAATTTTGATAAGCCTGGTTTTAGCCATAGTTTACCTTCTTTTCTGCCTCATCCAAAATAACATAAAAATAAATGGCAAAATTTCTTTCTAGGCAAATTTGGATTGATTTTATGTGACGGGGCTTTCATTGTAATATTATGGTATTTTATAGAACAAGGGCATATGGTCCTTTTCTTTAAGAGAATTTCAGGGTGTGGGTAGCCAAAGATGGAAAGAGTGGTGCCGAGTTTCTATTTTCAGAAGTTGTGCCATTTAGCATTAGTGTGTTCTTCTCCACCACTCACTTGCTGACTGCCACTATCTGACAGACCTAGTTCACATTATGTAGTAAGAGGAGTGACCAATAGCATCAGGGAGGGTAAAAATACTTACAATCAATGCAGGAGAACAGTTGTGCCCCTGAGCATATACCTGAGGGATTGCTTCTCTCAGCTGTATCTTGGCTGAGTGTCTTATATTTTTCAGGTATATTTTAGATGGACTTGATACTTAATACCAAATAGCTATGGCTTTTTGTAGATCTAAAAGAACAAAAAATTTGAATTTCCTTATCTTAAAATGTTACAAGTGATCATTAAAGCTACCAATCCCAAATAGCTTTGCTATATCAGGCACAAAAATAATCTTCTTCAATTCTTTGTAACATTTTTCTGATAACAAAGTAATATAAAATAAATGTATACTTTAAAAAGATATAGAAATTAGAATGTCAAGCCTACCTTCTCGAAAAAGTTTCCAAAATATAAAAACTTGACACACACACACATATATATGTATATATGTATATATATACATGAAATGCATGAAATGAATATTTCAGTGATTTTCTAATTCTCCCATGAAGGAACAAGTAGGGTGTTAAGCATGGTTGCCACTGAAACTAGGTATTTATAAGCATTTTAAAAGGAAGTCTTAGAATAAGAGTTCCATTTTAGATATGAAACTTGTTAATGTCTTATAGGATAATAAAATCAAATTGGGCTTATCTTTTCTCCTGTTCAAAAATCTACAAGTTACTATCCCACTTTATAGTGTTTTGACCTTTCATCAAATAGCAAAAAGCAATGTCAAACAGAGGCATATTCTTCTAGAGAATTTAATAACCTTATCTGTGAAAACAGTGCTCCAATATAAGATTGAAAGAACATCATGTACTTTTTTTTTGCCTATTTTCCGTATTTTGACATTTTTGTTAAGAGTCCCCCAGTTTTTATAAATAATCTCCAAAAAGTTTTCTTCATCACAAAGATTGAACACATTACGGTCAGATTGCTTGTTTATATTGTTACAGTAAGAGGTATTGATTAACAGTCTGCACACAATTTTGAACAACTACTAAGCATCTACCAACTCACTCTCTTTAGGATTTTCATACAGATGTTCAGTTTTGGGTTTTTATAAGCTCACATTATCTGTTCTTTTATACTCAGTCCAGGAAACCAGGAATGAGAAAGTCTCTCCTATGAATTTGGGGAATTTCTACTGTATGAGGTATGTAATGTCTGTTAAGGTCTCTAGTCTATCAGGAAGGGCCTTCCTGAATGAAGATGTTATAGATGTGTAACAAGTATGTTTGACACTTTACCTGACAAGCCTCTATTAGCATAGACACCACGTGGAAATTCATTCCTTAAGAGTCCACTTGCCATGTTCTCATCAAATGAGTAGCATTCTCAGTGCTACACTTTAGATATGCTCTTGGATTCACTGTTGATATCTCCAAATATATTTTAGTAAGAAGAAAACATTTTATTTGACCTCTATAAATAACTATATTTTTATGAAAAGTGCAGAAACTCAGAAGTATTTTTTAAATTAAAATTTTTTTTTTTAATTTCTGAGAGAGAGAGAGAGAGAGCAAACAGAGGAGGGTCAGAGAGAGAGAGGGAGATACAGAATCCGAAACAGCCTCCAGGCTCTGAGCTAGCTGTCAGCACAGAGCCCAATGCAGGGCTGGAACCCACGAATCTTGAGATCATGACCTGAGCTGAAGTTGGACACTTAACAAACTGAGCCACCCAGGTGCCTCTCAGTAGAAGTATTTGTTTCTGAAGCATGAGGGGTAAAAGAGACTAGCAAATTGACTTTTGATACAGATTAACAGGAAGAGAATGAATATACTAATATACGCATTAGAAAATAAAACAGTGAAATGAAATCAATAATATTGCAAATATATAACCACAATTAAATTTCTTTATTAGTTTTGTCCAAGAGATTAATTCTTTTACTGAGTTTTAGGTCAGTTGTCAGTTTTCACCTAAAGCTTTTTACTTCTGGATGAAAAAACAAAAATGGGCACTTGGGTGGCTCAGTCAATTCAGCATCTGACTCTTGATTTTGGCTCATGTCATGATCTTATAGTTCATGAGTTTGAGCCTCACATGGGCTCTGCACTGTCAGAGTGTAGCCTGGTTGGGATTCTCTCTTGCCTGTCTCTCTCTGCTCTCTCTCTCTCTCTCTCTCAAAATAAAATAAATAAACTTTTTAAAAAATGTAAATAAAAAAAAAATAAAGAACATTGCCAGATCACCTGACTGGGTCTCCTGTTAGAGTCTGGCTGCTATCCGAATAATGTCAACTATAAGCTTCAAACTCTGTAACTGCAAGTGTACTTTTTGAAGTTATCAAGAGTTATCAGTAGTTAAAAACACCTGATATATTGCCTTCCATAGGCATATCTTTCTTTGTTGAGCACAAAAACTTATTCTATAGCCTATTAGAGAGACTTCAACAAGCATGAGATAATAGCAAAACACATGTGCTGATGGGACTGAATGGCTGTGCTTAATTTATCACAGAACCAATGATATCACTGTGGAGAGGAGTGAGGTTCTTTACTGGGGTACACCATATAACCCACTCATAAGAATTTTATCACTGTTGTCTCTGAGAACATACTAAAGACAGCGAGGGCATTGACAAATCTTTAGGACCTTCAAATCCATTTTGCAAACCGTAGAATCTCTGATAGATTTACATTATTCACAGTCGGCTAGTTTAAAATTGTCCTTTAGTTTGAAATCTCTTTCCATATATCTTTTATAGTAATGTTAAGTTAGTTAAGAAATATGAAGGATGTTAAATGAATCTATTATTTTCTCATATTTCTCTTTCTTTTTTTTTTAATGTTTATTTTTGAGACAGAGAGAGACAGAGCATAAGCAGGGGAAGGGCAGAGGGAAAGGGAGACAGAATCTGAAGCAGGCTCTGGGCTCTGAACTGTCAGCACAGAACCTATGTGGTACTTGAACCCACAAACCATGGGATCATGACCTGAGCTGAAGTCGGAAGCTTAACCAACTGAGCCACTTGGGTGCCCCTCATATTTCTCTTTTGATAAGGTAAAAGAACAAGATGATTTATGATTTCCTGAAACCCTGTGAGATCTCTAAACTTTGAGTTTAGATGTAAAAGACATACAGTTTTTTTTCCCCACTAAATTCAGAGCCTGATTCAGAGATACACAAAATAAAAAAAATTGGTGAAGATTTGTTCACTTGATTAAAACAGGATCCTGGGTTCTTAAGAAAAAGTAATCAATATGGCAATATGATATTGTAAATAATCCAAGGAGAAGAAACTTCAGCTCCTTTATTTTTATTTATTTATTTATTTAAAAAAATTAATGTTTATTTATTCTTGAGAGCGAGAAAGTCAGTGTGAACAGGAAAGGAACAGAAAGAGAGGGAGACACAGAATCTGAAGCAGGCTCCAGACTCTGAGCTGTTAGCACAGAGCCTGATGTGGGGCTCGAACCCACTAACTGTGAGATCATGATCCAAGCTGAAGTCTGATGCTTAAGCTCTGAGTCATCCAGGCGTCCCAGCTTCAGCTCCTTTAGATACAAAAATAAATACCTTTCCATGTTTTAAAACTCAACTACGTGATGAAGGCAAAACAAAGCACAGAAAATTATTGAGTGATTCTGATGAAGTTTGAAAACTCAGCTGTTTTAGGGGCGCCTGGGTGGCTTAGTCGGTTAAGCGTCCGACTTTCGCTTAGGTCATGATCTCACGGTTCGTGGGCTCGAGCCCCGCGTCCGGCTCTGTACTGACTGCCAGCTCAGAGCCTGGAGCCTGTTTCAGATTCTGTGTCTCCCTCTCTCTCTGACCCTCCCCTGCTCACGCTGTCTCTCTCTCTCCTAAAATAAATAAAACATTAAAAAAAAAAAAAAAACTCAGCTGTTTGAGCATAAACTTTGTTTTAATCCCCCTTGTTAACACATGACTAAATACTTGATTATTACCCTAATGAATAAGAAAATTCAGTGTTTCATTAGCATGTGTCACTAGAAAATTCATAGCTCATTTTAAAATATATTATTAATGAGGTCCTCAATACTAAAATAATACCAAATTTTTAACATATTTATTTGCTTCTCTTTACATGAATTATTTGCAGGTAGATCATTCCCAAGATAAATAAAATTAATGTATCTCAAGTCCTCTAAAACTTGCTAAACATACTCAAGAATTTCCCTCTACTTGACTTTTGTATACTCTGAAACTACCTGACAAATTTACATTAGGACAAAACTACTATCTTCTTTTATTTTAAAATCAAAAACTTAATGTACAGACTTGTTTTTCCAGGCCATTAACATTCCTCTTGTAAGTACAAACACAAGGATTGTGAATTTTTTGAAGTCATATTTATTTTGAGCAAGAGAGAGCACACGAACAAGAGAGGGACAGAGGGAGAGAGAGAGCGACAGCTCTCTGCCTCTGCTGTCAGCACGGAGCCTGATGCAGGGCTCCATCTCATAAACCATGAAATCATGCTCTGAGCTAAAATTATGTCAGCTTCTCAACCGACAGAGCCACCTTGGTTCCTCTTAATTATGACTTTTAATCATAAAAGCTCTATTGCAAGGAGAAAGCTGGGATGCAGTGATTGATAGCTGACTGCCAGTGTCAATCAGTTGACAGACCAAAAAGGCTCATGAATAAAACAGAGATCACCTACTAATACCAAATTCTTTTTATTCCTTCTTGAAGTGACTAAATGGACATACATGTTTATTAACTTGATGAAAAGTATGGCAATTCTGTAACATACTAAAGTAACAAGTAAAGGAATATATATAATATATATATATTTATTTATTTATTTATTTATTATATATATATTATATATTCCTTTACTTGTTACTTGTTATATTATATATATGAGAGAGAGAGGGAGATAGTATATCTATATAGATATAGATACATAAATGTATATATAAATATAAATACATATATATGGATGCATATATACATATATATTAATTAAAGGTTAGTATTCAATGTTTCTTAATATTTCACCAGGCAACTAAATATTAGTTGTCAATTACTTGGTTTACTATTAGTCTATGCCTTTAAGTTAAGGAAAGATATTGTATTTTTTTTAAGTTCTTATGCCCAAATGTCACAGAACACTTATCAATTCCTAATTAATAATTAACACATCTAAATTTGTAAAATACTAGTGTATTTAAGATTCTAGAAATTCAGTTGTTTTGTTCCCCTAGGTTCCCTAATTCTTGGAATCCCTAATATGTATTATGTATTTTATATGTATTATGTATTTATATTTACGTATGTTATATAACATAAATCATAAAACAAAAATAACATAAATCCCTGACTTATGTTACCCTTGTCAGTCTCTATAAACTAACTAAACGAAGCTTATTCAGGTTAAGAGCTGTTATAATTCGATGTATTGACACACTACAAAAGAAAGATTTTGAACTCACAACGGTATAGGTGTTTCCCAGTGAAAGCCACACAGATACATAGTCAGCTAGCAGGTTTAGCTCTGCGGCACAGCCAGTTTTTAAATGAATATAGAAAGGGTGCCTGGGTGGCTCAGCCAGTTAAGCGACCAAATCTTGATTTGAGCTCAGGTCATGATCTCATGGTCCATGAGTTTGGGCCCCTCATCTGGCTCTGTGCTGATGGTGTCAAGTCTGCTTGGGATTCTCTCTCTTCCTCTCTCTCTGTCCCTCCCCTTCACATGTGTTCTCTCTCTCTCTCAAAATAGATAAATATTAAAAAAAAAAAAAAAGAAAAAAAATACAGAACAGCAACAAATAAATCAGGGTTGCAGATCTCAGAGGACTGCCCCACCCCCCCACCAAGAGGGCAAGACTGAGTTAAGCTCACAAATAGAAAAGGCACAGAAAATAAAGAATTAAATAGCCAGATTTTGATCATCTCTTACCTGACCAAAAAAAAAAAATCGATCCTCATCATGTCAGTGGAGATCACCAAAGTTCAGATCATAAAACCCGAATCCCAGTCACTACTACCAGCCAGTGAGGAATGAGTTATTGGCCATACACGAATCAGAACCAGAACCAAACTTCATCAGAATCCTGAAACAAAACCAATACAGAATTGAGAGAGAAATAAAGTAAAGTGATTAATAAATATTTGAAGAATATCAATATGCTCATTGGCTTCAGAAGCAAATTACCTCAACATTGACAAATATAATACAATGGGTTTTTAAAATTTGAGCAATACATTTTTTTTGAAAAATTTTTATTAAAGTCTAATTAACATACAGTATTATATTAGTTTTACGTCTACAATATACTGATTCAACAATTCTGTATATTACTCAGTGCTCATCATGATTACAATAAGTGTACATTTGTTTGCATCAAGTACGCTATTTATTTAAAACTGATAGACATCTTAAAGCTCATACCATCCTCATCCCAAACAATAAGAGTCTCTTAATCCCCTTTATCTGTCTCACCCATTTATCTACCCACCTACCCTCTACTCGCTGTATTTGTGTTGGTTTTTTTGGGGGGGAGGGAGGGGATTGTTTATCCCTCTTTATCTTTATGTGTTTTGTTTCTTAAATTCCACATATGAATGAAATCCTATGATATTTGTCTTTCCCTGTGTGACTTATTTCACTTAGTATTATATACTCTAGGTCCATCAATGTTGTTGCAAATGGAAAAAGCTCATTCCTTATGTGGCTGGGTAATACACATACATACACATACACACACATACGTACGCACACACGCACACACACAAGTCACATCACATTGCACCACATCTTTACCCAGTCATCGAGCCACTGTTGCTTCCCTATCTTGGCTATTACAAATAATGCTGTAGTTAACATAGGGGTACATATAACTTTTCAAATTAGTGTTTCCATTTCCTTTGGGTTAATACCCAGTAGTGTAATTACTGAACCATATGATAATTTTTTTAAAATTTTTTGAGGAGCCTCCATATTGTTTTCCACAGTAGCTGCACAAACAGTATCACCAGCAGTGCACGAGGGTTGGCTTTTTTCTACATCCTGACTAACGCTTGTTATTTCTTGTCTTTTTTTTATCCTAGCCAGTCTGACAGGGGTATGGTGATACCTCATTGTTAGGGTCGTAAAGTGATTTGTTTTGGACCTAAACCAGAATAGCAAGTGCATATGAACCTGCTTCTGACTTTCAACTCCAAATTCAAGTCTTTTCTGACAATAACTTCAGTTGCTTTTTCAGCACTATATTGTTTACGCTGAAAATGAAACTGTTGATACCTGTCTGAACCCAGTTCTCTTCTTCATCATCACTGCCATCTTTGTTCACAGTTCAGAGGACAATGACCTGCTTGAGGGGCTGTGTGTGGTATATACTATACAGATGTATGGGACTCCAAATTTCAGATTTGATATTTTTTTCACACTGATATTGATAATTAGACTCTCGATGTCTCTTGTCTCCTTACTCTATAAAATGGAAAATTGTTCAACTACCTGTTCAGTTCCATGCCAGCTAGATTATTCTGTTCTATTAATTGGTTATTACTATACTACAAAATTGAATTCAAAAACAAAATGATAGATCTTATTTGTCAACCAGGAGATTCCCAGTCATGGTCCATTATGGCAAGCTCTTTATTTCTGTATGTTTTACTATGCAGATGAATGTCTAAGGTGTACTTAATAAAATGATATATCTTCAGCTTAGATGGAAGCCTCAAAGGGAGAAAATCATTTATAAAATCATAGCACTTAAATATGCTGGAGAATACCTTGAATTGTGTATAATTAGCCGAAAGATCAATGTTGACCTTTTGTAAAATTACTGTCTCCAAAACAGTAAAGATAAATCATTTATTTATAAACAGCTAATATGCCAAAATTACAGACTTTTTCATGATTTTTGTTACAAATTTGAGATTAAAAATCCCTCAAATCTTACAAAGTTTATACTTTTAATGTCTTGAATTGCTAGTGTTTTGGACAAGAGTATTTCTTTTCACAAGACTCATTGAGATAATGTTAACATGACAAGTCAAATAGAGGTGCATGCTTAAAACATGCTTGGAAAGGTGCAGCATTTTAGAGTAGTACTCTTCCAAAGCTTGGAAAAAAAGTGTCTCTCATAAAAACAGATGTGCATATCTTAAATTTCCCCATATGCATTTTTTCACTAGACAGAAAAAATCTATATGCCATAAATATATAAGCAAATATAATATAAATTGAGACATCCATTTTTATCAGATTAAGAAAAAACATTGCTTACTGAGAAACTGTCTATATGAAAAATTTTCCTAGAAAACACAACATTTGCGTAAGGACCATTTGGAAAATTGAGTGTTTAGAGAAGGCGTCATCAGCTGCATTCACAACATGGATATGTTGTCAACAAGGATTTGTTTTCATTCCTGTTTGACAGCAAATTAATCCTACGGCCTCCTCAGTGCAGAGCAATTCCCTGTGAAGCCGATGAGGAAATGTACAAGCTTACATTCACAAGATTCAGATGCAATTACAATTTATTTGCCCATATTTCTAATTTATCTCATGACGAAACTTTCTCCTATATGTAGAATACATAATATGCCCACTCTGTAACAGTTCTTATTATTTAGATATGTATTTGTGATGGATTTGCTATGACCAGATTTTAGATTCCTAGAGACTCTTACCTATACTTAAAGATGCAAGTATGAAATTCAAGGACTTTTTCTAGAAATATAACAAAGATCATATTGAAATACTTTTGAAAATTTAAAGAACGGAGCAAATAAGTCTTTTTAATGCAGTTTTAAAAATTTTAAAAGAGGGAGTAGAAAAGTTCTTCTCACTACTTAACTATTTCCTCTATGAAACGTTAACTCCTCAAGTCCTATATTCATGGTAACTCTGATGTCTTCAAACATTTTTGAGTTTTTTTCTGCTGTGTTAGTATTTCTTGAGAAGAAAATTGGTCTGATATTAGCTAGTCTCCCTTATAGGATACATATGTCTCTTTTTTTGAACTTTAAAGATAAAACACTAATTGTAAGATGACTTGAAGATTTCAAATATGTCAATAAATGTGTGCAATCAAGACGTCTGGTATAATACTGGCCAATTATAAGTAATTTATTTTAAGTGGCTCAACTGCAGTTCTTTGTTTTAATGTTTATTTTTGAAAGAGACAGACAGGCAGAAACAGAGTGTGAGTGGGGGAGGAGCAGGGAGGGAGAGAGAGAGAGAGAGAGAGAGAGAATCCTAAGCTGGCTCCATGCTTCTGAGCTTCCAAGCCATTAGCACTTCTGTGCTGTGGAGCTCGAACTTACAAACCTTGAAATCACTGCTTGAGCCAGAAGTTGGATGCTTACCGACAGACCCACCCAGGTGCCCCATCTCAACTATATTTTTAATGCACGGAAAAAAAAAAAATATTCTTAGTACTTAAAGCCACACCATGTTTTCTGCACAAGACAACATGCATAGGAGGAATACTTCATAATGATAAAATGGAATTCATAACATTTGTGGATGCATATACACATAGAAAGTAGTCTCAAGTATATAGTTTTTGAATGTTGAGTCAAATTTGAATACTTGGAATAAACCTGACTTGGTCATGATGTCGAATTATTCTTTTACAGAGTTGGATTTCATTTGCTAATGTTTTATTGAGGACTTGCATCCATGTTAATGAGAGATACTGGTCTGTAGTTTTCCTTTCTAGTAATGTCATTGCCTGGTTTGGGTATTAGGCAATACCCAATACTCAGCTCACAGAACGAGTTAGGAAATGTTCTCTCTACTTTTTTTTCTTTTTTTTTTTTGGAATAGATAGTAAAGAATTAGTATAATTTCTTCTTTAAACAGTGGATAGAATTCACCAGTGAATCTATATGGGCATGGTACTTTATATTTTGGAAAGTTATTTTTGATTTAATTTCTTTTCCATATAGGTCATATTGAGATTATCTATTCTCCTTGAGTGAGTTTTGGTTGATTGTATCTTTCAAGAAATAGGTCAATTTCCTTTAATTTATCAAATTTGTATGTATCTTAACTTTCTCTTTTTTTTCATAATTAGCCTCTCTAGTGTTTTATCAATTATGTTGATCTTTTAAAAGAATTAGCTTTTGGTTTATTGATTTTCTCTGTCATATTCCTGTTTTCAATCTCATTGATTTATGATCTAACTTTTATTATTTCTTTTCTTCTGCTTACTTTGGATTCAGTTTGCTTTTCTTTTTCTAGTCTCCAATGATGGAACCTTACATTATTGATTTTTTATCTTTCTTTTCTAATACGGGAAGTCATTACTATCAATTTCCATCTAGCATTGCTTTTGCTGTATGATTCAAAAATTTTTTTTTCTTTTTTTTTTTTCTTTATAGGAGAGAGAGAGACAGCGTGAGCAGGGGAGGGTCAGAGAGAGAGGGAGTCACAGACTGAAACAGGCTCCAAGCTCTGAGCGGGCAGTCAGCACAGAGCCCGACGCGGGGCTCGAACCCACGAACCGCGAGATCATGACCTAAGCGAAAGTCGGACGCTTAACCGACTAAGCCACACAGGCGCCCCTCAAAGTTTTATAAGTTGTATTTAATTTGCTTTGAAATATTTTAAAAATCTCTTGAGAATTCTAAAGATTGGCATGCTGAAAATCCAGGAAGAGGTGATGTTTTAGTCTGAGTTTAAAGGCAAGACAGAAACTAAATCTCAGCCCAAAGATAGTTGGGCAAAGAGGGATTCCCCTTTATTTGGAGGAGGGTCAGTCTTTTTGTTTCTTTCAGGCCTTCAACTGATTGGATGAGGCCCACCCACATAGGAAGGAAAATCTGCTTTATTCAGTCCATCTATTTAAATATTAAAGTCATCCCAAAACACCTTCATAGGAACACTCAGAATAATGTTTGGCCAATTATCTGGCACCCCAGATAATCCCAGTTAACATCACAATGTGTAAGTTACACCTTTTGTAATCGTCCCATAGTTCTTGGATATTCTATTCTTTTTCATTTTGTTTTTCTCTTTGTATTTCAATTTTGACAATTTCCATTGACCTATATTGAAGATTACTGAATCTTTCCTTGCATGTGCCCAGTTTGCTGATGAAGCCATCAAAAGCATTCTTCGTTCATTTCTGTTGCAATATTTTTGATATCTAGCATTTGCTTTTAGTTCTTTCTTAGAATTTTCATCTCTGCTTATGTTACCTATCTGTTCTTGTGCATTGTCCTTTTTGTTTTCACTAGATACTTTAGCATTTTAACCAGACGTATCTTAAATTTCCAGTCTGATAATTCCAACATCTCTGCCATAACTAAGTCTGAATTGATGTTTGTTCTATTTCTTCAGACTTTTTTTTTTTTTTTGCTGTTAGCATATCTTATGAATTTTTTGGTCAAAGGCCACACATGCTGAATCAAGTAAAAGGAACTGCAGTAGATAGGTTGTTTGTGTGTGGCTTTATGTTTATCAGGCTAGGAGTTTGTGTTTACTCTTTTCTGTGGTGTGGTATCAGAGGCTAATTTTTTTTCTAATATCCTTGTTGTTATCTCCCATAATGCCTTTGGGTGTCCATAGACAGTCAAATAGAGTTGAAACTTATAGTTTTGTTGTTGTGGTTGTGGTTGCTGCAGTCCCTTGTTATTCGATGTGAGCCAAATAGATGTGATATTAAGGTGTGGGAGAGGGGGGAACATTCTATAATCCTCTGATTAGGTCTCAGGCTTTCAGTGAGACTGAGATGGACATTTCTGTTTCCCCACGCCAAGGACTAGGGAAGACTAGGTTTGTGTATTTCCCTTCCTTAGGATACATTGAGGCTTGGTAAAACCACAGCCAGTTAGGCTCCTGTAAAGTGTATTCCCTTGAGGCAGGTTTTGTTAAGGAACACACAGAGTCCTGAACATATTTTAAAACATACTTTTTCAGTTTTTTGAACCTTTTTTTCTGCTGTGAAGAAAGGCATGACATCTTTCAATCCCCTTACAAAACCAAAAGAACTCAAAACCAGAGGTCTCTGCCCAGTTTTTAATATGATTTCTCTACAACAGTGTGCTCAGATGATAACTTTTCACCTCGTTTGCTGTGCCCAGTGCTTTAACTATCAAGCCACTTGTTATTTTGAAAACTAGTGTTTATTTTTGTTTTGACTTTACATGTATTGTTTCCTTTACCTTGAAAACACTATCCTCTGGTCACAGCATTGGAATTAACTCCTACTTTTCTTTCAAAATTCACTTCATTGTAATTCTTCATGGTACTGAGCTTTTAGTCCATCTCCACTCCTCCACTCCTGTTGGTTGTGTGTTTTCCCTAGGCTTGCACTCCCTTTTCCAAAGCACTTTCACACCATATTGCAATTGTCCTTAAACTTGTTTCTCCCCTGACCAGACTGTTTCTGTCACACTAGCACTTGTCACATAGTTCTTTCATCACTGATTGTTAAATAACTGCCCCATGTGAATAACACCCGGGACAAAAATAGACATATTACCATTGTATAAAAAGACAAAAAGAATAATGATAGAATTAGAGAAACTTTGAGCTTGATGGTCTGTGGATATTGTTTTTCAGTTCCTTTATTTTTACAGTGAAGGATGGGTGATCAGGCTGTCTACATGAAGGAATATAGACATATTTCTTATAAAACATTAAACAATTTTGATACAAAATCTAACCCTGCAACACAGTAGTAGTTGCAGTAGTGTCTTTGAACAAGCCATTTAACCTGCCTAAGCTTAAGCTCGTCAAGTCAATTAAAAGACATTTAATAACTTGATAGGATTTTTAACTTCATGGGATTTCCAACTTCATAGGTTAAAGAAGACGCTCCAAGGATGATCTGCATTGTTTTCATCATAGTGGTTATGACTTTTTGAAGTCCTGGGTCATGAAGCTAATGAAATAGAAATAGAACTGGAAACTCATCTGAAATCACTTTGAATACTATTGGCTTGTTTTTGGCACAGTTCTGCTTGGATCCCTATGGTTTCCTATCGGTCACAGCTTGTAGGCTGGTTGGTTTTCTCTGGCTATAACCAGGTCTTTTCCATTTCCCGCTGGCATACGACAAACAATAGCGTTTCTATTTGTGCAGTAAACAGAGCAAAGTTAACGATTACTCTCTTCAAAAACTTGCCTATACCCCTCCCCCCACAGCCCCACTGATGTCCTTTCCTGGTAGTCAGATATTTGTTTTGTTTTAAGGTGGGGAAACTCAAGAGGGTTCTAGATGGGAAGTTGTGTCCCATAAGGTGCTAGCCAGAGGCAGAGCTGCAGTGGCCACTGGAGCCACAGAGGGCCTCAGTGACTAATGGCCACAAAAATGTCTTTGCAGCTAGTCTTTTTTTTTTTTTTTTTAATAAATATGAGCATTTATTTGGCACCTGAAGGTATATAAAATCCTGGCAGTGGGAAGTGGAAAGGTTCTATGACCCAAATACTTCCATATCTGGATCCAAGGGCAGGACTTCGCGACAAGTCTCCAAACCACCTGGCTCGCTGAACAGTTATTTACTGAGCACCTGAACTACTACAGACTGAGCACTGTGCCAAGCACCACAGGAGGTGCTGAGGAAGCTGTCTGGCACAGGACGTCTGTCTTCAAGAGTGAACGGTATCAGTGGACAAAACACACAGAAAAGTCTAGAGTATAAATACTAAACTTGTGTATATTTTAAAGGGAAATTTTGTCCCAAAGTAGGATTCTAGCTAGGGTGGTTTTCTTCCTTCCTTTACCCCAAAATGTTTATTGAAGACCTATCATGTGCCAGGCGTTGGGTACACACTGGAGAACAGAAGAGACAAGGGGTCTCCCCTCAGGGAGCTTATGACCTACTAGGGGAGACAAAAATGCACATGTGAAGCAAGCAAACACTTACTTATAAGCTGTGCTAAATGCAGTGAGGGGATTAAACAGGAGGCAGCAATAAAGAAACACGGAAGATTGTTTAGAGAAAGAAAGGTCTGGGGAGGTGGCATTTAGGTCAAGACTTGTGAGGTGTGGAGCTCAGTACAGCCCAGAAGAGTGTCTGTGATGGTCCAGCGCAGGGAAAGAACTCAGAATGTTGGAGAAACTGAGAAGGGGCTGGGGCTGTCACTTAGAAGGAAATCAGCATTTTATGAGGTTCAAGGGGGAAGGTAGGAGCCCTGCAGACCAAGGTGAGAAGTCTGGACATTACTTGAGGTGTAACAGAAATCCAAGCAGCGGAGTGACATGATCAGATTTATGAAGACCCCAGACCCCAATCTGCCGTGCAGAGATTGGACTGGAGGGCGAAGTACAAGAGGAGGCCGTGAAGAACCGGAAAGGTTCACAGGGCACAGATGATAACATAGAGCAACAGTCTCTCTAAAATGGAGACATTCAGGAAGGGGAAACGGGCCACATAAAATCAAAAGGGGATTTGATACTGAAACAGAAAGCAGGAACAAGCTACTACATGACATCCTGGAGCAGCCAAATGATCCCATTAAGTAGTATTTTAGGCAGATTTGGTGGCAGCATGACAGGGAGGTAAAGGGGGAGAAACAGGAAGCAGGGAGATGATAAGAAAGGGACATTTCAGAGGAAGAGAAGATAAGGGGACAGGTATGAGTATGAGGAAGCATACCGTCTTTACACCTAGTCTTATGGCAGATATGCAGTCCTCTCATGGAGTTCTGAATTGTAGACACCAGACTGAAATCTGTTTGCATTTTCCCTTGGAAATTTTGATATGTGGTGTTTTGTTCCCTTTTATTATAAAAGACAGTACACTTTTTTTTCAAACTTTTTCTAATGTTTATTTCTGAGAGACAGAGACAAGAATGAGAGTGGGAGAGGGGAAGAGAAAGGGAGGCACAGAATCTGAAGCAGGTTCCAGGCTATGAGCTGTCAGCACAGAGCCCAATGTGGGGCTCAAATTCATGAACTGCGAGATCATGACCTGAGCCAAAGTTGGATGCTTAACCGACTGAGCCACCCAGGCACCCCAAGATAGTACACTTTAAAGGGAAAAGATCTAGCCAAAGACGTGCTGCCTAAATTCAAGAGTCATATAAGATCAGTAAGAAGATTGGACCCATTATAGATGCCTTTACCACAACGGAGGCTAATCTTCTTAAGTTACAAACTCTGTGTTTGCCAGCACTTGGTAAAGATGTGAACAGGCCCAGCTTTTCAGTGGGGAACAGAGTAGACCTTCTCAACCAAAATCAGAGGAATGAGTCCTGTAAAATTTCATTTTATGATATGATGATGGCAAGTCTTGAAGGCCAAACATGGCCACTCGAAAGAGGCATTAAAATCCCTATAGTCCCAAGTGACTGAGGCCAGAAATATGTTAAAGTAATTCAGAAGAATATAGAGCAAAGTCAGAGGGAAACAGTTCATAGATTTGATGAAAATATTTTGTTTCAGTAAACTTTAAGGCTGCTTGCCCAAAAAAAATGCTGAAAAGAAAAGAGTACAAGGGTTGTAGGAATGGGAGAAAAAAACAAAGGATAAGATATGTCAACACACA
This sequence comes from Proteles cristata cristata, assembly GCA_017311185.1. NCBI lineage: Eukaryota > Metazoa > Chordata > Mammalia > Carnivora > Hyaenidae > Proteles > Proteles cristata. The sequence continues at coordinate 2,488,981 of JAESUZ010003705.1, read as the reverse complement.
AAAGGTATAGGAGATCACTTATAAAGAGATCCAGTTACAATATCTGACTGACCACGTGTTGAAGATGGTAAACTTCCCGGTTATCTTTAAAGATGATTACATAGGTAGTGAGAAGTTATCAACACACCAAAAGGATGTCAAAATATGGAAACCAAGAGTGTCAGAGGTCAATTTGAAGAAGCTCATTGATGCTGTTAATGTAAATGTTTTCTTCAAAAAACTTAAATAGAGAAACAGAGAGCATTTTAAAAGTTCCCAAGCAGGGTAGACATCTTTCTATGCAGTGAGAAAATGCAGTTCGGAAGTGAGATTCAAAAGCTTCCTCTGAATCTCCAGACTGTCTGAGCTAAAACAAGAACATGAGATGCAGTTTTGCAGAAAAGCACTGGCGGAGGGAATTTGCTGCTTGGAAATGAAGGAGATGCTTCACAAAGTATATAAAACATAAAACATTATCCTTATACATCAAAACCTTGACTTCTACAGAAAAATGTCCAAAGTCCTAGAGAAACATTTAGATATTCCATTTCCTTCCACTGAAGATGCATCAATTCCTATGAGCAGATATCTTGAGAAAATTTGCCAGTTGTGATTTCAGCCAAGACAAAGCTCAATGATCTAAAGAAAGAAGATGGTCACAACAGGCAAAAACTGGCTGAATTAGAGTTTGAGATCTAGTGTTTTCTAAGTGATCCCTTTCTGCCTCCTATTTCCAGTGTTGCCAGGAGGGGTCCTAGAGAGTCAGAGAATCCCTTCTCTCATCAGATCCCCGAGGCATCCAGGGTGAGGTGGGGAGGCTTGAGGATCCAAGGTGACAGATGCACAAATCTGAGGTTTGCAGCAGATAGCTCCCAAATATCTCCACACTCAGCAGGATATCTGATATCTTTTCTCTCCTTAAATTAATTCTGATGGCTTTCTTTTGACTTAACTTGTTACTTAAGTGATGCAGTATTTACTCTTGTAGTTTCATACAGTGGTAAGCTTCAAGATGTTATTTCCAGAATATAGATAGTTTCATCATAATTTTTAAGAGTATATAATTTTATTTCATTGGCGCTTACACTAGGTCAAATTATTGTATTTTACTTTATTAATTGTGTACTGTTACTTAAACTGCTACTGAAGTTGGACCTAACTAGTTGGACATTTGAAACATTGAAGCTCCTTTCTACATGCTGTGAGGTGATAACAAATCTGTAAAAGTAACCTAATGTTTACATCAATAACTGTTGATTGGTCTTAAAATACTTTAAGAGAACAAAACAAATCAAACACAACCACATACTCAGTTAAACTTAGAAATATTTTTGTGTAGATCTAATTCCATAGATTAATTTTGAGAAGTTATGATTTGACAACCATTTGTTTTTTTATGTTTTTTTATAATCTTTTATATAAAAATGTTGCATTTTGTATATTGTTATCATTTACTGTTCAAACATTTCTAGACTTTTTTATAGTTAGAGTAGAATTTGCTTCTGTGGCTTCTGGGTTTCATTTTTGACTTGGAAACAGTCTCCTGAATGTAATTTAAATGTTCTCTTCCTTTCTCTGAACTTTATGGTTATAAGATTTTTACATTAAATGCTTGATCCTGCTTGGCTTTGCATAAGGAAAGATTAGAAATTTCACATCATCCCCCCACCCCTATGCAGTTTTCCGATAAGGCTCATGAGATAATCTAGGCTTTCTAATTATTTAAAATGTCACCTTTATCAAATATCAAATTCCCATCTGTTTTCTAGGTCTATTAGCACTCTTTCTTTTTAACAGTGCTCTTAACAACGTCAAGAGAAGCAGCAGCACAGAAGATGGGCAGGGCCACTAGTAGTGCCTGAGCAGCATGACTCTTGTAGGACAACCTGGTGCCATGCTTAATTCTCCCTGGGCTGGTCATCTTCTTCACCTGCATAGACTCCACAGAGAGCCATCCCCGGCCCATCTCCCCATGTCAGGGGTGCACGGTGACAAAAACAAAAAGTCCTTATAGTTCCCAGGCTGCCAGTGAGTCACTAGGCTGACTGCCATGACCAGAGAGCTCCAACCTGATGCTTGGTAAGCAGGACTCAAGCACTGACTGATTATGGCACTGTGTCATCACTGCCTTTATAGTGGAAGCTTGGAGATAACCTGCCCAACACAGTGTGGACTTGACAGCACACCAAGCTGAAGAATAGTCAATTAACAGCAGGTCTCGTCTTAGAGGTGAGAGTGTTTTAGGGTCAGAAGAGAGGGCAACCCTCAAGAACGATAGCAAATTGTACACAGGCAAAAGTGCAAACCCTCCGACAATATTCCTGATGGCCTGCACCCTATCCCAGAACAGTCAGGGAGCCGGGAGCACTTCGTGAATGCTGACCAGGGGTCCTTGGATGTGTCTGGGCCACACTGTTTATTACACCAGCTCTTTTGTTTGCCTCCCGTTCACCCCATTAATGAGGAAGGGGTTCTACCTCAGGGTAAGGTGGGTGGCCGAATACATGCCACCTGATGCAGGACAAATGGGATTGACTGCAGTTTACTTGGTCACATGTACTCACAGCCTGTGGGAGAACTTGTAGTTAGGCCTTTCAAAGCCCGTTAGACTTCACCATGTACCACGGCAGCACATAATAGTGGCTTTTATTTTTAGGCATTACAGCATGTGTGTGTTCTGTTTTTGCAGAATTTATTTTGAAACTCTGTTGTAAGGTATATTAGTATTTAGTTCTCTTGCCTCTTCTTAGAGCATGGATCCCATTATCATAATATGGGCAAATCATATATTGATAGGGGCTTATATCCAGAATATATTAAAAAAAAAAAAAAAACTTACAATATAACCAGAAAGGCAAATAACCAAATTTAAAAAGGAACAAAGGGTTTGAATAGACATTACTCCAGAAAGTGGCCAATAAACACATGAAAAGATGCTCAGCGCCATTGCTCATTAGGCAGTTGTAAATCAAAACCACAAATGGGATATCAGTTAACACTCTAAGATGACTATAATGAAAACAACATATAATAACAAGTGTTGTAGAGGAAGTGGAGAAGTTGGAAGCCTCATGCACTGTTAGTTAGGATGTAAAATGGTGCAGCTGTTTTGGAAAACATTTTGGCAGGTCCTCAAAAGTTTAAGCATAGAGTTATATGACTCAGCAAGTCCACTTGTAGGTAATATACTCAAAAGATTTTGATACATATGTCCGAACAAAAATTTGTACATAATGTTAATATCAACACTATTCATGTTAATAAAAAATTGGAGATAACTCAAATATCTATCAACTGATGAATGACTAAATAAAATACTCTATGTCCACATAATAAATATTATCTGTCAATAAAGAAAAATGATGTACTGATGCATGCTACATTCATGAAGCTTACATACAGTACCCTAAACATAAACCAGTCATGGGGTGCCTGATGGCTCACTTGGTTAAGCGCCCAACTCTTGATTTCAGCTCAGGTTATAATCTCACAGTTTGTGGGTTTGAGCCCCACATTGAGGTGTGCGCTGACAGTGTGGAGCCTCCTTGAGATTCTCCCCCTTTCTTTGCCCCTCCGTTGCTTGCATTCTGTCTCTGTCAGAATAAATAAACCTAAAACAAAAGAAGCTGGTCATAAAAGATCATATATTTTATGATTTGATTTCTAAGAAAAGTCTAGAATAGGCAAATATGTACAGTTAGAAAGTAGATTAGTGGTTATTTGGGTTTGGATGGTTGAGAATAAATGAGGAGTGACTGCTAAAGGGTAAGGGGTTTCTGTCTACAGTGATAAATATGTTCTAACATCGACTGAAGTGATGATTGTACCACTCTATGAATGTATCAAAAATGTTCAGTGGTACACTTTAAATGAGTGAAATTTGGAGTGTGAGTTCTGTTTCCATAAAACTATTTTATTATTTTTTAAAGATACAGTAAAAAAAAGTAGTAGGCTGGAAGACTTCTTTGGTGAATTCAAGAAATAGTGTCGATCACATTGATACAAGATAGAAAAGAGAGGTGTATTTCCCAACTTTTTGTATGTGGCCAGCATAATATTGATACCAGAACCTAACAAAGACTTTATAAAAAGGAAATTTGCAAGCTAATATTTCTCATGAACATAAATGCTAAAATCCTAATAAATAAACCAATCCAACAATATATAAAAGGCATGATACATCAAAACCAAGTTGGGTTTATTTCAGGAGTAAAGCCATATGTAACAGTTGATAATTAATTAAAGTACCTTACATTTTAGTAGGATAAAAAAGAAAAAAATCATATAATTCTATTAATAGAACAAGCAGTTGATAAAATTCAAGTGAAACATAATTTAAAAAACCACCTTAAGGAAATAATAACTATTATATAGCATACCCACAAATTTCTATAACGGGCATATACATACTAGTGAAATTTTGAAAACTTTCCCCATCATATCTAGAAGAGTACAAAAATGCTTACTCTCTTAGGTACCTAGTGGCTCAGTTGGTTAAGCTGACTCTTGGTTTTGGCTCAGATCATGATCTCAGGGTCATGATCTTAGGGCCTTGAGATTGAACGCTGCATCAGGCTCTGTGCTGGGTATGGAGCCTTCCTAAAATTCTCTCACCCTCTACACTCATGCTGTCTCTAAAGAGAAAAAAAAAAAAAAAAAGTTCACTGTCAACCTTTCTGTATATCATTTTTAGAGATCCTAATTCATTCAATAATACTATAAAACAAAATAAAATATGTACAAATAGTAAATATAAGGAAAGAACTCTCATGTGGGGACTGTGTGTATATAAAAAAAATCCAAAACAATCTACAGGTGATATAATTAATGTGTTAATTTCCCAAGATTGCTAGATAAATCAATATATACATTTCCAAAAAACAGTAAGTAACAGAAAACATTTTAAATAACGATATTGAAGTTAACATCAACATAGGGAATATTTTGGAATAAACAAAAAATATGGACAAGAACTTTATTCACAGTAGAAATCTACAAAATATTATAGACATAAATCAGAGAAAGCCTAAGTAGGTGACAGGATATATTATACTCCTGGCTGGGGAACTTTTACCAAAAATGTGTAATTTCTATATATATTTAATACAATCCATATCAAAATCCTAGCAGGTTATTTTTTGTGGAAATTTACCAAATATTTCTAAAATGGAAATATAAAGTGAGACTGTTAGGACAAAGACCAGGTGGATTTTTATTTTATAGTCTCTTCTTTTATTATGGGGTCTCTTTCCTTTATGGAACTACCTCATTTCCAAACCCCCTCAGTGCTCTCTCTCTCTCTCTTTTTTTTTTTTTTTTTAGAATTTCCCACATCAGAGCATCTAAGTTAACTGTCTTTAGGCTCCTTCTGATGTTGATTCTCAGATTCTGTTATGAAAACTCATCTTTCAAGCTAGTTCCTAGTTTAGAGTTTCTTGGAATTGCCAATTCCTCAGTTACCTTAAGTTTCACCATACAGTGGACCCTTTTAGTTCATAGTCCTTTTCATTCACTGACTCCTTAGTCCTCTTGTTTGCTAAGTCTCTGTAATCTTTTGAGGACGTTAGCACAGGTGTTCTTTTATTAGTACTTTATTTTCAGCATTTCAATAGGTTTTTCAAAGGAGTAGAGAAAAATCTGAGTGTTCAATCACCCATTTTGATCTAGATGTTTTATTACTTTGTAGGTGTTTTCAACCAGTGCTATACCTACTGTTCAAACTAATATTAGAATAATAAGCAGAGGCTCCTGGGTGACTCAGTCAGTTAAGCATCTGACTCTTGTTTTGGCTCAGGTCATGACCTCATGATTTGTGAGATGGAGCCCTGCATGTGACTCTGTGCTTCCAGATCAGAGCCTGCTTTGGATTCTCTCTCTTTCCCTCTCTCTGTCCTTCTCCTATTTGCATGCTCTCTCTTTCTTTAAATAAATAAATAAGCTTAAAGAAAGGAATAATAATCAATTCATGACACTCAACTCTTGAGTAAAAGTCAATGGAAGGACAAACGAAAGAGCAAAGCAGTCTATGTCCTTCAAAACCTTACTAATATTTTGTGATTATTGAGTTTGTATAAGCCTCACATTGAAATTTTTTCATGTTTAATGGAATTAAATATCATTTTTAAAAAAAGATTTTATAAAAACAAAGCCTTTGATAACAATACATCAAATTTGTGTATCTATAGATTTAATCTTTGGACTTTATTATTAATACAGTCAAATGTAAGTGAGCATATCCTGAACATTATCAAATGCACTTATGTACTCTTATGAATTGGTTTCTTTCTTAGCTGCTTGCAGAACTTCCACAAAATTGAGTGCCTAAAGGATTTTAATACCAAATCATTGACTCTCCATTCATTTAGTACTACTATTCCTCATTTCTATTTTCTTGGCTCTAAGTAATCTTAACCGTAGCAGCACATAGTGTGTCGTTTTGATATAAGTGGAACATTAAGGGAGCATTAAGCAATTATAATAAAAATATTGTACTGTTTTACTATAGGCTAAATGTAACCTATTGTATGTCCTAATTCAAACATTTTTAATAGTTTAATATTCTTAGTTCCGTGCCTCAACTGTCACCACGTTCCTTTAGCTCCACTTATCTCCTTGCTAGATTTTTGCAAAGCTTCCCACCTGTTCCACCTGTATCCACCTTGCTCTTCTCCAGTCATTTTCCATGTGGGAGCGGAGGGATTCTAATAATGTGCAAAATAAATCATGTCATTTTCCTACTTAAAATTCTTCAATATTTGCTCATTTCTCTTAGCAAAAAAGACAAAATTCCCTGACATAAAATACAGCAACCTGCAGAATCAAATCTCTTCCAAGTTTTCCACCCTCCCCATTCTCCCTGTTCTACTCATAGCAGTTTTCTTTTAAATAGCTCCCTCATGCAGATGAGATTCTGATGTCTTCAGACTTTTTGTGTATGCTGTAACCTCTGCTTGGAAAATACTTGGTCTTTTGTTTTATAACCAGATTAGCCTCATATTTACATTTTATTCTTTTAGTCATTCAAGAAACTTCCACCTACAGAGTACCGTGATAATATTGCAGATAAACTCGTGAGCAATGTTAGATACAGTCTTTTGCCCCAAGGACATTAGAGTCCAAATAGGAAAACAGACATGGAGTGAATACTTGCAGAAATAATCTGACAAGTATGAAAGTGCTTTGAAAGAAAAGCATGTGGTAGTATGAGAGCATATAATAAGAGTATAATAAGGAGATGTCACCTAATCATAGAGGTCAGAGAGTTTTCAGAAAGAAATGATGATTAGCTGAGCTGTGAATGAGTAACAGTTAACTGGGCAAAGTGGAGCAGCATAGAGATACTAATGTGGGAGAGATCAAGCAATAATAAAGAAGTGAATTTTACTTCCTGATTGCTATGAACTGACCTGTGTCCTCCCCACATATATACAGAAAACCTTCGTTTGTGAGCCTAATTCATTCTTAAACTTACTTGTAATCCAAACCACTCGTACGTACATCAAAGCGAATTTTAAGAACCATTAGCTCAGTTGTGATCATGTGATATTCAGCATCACATACCATTCACATTGCAAGACATCACTTGTTTATCAAGTTAAAATTTATTAATTTTAATTGTTTGCTTCTCTTGTGGAACACTCACAGAGCAAGGTACTTGCAATCCAGGGTTTTGCATGTATGTTGAAGCCCTAATCCCCAGCGTGACTGTATTTGGAGATGGGGCTTTTAAAAGATAGCTAAGTTTAAGTGAGGTCATGAGGCCAGGATACTAATCTGATAGGATTGGTGGCCATATAAAAAGAAGAGGAATGCCAGGAAGAACATGAGCAAGAAGATGGTTGTCTGCAGGTCAGGAAAGGAGTTCTTATCAGAAATTGATTCAGCCAGCACCTTGATCTTGGGCTTCCCAGCTTCTAGGACTGTGAGAAACACATTTCTGTTGGTTAAAACCACCCAGTCTGTGGTGTTTTGTTGTGGTAGCTCAAGCACACTAATCGACTAATGAAAGTCCTTTGTGACACCGAAGACTACATGAATGTGCCCCTGTAAACTAGTTTCACTGTAACCTGCCCTTCTCTTGATCTCCTCCTCTATTTCTCAGCTCAGTTTTCCTTTTTGTGTTGCCTCCTTCCATGAGCGATTTTCCACCTGTGGCTTGAGAAGAATGCTGCTCCGTGTTTACTTTATGCAGGCTAACATCTGGAACAGAAATTTCCTCCCCCTACCCTCATTAAAATGTTCATAGGACACAGTTTGGCCCTACTGGGTCACATGCCTGGGAATTACTGTGGGACATTACTGGGTAATGTGCTCACTGTCTTCCCAGAGTCAGGGCCCATTGCCAGAAGGCATGGGGAAAAACCGTTTTGCAGAATGAGAAGCAGTCACCAGGACTGCCCAAAACTATGTTCTCTCCACCACTTTTTCATTCTTTTACTCACTTCCTTGAGGGTACTTTGCTTTGAAAGGTGGCTCAATCTTTTTTATATATTTAGAAAAATGTCACACTTTAACAAAAGTCTAAGAATACACTTACAGTGTGAGCAGTGTAAACATTTTTACACTCAATTTCAAGTGTTTTACAGTGAAACACCTGAAATTATATTGCATGTTACAATTCGAAATCATTTTATATGTGCAAGAAAAGCAGGAAATTGTAAGCCAGCTATTCCAGCTTTTATAAAAGCCAAATCTTTTTTTGGATTCACTTGTAAAATTAGAATTGATGGTATTAGTTTTTCCATTTATGTTGTAAATTCTAATGTCATCTATAACATCTCTCAGCAACTGGCAAATCCTTCCCTTGAGAAAAGAGTATATCAGATGAAAATATCGTTCTCAATAAAATCTAAAATGATGAAAAGATGAAGAAAATAGTTTATAGTAATAGTTTAGACAAGTTGGAATATTAATTGTGTTACTTTAAGAGCTGCCAGTCTATGTTGCTTATAATAAATTCTAGAATCTAGAGAATGATATTTTGCTTTATGCTTCAAGATCCTTAGGAATAATTCAAGGGTAGGACGAATATATATCCATAATCCTCAATTAACTATAGCTATATATTTATCTAAATTTTAAACTATACATGGCGACATTTTCATTTAATGGCAGTGAGTTATTAACAACACATAGTTATTGAGCACTTACTTTATGCTATGCATTGTACTAAGGCACTTAAGATATATTGGTGAGTGAAGGAAAGTTGCCTTCAGTCACTGAGTTTATGTTCTAAGAGATTTTAACAATCATTTATATTCATAGTTATATAAAAAGTTCAGCTATCCCACAATGAATAAGGGACCTGGGTTGGTGTGGGCATCAGTCCTCTACAGATTGACCTTTATCTTGGAGAAATCAGCTCATTTTATAGGCTAGCCGTAACCACTTACTTAAGAAAACTGACATTGCGTATACACCAAATAGTGCTGCATCTATCACAGGTAGAATTCAATTAACTTCAAAACACCAGTGTCTATAACAAAAGCACTGATTTACTGGCCTATATTAAATTCTACAAAGTCAGCTACACAGGGACTAAGCTCCTGTATACATTCTTTCTCTGAGGACAAAATCTAGGAAAACCAATCTATAATCAGAGGATTGCTTGCAGAACATAAATGTACAACATAGGAGTTAAAAGGATATTTCAAATGTTTTCAATATCAAATTGAAAAAAAAATCTGCAAAAGTCAGCCTTCTAGGAAGTGTCTAGCTCCAAGTTGTTGTGCAAATTATTTTGCCTTTTCTGATATCCCTCTAAAGTATACATACAGATAAATGAACAGAAACATGCTCATTTCTCCATGTCTGATTCTAAAATGAGCTCTTTGATTGTCTCATGAGGAACATTACATCTCAGTCTTTCCATTGTCCTTCCCTCAGATCTATCTACCTGGAAAAGAAATGGAAAAGGATGTAGAAAATGTGCTGGTCTCTACTCAGTTACATGATCTTTATTATTTCCTAGTCAGCATGCCTTGGCAAATATAGGATTTCAATCTGGATCTAGTTCATATCCTCTAATATCTAATTGATGTAGTTTTTTTTTAAATGATATGCTCCCAGTCTGTGACACTTTCTGTATTTCTGAGTTTATTCTCTGAAAGTGCATTTTGTGCAGTCTTAATAACAGTCCTCACTTTTTCTCCACCTACCACAAGTTTATTGTTTCACAAAACACTCAACATCCCACTCACTGTCAACTCTACTATTATTTTTAGAACTATTTTTACATGTTCCCAATGCATTCCCTATAGGAGAGTTTATTATCTTCTCTACTCATTTCCTCAGTTGCCTTGTCCTATGGCTCTGTGAAAAGTTTGAGTCTGGTTTATACACATAATACAATAAATGATTCCCATAAAAGGCAATTACGTTTATACAAAAGGTGGTGCTTTCAATGAACTGCAACATTGGGAAAAAAAAATTTGTGATAGTGAATTACTTATGCATAATTCATATTCAACAATATCAATGATGTATTTATTCTTAGTGGACCACTCTGAAAATGGTTACACAATACAACCCAAGACTGTAAATTAACAGTAGGAGATGTGCTACATATCATTGTGCAAAGTCTTCATAGCATGGCCTGAAAGATATACCTGTATTGACTTGTGATCATCAGTATGTCATGGACTTGCCCAGAACATGATGATTTAACTAGTTAAATTGTTGTTTCTGCTAGAATATTTATTTTATTTTTTTAATTTTATTTGTTCATTCAATGTTAGTTGGTTATTTAGTTACTTATGGGAGACACGGAAATGCACCAGTAAGATCCCCTTTCAGGCAAGCACTCTGCCTAAGTGCAAACTGTTGTAACAGTGGAGGCACAGAGAGATTAGGTAATAAATGGATCTTGATCAAAGTTGGTCATTTCCACAACTTTGGAATATATAATTGCCATGTATGTATATAATTGGAGTAACTACCACTATATTGGGTCTTTAGTCTGTGGATTGTAATGGTAGGGAAAGGCAAGTAGAAGTTTCTGAATTACCCCTACAGCCATTATTTCTGTGAGGATAACAGCAGAGATAAAAACAAAGCAGTGGTGGTAGCCTCTATCACGTGTCCATTACACTAGCAGGTATGGTTCCTGTGCAAACTGGGTGGATCCTGAAATATGAATAGATGACCAAAGTTCCTCCAGGTAATAAATTTGCACCTACCATGCTCAAATGGTATTGCTAGAGACCTTGGGTTTGTGGTGTGTAGATTCTGATTTGGTGAATGAGTTATGTCCTATCCCAATCAGGAAAGAAAATCAGTTTGTATTCACTTGGAATAATCAAATACAGCCACTGAGGAGAGTGTGTTACCAGTGGCTCAGAACTCTTTACAAAGGAAGGTTTCTTCTACTTCCATGTAAGTGACCGATGCTAGCAACATGATAGCTGAGACTTAAAGGGAATTTGGATACGAAAGTGAAAAAAGGAGGAGACAAATACCAGTTTGGGTAAAACTATGAGAATGACTATGTTTTGTCCACATTACCATCATTTCTTAAGTGTCTCCACACTAAGGCAGGCCTATTCAAATTCTGAAGAAGAAGTCCCCAAATGTGTATGGTCAAGTGGACTCACATGGTAGAAAGAGTGGATGGTGATAGGTAAGGAGGTGTGCTGCTTGACTTCCTTCCAGAAGGGACTCACTGGCCAACAGCAAGAACTGCAGTTAGTTGACAGCCTCAACTGCTAACTTGTTCAGGTCAACCTCCACTTTTGTGCTGAGATCACACTCTTGGTGGCTCCAGTCACTGACTGAGAAGCAGTGTGGTACCAAGGCTCAGTCATTTCTATCCAGAGAACGACTCCTCTAAGGCCTAATCCTTCTTCTATGTAGGAGGAATATGTAGGTTGGAATCTGCCAAGCCTGTGTTATTTTCTAAGGCTTCCCCCTTCCATTCCTGTTTCTACCTATTGCCTTTTATTGGTATTACTTTCCAATTAAACCTGTTGCACTCCTACCCTGTCTCAGGATGTGCTTCACAGGGGACCGAATGCAAGTAATTTTTTTATGATGTACCCAAAATTGCTGAGAAGAAAAATCAAGATTTGGTGTTTTTCTGAGTTTTATGTTGGTTTCAGAGCCAGAACCTAATTATAATAAATATATACACTATACTATTATGTATATATATCATATTATTAAAGGGAATATATATTAAATATAATTTAATATTAAATTAAATTAAATATATATAAATATATTAAAGGGAATAATATACTATTATATATGTGTGTGTGTATATATACACATATATATACACACACACATATATATATATACACACTACTTAAACCTCAAAATTAATTATACTTGGAATTTCTACTTGCAACTTTTAGAACTTTATGTACTCAGAGGAATTTCTAATTCTGGCTATGGTGTAGTAATTAGTGTCAGACTCATCCTTTTGCACTAAACAATTAAAAATGTAGATAGGAGTGCCTGGTTGGGTTAGTCGGTTAAACCTTTGACTTCGGCTCAGGTCATGATCTCACAGTTCATGACTTAAAGCGCTGACTCCAGCTCTGTGCTAACAGCTCTGAGCCTGGAGCCGCCTTTGGATTCTGTGTCCCCTCTCTCTCTGCGCCTCCCTCACTCACACACTTTACCTCAAAAATAGATAAACATTAAAAAATAAATTAAAATAATTTAAATAAACCATAAAACTATACATAAAATACAGAAAAATGAAACAAAGAACTTTTAAATATTGGACAATAGGCAAAGCCAAAATATTTCTTATAGAGGGGAAATTAACTACAGTAGGCTCCATCACATCACCATATGGTTCCTGCCTGAAGGCACTTCTGGACCGTAGAACATGGAGGGTATATTGGCTTGAATAGTGTCCTTCCAAAATGCATGTCTTCTGGAACTTCACAATGTCACTGTATTTGGAAATAGGTTCTTTGTAGATGTAGTTAGTTAAGATGAGGCCATACTGAATAAAAATAAATATTAGATCCAATATATGCACATAGTATGATTCCGTCTATTTAAAATTTTAGAACTGAGAAAAGTACGGTTGCCTTGGGACAATAGGGTTTGAGGGAATAGGTGGAGAATGGGTGGAGATGTCTGGGAGGAAATTTGAGGAAACTTTCTGTGTTATAAAATTTTTCTGTATTTTGAAAGGGGTTCAGGCTACCTAACACTGGTGTATATATTCCTTAAACCTCATCTAACTCTATAATCTACTGAACTTTCTATTCTATTTAAATTATATCTCATTTTATAATCTACTGAACTTTCCATTCTATTTAAGTTATGTCTCATTTTCAGAAGTTTATTTAAAAAGTTTATAATGGAGTTTTGAAGGCAGAAAGCCAAAATAATGGAAAGCAGCTTTTCAGGAAAGTGGGGGCTGGATCATCAGTACACTTGAGTTTATCTAAAATCTATCTCTTAGCAGACAGACATCATGACTCATTTTTGTATCTGCATGGCTGCCAAAAATAAATAAATAAACACAGTTAACAGGGACTATTTACGATATGATTCCTTCAAAGCTAAAGAGTTTCTGTAAAATTTGTGACATTTAGAAAAAATTTTTAAAAAGTGGGGGGGCACCTGCGTGGCTCAGTCAGTTAAATATCTGCCTTCGGCTCAGGTCATGATCTCACAGTTCATGGGTCGAGCCCCGTGTCAGGCTCTGTGCTGAGCCTGGAGCTCACTGCTAGCTCAGAGCCTGGAGCCTGCTTCAGGTTTTGTGCCTCCCTCTCTCTCTGACCCTCCCCGGCTCATGCTGTCTGTCTGTCTGTCTGTCTGTCTGTCTGTCTGTCTCTCTCTCTCTCTCTCTCTCTCAGAAATAAATAAAAAGCATTAAAATAAATGATAAAATTTGTGACTTTTTTTTTGGAACCTTTAAATCTTACACACACGCAAAGTTTTTTTCATGTACAGAGTTCTTATGTACAGCCTAAGAATGGTGTTTTGAGATTTGATGATTTATAGATACTATTTTTTATAGTTACTCTTAGACGTGTTTTTAAAACCTCTAGAATATTAGCTGGGAGAATAGGAATACATGTACAGTTTTTCCAAGAAGATATACTTTAAGAGAGAAGTTGTGATAAAGCTAAACATAACTCCATTTTCATCTTGGTAGATGATAGATTTTACCATGCATTTAGTAGAAGGCACACATTAACTTCTTTGTTCTCTCTGGCCCTTTCTCTATTTTCATCCTTCTCAAAATAGGATTAATTTGTGCTTTCTTGTACTACATGGTTTGCTCTCTATTCCCTCCAGTGAATTGTTCTTTAGTTAACTTTTCAATTTTAGATGGCACCTAGTGCTCTATTTCTAAAATTGCTTTCAGTAACACCAAAAAATGAGTCCTATCTCTTTAGTGATTAGTGGTCACTATAGGCTAATGTAGTTTAAAGAAGGGGGAAAAAACCTTAAAATAATTTTAAATTAATGATCTTTTTAAAAATGTAATCAGAATAATTTCACTGGGTTTCTAACTATAGATACAATTGTGAATGACTTTCCTATTCACAATTCTTTTATTTTTAAACTGTCTTATAATGTACTTATATTTTTGCATTTTTGTTGATTTTTCATGATTATTGAATTCTCTGTAAGGTGCTTTTATTAGCAACCATACATGGAAAGAAAAAGGACAAACAGCTTTTTGAGTACATAGACAAAGTGACAGTTTTATAAGGTACTCGTTACATTGTTTTAAAGAAAGAAACCTCAGTGCTTTGGCTATTACTCTCAGAAACTGATGAGAAAACATAAGATATAGGGGCGCCTGGGTGTCTCAGTTGGTTGAGTGTCCGACTTTGGGTCAGGTCATGATCTCACGGTTCGTGGGTTCAAGCCCCACGTCGGGCTCTGTGTTGACAGCTAGCTCAGAGCCTCTTTGGATTCTGTATCTCCCTCTTTCTCAGACCCTCCCCTGCTCATGCTGCCTCTCTCTCTAAGAAATAAATAAAACATTAAAAAAAAAAAAGAAAGCATAAGATATAGAAAACTTTGATAAGTAGATTGACAAGGGATGATATAAAGAAAAGAAGGAGGAGGTTTAAAAAATTCTCATTACTTTGGTCTTACTTGATACTTTTTTTTTTTTTTTTTTTTTTTACAAATAGTTTATTGTCAAATTAGTTTCCACATAACACCAGTGCTCATCCCCACAAGTGTCCTCCTCCATGCCCATCCCCCCTTCCCCCACATCCATCAGTCCTCAGTTTTTGTCAGCATTCAAGAGTCTCTCATAGTTTGCCTCTCTCCCTTTCCCGTACCATTTCCCCCTTCTACTCCCCCTTGTTCCTCCATCAAGTTCCTCCTAATCCTCCTATACGTGCAAATATATGATATTTGTCCTTGTCTGCCTGACTTATTTCACACAGCATAACACCCTCAAGGTCCATCCATGTTGCTACACATGGCCAGATTTCATTGTTTCTCCTTGCCATGTAGTATTCCATGGTATAGATAAACCACATCTTCTTGATCCATTCGTCCGTTGATGGGCACTTAGGCTCTTTCTATGTTTTGGCTATTGTTGAGAGTGCTATGAACATTGGGGTACATGTGCTCCTATGCATCAGCATTTCTGTATCCCTCGGGTAAATTCCTAGCAGTGCTATTGCTGGGTCCTAGGGGAGTTCTATTGTTAGTTTCCTGAGGAACCTCCACACTGTTTTCCAGAGGGGCTGTACCAGTTTACATTCCCACCAACAGTGTAGGAGGGTGCCCGTTTCTCCACATCCTCGCCAGCATCTAGAGTTCTCTAATTGGCTCATTTTAGCCACTCTGACTGGCGTGAGGTGGTATCTCAGTGTGGTTTTGATTTGTATTTCCCTGATGAGGAGCGATGCTGAGCATCGTTTCATGTGTCTGTTGGCCATCTGGATGTCCTCTTTGGAGAAGTGTCTGTTCATATCTTCTGCCCATTTCTTCACTGGGTTGTTTGTTTTTCGGGTGTGAAGTTTGGTGAGTTCCTTATAGATTCTGGATATTAACCCTTTATCTGATATGTCATTTGCAACTATCTTTTCCCATTCCGTTGGTTGCCTATTAATTTTCTGGGTTGCTTCCTTGGCTGTGCAGAAGCTTTTAATCTTGATGAGGTCCCAACAGTTTATTTTTGCTCTTGATTCCCTTGCTTTTGGGGATGTGTCAAGTAAGAAGTTGCTGCGGTGGAGGTCAAGGAGGTTGTTTCCTGCTTTCTTCTCTAGGGTGTTGATAGTTTCCTGTCTCACGTTCAGGTCCTTAATCCATTTTGAGTTTATTTTTCTGCATGGTGTGAGAAAATGATCTAGTTTCATTCTTCTGCATGTTGCTGTCGAGTTCTCCCAACACCATCTGTTAAAGAGGCTATCTTTTTTCCATTGGATATTCTTTCCTGCTTTGTCAAAGATTAGTTGGCTCTATACTTTTGGGTCCTCTTCTGAGTTCTCAATTCTGTTCCATTGGTCTATGTGTCTGTTTTTGTGCCAGTACTATACTGTCTTGATGATGACAGCTTTGTAGTAGAGGCTAAAGTCTGGGATTGCTTGATACTTCTGAAGCAAAGTTGACATGAGAAAATGAGGACTTTTGTGCATATATTTGTCTATCTATTGATTTTACCTATCAGTTCTAAACTACTCCAAAGCAGTCTCATTGTATATCTTCCAACTATCCTTGAATCATTGCATCAAACACAATCTCCTTTTCAATTTTCTTTACTTCTCTATTATTCCTGATATCCCTCTCACATTTTGTGTTTGGTTCACATATTTGACATTCTCATCTCATTCATTCTGATCACTATAGATTTCCCTCTACGACTTAGTTTAGTTCCATCAATCACACATGCCAGGCAGTCTAAAAAATTAGCAGAGAATTACTGAAAATGTGGATATGTAAATCTTTTCTTTCAACTTGGGATATTGTATTTCTCTTTAGCATATATTGTTAAATACCACATAATAGCCTGTAAGATTTTAATTCTTTTGCACTGTGCCTTTTGTTTGCTCTGTTTTCTTGGTCATGCCAGTCATAGGTGACAACAGCCAAGAAATAAAGTCATTCCCTGTTATGTAGGAAAAAACTTTCTAGCATTCACCAGATATTTTTTTTATGAGGATGTTATTGTTGAAGGCATACTCATATTATATCTTAAGTCTGTCAGTGATATGTGTATCCCAACATTATTTAGAATGTGCAGTCATTGAAATGAGAATGGACAGTAAACAGGACGTTTCCAAACACACTGCTGAATAATTTCAGAATTCCTTGCTGTGGGATATACCATCCATTAAAAAGACTTGCGATAGAAACTAAAAAAAAAAAAAAAAAAATGTAGAATACATTTTTAAAGAAAAACAGGAATAGAGAAACATTCAAAAATATTTTGAAATTTCATCTCTTTTTTCTTTGTTTTCTGAGAGCTGTTTGACAATGGGAGATTTAATCTAGACTTCCAATCTAGACTTATCTAGTGATAAATACCTCTACATCAGCAATCATATTAAAATATATAAATGTATCAAAGTAACATGCTGTACACCTTGAACTTACACAATGTTGTATATCATACTTATTCAAAAAAATATTTTTGAACAGTGTTAAAAATTTTGAAGCAATAATTCATGAGAGAAACATAAATGGAAAAATAATTACTTCCTAGTGAGCATTGAAAATAAAAATTAGATCTTTCATAATTTAACAGCTTATCTTTTAAGAAATTGCAATTATTCAAAATCACTTATGATTACTTTCTTTAAGTAATTGGTTTTATGTGTACCTAACTTAGAAGTAAAAAAAGATTGAGTTTAGTTGTCCAAAGAGAATCAATTTTCTGAGCACATATTTTTTAGAATTATTTTTACAAGCTTCTCTGTACTTCAATACACAGAGTAAATACTGCCCAACTTAGTTATTGTAACACTATTCAGTTCTTCCAGATATGTTGGTAATAACAGTAATGTTTTGAGTACGATATTTTTATCTTGCATGTTTTCCTATTTCCTCACCCAGTCATGCACTTGTGTTCCTAAGCCCCACATTGTCTGTCTCCTCCATGTCCTTCCACCTGTGACTCTCTTTCTTCCTTGTGTCTTACAATTTGTTCTGCACACACTCACAACCTCTACTGACTTTTAGACTCCTTGCTCATTTAAAAATGGTGTAGACTTTTAGGCTGACAATCATATTCTGGTGGTTAATGTATTACGATGTTTTAAAAATTATTATTATTTACTTCAAGTCTTCTGTATCAGTAAAAGTTCTCCTGAAATTTCAACATGAAATCTCAAGCACATTGAAAGTTTGGAGGAAGAAACAAAACAACTCATGATCCTTGGTATATAATAGCTCCACATCAGAAATACCTTCCAGGACCAGTTGTTAACTACTGCTATCACACCACAGAGTTGGTTAATGTTAATGTCCAGTTGTAGCTGAATATCTTCAAAATGGTGACTCTTGTGTGTGCCTCTATCCATTGATCCATCAATTAGAACCTCACTATCTCGTGAAGAAATAGTTCTATGAATTTCTGGTCTTCTTTCCTACAGAAGCAAAGTATAAGAATTGGGTAAATCATTATGTCTATGTTCATCTACTTTTTTCATTCAACAATATGTACAAAGTAGTTTAGTAGAAAAATAGACACAGAGAGGGTTTCTCAATGTTAGCAGAAATTGAACTACAGTCAAATTGGGAGATTTAGTTCTAACAGATTTAGTTTAGTGTCTGTTTTCCACTGGACTTAAAACTCTTCTAAGAAAGCATATTGGTAGGGCGCATAGGTGGCTCAGCTGGTTAAGCATCTGACTGCAGCTCAGGTCATGATCTCACAGTTGACCTGTTGGAGCCCCACATTGGGCTCTGTGCTGCAAACTCAGAATCTGGAGCCTTCTTTGGATTGTGTGTCTCCCTCTTTCTCTGCCCTCTCCCACTCATGATCTGTCTCTCTCTCTCACTCTCTTTCTCCCACTCAAAAATAAACATCAAAAAAAAAAAAAAAGAAAGAAAACTAGGAGATGTGGTGCTTCACAATGACCATCAGAGCTTTGTGCTCATGTTACCCTTTTAAAATAATTTTTGATGTTGTCAAAAAAATGAACTTATACATAGATGCCATTTTTAGTTTGAACTTTGAAGAAGTAGAAAGATATCTTCTTTTAAAAAATAAGCCCACATTTTGAATCTGGAGATTAGATTTTTGTTCTTATAAACACTTTCTAAGAATGATTCAAAAACATATAGATGATTTTTAGGAAATTCTTTAACTTGTATATAAGATATAATAATAAATAGATTGTTTTCATTCAACAAAGGAAAAAGGGCATGATTTATATAAAAGATAAGAAAGAGAAGAAAAAAATAAAGATGGTTTTGGTCCAAGTAATTTTTTTTTTCACATTAACTAGCAGCCAACAAAGAAGTCAGGCAGGGTGTTCTGCCCTTGGCAGCTCAGTGGGTCATCAAAGAAAACAATTTTAATTGTTTATGGATTCTCAAGACAATCTTCAGCATAGATAGCATCTAACAGGCTATCTCTGTGTAATAGCTCTCAGTCTTTTGCTAACACTTCCTTCCTTGGCCTGCATATGCTTCTTTTATCACAATTTTCCAAACTAGAGCTGAGCATCTGATGACAGCTAAAATTCTGTAATGAAAAGTTATATCATCTTTATAAATAACAGTACACTCTCATTTATTTATTCTTTGACTCTCTTTTATAAAATCAGGATGTGCTTTCCAGTTCCATCAGTATACAGATATGGTGCCACTGTGAATTCATAGATATTTCAAACTCATGATTGCAAAACTGAACATCTGCATGAAAACACCACCACCACCACCAATAATCTTCTTCTCTCTCTTCTCTCTCTTTTCCATGTACAGCTTTCATTGTTGTTGTCTTTGAAAAGAAACTTAAGAAATGTTAAGGAAACTTAATGAAATTTTTTGAGGCGCCTGAGTGGCTCAGTCGGTTAAGTGTCTGACTTCGGCTCAGGTCATGATCTCGTGGTTCATGGGTTTGAGCTCCGCATCGGGTTCTGTGTTGGCAGCTTAGAGTCTGGATCCTGTTTCAGATTCTGTGTCTCCCTCTCTCTCTCTCTGCCCCTCCCCCGCTCATGCTTTGTCTCTCTGTGTCTCAAAAATAAACTATAAAAAACATCCTAAAAATAAAATATAAAATTTTTGAACTACTGGGCATATTTACTATACAGCAAGGAAGTCAAGGTGGCTGGAGCTTATCTTTAATAGGAGAGCAGCAGACCAAACTCCCTGTTCATGTAGGGATTTTAGTTTTTAGGCCTTTTTTAAAATTTCTTTCTTTTGGTGGGATTTTTTTTTTTTTTTTTTTTTGCTATTTGTTTTTATTTTGGTTTTGCATTTGATAATGATTTTTGCTTTTCCTTTGGCGGAATTGGTGTGGTTTACATTTTCATAGGATCCTTTTGCAGGGTATTGAGAATAGAAAGCAAAGTGGAAAGGGTGTACTAAGTGGAATCTAGTAGTAGGATTTATTGTAATCCAGGCAGCAGTTGATTATTGGACCAAAGCATTGGCATGGAGGTAGTGAAAATCGTTTAGATAGTACATAAAGATCTACTGATGGCAAGGATATAGGGTATGACAGAAAGATGGAAATCAGGATTGACTACCACCTTGTTATATTGTGTGCTTTGAAGACTGTACTGAGCCAACTATAATAGGATTGTGTGTTTGAACTGTTGTGGAAATATCCTAAAGAATTTGATCACCTGCATTCAGTCAGATTTATTTTGGCCATCTAGATGTGGGATAAATAGTGTCCCAAAAACAGTAAAGGGATGCTTATTCTCACTTATAGTTAAATAAATGCAATTAAAGTAACGAGATTATTTTTCTCCCATTGTTTTGGCAAAAGCACAAAGTTTGATAGCACACAGTGGGAAGGGCATGAGAAAGTAGAACTTTCATATACTGTATAAATGTGAGGAGTAATTTGGTAAGACCATGAAGGGTGCAATATGGAAGTATCTATAAAAATTAGAAATTTGGGGCACCTGGGTGACTCATTCGGTTAAGTTTTGACTTCGGCTCAGGTTATGATCTTGTGGTTTGTGGGTTCGAGCCCTGCACTAGGCTCTGTACTGTGCACAAAGTGTGCTATCAGTACAGAGCCTAGAGCCTGCTTTGGATTGTGTGTCTCCCTCTCTCTCTGCCTCCCTCTCTCTCTCTCTCTCTCTCAAAAACAAATAAACATTGAAATTTTTATTTAAAAAATAGAAATTCATATCTAGCTTTTAACTGGAAATTATACCTGCTCAAAATTTAGCCCATGGATAGAATTTCGGATATGTTATACAGATGTATATTATAGCTTTTTTTTTTCATAATGATAAAACACTGAAAGTGACTTAATTGCCCTTTGGTAATGAATTTAATTCATCTAGTCTATGTATATCCATTTAGTATACTACTATGCAGTAACTGTTTAAAAGTATATCATTTATCTTTAAGATACATTCTTAAGAAGTGAAAGGTAGAAAAATGTCTATGATTTATTCTTTTATTATAAAAATGATTATATATATCAGTATTTATCCATGTATAAATGATTTTATATGCATAGAAAATAGAGTATACAAGTGGCTAACAGACACAGCCTTTGTGAGGAGAATTTGTTACCTCAGGATAAATCCTTATGTTTGACATCTTTTGAAGTGCTGCTGTTTTCTTAATATGCACATATTATATATTTAATTAATTTAGCTGGAATATAAAAGTTGACCATGTCAGAGAAGTGGTATGACCTACTCTGGGCCACATTAAACTGTATGTGCCCATCTGTTAACTTTCTAGTTATTTTAATTTTATTTTTTTTTCTGAAATATCTAGTGTCTAACATATGTGGTCAAAATTACTTGAGTAGTTATTTTATTAAACATCTCAAGTTCTGTTTTGTATTCAAAATGAACATTGGGTTCTTCTCATGTATTTAATCAGGACTACCGTATTGGAAGACCAATGACTTCCCAATTGCTAAACTTAATGTTTGCTTTCCAACTTTGCTCTATTTGATCACCTTGAAGCATTGTATTGAGTTGACCACCATCTACTGGTAGATACTGCATTCCTCCTTGACTTCCAGATGACTCTCACTTGATTTTTTTCTTCTCTCCTCTTTTTTCCCCTATATTCTGTAGCTGGCAGCCTTTTGCCTCTTGTGTCCCCCTTAGGAATCAGTTCTTCCCAGGGTCCTGTCACTGCAAGTCAGGCAGGCTTAACTGCAGGTTCAAAGACCTCAAAGTTCATAGAATTCAGAGGGAATCTATGAACTTAGATAAGAAAAAGAATCATAGGGGCGCCTGAGTGGCTTAGTCGGTTAAGCGTCCGACTTTCACTTAGGTCATGATCTCGCGGTTCGTGGGTTTGAGCCCTGCGTCGGGCTGTGCTGACTGCTGGCTTAGAGCCTGGAGCCTATTTCAGAGTCTGTGTCTCCCTCTCTCTCTGACCCTCCCCTGCTCACACTGTCTCTCTCTCTCTCCTAGAAATAAATAAAAATATTTTTTAAAAAAGAAAAATAATTATAATTACATTTTTATTTATCTTTAGCTCAAATTTTGAATATACACCATAAACCACAGTATTAGTAATAGTACCTATATCTCTGTGACTAATAGAAATTGAGTATTTTGTATCACATGACAGATATTATAGATATACAGCATATCATTTACACCCACTACTAGTTTAAAGTTACAGTAACTATTAGGTTTTCCACTAGAGCGTGTGAGTGATTATTGAATATTGTTGATAAATAAGAAAATATGTGACCATAACTCAAATATGTTTTATATTTTGATGACTATTTTAATAAATGGTTGTCTTTGTGACCCTAAATATTTACTTTTGCACATTTAAATGACTTATCCAAGAAGGCTTTCATATACTTTACCAGTCTATCAAAGGGGAGAATAACACAGAAAAGGTGAAGAAAGTTGGGTCTTCCCTTGGGTAAACACATCACTTCCAAGACTTTAGTAATAATCAGGATCAAATTATTCTCAAATCTGTATCTTCCCCCAAATCTTTGCTCCCAAACTAGACCATTCAGTTAGAGTTAATTCATTCTAATGAGAATTTACTCTTCCCCTTCCCCATCTCTACCTTCGAATCTGTGTTCCCCTGTATCCCCTGTATTTCTTCATATTGCCCACATTTCTGTAGTCTCACAAGCCAAATCATATTGTCATTCTTTATTCCTCTAGCTTAAATAAAGAGAAAAAAAAATCTGCTAATTTTTGTGCCAAAAGCTATTTGGGATTTGCATCCCAATTTGATTTTCTCTTCACAGCAAACCTACACACACACAAAAAGCTACTGAGCCCTTGGTAGACTGGAAAACAATAGCATAGAGAAATTAAATATTATTAAATGATCAAATGAAAAGTCAAGTCTGGTTTGTCTGATACAAAAGACCATACTCTCTTTATCACATAAAAAGTCAGTATGTGAATCCTTTATTACTTTTCTTATCTTACTAGAAACTCAAGGAAGTGGGAGACATGCTTCCCTCGTTCATGCATTCATTCATTCATTCATTCATGTGTTCATTCATTCATTTATTCTTCAAAGATGTATTGATTTCCTACCATACTTTAGAGTGTCTTAGTTCTGTATTAGAAAAAAAACATAAAGTTGAATGAGACATGATACCTACTCTCAAGCACTTTACAAATGAGATTTTTTTTTTTTTGGCAATTTAAACATCTTCAGGCACAGTGACTTGCAAAAATTGGAAGAAAGTTGCCTCAACAATTGGATAGTATAATGACTAATAATACTAATTATTGGTAATGCCAGCTGAAATTGTAAGTATAGCTTCAAAGCAGCAGTTAAAGAATTTGTTCTGCTATCTTATATTTGATATCCAACCATGTTCTTATTTGTGAATACATTACATTCAAAGTTTCCAGCACTGTCACTGATAATATATTTTCTTACAAATGTGTAGATGATCATGACAGAGACCATATTTTATTATCAGTGATAAAGTCCAAGATCCCACATTTTTCTCATGGTGACCAAAACAAACAATGCTACCATATATTAGTAGGTCCTGAAGAATTTCTATTATAATTTTTAAATCTATACTTAAATATTTGAAGTGTCTTCAAAATGAACTTATTATTTTCTAAAAACAATGAATGCTTATTATTTGAAAAAATACATGAATCCAAAAGAAAAGAAGTAAAAGATTACTTAGTATCTTATATACAAGGTAAAACTGTTAAAAATCAGATTAACCCCATTCCAGGCGCATCTGTTGTGTATATTAATAGAGACTGCATGGACAGGTAACCAGATAGGAATTGAATTTTAAATAAACATTGGATTATACATGCCACTTTATTGCAAGGTATAATTTTTAAATATGAAATTATTTTTTCTATCTTGATGAAGTTTAAATTCTTTCTTTTCACATAAAACCTGAAAACCTAAGGGTGCCTGGGTGGCTCAGTCGGTTGAGCATCTGACTTCAGCTCAGGCCATGATCTCACAGTTCGTGGGTTCGAGCCCTGCATTGGGCTCTGTGCTGACAGCCAGCTCAGAGCCTGGAGCTTGTTTCAGATTCTGTGTTCCCCTCTCTCTTTGACCCTCCCCTGCTCATGCTCTCTCTCTCTCTCTCAGAAATAAATAAAAAACATTAAAAAAATTTAAAAAACCCCGAACATCTAGTTCTGATCCTAAAAATGGATTTAATTTCTCAGTTGAGTGAAGAAAATCTGTTGTAATTATTTGACAGTATTTGACATTGTTTGTGAGCCATATGCTAAAACCAATTAAAGAAGAAAACATTAGAATCAGTTTGGCCCTCAGTAATTGGGAGGGAAGTACATTTGTCTTTAGAAGCAATCATAAGAGCTGTTCAATTTCAGTAACTGCCTTTAGGCTCTCTCCAGAGTCACTTTTGCTTTGAACCTGACCTTGTTAGAGGGTCTGTCTCATTCTGTCTTTTATTGTGTTTACCTTCAACAATGGGGGCATGGTCATCCCTCATTCTTTTTCTTTTCTTTGTGAAGACAGACGCTAACACTACACAAGGGTCTATCTTCTTTCTTAACTTCCTTTCTTCCTCCCCAGGCATAATGATCGCCTTTTGGTTAAGATATTTATTTATCCAAAGACTGGGGCGCCTGGGTGGCTTCATCGGTTAAGCGTCCGACTTTCGCTTAAGTCATGATCTCGCGGTTCGTGGGTTCGAGCCCTGCGTCGGGCTCTGTGCTGACTGCCAGCTCAGAGCCTGGAGCCTGTTTCAGTCTGTGACTCCCACTCTCTCTGACCCTCCCCTGCTCATGCTGTCTCTCTCTCTCTCTCTCTCTCTCTGTCTCTCCTAGAAATAAATAAAACATTAAAAAAATTAAAAAAAAGATATTTATTTATCCAAAGATTGAAAATTTACACATGAAGAAATTAATGCATCTGTCTATCCATATAAGTTTATTTTCACAAACTGTATGTCCACTCTAAACCAAGATGAGGCTGTTGTTGAACATATGAAGTTCCATAAATTTTTAATGTGCTTTGTGTTCTTTATTTCATTGGAGTTTACAAGTCTCACAGAAATCTTCAGAAGGAGATAGAGTATATGACTTCCTTTTAAAAGACAAAGAAATGTGAAGACTGGCAGTTTAATGATTTACTATAAGTCATAGAATGGATTATAACAGAGGTGAAACTAGGAACGAAGTGTCCTGGTTTCTAAAGCTGAACTTTCTCCACTACATTGACAGATACACTTTAATAGCTACTACCAGAGGAGATGTACATGGCAGAAAATTCATAGGAGAGAACAGGGAGAATACCACTTATTGTATGTTAGTATATATGAACTACTGATGCTATCACAAATTTAGCTAAACTCCAACAGATTATAGTTAATTTGATCTGGGAAAGACATTTTACTCAATTTCATTTCATTTATTGCAGTCATTTCCTTTGAGAGAGCTCATTAACTGAACTAAAAATAGAAGAATAAGTTCTTCCATGTCATTTAGATCATTTGTAACTAGGTGCACATTTTTTTCACAGTTGATTCTTAATGGAATCAAATATTATTATGCCTGCTTAAAAAGAATTTTCAGTAGGCAAATTAAGTATCTTTTTTTAAAAAATTAATGTTTGTTTATTTTTGAGAGAGAAAGAGAGAGAGAGTGAGGCAGAGTGTGAGTGGGCCAGGGACAAAGAGAGAGGAAGACACAGAATTCGAAGCAGGCCCCAGGCTCTGAGCTGTCAGCACAGAGCCCAAGGCAGGGCTCAAACTCAGGAACTTTGAGTTCATGACCTGAGCCAAAATCAGATGCTCATCCACTTGAACCATCCAGGTGCCCCAGTTTAAGTATCTTTAGTTTGTTTGACCAGATTTTTATTTAGGGTTATATTTTTCTTCCTGAGCTAAGATGCTGATTTTATAGACCTATAATTAAGTCAAAAGCTGAAGTTTAAGTATCCGTAACCTGGCAAATCATAGATTCTTAGTCTGAACTCTCAATAATTAATAATTTGTCATTCTAGCATGTAAAAATAGGTTTAGAAAAATGGTTAATGTAGGAAAATTATTTTAAAGGAACTCCTATCTCCATTTCCTTGATTATTTGCCTACCTGTTCTTATATGTGAGGACCTCTATGTTTGTGTCTGGCTAACCTCCCAATTCCATTAAGGCCAAGTTATCATCCTCAAATGTGGTGATGATTTATTTGAAAACCAAATCTATTGATTGACAGAATACATTTTCTTCTTTAGTTGTATTCATTGTGATTGTTGTCTTGAACCACTATATGAGCTAAAGTAGTTCCTCATGGCTACTTAACGTTTGGTACCTCCATACCTGGTTTGAAGCAGACTGTCAGATGAAATCAAGACTTAGGTTTCATGGCTTAATAAGCTCAAAGTATTATCTCTGCATCATGGTTTCATTTCAGGCTTATAATCCTTACGAAACTATAGCCCATTCACTATTGCAGCTGAGGGGCAAATCACTGGGTTTTATGTAATGAATCCAGAAGACTGGAATGTCAAAGTGTGTGGCCTTGGCAACAACTGTTCTATCAATAATGGGATGAAAATGCTTCAGCAGCTCTAGCCTTAAATCTTTGGGGAAGTCTTTTCACTGTAGGAATTTCACCATCAGAGTTTCTGATTTCATGGATCAAGAATGGGCCTCAGGCATTGGTAAATGTTAAATGATCCTTAGGTGACTCTCATTTCCAACAAGGATTAATTCCAGCCCAAATACAGTCCCAGTGATCATAGATATACATCATTTGGGTAGGAGACAGTTGCCAAATGATGCTCTAAGCTAGGACCAACTTGCTCTCTTTTTTGAACAAGACCATAGCAAATGCACACAGGATAAGGTAATCATACCTGCAAATGTTAGAAAAACAAGTGGGGCTACTTATTTGACTTAGAATTATTTCCCTTGTGTTGTGTTTAACTTCCCAATAGAATATGTATTCACCCCATTTACTTAACCAGAGTTTGGCTTGTTTTTATGTAGATGAGTAATAGGTTGGGTTTAGTGGCCATTGGTCTCAAGCACTCTGCTATACCAAAGACAGGAATAGGAAAACAAATATAATGATATATAATATAATATAATAATGATATGTAAATACAATAATTTCAATTTTTTCTGTCCTCATTTGTTTTAAAGATCATGCTGCTACCAACTAATGTAAGCTTGGGCTATTTGGCTATAAGAAACTTAGTTTTATTTATTTTACATATATATCTATATATGTGTGTGTAAATTTTTATATGTTATATAATATTTTAATATACTTTAATATACAGTACAGTATATTAATGTACATTTCTATAATATATTAATATATTACTAATTATATATACATGTGCACAAGAAAAAAAACATGCCTTCCATGAAGTATTTTTTTTAAAGCCTCTTTACTTATATTGGACTTCTAGAGAATGAGGTCATAAACTGAGTAAACAAATTAGAAGTTTTCAGATTTAAAGAATATTAGAAAATGAAAGAATGGAAAAGATACCAAAGAGAGATAGGAAAGCAGTGGGAAAGCCAAGATGTGGTAAAATACCTCAGTTCTCATTCTGGCTATGCATGTGTGTGGGTTGGAAAGAGGGAAGGGGTGGATAAAGAAAGCTTTTCCAGGAAGGAAAATATTTTGTTAAAAAGGTAATATATATTTTTTTAAGTATTGAGTGAAGTATAATAAGTTTGAGGGCCACATATGGGTTGTATTAGCCTGATTTAATACAGTGAGGCATAAAATACATTATGTTGTTTAGTTAAACACAATGATCAAGTAACTGTAACTCATGTATCCTTAGAACAAAGCATTACAATCTTTTCAAATTGAGATTATTGTTACTAATGCTAAATCTCTCCTCCCTCCATCTCCTTCCCTTAATTGCATGATACTTCATGCCGAAGAGAGGTCAAGTTTTTTCTTAGTATTCAAAAGGTATAATACCTACTGCTTTCCGTCATGTAAAGATACCTTCAACAACAGCAACAATGTGTAATGATTTGCAATACCTGTCCCTTACTGAAATACAATTTTAGAGAATTTTGGTAGTAAGTATTCAGATTTTATGCATGAACTAAAAAGCTTCATGTATATATTATAATATATATTATAAGCTTGTGTGTATATTTGTGGATGATTCTCTCTCGGTGCTCCCCCTGCCTCTGTCTTCCTGCCAGGAGTGAGAGTAAGATCACTGATGATAGATACAGCCTATATTATGACAGGGCCATAACCTGGAATCTGGGGAGAATGATGTGAAACTAGAGGAGAGCTCTAAAGTTGTTGCGATTAACTTAGTAGTGACAGTGTCGTGCAAGTCATGACTATAGTAAATCCCAGCAGATGCCACTGATGAATATGTATTTGAGCATCTTTGCGTGAAGGGCCCAGTGGAAGACTGCTTTTGCCTATGCCCATGTTAATTGATTCTCAAGTGATTATTAGGCAAAATTTTCAAGAAGTTTTAGAACAGTACTGAATACTTGAATTTAATAAATGCATGGTAAGGAAAAGTATAATTTATTCTTGAAAAACTTACCTGGATATAGATATACATGTGAATATATACATGTTCATAAATCTATTTACTTTTATTATAATTTAGGCATCATTGGTTCTAATTAGAAACTTGACTTGGCTTAAATCATATTTGTTGTCCCACAAAACGTATTACTCTGAAGAAGAAATTGTCTTTGATTTGCCCTCTATATATCATGGAAATAGATGCTAGCTCAGGAGCTTCATGAATTAATCATAGGGATGTTCCTTAGAAATCCTTTCCCTAAAATGTAAAATCAGATACAGTACAAAAGGCAAGAGTTATGATTAGCTGTTTTTCTCCATGTGTGAACAGTTCCATAGTCTAATCAATGCTGAGAAGAGAAAGTTCTTTTTTTTCTATTGGACAGCTGTGGATAGGCACTGGCTTAGAACTGGAAGGCCAGGTGCTGTTTCTGGCACACTCATGTGGTGTCTTGGTCCCATCATTTATCTTCTTGGACTCACTCTCTAAACTTTCATTTATAAAATGAAGGTGATAATTTTGCCTCATAGAGGGATTTTAAGGATTATATTTTCTAAATCCTTTGTCATTGTAATGGACTATGCAAATAATTATTTGCTGCAATTTTTACTACAATTTATAAAGGGTACACATGGTATAAAATATGTAGCACTTTATATATCTGGCTCTATTTTCTTTTGCAAACAACTCCATTTAATAGTGTTCTTGTTATCAATGACTACTAAGCAAACCATCGCACAGGAGTAGCTAAAGTCTTTACACACAGATGTGTGCATCAGGATTTTGAAAAGTCTAGGGCTGGGAGGTGTGTCTCTGATCCACTGCGGTATCACCTAGGACCAGAGGATCCATCCCCAATATGGGCTCTTCACTCTTAGGTCTGTGTCTCGGTGCCCCTAGCTTCTCTCTCTCTCTCCACCTTTAGGGCATCTCCATGTTGTCACTCTTCTTATATGGTGACTGGCTTCCAAGAAAGAGGAGCTATCAAGACAGTTAAGGGCCGTGCCCAGAATTGGCACATAATCTCCACTGACCAAAGCCATCAAAAGGACTCCACAGGTGCAAAAGGGAGGAAAAACACTCTATCCCTTCATAGGGTAATGCTCAAGTGAGCTGGATTTTAAATCAGATCTGACTCATTGTCTTCTGTTTATGGTTTTTTTTTTAATACATGACACACAAATACGTATTAAATACCCAAAGCATTATATGCAAAGGCAACTATTACCTTAACATCTAGAAATATCTATTCACTTGACATTTGCTCTTGCTTCTGTTACATTCACAATTGATAGTTGTATAATCACCCTCAGGTGTTTAAAGTATATAGAACAACAAGATGGGATATTTATATTTTATTTTCACTAAGCTGCTCTCAGTCTGAGGAATAATAGAAGTTTGATGTCTACAGCAGGGGATGATGAAAATATTTTAAGACCTGGGTACTATGGAAGCAGCTACCTCCTCTGCATAAGACTAGTCATCCTTTTCATAAGTTTGAAGTATGGAAATACGTTTGTGGTATATATGATATATCAATATGGGTGATATGACCACTTTATTCCTTAGAATAACTAGAATACCACAATCCTTCATTATGTCTGGAAAGAGAGGATTTTTTGTAAACTGTCATGAGTTTTCCTTAATGCTCAGGGATGTAATAGCATGAGCTCTACAATGGATTTAGTAACCATGACAAAAATCTCACTGTGGCCATCCTTCAGTATTCTCAAATAGACATTGAAGGACCATTTGACCATTTGCTTTGTGTGTGTGTGTGTGTGTGTGTGTGTGTGTGTTTTACTTCATCATTTTCCATCCATTCTGGGGAAACTCCAGTATCAATTTTCCTTTGCTAATGGTCCTTAGTTTTGCCTTCTTGATGTCCATGTCTATAGCTTTCTTTTCTCATCTTCTGTTGACTCCCTTACTGATAGGATCTGACCTTTCAGTACAGTAAAATACACCATGGGAACACTCACATCCTATGAAATTGTCAGGACCTTGAGCTCTGCTTTGGGGCCTCCCTTTTCCTTCTGTCTGTATTCCCATTCACTCCTATGCTGTGAATCTGATTTATATGAAGGGGATCACAACTTCAAATATCTGTAAGTAACTCACAGTAAACCTAGATGAGTAAGATGAATAATGCAGACTGGATACAAATACAACAGGGTCTTCAAGGTTATCTTTTATTCCCTTTTATCTGGTTCACATGTGAGTAAATAGAAGTATTTTCTGTTGTAAGAAACAGTTTCATCAACAGCAACTGACACTCAGACTTGCTGTAGAAGAGTGAGGAACAGGAAGAATAGGGAACAGTGGAGAGTATGGCAAATGGAAGGACAAAAGCTATATAGAAGAGGTGTGGCCTTTGCTCAGTTTCAGGTCACTGGAGACACGTGAGAATACAGACTAGCATTACCAGCTCTCATTTTATGTAAATTCTCTTGAAACTTAAATGGTGATGACTATTTAAAAACAAAATACAGTTCTGTGTAGGTCAAGAAAATATTTCTGTGGGTCAGCTGTGGACCACTAGTGTATAAATCTGGTCTTGGCTCTTGACTTTTATCTTTCTCTTGGGTTCTAATGCATACCCAGCTACTCCTGTGGCATCTTTTTATCAAATACCTAAAATCTTTCATGGATTAACATATCCAAATAAGAGCTCTTACTATTTTTCCCTCAAATTTTCCTATCTGAGGAAAGCACGATCAGCTTAGCAATCTACCTTTAATCATCTTCTTACTCTTCTTTCCCATAACCCAGTTCTTCAACAAGTTAGGTCATTTCTTCACTACCACTTTCTTAATCTTTGCTTAATTTCACATTTGTGGACAACACAATAGCCTTTAGTGTTTCTGCTTCTATTCTTCCCTCTTTTTAATATATACTGTATCAGCACTGGAGAAATATCAGATGACAATGACAATAAAAATGTTATTTCTCCCCTAGAATTTTTCAGTGAACTCCCATTGCAGTTGGGATAAAAGCCATGATCTTTTCCATGTCCTACCTCTTTATAACACCCCACCCCATTCACCATTCTTGGACCATATTAGTCTTCCCATTGCCATTGAAGAGGGCAAGATCTTATCCATCTCAGGATCAAAGTGTTTGCTTTGGACCTGGTGCTCTGAGTAGTTGGCTTCTTCTTAATTTTGTGTCTCAGCTCAAATATCTCCTCAGAGACATTTCCTGACCATCTTATCTACAGTAGCCCCCTCTACTCAGTTTCTCTGTATCACATCACCTAATTTATTTTCTTCATTAGTACACTACTGTTATTTTATAGCTTTTTGTATTTCTTGACTATCTATAATGTCCCCACTGGAATATAAAATCTATGAAGGCACAGATCTCATGTGTCTTGTTTGCATTAGTAGCCATTGTATGTAGCCGGGCACTTTCCAAATAAATATTTGAGGGAACAAGTGGTTTGAATACCTATAGAAACACATTTGACGTGAAAATATCACCAGTATCTAAAAAGCCTCAAATTCTTAATATGTCCTGTGTTACCTGGACCTACCTACATTGATCACTGTAGTCAGCACCAACTTTGCTAACTCTTTGTGAATCAGCCATGTAATTCCTCTCTTAGAGTGTAATACATGATGTTTTTTTCTGCCCAGAATGATCGCTCAACTCATATTGCTTTTAGCAAGCTCTTATTTTGTTTGTCCTCAAATCTCAACTGAATACTGTTTCACAGTGAAGATTCCTCTGCCTGCCTTACATCCCACCTCCTGAGGCTTACATAATCCTGTCCATATGCTTTCATATACTTCTCCTTTGTATCCCTGACTCCAATTGCCATCATCCCATTTTCTTATCACTTGCTTACCATCTGTAAGGACCAAGTCTGTCTCATTTACTGTAACATCAATAGCTTCTTACAAACTTCCCAGATCAGAGTTGCTGCTAAAAAAATATGCCTTGACAAACATTTGTTAATGAGTGGTAAATGAAAACACAGGACTCACTTTTCTGCCATCTGTGTTCACTCAGAGTACAAATTAATTAATAGGAATAGAAATTAATTAACTTATCCCCCTAAATTACTGATATATGGCCTTCATTCCCTAAAAAAAAAAAAAAAAAAAGTCCTCCTCCATTAATTTTAGGAAATCATGAGGGATTTTTCACATCTGCTGGAGAGCCACTGCTGTCTTCCTCCCTGAAGTCTGCTGTTTTCTCTCCTCCATCCTGCCCCACAGCTCTGTTAATGTTTGCCATCAAAGGAGCTGTCGGGAGGTATTGTGCCACCGTCCCCCAAGCTCCCAGCAAGGTAGACTTCCATTTGTTACCTTTTGGTACCACTGCCCATCTCTGCCACCCTACATGGTGCTGGCGCTCTAGAAGTGTTGAGTATTTTCAAACATTTTGTGTGGATCCCCTCTGTTAAGTTGTATCCAGAAAAGAGAAAAGGGTCCTCATTCTCTCTTGAATCACACCTCGTAATGAAAATGATATCTTGTAGACCAGCACTCTGCAGATTTTTTTGAAAAGATTATGTTCAATTACTTATTTCTTTATGCCTTTTAAAGAATAAAGGTGGCTACCTCTCTTAGGGTTCGGGCACAGATCCATGAAGCCCCAGTGCAGTGACTGTTCTGTGATTTTCTAAGAACCACTCTATCTTTCTGCTAATTGAGGCTTTGATCTGGTTCAGACACATGTTTCATCCAGGAGGGTCTTCTTATATCACTCACACACATAGATTCCTGGAGAACATGTCTCAGGCATTTTGTAGACTTGGAACACAATGGAAGGTCCTCACAATCCTCTTCAAGTTTTGTTTCAGTAAGAAAACAAACGTATAGAGAAGCCAGGATTCAGGACCATTACTGGAATCTAATGGTAAAGGCTTTGCAATTGCAAGTGAGAAAAAATAATTTTTTTCTCCACTTGTCTGGGTTCTGGACTAGAGACCTCCTTGTAATAAAAGGCACATTAACAGGAGAAAAATAAACAAAAATCTTATAACATGCATATCTCCATTATACATGGTAGATATCCAGGAAAACTGAGTAGTAACTCCCAGAAATGGCCCAACCTACCACCTTAACTAACATCTCCAAATAAAGACAAAGATGTTGAATGTTGGGGGAGCAGGAGGGAGGACGTTACTAGGAAAAGCACAGTAAACAAGGTTAAGGTTTTTATGCAAATTTAAGTCCAAGTCTTCACCACTGAAAATTTCTGGAGATTTAGGGGCACCTAGGTGGCTCAGTTGGTTAAGTGTCCGACTTCAGCTCAGGTCATGATCTTATGGTTTCTGTAGTGGAGCCCCACATCCGGGCTCTCTGCTGTCAACGCAGAGCCTGCTTCAGATTCTCTGTCCTCATCTCTCTGCACTTCTCTGGCTGTGCTCTCTCTCTCTCTCTCTCTCAAAAATAAATTAATTTAAAAAGAAATTTCTGTTGATTTAGAGTCAGCCTTCTCTTCCTGGTATAGAGAGGCAGACACCCTTACAAATGGAGATTTATTCCTTACAAATGTAAATGTCTGTTACAAAAGGGTAATAACTTCATTCAGCTTTCAGAGGTTTTCCTATTTCTGCTGTTT
This sequence comes from Proteles cristata cristata, assembly GCA_017311185.1. Classification (NCBI taxonomy): domain Eukaryota; kingdom Metazoa; phylum Chordata; class Mammalia; order Carnivora; family Hyaenidae; genus Proteles; species Proteles cristata. The sequence goes on along the minus strand of JAESUZ010003705.1, from coordinate 2,454,371 downwards.
CTTAGAAATAATCAGCCAAAGATAATCCCAATACTAACGGGGCATATTTTGAAGTGACAAATTCTCTCCTTTATAATTCTAGCATGGTGAACCGCCCATGTCATTATGTATTGTGACACTTTACAAAGGCAAAATAATTAATATGGTTTCAGCATCACAGAGCCTGTAAAGGGCCTAGGCTTCAGATATATTTATAGCAAATCCATCATAATATTCAGGGATCCCAGCCAAAGCCTCTTTCCTTCTCTCTTTTCCCATACCATCACTTATGATTGCAAGGAATGCCATATGCTTGTAAAAGGGAAAAAATGCTGATGTGAGACCAAAGACAAGGAATGCTGTGGACCCTGTTCTTTTTCAGGGATTGTTTTTTCAATATGTAGTGACTAAGCTTTTCCATAGAAAAATTTCTCCGCTCAGATAAATCTGCCATACTTTATGACCGAATGCAGAACAGAGTGATGGACACTGAGCAGCCCAGAGACGGCCTGACCTGCCTTTTACTGCCTTCCAGCAGCCAATTTGAGCTCTGAGCAGTAAAATGTGTCAGTGCTTGAGAAGTACAGAGACATCAGGTGAGAAATCAGAAGAGGTCTTCTGTTAAAATGCAAGAGTTGGAACAAAATAGAAATCTCACTTAGAAAATTAGTAGAGACACAACAACCTGGGAGAGCAAAGGCTTAAAGCAAAAGGGATAAAAATAATTAAGAAAAGCAAAGATGGACTGACGAAAGACTTTGCCATTTTTTAGGCCATGCTTGTAAAGAGAGATCTTTGGATCTCTCCAAAGTTGGAAAGTTGAATATGACTGGGAAGAAAAGCATTAGTCTGCACAACTTACTCTAGCACAGATTTCGTATGCATTACCTTTAAAATATTTAAATATATTGTGTAATTTATCAACATGTCCACATCATGACTGAAACTGTATGCTTTGTACGTCTTTGTTGATTTTCACTCCATACATGAAGTGATGGAAGCTAATACTTCATGCCAGTGATGAGGGGGTTGTAAGGAAGCAGTATTTCACAGCAGGTGTCTATGTATTCAGAGGTGCTCATTCTGATTCTTGTAATTAAATCAAATTCCCACTAGGGGGAGTAAGGGAATAAATCTCAAAGCCCTAAATCCAGGCACCTTTCCAACTGAAGGTACACTGGATTCCGCAGGGAACTGCTCAGTATTTTTTTTTTTTTTTTTTTTTTCTGGTGAATCATTTGCAGCCTGCGTTTCACTGTGGGAAGTTTCTTTCAGATTTATTTTCTCTGGTTTTTTAGCTGCTTTTTTTAGTTGTAAATCCATGCTGTGGTTGAGCAGTAAAGCAATATTCCAGCAAACTCCAGCAGGAAAATATTTTCTTACAGGATTTCTAAAACCTTGCATAATCAGTTACAACAGAGCCTTCCCCAGTGCCTTGCCAAAGGTAGCACTCTGGTAACTAAGCCTGCGGACTGGAAGAGGGAATAAAATTAGATGGGTAGGGGGCCCACTGCTTAGAGAAGCTCTGGGAACAGCTTAATGACTCAGAGTGACGAACTGGGGAAGCAGGCAGGTCAGCACAATAGATGCAATTAGCAAATGCAATTAGCATCAGCATATAAATCCCTCCCCCTTGACAGTATCCTTTGTATTGCCACGGCAACCCAGGCAGCCTCCTCCTTTCCCACCTCCTCCATTCCAGCAGCCCCAGCCTCCCTCCCTTTCTCACTAACTGCTTCTGCCCTTGGAGTTCATGTTAAACAGAGTGCACCTGGATTCACATGTGTCTGGGGGTGGAGAAACAGAAAAAAGAAAAAAATATAGGAGGGCGAGGACCTAGGCTTTGCATTTGAGCTTTTTTGTTGTTGGTTCACAGTCTTTTCAGGATCTAGCCTGTGCCATTTGGGGAATATTTTATTCCTGTTTGTGATTAAAACTATTGGCCTCAGCTGGCATGAGACATACCTTTGTTTTCACCTCAACCTGAGAGTTTGCAAATGGAGAGATGTGCACCCAAGCACTTCACTGTGTGTTCTAAGTTTGCCTTTTGGATATTTAAATCTTTTATGAAGCTAGCTTGTTGTAAGATAAGCAGTTTTTATATTTCATTTCATGGTTGCTCCTAGCCAGAAATCGTGAAGAGCAAGGTAGCAATTCAGGAAAAGAAAGAGCGATACTAATATAATATATGTGACTATATATTAGTAACATCTGAGATGTGATATTAAAAGAAGAAGGTGGGGCACTTTAATTTTCCGATTTAAACAATTTTGGGGCACCTAGGTGGCTCAGTCAGTTGAGCATCTGACTCTTCAATTGGCTCAGGTCATGATCCCAGAGTCATGGGATTAAGCCCATTATTGGGCTCCATGGGGATATTCTCTCTCTCATTCTGCCCTTCTCCTCCACTTGTGTGCTTTCTTTCTCAAAAAAAAAAAAAAAAAAAAAAGAAAAGAAAAGAAAAAAGAAAAAAGTAAAAAGTATACAGTTTTGCTTTTTATTACCTAATTAAGCAAATATGTAAAACTTTTCAAAATATGAAACTACCCCCCCCGTTTTTTTTTTTAAAGTTTTTTAAAGATCAAGACTTTCTGATCAGTTGGGGAAAAGATAAGATATAGAATTAAATGAAGCAAATATCTCCGATAATAGCAAAACCTTAACTGAGCACTCTCTGCATGCCAGGCAATATTCTAAGAACTCATGTGATTCTTACTACAACCCTAGGATGTAAGTAATTTTATCTTATATTTTTTTCAGATGAGGGAACTGAGGAATACAGACAACTTGGCCAACTTACTTAGCACTGAAAACTACCATGCTATACTGCCTTTCATTTTCAGTATTCTCTGGTGGCATGATTGTTTATGACAAAAGAGAGAAAGAACAAAGGAAAGATAGGCAGCTTGATAACACAAAACATAATTAACCTTAATGTCAACTTGACTTTGGTCAGTAAAGAATCTTATGAATTCTGAAGTCAGCAAGAAATACGTGCACAGTAAGGCTTCACTATTCAATATCTGTCAGTCCAGTGTCTCAGTCTCAGGACTGACACATAAAATAGATCTACTGAGAGCTACCTCTCTTCAACCAGGCCTCTTTCCTTCAGATCGTCATTCTTCCCTCCCTGGACCCTCTGTTAGCACCCCCCCACCCCCCAACAGATTTGGATACTCCCTTTCTTCCTGATAGAGAAGAAAGGACTTAATAAACTCCCTAAGATAGCAGCTTAGTTGCACACTGCCTTTTTCCTAGTGGTATTTACCCTTTAAAAAAGGACCCAAGTAGAAATGAAAATGCTTTCATCAAAGACAGTTTCTTTATGAAATAGTGTGGGGATGGGATTTTTACCGCAGTACCCTGACTTGTACTCTGTCATTTGCCTTTCCATCTAAGCCTAAAGTGTACTTTTCTCCACATATGTCACAGATATAGTACATACACATGTATAGAAATGGGGACAGACTTTGTAAAAAATACTTCACATACCTGTAATGCTTCCTCATAAGTGAGCTAAGTCTTGGCTAACAGGCAATATAGCCCTGATGTAGGCCTCTCAAATTTCTCACCTGGTATTCCCTCCAGGGGCTGTTTAATCAGAAAATAAAAAATAAAAAAATCTACTCAATTTTTTTTGTTTTATTGAACTATAATTGATATGGTAACACATGCACATTTAAGATGTATGACATGTTGGTTTGATACACCGATAAACTGTAAAATGATTACAACCATAGCGTTAGCTAACACCTCGATCACATCACCTAATTGCCTTTGCTTTCACATGGAGAGAACATTTAAGATATACTCTTTCCTTCTTACTTCAAAGTTGAAGTGGATAATGTGGTATTACTAACTATAACCACTATATTGTACTCTAGATTCCCAGAACTTACTCATTCTGTAACTGGAAATTTGAACTCTTTGACCAGCATCTCCTCCTTCCTCTCAACCTCTAGTCCTCGGTAACCACTGTTTTAGTATCTGACCTCTAGTATTCTGTGAGGTCAGCTTTCTGTAGATTCTACGTATAAGTGATATCATACAGACTTATTTCTCTGAGGGTAATGCCTTCAAAGACCAACCATGTTGTCACAAAGGACAGGCTGCCTTTCTTTGTCATGACTGCATAATCTGCTATATCCATCCATCTGCTTTTCATTAATGTGCCAGCAGACCCTCAGGTTGTTTTCGTGTCTTGGCTGTTGTGAATAATACTGCAGTGAACATGGGAGTTTATATGTCTCTTGAAGGTACCATTTTTATTTGCTTTGGATACATACTCAGAAGTGAAATCACTGGATCATATGGGAGTTCTATTTTTTTTTTTTTTTTAAATTTTGTGAGGAACCTCTATAGTGTTTTTCACAGTGGCTGCACTGATTTAAATTCCCACCCCAATGCATGATGGTTCCCTTTTTTCCACATCTTCCCCAACATTTACTATTTTTAGTTTTTTTTAAAACCTTTATTTATTTAAGGAATCTCTACACCTGACATGGAGCTCAGACTCATGACCCCAAGTTTAAGAGTCACATGCTCTTCTGACTGAGTCATCCAGGCACCACTTATTTCTAGTCTTTTTGGTGATAGCCATCCTAATTGGTGTGAGGTAATATCTCATTGTGGTTTTGATTTGCATTTTCCTGGTAACTAGTGATGCTGAGCACCTTTTCATGTATCTAAATGATATTTGTATATTTTGGGAAAAAAATGCCTCTTTAGCTCTTCTGCCTAGTTTTTAATCAAATTGTGTGTTTGTGTGTCTGTGTGTGAGTGTGTGTTGCTATTGAGTTCTAGGACTTCTTTATATATTTTGGGTACTAACCTCTTTACATTTTAGTTGAGCTAAAGCTAAAGTGAAGAATGAAACAGTAAAAACCAAAAGAAATGAGTAAATCATTTAGTACAAAAAAAAAGTCAGAGCCCTAGGAAAAAGAAAGCAGTGAAGGAGAAGGGAGGGCCAGGAAGTTACAGACTTTAACAGAGTGGTCAGAGGTAACCTCATTGAGGGGTGCTTAGGTGGTTCAGTCACTGCAGTGTCAGACTTCAGCTCAGATCATGATCTCGTGGCTCATGAGTTTGAGCCCCGTATCAGGTTCTCTCCTATAGCCCAGAATCTAGAGACTGCTTGGATTCTGTGTCTCCCTCTCTGTCCCTACCTCCCACCTCCGTTCGTTTGTTCTCTCTCAAAAATAAATAAACATTTAAAGATTTAAAAAAAGAAGCAATCTCACTGAGAAATAACTTTTGAGAAAATACTTGAAAGAGGTGAGGTAGCAAGTCATGCAAATATATTTGTGGAAGAGCTTTCCAGAAAAAAAGAACAAGTGCATAGATCCTGCAGTGTGAGGAAGCTGATATCCATGAAGGACACCAGTGAGGCCAGAGTGGGGTGAGTGAGGGTAAAAGGCAAAGTCAGACAGGACACTGATGAATGGGTAAAAGTCATAGTCCTGGTTTAGGTGTAGATTCTGAGAGAAATGAGGAATCAGTGGAAGGTTGTCACCATAGTAGACACCTGTATTGACATGTCTTCTTTTGGAGAATGGGCATAGAAGGTAGGATGAGAAGCACAGAGGCCAACTAGAGTCAGGCTACAGCAATAAAGAGATGAACAATGATCATAGTTGGGATCAAGATGGTAGAAAAAGGGATAACAAGGATGATTTCTGCATAGACATATGTGTGTGTGTGTAGCCCCATAGGAACGAGCAACAGGGTGAATGTGGCACTTGCAAAAAAGAGGAGCCGACTGCAGAATATATTCTTTAATTAAAGGATTTTGTGCTTTCTTAATCATGATTAGTTAGCACTCAGTGCAGTGCTACATGTAAGGTGTCAAAAGTGGGCTAAATATAGAGAAAAGTATTCCATAACTTTTTTAAGGGCCATGGTTCTATAGTGATTGAGTTTTCTACTATGAAATGAGGTTGGGTTCTACATTCTAATTCCTGCTCTGTTGGCATCTAATTTTGTTACCTTGGGCAAGTCACATCATCTTTCTAGATCTCGTTTTGTTTCAAGTGTAAAAGTAAGTGGCTTTACCAGATTATCTGAACTACATTTCAGATTCATCATTTTGTAATTCTTTGTGTGTGTTATCTGATGAGGCAAACAGTTCACTCTTCATATGTAATTGAGAATAATTATAAACATGTCACACAGAAGATTATCAAATGGCTTTCTGTCAAAATGAGCTTAAGAACTATTTTATTTTAGAAACAAAAGCAGGATTATTTTAAAGCATCATTAGTCCATAAATTGTAGACATTTCTAAAGGTCTGATTATTGAGCCATAGAAATAAGATTCGTATCAACATTTACAAATAAGATAGTATCAATATGTTTTGTAAGTTTGAATAAATTGCAATTTTTGCCTCCCCCAAGGAAACATATATCTGTTGGTCCTTTTGACTTAATTGCATACCATCAAGAAGAAATGTCAGGTAAAATCAAAGGCATTAGTTTTGTTTTGTTTCAGTGTGTCTGAGTAAGAATTAAAGAAAATATCACATTAATTAAGTTGGTCATTGTCAGATTCCTATTTGTAACATTCATGAACTTAGTTCTATAATATTAATTTTTAAAAATATTGAACAATTTAACTTTTCTGAACACAGAGGAGGTGTTCTGTGGTCAAAGTCAACCCTCAATGAATAATTTTTAAGTAGTAGTTTTTTTTTTATCTTCCTCCTTATAGAATATAGTTACATATTTTCAAGAAACTAATTTTTTATCAATTATTCTTCTAGGTGAGCTATTTAAATGCTATTCATTCTTTCATCCATTCACTATACATGTAATGGGCCTACTCCGTATCAGATGCCATTTTACCTGTTGAGGACAGAACTGCAAAGTCCCCAGGGCTATAGAACTTTGCTTATGGTCTACTTCATAGTCACCTTCTATATTTCAAATGGACTAACTTAGAAGAAACTGGGGTTTAATCTCGCCTAAGGGTGTTTAGAAATGTAATTCTCGTGCACCTGGTTGGCTTAATCAGTTAAGGAACCAACCCATGATTTTGGTTCAGGTCATGATCTCACAGTCATGAGACAGCCCTGCGTGGAGCTCAGTGTTGAGTGTAGAGCCTGCTTTGGATTCTCTCTCTCTCCCCCTCTCTCTCTCTCTCTCTCCCTCTCTCCTCTTCTCCCTCTCTCTCTGCCCTTCTTTCACTTGCTCACACACACACATGCCCTCCTTCTCTCTCTTTCTCAAAATAAATTAATAAACTTAAAAAAATTATTAAGCAAACATTGCCTCATATGTTTAAATCTAATTATTAAGTAATATTTGTCTTTTGTCATTCTTTAACTCTTAGTAGCCTTGCCTAGCACTGCTAAGTAAACTGGAATTTTAAATTAATTTTCCATAGGCAAATGATTTTTCCGCCAGACTGATGGACCTCATTTGTGCATTTCAATAAACAAAGATATCATGGTTTTGAATAAAGAAATTGGATTGGAAGTCAAAGCTCCAGCTCCAGCCCTGTCATGTACTGCGGATGCAAGCAAGTTGTTTAACTTGTCTGAGCTGAGGCCTCATATGCAAAATGGTGTCTGTAAATGAATGCCGCTTAAGATTTTCTTAAGGCTCTAGTGAAATAGTGTATCATGTTATTCTAAACTCTAAAAGAGTCCTAGCATGCTGAAGTCTAAAATACTAATTCTTAGTTTTAAAAATAGCCATCAAATTTGTTGTAGACCTGTGGCATAATACATACACATTAAAGAGAGTAAAAAGATACATAGCTTCCAATTAACTTGAAAATTTTAATCATCACAATACTTCATTCATCAGACATATCAAGTGAGAGAATTCCTGAAAATGTATCAATTCATTTCTGTTTTCTTCAACTTGGTACTGGTAAATCAGAATAGCACACTCAAAACAGAGTGTACAGAAAAGAAAATGTGCTTAGCTCTGTTTATCTAGAAGAGGATAAGCAAGAATAATTCATTTTAAAATGAGAGTTTTATGCATCCCAAGCAACACAAATTACGTTGGAGCACATTTTTTTTCTCATCTCTAGGTTTATAACACCCTTCAGAAAATTACTGAAGGTGACAGAGGTGTTCTGCAGGTGCTATTGATTAACTGATCAATGAGATAATAAAATAAGGTACCCACTGAGATTTTAGAGTCTTAATAGAGAATGGAAAATGAACAGCACTAACCAAAAGTCTATTCCTACAGATAAGTTAAAATGGACTTTTAACCTCGCACAATCAATTTAAAGGCTCCACTGGACAGAATATAAATAATGGCTCTGCCCAATGTAGAATGAAGCATAGGTTAACTACTAAGTGCATATCACTCAAGCAGAGCAAGCCATCATTTTTAGCAGAATGTTAGCCTCATATTTTACTTTCTCTGTCTCTGATAACATCCTATTCTAGTCGCTTTCTAAGGAAAGTGTTTTCTTTTAAAAAATATACTTGAAATATTTTCAGGGAAGCATTTTATCTTTACCTATTTAGCATTCTTCATAAATAGTACAAGACATTATGATGATATCACAGAAAGTAATGTCTGAAAGGAGAAAAAATATATAAATATGATGGAATACATTATTAGCTAGCATTCCTTCTTATTAAAGACCCTGGTGCCTAGCTATGTGATCATGAGCCACATTAGAAAATAACTCACTAAGTTCCCATGTTTGCTTGATGAAGTACATAACCTTTATGGATCTGGGAATTACAGCAAGAAATAGACTAATACATATCGACATTTAAGTGACATTCAAAAAGTGAACAGAGGAGAAACAAACAACAGATACAAATGTCATAAATGGTTGACTTACATTGTGTTTTATCACCATTTAAATAAATTAATCCAATAATAATAGTCTCACATATAAAAAGAATGCATCTGGGGAAAGTTTCAGCTTATAAATTGGTATGTGATATGTGTCTCACATAAATACCTCTAAAGCTGTTCCTTCCATACAATAGCAACTGAAAATTCAATGGACATTATTTAATAGCCATGTCTACTTGCCTCATGCAGCTTCCCTCCAATTTTGAGTATGGAAAAGAGCTAAGTTAGAACTAAATTGTTATGACATTAACAAAATAATAGGTAAGAACTCCCCCCCCCCCCAAATACAGTGAAAAAATAAAGACGTGAGCAAATCTGTACTGAACACATTCATCTCTAACACACAATAGCCTAGGTCAATATTTCAAAAAGTAAATACACACAAGAGAAGAGAGGTGAAAATAGTTGTCAGAATGTACCAAGATAATCTATATGCACAAAGTTGGGGCTGTGATGATTTTAAGAAAGTCTTATTATTGGATTTAATAATTTAGACTCCTTAAAATTTCTTTCATAAATAAGTCTTAAATGAATTTACTTTGAATGTTTTCTCAAAGGTCAAATAGAAGATAATCAGATAATATGTCCTAACAGAAGTAGAAAAAATTGTAAATTCACTGTATTGGGTGCTGAGCCACACTGATCCCAGTGACGACCAGCACACCAGTAGTTTTTCCAGTGCCTGGGAGTGTTGTCTGCCTCTCAGCTTAAGACCCTCCCCACGAATTGCTTTATGCCAAAAGGAGCTATCTCTCCACTGACTGGTCAAGGTTGGAAAGGGGACAGAGGTGAACCCATTTGCCTCAGTTTGGGAAATCTCTGAAGGGAACACCAACTCCAGAGCTCCCAAGGGATCAGCTAAGTCTTCTGTGTAGACTCTGTTGCACTTCACCTTGTCCTTCTGCTCAGTCATGCCTGCTTCCTTTACTCTCAGGTGTTGTTCTCCAGAGCTCTACCAAATAAACCGTGCTCATGCAAATGTCTGTCTTAGACTCTGCCTCCTAGAGAATCTAACCTGCATTGGCCTTCTCCCTAATTAATTGTATTTTGAAACTGCATACACTATAACAGGAAATTGGAAATACTCTGTATTTTATTATTACTCTACTGTCATTTTATTAAGATGCTTTGTTTATTTGTCTCAAAAATTCTTATAGTGCTGCCCTTTTTTCCCTCTCCTATATGCCTCATCAAATTCTGATCACATCAAGAATATAGGACATTGACTTTTTTCTTTTCTAGATCCATGGCTTAATAAGGACAAAAATTTTTGAAAGGTCATTGAATCCAGTTTTAGTTATCGTTTCAAAAGCCAATACACTATGAACATTCTATTCAGTCCTCCAAATTAGCATTAGTCATTTCTATTTGAGACATCCCTGCCTGACAGTTCATTCAGATTTATATTCCCAGACTTGACCTCTCTAAAAATGAAACTTGAAAGAAATAAACCAAGAGTTATATCAGGAACACTGCCAAATTACTATTAGGTGCAATGAATATTCAAAAAAAAACCACTTTAAATGTACTAAAAAATAATAACCCAGTATTTACTGATGATTCATATCTGCTATATACCACATTAGGCACTTTTCATACATTGTCGTTAAACCTCACAATATAGTATAAGACAGATACTATGACAGGGAAAAATAAATTAGTTGAGATTCATGATTTTGAGGTTCATTAAGTTTATAACTATTAAGTCACTATGTCAGAACCACATATTTAATTAGTGGTAGTTTTGAAGCTCCTTGGTGAAAGGCTTCCAGAGACACACCTGTAATCATACAATGTCAAGTTTATTTAACTTGGTTTGTAAAGGAAGACGCTCTCCAAGCAAGCCTTTGGAGTTTCTCAAACTAAGGAAGTTAGGACAGGCTTTTATAGGGTATTGAGGCTTGGTATGAATGGTTTTAAGGTACAAAAACAGAATATCCATTGAGATTGTTAGAAGCAGAAGATCTATTCTGATTGCTTATGGGCTCTCAGTAGAAATATTTTAACCAAGGAAAAATGTTGTGTGCCGTTTTCTTTAGCCCATATGTCTATCATTGTTATTTATGAATGAATACTTTTAAGGGGGCCCATCAAGCAGTTTCTTAATGGATTTAAACCCCATTGCTATGATCTGAAAGCCTCCAAGTATTTAGACCTGAGCCCATTTTACCTATTCAACTAACTCTCATGCTACCTTTAACTAAGGCAAAAATTTTAGAACATAGAGGGATTAGAATGTTTTCTTTTATATTTGAAACTTATTTAGAATAATATATGTCTGTAAGCATGAGCCTTACCATCAGTTTTCTCTTTAACTAGGTAAGAATGTACATTTTCCCCCATTGTTTTTCCTTTTCAGGAATGGATATTGACTACAGTTTGATCGGTAACCACCATTTTGAAGGGGAAAATAAGTAAATTTGGGCATAGACAACAGAAAATCATTGATATTAATTTTATTTGAGTAATAGTTAAGGATGATTCTAACATCTCGAATCTGACTGAGCACTTAGCTCTTTCCTGAAGAGGAAAATTGAGTTGATCTGCTTTAGACCAACTTTGTAGTGTGTATATACTAACATATCTGCCCTTCTCAGTTTCTCCTAGACCTTGTGAAGCAGAACATGAGTGATTTTCTTGCCTATTATAACATTACATACTTTTGATTTACTGTGTAAGTGTGAGATATTCATCTCTGCAATTCATCATTGTAGTCACTGCAGAAGGATGGCACAGGTGATATAAAGACACTCCATCCTTTTCTGTAGTTGAATCTGTTGATGTGGCTTGATAAAGACAGTGTTCAAACATATAAAGTAATTGTTCTAAAGTTTCTAAATTACTTACTTAGGAGTTGTTCTGGTTACCTTTTTACTGCCTAACAAACTACCCTAAAAGTTAGTGGCTTAAAATAATACCTACTCTCTCATATCTTGTGATTTTAGGGTCAGAAATTCAGGCACTGCTCAGGTGGGCAATCATTCTGCTCTACATGGAAATGATGAGGATTACTAGGTGGTATTCAGTCAGGGGTTAATCTGAACTGGAAGGTTTGAGGCTGCTTCACTCACGTTTTGTGCCTTGATGAGGATTGCTGGAACGTTTAGCTCATCTGGGTTTCTCTTCTCTTCTTTTTTCATGTTCTCTTAGGCCTTACCCTATGATCTCAATAACACAGTAGTTGGACTACTTAGGTGGAAGCTCAGGACTCCCAGTGACCAAAGTGGAAGCCACCCATACTCTTAAAATCTAAGCCCCTATCTGGAATATTTCACTGATCCATTCTCTATTGGTCAAGGTTGTCATAGGCCAGCCAAACCAAAATCGGCCCGGAGCACCCAACTCTTGATGGGAAGAGTACCAAAACATTTGTGTTCACTTAATTTGCCATAGGAGTGTGAGAAGTTAGGTGATGCCTCTATCTACTGCTTATAACCTGATGGTACCTCACCCTAAATAAGCAGAATCTGGTCACCATATTCTGAGCACAAAAACCCTAAAGAAACCAGTGACACTTGCAATGCTGTCACCCATCCTGATGCCCACTAGTATTTTTTGTTAAAAATACTTTTTACTTTATCATGGAAAAATATACCTTGTAAACAGTTTGGAGGGCTCATATTCACCAATTCTCAAAATAACTGAGTTATAATGTAGACTCTTGAAACTAGGAGAAATATCTGGGATAGTGACAAACCTAAACTCTGCTTTTAATTTTTATAGATCATGTAACCAATATGTATTTTATGACAAGTGTTTGGATTTTATTTAGCTAACTTATACCAATTAACCTCAATTTTGAAAATAAATTAGATTCTTGAATGAGAATCTAAAACAAGTAGTATTTTCCTTTTGAATATTGTTTACTTAAACATATTTACAAATTAGAAACTCATGATTGACCAATGTGCACATATGAATATAAAAGGTGACTAATTAAACTGACAGTTAAATACCATGTGTTCTTGTTTTCAGTAAACAGTTTATTAATAAGGACATCAGTTTAAATGACCAACATCTTGAAAACCATAAATTAAGTGTTGTTAGTTTGTAAACATGTTACCAAGTTAAAGTACCAATTATAACCTGTGTAATTGGAATCAAATTGTAGCTAGAACAATTTTTTTTTTTAATGTTTTATTTACTTCTAGGAGAGAGAGAGACAGCACGAGCAGGGGAGGGTCAGAGAGAGAGGGAGTCACCGACTGAAACAGGCTCCAGGCTCTGAGCTGGCAGCCAGCACAGAGCCCGACGCGGGGCTCGAACCCACGAACCGCGAGATCATGACCCAAGCGAAAGTCGGGTGCTTAACCGACTAAGCCACCCAGGCGCCCCTGTAGCTAGAACAATTTTTATTTAAAGGCTGTCATTTCCTTTCATTTTTATAAACTTATATTTTAATGAATTATCTATATTGATTACACATAAAAATGCCACAGTTTAAACTGTCCAACCTAACTGGAATTGAAATACTTTATTTTCATAATTATTATAGGTCTATAAATGTCTGTAATTCTGTAAGCTTCTTGCCCTATGTATGGTAAAATTCTCTCTTGCATACATTCTCTAGTTATTCAATTTTTAGAAAAAGATTTATTTTCAACAACTTTTTTCAAGTATGGAAAGTTATGTATCAGAGGTTTTTAAAATAATTTAAGTATGTAGATTATCTTCTCACATTTTATTTATGGATTCGAGTTTCTCTCAGTCATTTATTTTCTGGCATAAATGTTGTAAAAAAAAAGTATAAATTTCTGATAAGTAGTTACACCAGTTCACCCCTGAGTTTTACTACAGTCTTCAGTAGATGCTATACATACTCAAATATTTATTCGTATATCTCTTTCAGTTTGTTATGAGGTTCCTATATATCTACCACTGTGTCTTAAAGAAGTATATTGAATTTTAGTATTGGTGTTTAATGAGATTTGTGTAGCCCCTTCATTCATTGGTAAACATTAATTGAGCTCCTACTCTTGTCAGACTCTTCTAGGATGATGAACTATGCTAGCTTAATCCGCGGTGTCTTGAAATTTTCACTGTATTAGAGGGAATGACAATACAATAGTAAATGAATAAATATAATATGAGATAGCCATTAGTGTCATAAAAATTGAAGTCAAGGGTAAAGATAGGGAATAATGGGCAAAATGGGTAGGTACTCTTAATTCACGAAATCAACAAAATCATTTATATGGAGGTGACATTTGACAGGTGCTACATAAAGGGAGAGTGAACCATGCATGATCCTGCCTATCCCCGTCCCCCATCATTCTATCTCTTCCTCCTTAACTAAATTGTTTTATGGCACTAATTAATATTACACACACATATATATGATATGTAATTATATATAAATAAATATGTTTTTTATTTTTATATATATGTATGCTTATTTTATTATCTGCTCCCTTAAGGACTTAAGAGTGGCAGAGGCTAGGTCAGTTTTACTCATCATTGTATCCCTAGAGGGAATATTATAAATATATCTAGTTTTATTAGATGGGGCAGGCAAAGGCCCTTCAGTGATCATGTGTCTTAACCAAAATCATAAAAGCTAGTTAATAGGATGGGGAGGTAGGAAGAATAAAATGAACATAAGTTGATGCTGATATGTGCCAGACATCATGATTGGTACTTTATGTATATTACCTAATTTAATTTTTAAAGCAGCTGTCATAGGCTGAATATTGGCCCCTACAATATCCATATCCTACTGCTTGGAACTTGTAAATGATACTGATAACAAAAAGAGACTTTGCAGGTATAATTTAGAAAAGGATTTTGAGATGAATTCAGGTCGGTTTGTGTAATCACAGGGGTTCTTTTTTTTTTTTTTTTTAATAGTTTATTTATCTTTGAGAAAGCACGAGCAGGGGAGAGGCAGAGAGAGAGAGGGAGACACAGAATCTGAAACAGGCTCCAGGCTCTGAGCTGTCAGCATAGAACTGATGCGGGGCTCAAACCCACGACTGCAAGATCACAGCCTGAGTCAAAGTCAGATGCTTAACCAACTGAGCCACCTACGTGCCCCAACACAGGGGTTCTTATAAGACAGAAATAGAAGATCATAGAGGAAGCAGATGTGAGGAAACAAGAGGTAAAAGTGGTGTGAGGAAGAGGTGTGAGCCAATGAAGGTAGGTGGCCTCTGGAAGCTAGAAAAGGGAAGGGAGTGGATAATCCCCAACAACCTCTAGAAGAAACCAGTCCTGTCAACACCTTGACTTTAGCCCAGTAAAACTGGTTTGAGACTTCTGGCCTCTAGAAGTGTAAGATAATAAATCTGTGTTGTTTTAAGCCACCAACTTTGTGGTAATTTGTTATAGCACCTATAGGAAATTCATACAGCAGCTCAGCTGGGGAACTCAGGTAAGATTTATGTAACTTGTTCAATATCACAATAACTCTGCTATAGGAAGTTCAGTGTGGGGCACCTGGGTGGCTCAATTAAGAGTCTGACTACAGCTCAGATCATGATCTCATGGTTTAGGAGTTCAAGCCTTACATCAGACTCTGTGCTACAGCTCAGAGCCTGAAACCGTTTTTGGATTCTGTGTCTCCCTCTCTCTCTGCCCTTCCCCCACTTGTGCAGTCACATTTTCTCTCTCTCTCTCAAAAAATAAATAATCTAAAAAAAGAAAGTTAAATGTTCTCTTCCTATACTTACAGTCAGTATTCCAAAACTTGTAATCAAGGCAGAAATTGCTCCCATGTTTTAAATAGAATGTCAAGTAGCCATAAGCAACTCTATTTATAGTTCTTAATAAAAGATGGCAGGGCAAGTTTTTGCTTTGTTCTATTTTGTTGTTGTATTTGTTTGGTTTGGTTTTGAAGGGAAACTATTCATTACACGTTTTCACAAACTCGGTTCCAAATACAATTCTTCTATATCAGAAACTGCTCCATTTGTCCAGCAGCCCTTTATTAATAAGACATCCAGTAGCGTTCTTCATTCCAAATGCTGTGTTTCTCTCTCTGCCAGACAGACCTAACACTTCCTAATCCTGCAATGATTGTATAGCAGTCACAACACTTACTGGGGCACAAAATCATTGCAAAAAGTCTCATGCCTTAGGCTTGGAATGACTGAGTATTGGTGAAATAGCCTCAGTTTAGCTGTTATCACAGTGAAGATGTCCCTTCTCACACAAGATGGCCCATCAGTGCTGTCACCCTCACAGGTCTTAGGTCATAAACTCACCTGCTTAGGAATTCCATGATTTGGCCTGATGTGAGGAACAGCAGAGCTGAGCCTAGCCAGGGCACAGGAAGTTTACTGCCCAGAGCTGATTTGTGCTCCTCCTCTGGTCACCATGGCCTAGTTCATCCTGCCATCCAACAGCTTGTCATCTGTTTGACAGACTGGTCTCCAAGATGAAAGACCCTCCCCACTGTAAGGAGTCCCTCAAGCAGGCATACAGCACCCAATCCACTTACATACAGAGGTCAGCGAGGCCATGATCACAGCCTGGGTGGTTTGTATTTGGTGTGTCATCCTGAAATTGAACCCTTTGTCTAAGATGGACTTGTCTCTCCTATGAGTATTCCTTGTTCCTGTTTGTTTGTTTGTTTTGTTTTTTGGTGCTGAAACCCAGGATTGGTTGTTGTAATTAAATAGAATAAGCTGTACCATATGCTCTTCATATTTCATTTAACACAGGTCTTTTGTAAATCACACCCACATCCCATTCAGCCTGAATAAGCTGTAGAAGACTTTATGAAAATAGGGAATTCATCTGAATTGTTGAACTGTGAGCTCAGAAAAAAGAACTAAGACATGTAAGCTCTTTCCATCCTGAGGCAATACAATCTAAGAAAAGTGTACAGAGATTGGCCGTATATTTACAAGAGTGGACTGCATCTCACACCATGATTGAATGCTTATGAGCTACAGAACCTCACAGTCTCATCTTGTGGATTACCTTGAAGTAGAGCACAAGACAGTGCTTAAGTGAGTCCCTTGCAGGGTGGAGGCATTTATGTACATAAAAGCTTAGGCCTGTTTATTGCCAGCAGTCTTCTGTGGGTGGGAGTATGGCTAGAAAGGTCCATAACTGCAAAGAGACTTACGTAGGTGAAGTGGCTTGCATTCCACCCACCATTGGATATGCAAGGATTCACAGGCCAATAAATGCAGAATAGAGTAGCCCAGCTTAAATCTTCCTTAATGTGCCCCACAAAGCAGGAAAGCCTGCCAAGAAGAGTCTCCACAGCCTAACACCCACATTACAGTACTATGCATTGTGGAGAGCTTCTCCAGCCTACTGGAAAAATTCACTCATATGCCCTATATGAGAGTGAGTCATAATGATTGAAAAAGAAATAGACGTGACTTGGAGTTTATGAGATTTGCATAATGCATAATCAGGGGGACAGGGAAGGTTGATCCAGAAGGAATGTTTAAAAGGAATAGTTAGTGTAAAAGGAAGGGGCTTCCAGATCATGCTTCTATATAATTTAGTTCACTCAGTACACCAGTTACTGCACAAGTGGAGGATGGAGCAGCTGGGGCTTGAGACCAGACCTCCCCTATTGCTGTTAAGTTTTCTTCCTATGACAGGATATCAGGGCCTAATACCTATGGCAATCACTCTGACATTAGAATTTAGTCACCAGTGTCTTTTTGTTTGCAGTGAGTGTGCTTTTCTAAAACATTATACAGTGCACTGATTTTAGTGGTCATGTACTAGTTAGAGAATTGACAAATTCTCTACCAAATTTGCCTGCCTTACAAAATCAGATAAACTTTAGATTTCCTAAATAGTTTTCAATTTATTCTCATCATTTTTGGTTTGCTTAACCTACCACACTTTGTTTTGCTGGTAAATTTTTCCATTTTTTTTGTGTAATAGTCAAGTGGGAGAGAGACTTTGGAAGATAATAACTTAAAAGATACACTTCCAGGAACAAATTTAGGACATTTTTGATAACCTAGAGGCTATATTTTTTGTGGTCTTTAAAGTTTATGATTTGAATTGAAAGAAAGAGGGAGAAAAAATGGAGAGTATTACTTTACCTAAGTGGTTTCTTGAAAATTCAATGTCTTGAATGTCAACTAACAAACATTGTCAATTTAAATAACTAAGTCCTTATTGTAAATAAATAAAGAATAATAATGGGAAAGGAAAAACCTACCTCCAGTTATTAAATGGCCTGAAGACATTTAGAAGATAATTAAATAAAAGCATCTCCTAAATTTAAGACAAATTGAAACGCTCAATATTAGTAAAGATGTTACACAAAACTGTCTTTGAAGTGAGAAAGTTCTCTTTGTCCTACGCCACTTGGAAATTGCTGAGAACCAGCATTTCTCAATTTTCCATTTCATACTCTAGATGTTATTTTTAAAAAATCATAATTCAAGGCATGTAAGTTGAAGTATGTCAGGCTTAAGGCTGTCTGTCTGTCTCTATTCTACTTAACTATCACACAAATATATATGTGTCCATCAAAAATGTTTTAAGCCTACAATAGATGTGTCTTAGAGGGAAATAAAGGTATTTTCTTTGCACTGTTATAAAATATACAGTTCAGTAACAGTCACAGAGTGTCAGATCTGCTTGGGGCCTTAGGGCTCATCTAGATGACTTCCCTCATTGTTGGATTCAGTTTTCCAAGGTTTGTCATCTAATCAGGGACAGTTTGAATTAGTTGCCATTTCTTCTGACTCCTGTCCAGTGCACCTATCTCCTCTGAATAGCAATTGTAATTTTTTTCTTGGGTCCGATTAACACACACATTTAACCCCTTCCCCACCCTCAGCTTCCCCACCTCCCCACCCTGTAATAACAATATAAACTTTGAGACAAATTTTATTTTTCTATTTGTTATGTTCAAAAACCAAAATCATATTGCTTTGTGAAGTGCATTTCTCCCTCCATTTTTTGTCTAATATTTTTTCTACTCTAAGCCTTGATTCCTTAATTTTTCATGCATTTGAGTATCTTTGGACAGGGTACCATGGATAGGAAGTAGGGGTCAGTTTTAGGAGAATTAAGGCAATCTATATAAAGATGATAGACCATATATTTAGACAGTTTGACCCATTTCTTAATCACTCAACATGCCTCCAGAGTTTTGTTGTATTTTGTATCAAATTACGTATTCATACCAGTATGAAAACAAGATAATTCTGATCAAGTTTCCCTATTGTTTCTGCATGAGATGAAAGAGGCTACGGTGCATTAGCATTAGGTTGAAAATGCAGTGGGTGAAAAAAAAAAGACATTTGCTTTTTTATATTCAGTAGTTAGCACTTCTCTAAGTAGGAGAACTGTTAGAAAAGAAGATTCTGGAGCCTGACTCTAGATCTCCTGAAGCACAGACTCTGGTACTGAGAGCCAGCAATGCTTAAAAAAAATCCTTCAAGTGTGTCTGATGCTCACTACACTTTGAAGTCTATGGGACAATTTCTCAACCCAGAGATACGTATGTGTGTACCAGTAAGAGGAGGGACCTCCGCTCCACCTCGTAGTTCAGAGACCCAAACTGCCATTCTCAACATGCCCACAGGAAAGGGGTGAGTGCACAGAGTAGTATATTGGAAAGTTCCAAAGGACAATTATTTTGCTTCTTACATCCTTTTTGAGGGAATTTTAGCACATGGTCATAATCAATTGCAAGGGAGGCTGAGAAGTGTGACATAGCTAATATATAAATGTAGTAGAGCTCATAATATGGCCAGTTACTACAAGAGAGGGAGAAAGGGGTTCTGGTAGACATCTGACAGCCTCTGAAACAGTTACATTGTTATATTTGGACAATCAGGTTTACTGGTGACTGTTTGGTCTCTCCTTTTCTGCACATGACTATTGATGTTGCTTTCAGTCAGACACTTTAGTTTGGGCATTATACAAGAGGGAGTGCATCTTGGAAGCTGAATAAGAGGGTGACTCAAGAGAGACAGTTTACAGTGTCATGTGCTGCTGAGAAATTAGTGAAATGAGCACTAAAAACATCCCTTTGGTTTGGCAAAGTAGAGGCCATTGATGACCTTAGGAAGGATTGTTCCATAAAATAACGGCATATAAGCTGTGTTGGCACAGAGTACATTAGTAGATGCATAGGAGGTGAGAAAATGAGGACAACAAATATAAATAACTATTTTAAGAAAGGCTAACTATGGAGTGGTGGAGAGACAAGGCTGTAAGCGAAGGCTGATACAGGATGGAGTCCTAGGAATGATTATGTATTGTTAGAAAAGATTTAGTTGAGGAGGTGTGGTTGAATTTTTAGGTATGGGAAGTTGGTTAACATGCCTGAGAAAGTCTAATGCACTTTCTCAAAAGCACAGACAGATGGGAGTAGTGACCTTTGATAGAAAAAGAAAGAAAAAAGAACTAATTTTAATGTTATAAAACAGAAGGATGTATAGGAAAATGGGGGAATGTTGAAATAATCATTGGGGAAATTCAGAGAGAAGTTTCTAAAGAAACAGATGGATTACTGAGCAGTATTGGAGATCTATTTGAAGTCACTATGCACAGATCTACATAAAATCTTTGTAGTAGTGTGTTAATGTTACATTGGTTTGATATATAATTTGAATGCTAATAAGCCCTAAGTATTACATTGATTAGTTTCTGTTATATTTTTTGTTTCCTTTTTTTTTTTTTTTTTAACAGTATATTGCTTTATTGGGGGGGGGGTCAGGAGGCAAGACACCATGGCAAGGAATGAAATCAATGAAAGGAAGTACAGGTACAGGAAGCAATGTTAAAATAGGAATACACAAAATGAATAACTGCAATCATTTTCTTAAAGAGGACTTGACTCGTGGAAGATAAACTTTAATCGCTGTTGCAAAAAACATCTGTATGAAGTAGAAATTGGTTTCAGTAATATTAGTAGAGAATATGTTCTAGAAAGTGGAGGTAACTGGATGTAAAATCCTGGCAACAATTTAATAGAACAGTCCCAGATGATTAGGCTGAGGCCAACACCTAATGAGGACAAAGGCCTTTTCTGTGGGGAATTTTGGATGATACCTGGAGAAATATTACATTGTGCGTAAACCAAATTGAATTGTTTTCACAAGTGTTGTAAAGTTTCATATAGTAAAAGGTTTTTTCTGCATGCACTTCAATTTCACAGCAAGAGTGGCATAGGATACCTAAACACAGAAGAGAGCATTCATGCAAGATATCTAACTCCTTGATAAAATAATGCATACAATTCAAAATGATTACACTATCATTACATCTAGGGCTTTCTGCAGCTACAAGGTGGTGGTTATGGAAAGCATGGCCCCCGGTATCAATATCTAAAAAGCAGCCACCACCTCCTTCTATGTGTGTTCTCTTTTTGCGTTTTTTCTTCATTTTTGTTAATCAACTCTGCTGTTGTTGCTGCTTCTTAGCAAAACTGGTAAAAACAAAATTGTAATCATTGAACATAGCGCTCTGGCAATCAAGACGTTTGAAACCTTCAATCTTCTGGGGCAAAGAAAGCACGGCGCGACATTTAGAACTCTGATTTACAAACAGGGTGGTCACAAATTTTCCTGGCTTGAAGACTTCCACAACTTTCCTGATCAGGTCATCATAGGAGGTCTGACTTAAGTTTGTTTCAAAGCTAACATAAGAAAATTCTGGTTCTGGAGTGATGTGAATAGTCCAATAAGTTCCATCCGATTTCATTCCATTCATCGAATACCCACAAGGATTGAACAGTGTGGCATCCATGACAGAACCTGGTATCAGGTCACGAATTCCGCTCTCACGAGTAACATCCTTTGCAGTTTGTTTCCTTTTTAAAAACTTTAAAAACTGGAAAAGTAAAAAAACTGTATCTTATTTCTGCCTAGTCCTGCTTAATTAATCTGTGTTGGGGATTCCCTAGTTGGTAGATTTATTACAAACATAGCACTTTGTGAATTTCAATAATTCTCTCAAGGCTTCATAATAAACACTCATATAAGAGATTTCAAAAAGTTGCCACCATTTCTCTATATTTTATTGAAATTTTAGAAAATTCTGAAAAGAAACTTACCAAATGAACCAGTTCTTCCTCCTTATAAAAAATAAATAATTAAGAAAACTGAGTTCTTGTGTCCAGAACACAGGGGAGGGAGGATGGGGCTTTCTTAATCATTAAATATATTTTTAAAGGAAATTTCTAGGTGCCTATAAGTTGAAGTGACCCTGGTGTGTATCCATTACCATACTCTCACCTTTGTGGTCTATTTGAGGTATCTTGAGTGTACTGTGCACATTACTAGAACCTACCATGTTGCTCTGAAAAGTTACCATCCTTATTAGGATCTTACCCTCTGCAGTATTTTGAACCACCCTAATTGCCCCGACTACCAAACAATGAGAAATAACCCCTATGCTAAGTATTCAAATTAGCCAATCCTCGGGGAGCCTGCAAAACCTAGCTAACCCCACCCTGCTAGCCATAGCACCCCTGCATAGCTACTCCCTACAACTCTAATTTGCTTTTATCCATACATGGGTACAGTTCACTGGTGGGCCCTTTCTTTACTTAGTAGATGTAACAACAATAACAACATCAACAACAACCAGCCGTGTATCTACAGGCGTGTCAGTGTCTTGTAACCTACCATCAAAAGAATTCGTAAAATTGTATAAACAGCTAATACTTTAGCCATAACCACTGACTTTTGGATAATTTCTTGGGATACTGCTCTTGACTTCCTAATTGGTTCCAGACCTCAGAGAGACAGCCATTTGGGATGGAATTGAAGCTTGTGCTTTTGTCTTGTGGCCTGCTTCTGTGTCTGCTGGTGGTTCCCAAGTCTCAGAATATTCAAAATGAGCTGTGCTAATTGGCTCACCTCTGGGGACAAGCTACCAGTCCTGGTGGGGACACACCTTGTACATAGGAGTGATAGGCCACTTGAGCTCTGCTTTCTTGGGTCTGTGTTCTAGTGTGCTTCTAGTCACAATCTGTGTTTGGCAGCAGCCTCTTCCAGGGGCCTGTCACTTCTTTGAAATCATGTTTTTTTCATTATTCTTTGGGGCAGAAGTCTCATTTGTCTATGTGTTTCATCAACACCGGTGCAGAAGATGTTGGTTGGCCTACCGCATGGTAGACAAATGGCACCTGGGTGTCCCATTGCTGTTGCTTACGTGGGATAACAACTACCTGTCTTCTTTGCTGCTGCATACTTTGTTGCTGTCATCAGGGAACTTTAAACTTTCTAGACGTTCAGGAGAATCATAGGCTGCATCCTTGAGACCAGTCACGCAATGTGTAATTCAAAAGAGGCCTCTGGGGCAAGGAAATTAATATCTCATCCCAGTAACCCCCTTTAGAATACCTGCCAATTACCCGATACTTAAGTATTGCAAGAACCCTAGCCAGTATGCCTGCACCTTTATAAGTCCCCCAACATAACATACAAAGACACTGGTACTTCTGAGTGTCACTTACTGCCCTGTTCCAAGGAGAGGCTGCTCTAGCTCTTTACAGGTGGCCTGGGAAGGCTGGAGTAAGAGCCACCTGCTTACAAGGCAGGTCACTGGCCCCTTTTTCCCTTTTCTCCCATAACCACCTAGAAATTTCCCAGTATGAGTTATCACACAGAGACAGAAACTAAAATCACGTTAGGTGGCCAGAAGTCCAAAACAGGGGGAAGATAATGGAATAAAAAGGGAAAAAAATAATGTAGGTATAAGAAAAAATGTAAACTATATATATATATATATATATATGAGGTCCAGAATTTGACCCAATTGTAAATCAAAACTTTACTGGAATTATTTTTGTAGCAAAAAGACTTAAAACATGCTGATTACCTTTTATGCTTTTAAATTAAATTTAGTAACCAAAATGTACCAATTGACAAAGCTTCAGGGACTTAATCATACTGGGTCTCAAATTTTTGTTTTACCAGAAGATCACATTAAGTTTAAATATGGCACCCCCCTATAACCTTAGGAGAGTAACTAAATATAAAATAGAGGAAATAATAGATATTCCTCACTTGAACTATACCCTTGCTTAAATTGTCCATGGCCATAATATCCATTGTCCTAAAATATTCCATATTGGACATAGACACTAGGAAATCATGAGTAATTATTTAGAACTGAATAAATGCTTTGGTCCTTACAAATTGGCTTGTCAAAAATGAATCCCACTGACCTCCCAGTTAAAATAGTTAAGATGGCCCATTGTAAGTAAAACTGCACCTTTAAGAACTCAAACTTGTTACATAAGAGCTAATCAATAAAGGGGTAATTATGCCCACTCCCCATAACAGTCACATTATGCCTAATCTTAAATTTTCAAAAACTAAAGAAAAGAAAGAAAAAGGAATAACACCTCACCGTGGATTACTGCATCTTTAATGCTGTGGTTCCATCTGTTAAAGTCCCCATATCCAACATCCAGTATTACTAAAATTACTTACCTCATGCAATCAACAGCCAGTACATATTTTGGTAGCAGAGATTTAGCTAATTTGTTGTTACTGGCTATTTCAAAACTTCTTAGTGGCAGTTTGCCTTCACCTCTTTTTTTTTTTTTTTTTTTGAGACAGAAAGAGGGTGAAAGTGAGTGGTGGGGGTAGAAAGAGAGGGGAGAGAGAGAGAGAAGGAGAAGAAGTGGGGCCCACTCACCCAGGGACTTTTGTTTTTAACTGAAGTGGGGCTTGTGCTCACCCAATGCAGAGTTTGCCTTCACCTGTAAGGGAAGCAATACGTCTTTTCCACGCCACTCTCCAGAGTAACTCAATGGATTTGCCATTGCATACAATATTTACAGACAGTATCTTAACTGCATACATCATTCTCCTTCAGAAAGATGGAGACATTACAGTGATGACATCCTCCATCTAAGGAGTTTTAATTAACACACTTATTTTTTAAGAGGCTTTTTTAAAAAGATTTTTTTTTTTCTAATTTTTAGATAATTGCTACACCCACATGGGGCTAAAAGTCACAACCCCGAGATCAAGACTAGCAGGCTCCACCAACTGAGCCAACCAGGCACCTCTTAACACACTTTTTTAAGGACCTAAAAGTCCAACATGTTTTAGTTTAATCTTTTTTTACATTCTGGAAGCAACATATTTCTCATTTAGAGATTCTACTTAATCTTTTTGATGCTGCTATTTACAAGTTAGAGTACCTTAAATGGGATTCTCTCCAGCACAAGGCTCTAAAATCTGTCCAAATTAAAATCAATAAGCCCAACAGAAGACAATTCCATAAAGTGCAATTGCATGATACATGGGGTTTATCCAGAATCATATACTCTGGAAGAAGCTGTTAGTGCCTGCACCTGGTTGCCTCAAATGGCAGCACATGTGATCATGTCCCTGACCCTACATGGGGATACCCAGACCTCTGTCTCTGAGGTGGTGCCCTGTTTGATTATTACAGATGCATTCACCTGCAAATGCCGTTCACTAGGATAGGAAGTAGCCCAACTTAGCCCTGTCCCAGATACCTTTACTCCGTCTTTTACTCTCTATGACCCCCAGGAGGCTTTTGTCACCTTACCAGACTGCACAGCTGATTACCATGAGGCCTAAGAGCTAGATATGCACCTGGGCAAGCTCATAGACACATTCGTTTGTGACAGTGAAGAGTGGCCAAGCCTTCATCAGGGACTACCATCTTTATTGCCTCATACTGATCCACACAAAGGTAAAGTCATTTATTTTCGTATCTACTGGCTGTGATTAAGAGTTAGCACAAAATCAAACTTGAAGAAACATATTGAATGAAAACATGAAAATCAGCAAAAAAATTAACGCTACTTTGAAGGTTTTAAGAAGGCCCTTAAGAAACATCAGCAGCTGAAATTCCATCAGTGCTGATAGAAAAATGAATCCGATATAATAAAATTCAAGTGAAACCCATGAAAGATGTGTAAAGCACTCTGCTTCACCCTGTAGTCTAGAAGGAAATGGGATGGTCCACAGGGCTGCATATGTCAAAAGAGATGTTCCACTGTGGCAAAAACATGTGAGAGAAACCCACACAAAAGGAAACAGCATGGAAGTATAGTGGAAAACATTCAAACCCAAAGGTTCAGGTAAGCAAAATACAGAGATTCATGCCCCAGCAAGAGAAATGTGTCAACATCCAAGAAAAGACTGTGGTAGAAGCTGTGCTTCCTCTTCAGAGCTGTGTTTTCTTTTTTTGTGAGGAAAAACACCTGTTTAAGTGTGAATATGATGTCTTTTGCAAAAGATTTGCAACGAAACACAGTCTCATGAGGCATGCTGTTGTGCATGATCATGACAAGAAGAAAATGAAGATCAAAATAAGAACATTTCATGAAGAATCGAGTGAATATATCTCTTCTGAAAGGAAATACCAACAAAGTTTATCTTTCCCTACAAAATGGAAACGCTGAATGGTATTGATCTCAATAGGTGCAATACTTACTCTCAAGTAAATATTAGATGGTATTGTTTAGAGGACAACAAACTGACAAAGCTCAGTTATTTTCTCTCAGAAGCACATTTCTCTTCATTGAAACCCTGATTTGGAAAAATGAAAAATAGCTGAGACTCTCCTTCACCATAGAAATAAATAGTGAGACTCCTTAACTATAGAGGCTTATCAGCCTCTTCTCTGGCCTCCCTAATATCAGAAAAGCTGTGACAGCCCTCTGTTGCTATTGGGCTTTACATGTTTGAGTCTGGCCTTGGCTCTTTGCTATACATCATTAGAGCAAATATTACTGTCCACTTACTGGCCCTTCCTAAAAATACTGACTCTCACAGATCCCCGAACCTATGGCCCTCCATAGCTAGTTGCCCCTTATGCCTGGGTCATAAATGCAGCATCTCTCAAGCTCCGCTCCTGTCTGGAGGCTTCCTTGATACAGAACAGAGCCAAACCTAGGCCTTCTGGCACATTTTACCTAGAGAAGGGTGTGATCTCTACTGTCCTCAATCCCTTGTCAGAGCCAGGATACTGGATAGTGTTATCGTTCTACCAGACACCTTACCTACCTGGCAGTCCCTTGGGATCGAATGAATGAATGACAGTGGGAGTTCATACACTATATAGATGGCATTGCTACCATCAAAGGAATGGAACTCAGTTGTATGGTGTTGCTATGTATCCCCTAAGTGGTATTTCCATGATAAAGTACTCTACTCAAAAGTCAGCAAATTTGCCAAACTTCAGACAGCCATGTTAGCTCTGGATGTTCTGGTCAGCAAAATGCTTCTATTGTGCATTTTTAAAACAAATTCTTGATTCATTGCCTAAAAGTTGTCCCCTCTGTTCAAAGTTAAGAACTCTATGAGCCTCTAGTCTCACAAATACCCAAAATATAAGTCAAAGCCACATTTATTTCTAGATATTCTGAAGCCAAATGCTCATCAAAACACTCTTTATCCCCTTTGGAGTTTCAGACACTTCTCAGAATACACAATATAGGCCTACCTCTTTTTGTTGTGCTTTGCTTTATTGTACTTTGCATATATTGCATTTATTTATTTGTGTTTTGAAGATTTGTGGCAACCCTCTGTCAAGCAAGTCTCTCAGCACTATTTTTCCGACAGCATTTGCTCACTTCATGTCTCTCAGATTTTGGTAGTTCTCACAATATTTGAAATTTTTGCATCATTATTATCATTGTTAGGGTGATCTTTGATATTAGTATTGAAATTGTTTGGGGGCACCACAACCCTCCCCTATGTAAGGTGGCAAATTTAGTCAGCAAATGTGTGTTGTCTGACTGTTCCTCTGGCTTGTCATTCCCCCATCTCTCACCCTCTTTGGCCTCCCTGTTCTCTCAAACACAATGCTATTGAAGTCAGGCCAATTAGTAGCCCTACAATCACCTCTAAGTGTTGAAGTGAAAGGAAGAGTCATTTGATATGGCAAACTTAATTGTTGTCTTATTTTCAGAAATTGCCACAGCCATCCAGCCTTTAGCAACCACCACTCTGATCAGTCGGAAGCCATCATCATCCAGTCAAGACCCTCCACCAGCACAAAGATTACAATTTGCTGAAAGCTCAGATGAGAATTAGCCTCTTTTAGCAATTAAGTATTTTTTTAATTTGAATTTTAGTTAAGCTACAGAGAAATATTGGTTTCAGGAGTAGAATTCAGTGATTTGTAACTTACATCTCCCTCCATCAACCCTCAGTTTGTTTTCTATCATTAAGAGTCCCTAGTGGTTGTTTCCCTCTCTTCTGTTTCTCCTCCTTTCCATATGTTCATCTGTTTTGTTTCTTAATTTCCACATATGAGTGAAAGCATAAGGTGTTTATCTTTCTCTGATTGACTTATTTCATTTAGCATAATACATTCTAGCTCCATCCATACCGTTACAAATGACAAAATTTCATTCTTTTTGATGGATGTGTAATATCCCGCTGTTTATATCCCACATCTTCTTTATCCAGTCATCAGTCGTTGGACACTGGGGACTTTCTCCATAGTTTGGCTGTTGTTGATAATGTTGCTATAAACATTGTGGTGCATGTATCCCTTCATATCTGTACTTTTTAAAAATTCTTTTGCTAAAAACATAATACTATAATTGCTTGATCATAGGCTAGTTCTATTTTTAGTGTTTTGATGAACCTCCATACTGTTCTCCAGAGTGGCTGCACCACTTTGCATTCCCACCAGCAGTGCAAGAGTGTTCCCCTCTCTCCTCGTCCTTGGCAGCATCCAGTGTTTTCTGTGTTGTTAATTTTAGCGATTCTGATTGGTGTGAGATGATACTGCCCTATGATTTTGATTTGTATTTCTGTGATGATGAGTGGTGTTGAGCATCTTTTCATGTGTCTATTAGCCACCTAGATGTCTTCTTCTGAAAAGTGTCTATTCATGTGTTCTGCCCATTTCTTAACTGGATTATTTGTTTTTTGGGTGTTGAGTTTGATAATTTGTTATAGATTTTGAATACCAACCCTTTATCAGATGTGCTGTTTGCAAATATTTTCTCCCATTCAGTAGGCTACCTTTCAGTTTTGTTGATTGTTTCCTTTGCTGTGTAGAGGCTTTTTATCCTGATGAAGACCCAACAATTCATGTTCACATGTTTTACCTTGCCTTTGTCAACACATCTCATAAGAAGTTGCTGTGGCTGAGATCAAAAAGGTTGCTGTCTGTGTTCTCCTTTAAGATTATGATGGTTTCCTGTCTCACATTTAGGTCTTTCATCCATTTTTAAATTTACCTTTGTGTATGGTGTAACAAAGTGGTCCAATTTCATTCTTCTGCATTTTGCTGTCCAGTTTTCCCTACTCCATTTGTTGAAGAGACTGTCTTTTTTCCATTGGATATTCTTTCCTGCTTTATCGAAGACTAGTTGACCATATATTGATGGAAGCATTTAAGTATTTTTTAATTAAAGTATATTCAGTGTCTTTAGACATAATGCTATTGCACACTTAACAGAATGTGGTAGAGTATAAACATAACTTTTATATGCACTGGGAAACAAAATATTCATTGACCTTTCTTTTATTGTGATACTCACTTTATTGCTGTGTTTGACCTTGCTTTTATTGTGATACTTACTTTATTTGTTGTGATCTGGAACTAAACTTTCCATCTCCAAGGTATGACTATACTGGGTGCTTAACCCCATCCAATAAAACTCATTTACCCATTAGGTCCCAGTCAGGTGTTTTAATTGAGAGACCTAATGGGATCTTCAAAAAATTCTCCTTTCAGTTACAAAATATGCCACTAAATGGTGTCTATCTTGCCCCAGGCATTAGTCTCTCTCAATTCAATGCCTTTTAGACAATTCATACTACACACCAATTAAAAAAATAAGTAAAAACTTCCTATACAAGTTTCCTTTCTTGTGTTTATAGGGAGAATATACCAGGCCTACATGTATATAAACATACCTTCTATGGCCTACATGTTTATAAACACACCTTAATGGCAGCCTCTTCTATTTTTATAGATTAATTCTGCCCCCATCCCATAGAGCTGGAGGCAAGATTTAGGGTACATACTCTCCTGGGACCATGGGCCAGGATTCTGCCCATCTGATGTAGGATTCATTTGAGCCTAAATTTCTACCACTCTAAAAATCTTTGTCAATATTCAGTTTATAAGGGGTGGATACTTAATTCCTGAAATATTTCTGATTCTCTCCAGAAAATTAAAATTATTCTTTCAGGGCCATTCCAACAGATAGTGCAGACTGAAACAAAAGAGATAGAAAACTGGACTTAGTAAATAAAATAAAAATAACACTTAGAGATAATAAAATGAATGTCATATCCCATAATGATGAAACAATACCTCACTGGTAATAATCAAGTCAGAGGAAAATCAACATCAGATGACAAAAGTCTGTCAAGTGGATCTATACACGATTCTGTTAACTGTTGGTCTCATTGCTATTTTTCTGGAGGCTTTCATTGGTTTGCAGTCCAAAGACTCAAACCACTCAAGTAAACCACTGTTTCACTGGCTCGTCCATTACCAGTGAAACCAACAACTGAGGCAAAGCATCCATGGTAATTGGCTAAATTGGAGACCTGCCTACAGGATAATGCTGGAGCTCCAAATGCAGCCACAGATATTTTAATTGACAAACATGACACCCTATTAACAACATGTGCCCAAATCTGACCATGTGATTTAAAACCTATCTGCAGTAGAATCTCCCTCATTATACACCTAGACCAAACCTTGAACACTTGGGAGCCTTTAGATTTGACCATTCTTAATTAGAGATTTATTTGTGCCAGTTAGTTTCTGGTACTTTAGTCCAATTATAGCCAGATCCTTGATACAAGCATCATCTACCATCTTTGCTAGCTGTGTGCCCATAAAGGCTTGACTTAAAATATATTTATAAGTCAAGCCTTCAAGCCCAACATTGCCTTCATTTTCAGATTTTACAAGAGACTTAGCCTTGCTATAAAACCATAGATCCGCAAAAACAAAGTCCTAATTAGCTCAAGTGCTCATCCACTTAAAAAGGATGTTCCAGTACCGTATCCAAACCAAATTGCCCTAGCCCAGCAGCTTGCTCTTAGAGAAGCCATCACCTCGGATGACACTGCATTGGAAATGACTTTGCATCCTGTGCCAGACACAACTTCTCCTTAGACACTGAGACTATCATACCAGCAAAATCCATGGGTTGCCTCTCTTATACCCTAAGATGATGATAAATTGAACATGGGACACTTATTTCTTTTTAAAATATGTTTAGAAATTATGTTTCCAGAGCTTGCCGTTTGCTTCATCCATTGTTATGTCCCTTGTTCTCTATCTATGGTTTTATACCTAAAGGTAAATTTTATAGAGGTCACTACCGTATGTGCCATTCTAAAGATTAATGCAGATTATTGATTCCCCCAGTAGGTAACTGTCTCACCCTTTGATTGGACCTTCTATTCCCCTCCAGAGCCTTTGCCTACTTCCTCCCTCCCTCCTGCCTGCCACCACAACCTCCCACTCACCACAGCCACCCCTTCATCTTAGTTATATCATTAACCTTTACATGTACTTTACTGAACTATCAGCTTATTGACAAAGCAGCGGTTTGGAGAGACTTGTTCTCACCCTGTCTTAATTAATAGAGCCCTGAATAAGCACATATGTTTTACTCAACTGAAAGGTATTTCTTTCAATGCAGACAGATCATTATGTTTAGCCACATCTAAGTCACCAGGTTTGAAGTAAAATTACAGGGGTGACAAAGTAGCAATGCTATTTCTCAGAGGCTAACTAATGAGAATGATGAATGAAGCAAATCTCTAACTGAAAAGTAATCCAGTTGTGATTTTCATAGCTTATCTTCCACAAACATAGATTTTACACAAATCAGATAAGTTCTGCTTTGCCCATAGAAGCTTAATTTTAATTAGAATTAATTACTTTTAGATAAGGAATTGATGACTGGTCAGATCCACACCTTCATAAAAGGCATTAAGGTTTCAAAATGAGGCTGCACAATCAGTTGCAGATATATGTGTCTTAGATTGGAAGAAGGAGTAATTTTCTTCCAAATTTTAGCATGAGATCCCATACTTATCAAATCTGTGGTTCATTATGAATTATTATTTTAAAAATAAATCCTGTAAGTTGATATGAAAAATTCAATTATTATATGAGAGGCTGATATTAAAATGATTTGCTTATTAAAAGAAAACATTTTTACGTTAATTTATTTTTGAGAGAGAGAGACAGTGTTGAGCAGGGGAGGGGCAGAGAGAGAGGGAGACACAGAATCAAAAGCAGGCTCCACGCCCTGAGCTGTCAGTACAGAACCCAACATGGGGCTTGAACCCGTGAACCATGATATCATAACCTAAGCCAAAATCTGATGCTTAACCAGCTGAGCCACCCAGGTGCCCCCCAAAACATTTTAAATATACAAAAAGTAACCTTTTTTGTGTATACATTTTTCATTCTTAATGAGCTAGTGATGTAAAAATAGGGGTTCTCTGTTCATCTCTAAGATGCTCTGACAGTGTTGTTCCTACTGCTTATTGTGAGGTCAGTCTGCAAAGCCATGGACAGAGAGATAACTGAACCACTAAATGTAATATCTGAAGTTTCAATAACATCCCTTTGGCATGAAAGGTGATGCCTGAAAGTGTTTTGCCAAGACCGTGAGGGATGGAATCCATAATTCAGGACTGTCACCACCATGTCACTCTGGGAGTCCAAAAAAAATTAAAAAGGATTTAACAAAATAATTAAACTGAGCTCATGACTTGAGTAGCTTTTGAATTTGGCAAAGGCACTTGAGAGCAGAATCTTCCTTAGCAACCAGTTAATCATAATTTCTTGGCTATGTTCACCATCATCCATTCACACACTTGGGTTTTTTATCTACATTTCACAGATACATATATTCTTATGTTAGCCTATATTTTTGCATGGTTTATTTAAGTAAAGCTCATTTACCTGCAGTATATTAAACAGTACATTTTACAACATTTTGAAATGTAAAATGCTCCAGGAATCAGCACTGATATTTTTCTCAGATAAATCACTGCAGTGATTACCATGAAGTACATTGATGTCACTGTCACTATGACAACATTATGACAAGAACTAGTCACTCTAAGCTACCTAGTAAAGGGAACTGTCATCTATGTTTCTGAATAAAATGTAACACATATTAGGACCTCTGCTTTCTTGCATAAATTTGTACCTTAATGGCTAGGGAATGTTGAATTACAATTGGATGAAGAAACCATTCATGTTAATGTTTCTCCAAAGGTAAGATTTAAATATTTGAAGAATGTATACTTTAACTTTTCAGTCAGTCAATTAGAAAGGAAGCAATTGGTTTAGCTTATGATATAAGCTACTATTTGATGCAATAAATGACCTTCTTTTTACCTGCTTTTTTATATTTTTGCATTTAAAAAACAATGCAGTGATATCAGCAAATATTCTAAATAGGTGAACTTTGCAATCTATTTGAAGGGTTTTATACAAAGCAATATTAGAATCAATCTTTCAGGAAATAGCATAATTTTTAACTTTCAGCTTCTTATGAAGGCAGTGAGTCACCCTTTTGTACTGTTCCATTTTTAATTAAGCAAGGATTCAAAATCATTTCTTCTTCATGAACTTTAAAAATCACTTGACTCTCGTGTATTCTCTGTACCCCTCACCCTCAAGGTTGTCCTATAGAAAATAAATGAAGGTGGACTAGAACCTTAGGAAGAAAATATTAGTCATCACAAACACCATTCACCTAGAAATGCACTCTTGCCACTATTTTTGGATCATTTATGCTCAATTTTGTACTTGTTTTGTTTTAGTTTGTAGAGTGGAGTGTCAGCATTCTGACATTTGCTGTTTGGAGAACTATATTATCACATGATATGACATGAAACAGTTGACACATGGCAATTTTCCCAGTAATGTTTGCCTTTTTATTTGATCTGAGCCAAATCAGAAACTCTTTAGAGGAATTCCTTCCTTGTAAGATTTTGTAGGTTTATAAAAGAAAAACAAAGGTATAATCTGTCTTGATTTTAAAAGCATACTTTCCATTTTGGGCACTTAAGAAATACAGCTATTGGACATCATATATAAATATGGGCTATAATCATAGAGATGGACACTGTGTTCTCTTATAACTTCTTAGTTACAAAATTCCTAATGAACATGATTGAAAGGCTATTTCTTTTTTTGTGGTGCATCATTTGGTGCCAGAGACACTGAAAGAAAAGCAGAAACATTCTTGGTGCAGGATGTACTCTTCAGAGTATATTATCTGATGGAAAAACCCAAGTATGTTTTTGGTGTTACTCAAATACCTATTTAGAACAACTGAAGAAGACTAACAATTCTTTAAAAAATTGAAAATGGATAATACTCATTATAAGTAGCCTGAGATTTCTGAGAAATGATATGATTAACTCAATATGCAATTCATATTTTGTTGTATCAGTCTCTGTATTAGAACTCAGATTTACCTATTCTGATTATACTATTTTTAACTAAATATTTCTCATTTTTCAAATTATGCTGACTGTAGATGTGTTATATGCCATCTAAACTAAGAAAAAAAATCATTTCAATAGAAGACATTTTGAATTTGCCTCAATAGCATTTTTAACAAAAAAATAAACATAGATAAGCATAGATACAAAGAGAAGAAATACAATCAAAATCCTATGTTTATTTAGAAGCATCAAGCAGAGAGGATGTCAGTTTGTATTTTAATGAAAAAAACTTTATAATTGATTGCTTTAAAAGATTTGTTTTCATAAGGCATAATTTCCTTGCAAATTGTAGTTTCTATTTTAAAGTAAGCCTTTAGCTGAGCATATTGCATATCACTAAAAAAAAAAATCTGCTCGACACCATCCATCTAACCTATTTTTATCATATAATAAGACAAGCATTAAATTTCCTATACCCTATATAAAGTTAACCTACTTTCTACAACACCCCCCAACCACCACACGTACACAAACGTACACTCATATGCTTTTGTGTTTGTTTTTCTCTGTAATTCAAATGATATGTTTCACCATAATAACATTTTTTACGTCTAGCCTTAAAAATTTTTGTGGAAGTAAACAAATTTAAAACTCCTTTCCCTAAGAACAACTTTTTCTTTGAATATTTAAGCAAAAGTAGATTTTTTTTTAAATCTTTCATAGAACTAGGACATCAAAATCATATTCTTACAAAGGAGTTCAAATCTTAAGAGATGGTTTAGATCTAATAGCATATTAATCGGATGTTAAGTTAATCTCTTTAATGGGATGATTACTCCATCTAATGTTTTACATTTACTGGAGTTCAGTGATTTTACAGCAAGTTGGAAAGCAGGAAGGTAATATTTTCCTTTTCTTTTGGATTTAAAAAACAAATGTTTTCCTTAATCTAGAAATAAGTAAAAATTGCTACTTAAAATGTAGGACAAAAGGACAGCAATATCTCTATGTCAGACATGGAGTGACTCTGAGTTATTCTGGTTTGTCAGCGTTAAGTTACAGGAGGCAGCTTTTATAGTGCATAAGGAATCCTGACGTTTCGAAAGAGACTTCATCTAAAATGGAAACCCTTTTCTAGTATGTAAATTAAAGTAAGAGTATATATCAAGTCTTAGTTTATTTGCAGTTCGTGGTAAAAATGGCATTTGTGAAGAGAATGGCACGGACTCCAGACACTGATTTTCATCATATCCAGATCTTATGACAAAGTAGCTTGTCATTATTTTTCTAAAGCAGTATCATCTTGATTTATCTTAAAATTACATTTAGTATTCTTTTATAAGCAAGTTTAGGCAAGGTTGTTACTTAAAAACCAATGAAAGGCTTTTATCAGTCCAGGAATTTTTACACAGACAGGATTGCATAAGTTTAATATTAATTAACTTATTATATTTTCTTTATTTTTCCCTGAATAAACCTAATTTGTTTCACAAATATTTATTTTAAATTAAGTTGATTCTGTCTTGCAGTTAAGATATGGAAGATAAGCTAGATATTTTTACTTAACTACAAATCTTAAAACCAAATAATCATTTAAAAAGTGGTATATTTAGTGCTCATAAAAGACAGCTTGTGGCCAGAGTTTTTGACCAAAAATATACCACAAGCCTTTTGTTAGTATTTATGCAGAAGTGAGAAGGAAGGGAGGAAACTTTTTTTTCTTCAATGTAAGTGAGGTTTTCCCCTCTCTATTATCTCAGAGCTCAGTACAAATAGTAACCCCTTGGAATATGTTTATTTATGATTACATTTGCCATGAGCCCAGTCATTCTCTGGCCTCTGAAATATATAGGCCTTATTTACTTGCTGTCACAGTCTGTCAGGAAATATTTTGAGTTGAACAGAAGCAGCAAAAGAATAATCCCACCTGCAGATGCTGTTCAACTGAGAAATTAATCCTAACAATTGAAATCATCACTGAGGGAGCCCAGGTTTATATTCCTTCTCATTGGGATACAACAGTTTACCTTGTTTGACTCCTTGGCATAAGGAAATAAATTACTAATTACTTTTCATTCAGATTTGCATTTAAAATTTCACTTTAGGGACATCTGCGTCATGCAGTAGATTGATTGTCCGACTCTTATTTTCAGCTCACGTCACGATCCTAGGGTTATCCCCCACGTATCCCCATGACAGGTTCCATGTTGAGCATAGGGCCTGCTTAAGATTCTTTCTCTCTCTCCCTCTGCCTCTCTCCCCTACTCGCACACTCTCCCTCCCCCTTTCTAAAATATTTTTTTTTATTTAAAACTTCACTTTAGGACTTTATACAAAAATGATTCAAGATCCCTCTACCTCCTGCCCAGTATTCTGTTTCCATCCTAGTGTATATGGTTGCTGTGTACTCCAGACTGAGATCCATAAATGGTCTTTATAGCAGGGGGGAATTTAGAGCTACCTTTTGGAAGATAGAGTCTAGGAATACTACATAGTATGGCATTAACAAGATATTTACCCCTGTTAAAACAAGATCAAATAAAAATATAGCCTTTTAAGGGGATAATTTATAAAAAGACTATCATGCAGCTTTGGGAAATGGGCTGGAAAATCTGAGGAACAATCTGCTTTTGTGTGTGTGTGATTGAAGACATGGTATATATTTTGAGGATGATTTTTATATATTTGCCTTTTTCTCCTCCAAATCATCATTCATTCCTTTTTTCCTTGTTTCAATTATTTTTTTCTTTTATTCATTCAAGGAACATTTGGTGAGCTTTGTAGCATTATGACCCACTTTATTTTTTACTTTATTTGCCAGTCTTTTTCCCTTCTCCAGACTTTACCATTCCCTATTATCCTACTTGATTTATTGTTCTTACATTTGCTTATGATACAGTAATCCTTAAGAAGAACTGATAGTAATGCCAAGGTCCTATGTTTACTTTGTGTCTGACATCATCTGCTCCTGGTGTAGTTGCTGGTATTGTCATTTTTGTTAATGCTTTTACAAATGGTGTAACACTGTACAGGATAGCGAAAAGGTAAGGTGAGCAATGAATAGTCAAATTAATTTTGATGGATGGAAAACAAGTCAAAATAACGATCTAAATTTTGACAGATATTAATGGAAACTCTTGTATTTAAGTTTAAAAGCTAGTTATTTTTGAGAGAGAGATAGAAACAGCGTGAGCAGGGGAGGGTCAGAGAGAGTGGGAAACAGAATTAGAAGCAGGCTCCAGGCTCTGGGCTGTCAGCACAGAGTCCGATGCGGGGTTCAAAACCATGAACCATGAGATCATGACCTGAGCTGAAGTCGGTCACTCAACCAACTGAGCCACCCAGGTGCCCCTAAAAGCTAGTTAATACATAGTAAGAAAGTGCCCAGAGTAATAGTGTTAGTGTGAAAATAAAACACGTCACATTCTTTGAAAGATAGAAATGTATGGCAAATATGCTAAAAACATGTGCTAAAAACTCTCATGTGCTTTGATAAACATATAGTCTCAAATACAGGATACCATGCTCTACATTTTAAAATTGATACTAAAAATTTTCTTCCATATGAACAAGGTCAATTTAATTTACTCCATGCTTTTCTAGAGCAATAAGGCCTGAACCTTGTCACAGGAAGTGTTTGAGTAAAGAATGAATAACTGTGTCTCATCCAGTTGTAGGGAGAATTCGTGTGTGGAAGATACAAAAGAGTGGATGCTGTGTTCCTTCCAGGTCTGAGTGTTTTTTTTTTTTTTTTTTTTTTAGTAAGTTACTCAAGGCCGAAAAACAAACAAACAAACAAAAACAAAAGAGAAAATAAAAAGAAAAAGTTAGGATCTTTTATTTCCAGTCATCAAATTTAGACCATATTAAATTTTTAAAAGCTCTCTTGAGAACCTATTATTTTAATTTCACCTGCTATCTTGAAAAGAGCTAAAAATGGGTAATTTATTATCACAGATTTTTTTCACTGTGAAAACAGCAGTGCCACATTTAGTTTGATTCAATTAGCCACACACATAAACACAATAAATCAAACATCTATCAAATAAAATGTTCTAAAGCCTCAAGTTAAGAACTCTTTTGTAAAGTGTTCATACTCTAATTGTTGCTTATCAACTAAGAGCAAGCCTTGTTATATTTAGTGTTTCTTGGCTGATATGGTAGTAAAGTCAATGGAATATTTTTTTAATATCCTAACACTTTATTGACAAAAAAGAAGGGGGAGAAAAAGATCAAACTTGTCTAAGACAGAAAGATATAAGGAGATTGTTTTTATTATCCTTAATACTTTAGTGTTTAGTGGGTAAAAAAAGAGGGAGAAAAAGATAAACCTTATCTAAGATGAAAAATATAAGAAGGATAATATAAATATTTATGACTTCTCTGGTACCAGAAACATTAAGCAGAAAGTGACCAAAGGGATTTCTGTTCTGAGTTTCTCTAATGCATGGAATGTGACTGAGTGGGGTACCACACTCCTCTCCATGCTTTTGTCAGAAAGAGGAATACATGCTGATCCCCAGAACTTACTAAGTAGGTTATTGCTTTGGATGAAACCTCTCTCTTTCTCTCTCTCTCTCTCTCTCTCTTTCCCATTCTTTTCCTATTTCTTTAATACCTTTTGCTCTAATAATTTTTCTGACTATAATTCTCTAGTAGAATTCATTAGTCTTATATACTTTACTGTTTTTTATTTATTTTATTTTATTTTATTTTTGTTGTTTTGTACTTTTTTTTTACAAATAGTTTATTGCCAAATTAGTTTCCACATAACACCCAGTGCTCATCCCCACACTTTACTGTTTTTTATTTTTTTATTTTTTTTTAAACATTTTTCTTTTTAATGTTTTTTATTTATTTCTAGGAGAGAGAGAGAGACAGCGTGAGCAGGGGAAGGTCAGAGAGAGAGGGAATCACAGACTGAAACAGGCTCCAGGCTCTGAGCTGGCAGTCAGCACAGAGCCCGGCATGGGGCTCGAACCCACGAGCAGCTAGATCATGACCTAAGCGAAAGTCGGACGCTCAACCGACTAAGCCACCCACTGTTTTTTAAATAAGATTATTCACTAGCATTTTAATCAAGGTTGTTCACTACCAAGGATAATTTAAGTCTTTTAAGCCCTACAATCACATTTATCTTCAAATCAAGTCTGAAATTATGTTAAAGATTTTTTTAAATTTTATATTTAATTGTGAAAAGCATTCTCCTTGAGTCAACCATGTGCCTATAAAGTTAGAAAGGATTTGTTGCTTAGGGTGTTCTGTGGATTAAATACAGTTTGTTCATGTTATGTAGGAGTTTTAAAATCCTCTTAGATTTTTCCCTAGCATATTTGGGTTAATTTTGTCATCTAAAATTTTTTGTCTTTTATGTAAAAAAAATCTGCAGCTAACCAGATGAAGTTTCAGTCTAAAACTAAATTTAATATTAATTTAGTAGTTCAACTGAACTAATAGTTGCCATCAGGTATATCACTAAACAGATTCATTTCAAATAACTGGCTCATTGCAAAGGTTTGCATTCCATGGAAAATGAATCAAATGTGTCAGAATCTATTGTAAAATGTACAATTTGTGCATATTACCTTGCTAAGATGGAATTTTATTTTTTTTATTTTTATGTTTTTTATGTTTTATTTATTTCTAGGAGAGAGAGAGAGAGAGAGAGAGAGAGAGAGACAGCATGAGCAGGGGAGGGTCAGAGAGAGAGGGAGTTACAGACTGAAACAGGCTCCAGGCTTCGAGCTGGCAGTCAGCACAGAGCCCGACGCGGGGCTCGAACCCACGAACCGCGAGATCATGACCTAAGCGAAAGTCGGACGCTTAACCGACTAGGCCACCCAGGCGCCCCAAGATGGAATTTTAAAGGATTCTGGATAATAATAGTCTATCATTTTATATTTAATATTTTGCAATGTAGTTTCTATATAGTATATTTTAACTTTTTTTTTTGGTGACCAATTGGAAGTATTCCCTTCTCCAATTCTCAGTTAATTGTCTTTACAACATCTTTCCACTTGAGCTGACAGAAAATAAAATTATTAATTAGATTGCCTAAAGTTAATTATGGAATACAGCCAAGGCAAAACTCCACATAGCTCTCTCACCTGCTCAGTTCTGTTGTAATAGAAGCAGCATAATCTCAGAAAGTCAACAGTGATGATTAAATAGCCCCTTTCAAAAGTCTACCATTCTTGGGGCACTTGGGTGGCTCAGTCCATGAGCATTCAAATTCAGCTCAGGTCAAAACCTCACAGTTCATGAGTCCAAGCCCCACGCTGTGCCTTCTTCAGATCCTCTGTCCATTCCATCTCAGAAACCGTAAGCCTCAGTCATCAGTCTTGGGAATCATTGATTTGGTTCAAGAAATTATACCTCTCATCTCTTAACCATTTAACAGCTGTCAATTCCTCATCAAACTTCTCTCCACACTGTTGCCAGCAACATCTCTTTAAAATGAAAATTTGATCAAGGTGGCTGGGTGGTTCAGTTTGTTAAGTATCCAACTTTGGCTCAGGTCATGATCTCCCAGTTTGTGAATTTGAGCCCCACGTCAGGCTCTTCAGTGGCAGTGTGGATCCTGCTTCAGATCCTCCATCTCTCTCTTTCTGTGTCCCTACCTCACTCACTGT
Source organism: Proteles cristata cristata (assembly GCA_017311185.1). NCBI lineage: Eukaryota > Metazoa > Chordata > Mammalia > Carnivora > Hyaenidae > Proteles > Proteles cristata. Next base: position 2,413,591 of record JAESUZ010003705.1, on the reverse strand, counting down.
CTCTCTCTCTCTCTCTCTCTCAAAAATTAACATTTCAAAAAAAAAGATGTGAAAATAATAAATAAATAAATAAATAAATAAATAAATAAATAAATAAAATAAAGTTTGATCTTCTCACCGTACCCTGGCTCATGAAAATCCTGTTTAAAAACTGAATCATGTTAGCATGAATTCCACTATCCTTGGCACAATCTATAAGATCTTTACTTTTTTGGCTTTGGATATCCATCTAACTCTTCATATATAAAACTTTCTCATATGCTTTACACTGTCTGAAATGTTTACAATTTTTCAAAGTACTATATTATTCTATGAGTCTCTGCCTTAACACTTTGTATTCTTTTTCGTAATTCAACTGTTAAACACATTAATTCTTCCAAATGTTTGTCAGGCATTACTTCCAATGTCAAACCTCTCCCTACCCCCAAATTTCCACCCCTTTCTGCAAAGGCTATCAGTTTTTTACTAATGAAAAGTTTTGTATATAAATTTATTGTAACATATATCATATATATGGGCATATTTAAATAATTTTGTTTTACTTTTACCCTTTTGTTTTCCTTATTGAATTATATGCTACTACAAAGTAAGGTCTGTCTTGGATTTATCCTCCTGTCACTATTGTTGAACATAGTGCCTGCGACGTGGTAAGTCTTTATTCATATTGGATGACTTAGAATGTATCTCCTACCCACCTGAAATAAAAATAAAATATATCTCAATAAATGTTAGTTGTAGAATGGGAATGTTAAAAACATGTTAAAAACTAGGAGCACTCGAACAAGCCCATCTGGCAACAAAGTTTTTTTTTGTTTCATCACTTTCTGATAAGCGACTCTCACAAGGCAATTATACCACCACTGCTCCAATGCATATGTGAACTCAGAAAACATGCAAGCAGGCCATGGGATGAAAATATAAGAGACAGAGAGAGAGAGAGAGAGTCCCAGTGGACTATAAGGTCTTGATTCTGATTGCCCTGAGAAGTGTAGTTTGATTAATGTGCCAGTATATTTTGTATGGTCCACATTTTGCCCAAACTCATTTTACTTGTGATTATATCACTTGCAATCAATAGAATCCTAAATAATATAATAGCCTAATAGCTTATATATTTGTATCCATGGGGATTTGTATGTTTGATGAAAATAATAAAGTTGAAAATTAAAAATTAAATATCACTTGAAATAATTGTAGGAACAGGTATTAGTCTTGCTGGTACTCTCTGGTTTTGTGCGTACCTGTGCACGTGCACACACACACACACACACACACACACACACACACTCCTATAGCTACTTATAAAGAAGTTCATAAACATTAAGGTGTTCTGACAAAGCACAGGGAGGTAGGTGTTTCAGCGAAAAAAAGACAAGATCTAGATTTGCCAGGATCATGATAAAAGGTTTATATTTTTTTCATGTAAATATGTACTCTCTACCCCAGAATAAACCATTATGTTCCAAACATAAAATGGTAATGTGATTCTGATCTTTGAAAAAGGAACTGTTATGCTTTTGCTGGTATTGTTGCTCTTGTAGTTTTTATGTAAAAGTATGATTTCTTCTGAAATTCTGCAAACAAAATAAAAATTATCAATTGGAAATATAGGAGAGCTTAGACATATGTATGTATGGATGGTATTTTTTCTCAAATTTAAGGGTCTGGAAGTGCCTCTTAAAAATATGTGAACCATCACATACTCAGTAATTAATTAAACTGATGATCATTGAGGATTCTAGGCTAGAGTCATATACTGTTCATACTGACAAATAACTTTTCATAGTTCTGGACAAATGGCTATTTAGTTGGAAAAAATTGTAACTAGAAAGAACTCATAAGTGTATCATCCCACATGATATCAAGTCTAAGAGGATAAGTGGGTTTTTTTTACTTAGTGGATAGATGATAAGTATTCAGTCTGCAGTAATTTTGTTTTTAGTGTATTTTAATTTTGTAATATGTGAAGTTTAGATTCTGTGAGAAGTAGATGCTGAGACAGAAATTCAGAAGGGCTACAAAAGGTTATTGTGGAGTAAAACCTGTTCAAAAAAAAAAAAAGTGAGTGGAGTGGCAGGGGGGAGAAACATGACTGTGCAGCAAGAACTTTCAGACCATGTTTTGTATTTGATAAAATCTACCAACCCAACAGGGAGGCTTGAAAGAAAGATTGCCTGTTAAAAGAGTCCTGCGTTAAGCAGAAATGGCTCGTTAAGTACCATAGTTTAATCAGTTGTCTGCTGTGTCAAAAAAGTGACTTTGATGACACAAAGCTCAAAAGCTATGACGAACTAGAAAGTGCTCTGAAGAATGTGGCTGGGAATATGGCTGCATCTTCATGTTGTGTCTCCATGACGGCCACATTAGAAAAAGTTATATCATGATGAGCACTGAGTAATAGATAGAATTGTTGAATCACTGTACTGTACACCTGAAACTAATATAACAGTCTGTGTTCATTATATTGATATTAAAGTTGAAAAAAAAGAAACACATAAAGCTAATTAAAAAAGGGTGCTCTTTGATCAACTGAGGAAACATAGTTCAGTGAGAGTTAGAACCGTTGTCTAAAATTCCAATTTGTGTATTTTTAATTTAGAAGGCTTTTGCTTCCTAAAGAATGTTGGGGTGCATGGATAGCTCAGTGGTTAAGTGCCCAACTTCAGTGCAGGTCATGATCTCACAGTTAAGCCCCATATTGGGCCCTCTGCTGTCAGCCCTGAGTCTGCTTAGGATCTTCTGTCCAACTCTCTGAACTCTCTCTCTCTCTCTCTCTCTCTCAAAAGTGAAACAAAAACATTAAAAAAGGAATCTGGGAGTTACCACAAGGGAGTGCTTGAATGGGAAATAGAGGGAGAAATGGAGACATCAAGTAAATATTCTGTTCACTAAAACTTTATTATGTAAAAACAATACTTTATTATGTAAAAAGAAAAAGATCATGCACACAGATCTCCAAAACAAAGTAAACCAGACACAAGTCCAGTTTCAAAATATGAAAAAGAATTTAGAAATAAAGGGAATAGAAAAGGAGTACAATTGGACACATGTCAAAAAAGAATGGGATAAAAGAGGTACCTAGAAAAAATAATTTCCACAGTGGAATGCACATTTTGAGAGAGACATAGACAGCACAAGTGGGAAGAGAGCAGAGAAGAGGGAGAGATAATCCCAAGGAGGCTTTGGGCTGCCAGGAGAGAGCCCACTGTGGGCTTCAAACCATGAAGTTGTGAGATCATGATCTGAGCCGGAATAGTCAGCTGCCTAACTGACTGAGCCAACCAGGTGCCCCCACCACTACAATCTTTAGATACCTCTATTCTGCATCGCTCTTAGGAAGCAGTTTGTCCTAACCTAATTCCTGCAATAACTGTGACCTGTGAGAATGACATTGGCAGAATGTGCAAGATAATTTGTGGTATTAACAGATATAATGTATCCTTAAATTGGGATTTCATGTTCTCTGGTATGTCCTATGCTTTTCTGTCTGAGATCTTGGGTAATGAAAAATTAATTAGTTGCATATATTTGATTTGATAGCAAGGGAAGTATCTGTTGGTATAATTTGTAAAACCTGGGAGGAGACAATAAATGAATTCATAGTAACAAGAACATTGTATTCACATCAGCTTTAGAATGGATCAAAAAAATATGTGATTTGACATTGACAATGGTATCACACTAGTCAGTAGCAAGTGAAATTTGGGGGAAAATCACCATTGTTTTTGTCATTTTTATTCCTTGGTTGGATTTGCTTTGACTTTATTATATAAAATGGTATTGGTAGAATGCCTTCTTTCAAATTATAATATATTATAGCTTACATTCTTTCTACTTTTATTTACCTTTACCATAATGTTTCTATTGATAATAGTTTTATAATATATTTTTAAATAAATAAACTAATACACTTTTTAGGCCCATCTTATAAAACAAAAGAAAGAATGAAGTCAGGGGATTGCTTACAGTTTTACTATCTAAGTGTAAGTACTGCTAATATTTTTCTTTCATTTTTAAATATAAAACAAATATTCTTTTTATAATCAAGTAGTGCATACAAATTTTGGTTTCTTATTCCTTTCACAACATCACAATGTTTCAAACTGTTATATATTATTTTCAGCACTATTTTGTTTTTTTTATTTTTTTAAACTGTCTTTTTTAAAAAAAAATATTTTTATTTCTAGGAGAGAGAGAGAGAGAGAGAGAGAGACAGCATGAGCAAGGGAGGGTCAGAGAGAGAGAGAGATACAGACTCTGAAATAGGCTCCAGACTCTGAGCTGGCACTCAGCACAGAGCCCGACGGGGGGCTCGAACCCACGAACCACAAGATCATGACCTAAGCGAAAGTCGGACTCTTAATGGACTAAGCCACCCAGGCCCCCATTTCAGCACTATTTTGAATGGTGGCATAATATTTCATTAGGTGAACCAAGTGCATTTATCACATCTTAGTACTGGAGTCTCATTCTTTCACAAATTGATATTTGGAGTCTCTAAGAGTAACAGCTTAAAGTTAAGAGGCCTTGTAGTAGAGGCTAAAGTCTGGGATGATGATACCTCCCATTTTGGTTTTATTTTTCAGTATTACTTTGGCTATTCAGGGTCTTTTGTGGTTCCATACAAATTTTAGGATAGTTTGTTCTAGTTTTGAGAAGTATGCTGGTGCAGTTTTGATTGGAATTGCCTTGAATGTGTAGAGTGCTTTGGGTAGTAATAACATCTTAACTATATTCACTCTTCCTATCCATGAGCATGGAATGTTTGTCCATTTCTTTGTGTCTTCCTCCATTTCCTTCATAAGTTTTCTATAGTTTTCATCATACAGATCTCTTGTATCCTTGGTTAGGTTTATTCTGAGGTATTTTATGGTTTTTTGTGCAATTGTGAATGGGATCAGTTTCTTGATTTCACTTTCTGTTGCTTCATCATTGGTGTATAAAAATGCAACCGATTTCTGTACGTTGATTTTGTACCCTGCAACTTGGCTGAATTCTTGGATTAGTTCTAGTAGGCTTCTGGTGGAGTCTGTCAGGTTTTCTATGTAGAGTATCATGTCATCTGCGAAGAGTCATAGTTTGACAGAAGACATGAACAGACACTTCTCCAAAGAGGACATCCAGATGGCCAACAGACCCATGAAACGATGCTCAGCATCCCTCCTCATCAGGGAAATACAAATCAAAACCACCCTGAGATATCACCTCATGCCAGTCAGAGTGGCTAAAATGAGCAAATCAGAGAACTTTAGTTGCTGGCGAGGATATGGAGAAACGGGCACCCTCCTACACTGTTGGTGGGAATGTAAACTGGTACAGCCCCTCTGGAAAACAGTGTGGAGTTTCCTCAAAAAATTAATAGAACTCCCCATGAGGCAGCAATAGCACTACTAGGAATTTACCCAAGGGATACAGAAATGCTGATGCATAGGAGCACATGTACCCCAATGTTCATAGCAGCACTCTCAATAATAGTTAAAACATGGAAAGAGCCTAAGTGTCCATTAACAGACAAATGGATCAAGAAGATGTGGTTTATCTATATGATGGAATACTACATGGCAATGAGAAACGATGAAATCTGGCCATGTGTAGCAACATGGATGGACCTTGAGGGTGTTATGCTGAGCAAAATAAGTCAGGCAGAGAAGGACAAATATCATATGTTTGCACATTTAGGAGGATTAGGAGAAACTTAATGGAGCACCATGGGGGAGAAGAAGGGGGGAATGGTGGGGGAAAGGGAGAGAGGCAAACCATGAGAGACTCTTGAATGCTGAGAACAAACGGAGAACTGATGGATGTGGGGGGGAGAGGGGGCAGATGGGCATGGAGGAGGGCACTTGTGGGAATGAGCACTGGGTGTTATATGTAAACCAATTTGACAATAAACTATTTGTAAAAAAAATTAAATAAAGTTAAGAGACCAGTCGTAATTATTGCATTTTTGTGATTTAAAGATTTATTTAATGTTTATTTATTTTTGAAAGAGAGAGCACGAGTGCATAAGCAAGGGAAGGGCAGAGAGAGAGGGAGACGCAGAATCGAAAGAAGCTCCAGGCTTTGATCTGACAGCTCAGGTGCAGGACTTGAACTTAAGAATCCTGAGATCATGACCTGAGCTGAATTTGGATGCTTAACTGACTGAGCCACCCAGGCGGCCCACATATGTGTAATTTAGAAAGTAAATTAGTCTCCTAAACACAGGCTCAGGTGTATTTCCAACTTGTAACTCATGCCTTTAGTCACAAAATGTCTGATGATGCAGTTTGTCTTTGCTTTAGAAATATAGGAAAACAGGACCTCTTTGTTTAGAGGCCATGAAGAAAGTGTTATGCTTTCACTCAGGGTTAAATATCAAAATCATTTTGCTTAAAGAAAGATATGGATATTTCTTAGGTATATAATAAGTATATATATATGTATATGTAGATGGATAAATATTTGGATAGATAGACACACACACAGATATCACTATATATATATAGCTATTTTCATTGATGTGAGATAAAATATTTTGTGTAAATTGATTTAAAACAAAGGAGAACTACTAGAGGAAATTAGTGTGATGTCCTTTTTTACTTTCACTGATAAAATCTAATGTTACATGATAGAGCTTTCCATTTTCCTCACAACAGTGATTGTGGAGGAATTACATTCCCCTTTCTAAACCTAAAATGTTTAAATTACTAAGATTTCCAGTGACCTTTTTCAGGTTGACACACTGGAACAGTTACTTAGTCAGCTAGCCTGGCAAATACACAATTTAGTGACAAACATGGTTACTAGGTTACAAATGAGTTACGCTGTCCTTAGTGAACTGTTGAGCTTTGAATGCCCAAATTAGCTTTCTCTCCCCAAATTTAAAATATTAAAGGAACTGGATCATGGAACTAGTTCATGATGGCAGACTGAGTAAATATAGGATGTTCACCTAAAACATCCTAAAGTATGAAATATGTTTAAAAATTTGTTTACTATACTGGCAAGTGAGACAGTCATAAACTGGATATAAAATCAGTTTGTCAAAATCAATAGCTTTCATGTAAACCAGCTATACAGAGCCAGTTAGAAAATATAACTGAAAAACATCTATAAATACCTAGAGATAAACCTATCAAATGCACACTCATTTTGTGAAGAAGTTTACAATATTTTAAAAGATAAAAATATAAAAGAATTGAGAAAGTGGAAACATTCACTATTTTAAAATGTGAGGACATATTTGTAAAGATTTCAGGTTTTATCTAACCCCCCCCCATCCTTTCGATCTATAGCTCAATTCAATCCCATACAAAATACCAAATAAAATACCAAATTAACATCAGTGATTTTTCAACCAAATGACAGAGAAATTCCAGAAATGATAGCCAGAATGAAAGTTAGGAATAATGTGGTTACTTTCTCTTTTGGCATCTGACACAAGAATGAGATTATTTATTCAGATATGAACTGGGACATTTCCTTATGCCCAGGCTTTAACCAACCAAAATGATCCTTCCTGAGATAATCTCCTGTGGAGGAGGAGTGACCACATGACATCATGTGGCCACGGCACCCAGCAGTGTGCCCACCTGGTGTCAGGAACCTTCATGGAAGCTCTTCCTTGCTCTGCGGTTCTCAACCTTCCGCACATCAAGAGTGGGCACTCATATTTGACCTTGACTAGTTTTTTGTTGTTTTCTACGTTTTTCATCAGTGAAATCAAACTGAGTCTGCAGCTTTTTTCCTGCTTCTTGCAGGGAAGAGCCTTTTTACTATTGGACTACTATTCTCTGTGTGTGTGTGATTTCTTTTTTTCTTTTTTTTTTTTAACATTGAGAATTTGATCCCTCTTTTGTATTCTACAATAATTTGGAAACATTTATTTTTACCTGTGTTCTGATTTTTTTACTTTGAAGAGCAAATTTTTTATATTACACTTATGTATCAAAATAAAACCTCTCTTAGGGCGCCTGGGTGGCTCAGTCAGTTTTCAGCTCAGATCATGATCTCACTGCTGTGGGTTCAAGCCCCACTTCAGGCTCTGCACTGACAGGTCAGAGCCTGGAATCTGCTTCAGATTCTGTGTCTCCTCTCTCTACTCCACCCCTCCTGGTCTCTCTCAAAACTAAATAAACATTAAAAAAATAAATAAAACCTGTCATAAAAAATAAAAATACAGCCAGGCATATGCATAGTACTCTTGTGAAGCTATTATACAAAAAGACTGGAGTTGAAACCCTTGACAAAATGAAGAAAAGTTAACTTTAAAAAAAAAGGGAAATGATATTTTTGGGACTTTGGTGAAAAGGGAAGAATATCAGGTGTTTTGGGCTTAAAATACACAGCAATTTTCTAAAGATTACACTTTTTTTCTATTTTCTTCGCATCTAGAAGTGTGTGTGTGTGTGTGTTTCTGTGTGTGTGTGTGTGTGTGTATCTGTGTGTGTCTGTATGTGTGAGCATCTGTGCACATGTGCATGTATAGAGGCATTGGTGGAGAGGAGGGGTAATTTAATTAAACAAAGAGGCTATTAGATTGAGGTGGCTGTAATGCCTCTGTATCCTACCTAAGCAAATGCCAGTCTAAGCCAGAGTCAATGCAAGTGCATCTGAGAAAATGAAACCTAACAATAACCAACCACAAACAGCCAACTAGGTTTCCCCAAATAAGACAATTACTCAAGCTGTAGCCAATCCAGTATTTCCTTGTTTTGCTTCTATACCTTCTCTGTGAATTTTTTTTTTTTCCCTAGCTCCTGTGAGCAGAGCACTCCTAACCAGCTTTGGTTTGGCTCTATGTGATTCAATGTATGCTCAAATAAACTCAAACATTTTAATGTACCTAAATTTATCTTTACAAAAAAGGTACTTTCATTAAGCTAGGAATTGTTTCTGTTTTTGTTTTCAAGTAAGATTTACACCCAACATGGGGCTTGAACTCACAATCAGGAGTTACACGCTCCACTGACTGAGCCAGCCAGGTACCTCTCAGTTCATCATTTAACTGAAGGTACTTAACCACTTAGGATACCACCTAATTCAGTTGTATGTGTTCACCATCCACCGTCTACTCTCTTGTCTAAAACAAAACTGCTATGTCACATGTACACTGCCTCAGCTGGTCCTCAGGCTCACAAGACCACAAGAATCCACTGGAGGCTTTCGTAGTTATATCACAGAGAACTTTGCAGATAGAAGGGAAATTAATGCCTAACACCACACATATGGAGTGGTGCCCAAAGTCATATGAGTGCCCCGGTTCACTGGATGTTGGCTTAGCTCTTGTGAACTGATAGTGCCAAAATTGTTGAAAAGAACAACTTGGAATTTGTATAAGGGTTTCAAACTAATGTCTTTAAATTACACATGTACAATATAATGTATTCTACACTGAAGCAAATGAGCTATGGAAATGTTTATCAAATAATTGTTTGCTACCGACGATATATTTCTGATACAAATATTTTATTTTTTTTAAATGTTTTATTTACTTTTGAGAGAGAGCAAGACAGCATGAGCAGGGGAGGGTCAGAGAAAGATGGAGACACAGAATCCAAAGCCAGGCTGCAGTCTCTGAGCTGTCAGCACAGAGTCCGATGCGGGGCTCAAACCCACGAACTGCAAGATCATGACCTGAGCCAAAGTCTGATGTTCAACCAACTGAACCACCCAGGAGCCCCATCTGATACAAATATTTTAAAGCAATACTCAGAGTTTTTGATTTTACAGTGCCATGGATGTGAACTAAATTTTGAAATTTCACTATGTGTTAGTATTCATGTATATATTCATTTCTAATTCTATAAACATGATTATTTCCTTCATTGTCCAATTATGTATTTCAGGCATTTTATGTATAACATTTGGGGCAAGTGTTAAAAAATTATAATATATAGACATAGACATGTTAATAAATTGTGACAGTCTTATGTAAACACACACACACACACACACACACAATCAGATTTACAAGCACAATATATGCCAGTAGTTAGTAAAAGGAGAGAGAATTTGAAGACCATTGTTGGTTGGATAAAAGTTAGTCTCAGAAAATACATTCATAATTCTTTCCCAACTTTTAGGTGCTTTTCTGTAGAGTTTTTCTCAATCCTCCTTAGTTGGAATTAATCTCTCCATTTCTTTCTTCTTATGCTCTTTTGTTCTCCAATGTTCACTTTTAGCATATTCAATTTTGTGCTATAGTTGGTTGTATAAAAAACTCTCCAATACTAGCCAATATTATTTTATCCCACCCAGTAGTAGCACAGAAAAAAAAAAAAAATTAAGTGCATCAAAGCATTTTAAACCTTTCTGCTTCAAGTATTTCTAGAAAGCTCCAGAAATGATATAGTAAGAAAAATAAAGGAGAATCAGGAATTTTGAAATTCTGTCTGAGGATTGATTTTTAGTGGCATTGAACCAAGCTAAGAATTTTGTTTTTGTGTCCTCTTTGTTAAAAAAAAAAAAAAAAAGCCATATACTTAATAAATAGCAAAATTAGAAATAGAAAATTTCAGCCATGGAACTAGAAAACTACAATGGCTTACAAATTCAGATTTGGGCCTTTGATAGGCCCTGAAAAATATCAGCATCTGATTGGCAGATGTCAGATAAGAGATTTCATTTCTTTGCAAATGAATTGTAATTGTGAAGGTTGGATTAGAACAAGGAAACCAGGAGGACAGGAAAGAAGGCTACAGGAATGTTTAACTTCATGTTAACTGCTCATTGGCCTTTTTTTTATACTGTTGGGTTTTTTTCTTGTTGTTGTTGTTTCTTTTGTTTTGTTTTACATAAGATAAATCTCATTCATCACAGACAACCTACAGTCCTTAATGCTGATATTTCATGAGTTTCTACACGTGTTTGCCACACATATGGGTATGTTTCTCTTTTTCCTTTCCAAGACCTTATATAATCTTATGCAACTGCATTAATCTGGGACGTTATGATAGTGTCTCTGGTGTCGACACTGAAATGTTGCTAGAAGCTAAGAGCTTCTTACAGGCTGAGAGGCTGTCTTATTCATGTAGTGTCTTTGGTGCAGATAGAATATGTATTACCTTTTGGATAAATTTAATCTATTTCACATGTTTTAAAAATATGGGCACCCTCTACTATGTTACTACACTAAAGCAGATTTTCAATTTTAACAAAGCCTTCCTAAAATCTTTAGAAATATTGGGGAAATTGTATCTAACTATTTAAATCATTGCATCTAGGTTTGCTGGTAATGAACTTCACTCATCCTCAGTCTCCTCATAAATGTACTGAGTCCTTTACTATGTGGACATCAGAGTTACTGTGGGGGACAAAACTCATTCTGGCTTGGGGAAAATATTGCTAAGTAAAGAACTGTGTTTGAAATTTTTTGGAAGGTATTAAGTATCCTACACATGAATGGCAAAAGCATTTAATTTAGTTAATCTCTCACTCCCTATTCAGTTTTATACTTCAGTCAAAGGAATCATCTTTCTTAAAGTTACCTTTAAGAAACTGGGTACATGGTTCTTAGTATACTTTGTATTTTTCCTCATATTTTGGTGCATCTCATTATCCCTTAAGTTTGGTTTTAGAAATTTAGTTTTAAATTTCTCTTAGAACAATCATTTTGCCTCCATTATAGGTGTTATACTTCTCCAGAATACATACATTTCATACTTGCCTCTCAATGTGACTTTCCGTAGTTCTTTCTAAATAGTTAAATTCTAATGACCTAGAAACAAAATAGGATCTGTCCACCCTTCAGAGATTTGTTCTGTTTGTATTCTTTGTAGCAACAAACACTGACATGGTGATCACCTATATATTTATGATCGTATTTATCATCTATTGTGTAAACTCTAAAGTGAGTAGGTAAATTTATCATCTTAGCACGGTTTCAGTCAGACATTTTGACTGGCTCTTTTATCAATGCCCTCCTGTTCCCATGGTGCAGTAAAAATTTTAAGCATTTTTAAAAAACATTTTGTTTGATGTTTATTTTTGGCGAACAACAGAGATTGAGAGAGAGAGAGCGCAGGTGAGGGGCAGAGAGAGCATGAGACACAGAATCTGAAGCAGGCTCCAGGCTCCTAGCTGCCAGCACAGAGCCTGAGGTGGCGCTCAAATTCATGAACCACGAGACCATGACCTGAGTAGAAGTTGGGTGTTTAACCAACTGAGCCACCCAGGTGCCCCTTAAGCATTTTTTCTGTTCCTTCAGTCCCTGCCTTGTTTCCTCCCAGTTACCTCTTCTTGGACAACAGCTGTGGTATTTACTGAAGCTCAATATTTACATGAATATCATCAATTATTTTCCTCTAATGTCCTATAGTCTTCTGAAATGTTGTTATGATGTTTTTGGGTTCAATCACTTGGGACTGGAAAGATTTTGACACCTCTCTGAGTGAGCTTGACTATCCTTTAAGATAAGCCATCATCATCATCATCATCAGTCCATGAAGTGAGATTTTACAAGACTGATTTTTCTGTTCTTGGTTGAGAAGTCAGCTCTATCCCCCAGGAAAAAGGTGAACCTGTTCACATTGTTAAGTCCTGCCAAACACAGAGTTTGTGACACTGGAGGACTATCCTGCACTACAGGTGACTCCAGGGCTCCAAAGGCTTCCTTCATGAGTCTGTTCTTCTCCCTAACTTTATGATTTTCTTCCACTGAGGCAGCAATTTTTTTTGCTAGCTTATTTTCTCTCAGAGCATGTCAACTTTTTACTGTATAAACATCAAAGCTATACACATACCAAAATTTCCAAGAAAAACTCAAGAAGAATTGAGCCTCATATCCATAATTTAGACACCATCAGACTACCACACAGCTGCCACAGGGTAGCTGGAAAGACATTTTCGTGGTCATCATCAGGCCCTCCTTGGCTCCCAAGGTCACTGCATGTCTGTCTGTAGCCAGCTGATTATGGACTGCATCTGACTTCCTGCAAACACTGCGAGTGTTCTATATCAAAACCAAACATTGCCTGGAAACTGAGACAGGTAAGCTTAGAAAGGTTAAATGGCTCATTCAAGGACATGAACTATTAAACTGCGGTTAGATTTTGAATCAAAACTATCTGTCTCTAGCTATATTTTTTTTTCTTTTGTAAACCATTCTATATTGCTCAATAATTTTGCCCTACATTTAAAACAATGCATTTTGTGCGTGTAACTTTATAATTCCCTAGTCCCATCAATATTCCTTTTGATTCTTTTTTTTTTTTTTAAATATTTTTATTTATTTCAAGGAGAGAGAGAGACAGCGTGAGCAGGGGAGGGTCAGAGAGAGAGGGAGTCACAGACTGAAACAGGCTCCAGGCTCTGAGCTGGCAGTCAGCACAGAGCCCGACACGGGGCTCGAACCCACGAACCGCGAGATCATGACCTAAGCGAAAGTCGGACGCTTAACCGACTAAGCCACCCAGGCGCCCCATCCTTTTGATTCTTAATCCAATAGAAAAGTAATCGTTTTTGTCACACGTGCTGTTAACCCATTTAATTAACAAACACTAATGGAACTACTCCTATACAGCAAGTACTAGAGTTACAGAGATGAGGAACTCAGATTCGAATCAAGGGGACAAGTAAGCTAACACACAGTTTTATCTCACTAAAAGAAGCCATAGAATCTTAGGGAGGACACCTAACCTGCAGGGCTTGGCGAGGAGAGATGGCCCAAAAACTCAGTTAATTTGAGAAATTATATTACATCAGAGTTTTGAGAGAGAAATTACACTGTGCTTTGGGACACTGGATGTTCTATGGTTTAAAAATTGGGCATGACAACAGAAATGATGGGATATCATCTGAACATTGTCAAGGGGCAGTGGTATTGGAAATGTGACACATTTTCCTATGAAATTGTGGATTTTCTCCTGGTTGTAGTGAGGAACCTCGAAGTAGTTCAAGAAAGGTAGTAAGATGATGAAATTTGACTGAAGAAAGGCATTTGATGCAGAAAATAAGAAGGTTCCATAACTCAAGGGTTAGAGCACTGGTCTTGTAATATGGAGAAGAAATTGTGAGGCGAAAAGGACTATGAGATTGGAAAAACAATTTAGATAAGAAACTGCAATCATGTCGGAGGCACCTGGGTGGCTCAGTCGGTTGAGCATCTGACCTCAGCTCAAGTCAGAGTCTCAAAGTTCATGGGTTCATGCCCCACGTTGGGCTCTGTGCTGACAGCTGAGAGTGTGAAGCCTGCTTTGGATTCTGTCTCCCTCTCTTTCTGTCCTTTCCCTGCTCATGCTCTGTTTCTGTCTCAAAAATAAATAAAGCATTAAAAAAAAAAACTGTGCAATCATATAGATTGTAAAAAACCAACAGACTGACATATTAATATAATACTTGGCAGAGTGGTGAGTGAGGGAAAAATCAACAGAACATGTGCACCATTGAATTTAGCTATTGAGAAGACTAGGAAGTCATACTTATGTTTCTGACTTGAGCTACTTCATTGGTGTTTATGCCATTATATTTAGGAAATGTGTGTGTGTGTGGGGTGAGATGAAGCTGAAGTACCCCTCAGAATTTCAAAATACAATCCCATTGCCAGAAGAGACTTAGATGAATATAAAAACCATCTCTGAAGACAAAGTTTTGTTTAAAGAAAAGGGTATAGTTTAGATAATTTATAAAAAATGTGTATGTAGAATGACCATTAAAGGGAGGAATCCCAGCATTTGTGAATTTAAAAGAGAATGAGATGCTTACAAAAGAGATTAAGCATCACTAATTTTGGACAAGAATGATTCACCCACATTTTCTTGACTTCTCTTAATCACTCTGCAACTGAAATAAATCTGGTTTCTGTCCAAACTTTTCCACTGGACCTGCTCTCACAAATGATCTTGTTAAGTCAAATATGCACTTCCAAGTCCTATTTTTATTTGACATCTCAGCAGTTTTTCTCAGTGTTGATCTCACCTTATTTCAGAAACTTTTGTTTTTTGCTGTTTACAACCCCACAGTCTTTTGGGAATTATCCCTAACTCTCTACCTACTCTTCTTTATAGTCTCCTTTGTTAGCCATCTTCTACCAAATCTCTTAATGTTCATGTTTCTTCAGGCTCATTAGTAGACTGTTTTAAGTTTGTTATGGATTTGAAAAATCTCTACATACCAGCAACACTCAAATATGAACTTGAACCTCATCTTCTTTTCAGTGCTCCACGCCTATATAGCCAAATATTTACTTGCTATCTCCATTTGACTATCTAATAGGCATCTATAATTTTATGATTTCATTATGCATATATCTTGTTATTCATATGTCCTTTTGCTTTTATCTCACATTCAATATAAAAAAGAATTACTTGTTCTTTATATATATATATATATATATATTTATCTTGCCACCATAACTGTAATAAAAATAAATCAACACACCTACCTAGAGGATTCTAATAGCCTCCTCATAATATTCTAACTTGTACTTTTGCTTTCCTTGCAACTGATTCTCAATTCAGTGGCTGATCTGATATTTTTCCTCTGAGTGATTTTTTAAAGTGCATATCTAATTACATCTCTACACTGCTTTAGTCATTGATGACTGCCTTTAACTAAGGATAAAATTCAAGAGCTTTGTGTCCCTTACAAGGCTTTGCATGATTTTACTGTGTATATTTTAGCCTCATCTCATTACACTTTACCTGACATTTAATTATTTCTCCAAACTCTTTCATCCACAATGCTCCCTGCCTAAACTGCTCCCTACCCACTACTAATAGACCAGTCTCATGGTCAGCACCATGGACATCAGATGCCAGCCTTTTAGAAATGCAGAATCTTAACACATACTGCACAATTCAACTTGGTGGAGGAGTTAGAGTTGACCCCCGGGTTTCTGACTTGAGCAAGTAAAGACTACATCTTCCTGCCTCTCCACATCTACTTAAATTTAAGATCTTAAAAATAGATGAAACTGCTTCAGAAAATCCTCTTCTGATCCCCTTAAATAGTGATTCTTAAATTAGAACAACATCAAAGTTATCTGGAGAGCTTAGTAAATTGCAAATTACTGGGCACCACCACCAGAGTTTCTTATTTAGTAGGACTGATGAGAAAGGGGTGAAATTCACCTGTCTAGTAAGTTCCCAGCTGATGCTGTTACTTCAGGATTTGGGACCATCCCTTAAGAACTATGGCTTTGCTAAGTAGTCCTCAGTCTTAGCTGCATAGTAGAATAACCTGGGGGAGATTAAAAAAAAAAAAAAAAAAAACTCTCACTTTCGTTCTAAACCATAAGCCAATTAAATCAAAATTTCTGGGACCTTCTTAAGGCCCTTACATCAATGTGGAAGGGTTAGCTTCAGCCTCTTCAGTTTCCTGAAAGACCTACACTAATTCTGTTTACTGAACATCTTAAGGTAAAGCATTTTGTGTTTTATATTTTCCTTGTTGCCTATCTCTGCTAAAATTTAAACTCCATACTTGTATGGTTGTTTTACAATTTGATAATGTCCTTTACATTTTAGTGAATCTAGTAGTGCATTAAATTCCATGTATGTTGTAGTTAATGCAGGGGCTTAATGTATTTCAGCAGGGGAAGTGGGTGGGTGAGGGGAGGCTCTAAAGTGTGGATCTGCCAGACCACTATTTTAAATACTATACTGCTAAGTTCGAATGACAAATTTCAGTAGAAAGATAAAGAGGGTAAGTTGTCAAGAATTTTCATAATTAAAAAGTTGAAAGTAAATTAACCTTTAATCCAGATTCAAAAAAGTAAATAGTGAAGACAGAAAGGGGTGGGATTAGAGTGTTTATAATCTCAGTTTTGTTACTCTGATTCGGAAATTCTGATACATTTTTGTTCCTGAATCTCATTTTCTAGGCCCCACGAAAATTATTTTCCTTCTTGACAAGTGTCTTTTCAGTTAAGGAAAAGACATTTGTCAATATATTTTACTTAAGATTTGTGAGCTACCTACTTAAAAAGTATTGGGGAGTCTGGGTGGCCCCGGTTGAGCATCTGACTTAAGCTTAGGTCATGATTTCATCTCTCGTGAGTTCGGTCCCCTCACAGGGCTCTGTGCTGACCACTCAAAGTCCGGAGCCTGCTTCCGATTCTATCTCTTTCTCTGCCCCTCCCCTGCTTGTGCTCTGTCTCTATCAAAAATGAACAAACATTTTAAAAAACGATAATAAATTTTAAGAAATATGGTATTGCTTCAGGTGTGTTGGTTGAATGAGTGACTTTTTTCCTTGATTCTTTTGACCTGAGGTGTGTTTTGGGGGGAAAGGGGTATTTTCTTTTTCCTTTCAATCCTCATAACATATTGGCTTTACATGGAAGCTAATAAATGGAAAAGAGTAAGAATGAATATGAAAAGAAGGTGGGCAAAGAAAGCAGTAGATTAATCATAATGGGCTAAGGATTATTGAGGCTATTGGCATGGCCTCATTTTCATTGGACATACATGATAAAGTATATATATTTATAAACTAAGATACATACACACATGTTTTTTAGGGTTGTTTTACAGCTCTTCATATATATATATATAAACCTAAGAGTGTTTTTCTTCTATGGATATTATACAGTACACAGTATTATACAATCCTATAATTACATTAATTTGACTCCATTGTGTTCAATATAATCTCATTACTTTAACTTAAAATTTTCACTTCAACATATACATAATTTCTTATATATGTTTCAAAAAGCTAAGGATGCAAGAATAAATCTTACTCAGTAAAAATTTACATTTGAACAATAATTCATCCAGAGACAAGTAGAAGACCAGAAACCTAACTGAAAAGATTTATTACAGAACAGTTTTGTTTTCCATTTCTATATAAAGGCGTTTGTTTTACAAGCAAAGTAACAAATGGCTTAAAACAATCTTCTTGTTGCTAGGCTCTTAGATACCTAAACAGACCTTACACTTTTTAGGTTTAAACATAACAAACTGTAGCATTATAAAGATGCTTAGTAAAATAAGAAGGTGACTCATTACAAAAATTAGAATTTCTCTTTCCCACTAGAAGTCCCTGACATTGTATACAACAGATGCTAACTTCTTTCTTAGGTTTTCTCTCTTTTTTCCTTAAACCTTATCTTAACAACAACCCAGCTACATGAATTAATCTCTCTCTCTCTTTTTAAATAATATTCCTTAATATATTTTTTGATTATAGTTTATTTTTTCCTGACTGTTATAAACAGGCTATTTTATTTTAAAACATTTTTCCATTTATTTTTATCTGATAATAAAGTTTTGTGAATACACAACAAATCAAGTTTAGTAAAAATAGATTAAGAAACTTGATTCAGATTTTAAAGGAATTTTGCGAGTAGTGTGGATACAGTGGTAAACAAGGGAAGCTTGGAACTGGACTCTCAGAAGACAGAATGGTACTCCTTTTTGATTACTACATGGCTGTGTGATTATGGGCAAGTCATGTCTTCTTTGGGGACTCCTCATTTTTCCCCTTTATATAATCGCATAGTCTCCTTTGGGAGCAAAACATTCAGTAACTTGAGGGCCTGATATTGTGTGTATAAGTGTGTTCTTTTGAAGACAGGGTGTGGATGTTGCTAATGAGCTATATCACATAAAAAATATATAGTATTAAATACCAGTCTGTGAAATGTAGATTTTATATCTACTATCTGTATGTGTGTGTTGGAAGGGGAGCGAGATCAGTTTGAAGGAAACATTATCAGGATCTGGAGACAAATAAATTAAGAAGCCAGTGTAAAAGCAGGTGGTAGTTGGCCTAAATAAAGTAGTAGTTACAGAAATGGAAGGTTCTTTGATTTTTCTCTGCAATAGTTGGTCCATTTTTTTTTTCTCAAAACTGTGTCAATGTCAAACATAAATTCACCTGGAGATGTTTAATAGATCATGAAAAACTAAAAACAAAATGTTATAGAACCTGTATGGACTTAAACTATAAAACCAACTGGGTAACAATATGAAAAACTTAAGAAAATTATTGATACTGGACAGTATATACATTCTCAAGAAATCAAAATTAGAACAGTAAGAACATCTGTGTATTAATACTTTAAGCATCTAATATAAGATTATGCCATTAATAATACACCTTCATGATGATACATTTGTAAGAAAAAAATTTAATTCTACAGTGCCAAATTAATATTAATACCAAAATATTTTCTCCTTGAAATTCAATATTTTTCTCTCAATTTTTAAAAATTTATTTATTTTGAGAGAGAACACAAATAGGGAAGATTCAGAGAGAGATGATTGATAGGAGAGATGATTGATAGGAGAGACGATTGGTAGGAGAGACGATTGGTAGGAGAGATGATTGGTTGATAGGAGAGATGATTGGTTGATAGGAGAGATGATTGGTTGATAGAAGAGATGATTCGTTGATAGGGGAGAGAGAGAGAGAGAAAGAAAGAGAGAGAGAGAGAGAGAATCAGTCCTAAGCAGGCTCCACACTGTCAGCACAGAGCCTGAATGAGGGCCTCAAACTCATGAACCATAAGATCATGACCTAAACCAAAGCCAAGAATTGTAGGCTTAACCAACTGAGGCACCCAGGTGCCCCTAAGATTTTTCTTTTAGTTATAGATATGGAAAAATAAAGGAAAAACTTATAAATAGGTTACTGTAATTTGCTCATTTACCTGATACAATAATATACTATAATTTGCTCACTTACCTGATACTGTGATATAACACACAGTACTGCTAAATCATCAGAGACTATGAATTTCATTAATTCTTAATTATCACCAAGGTACAGGGTAACTGTGTGGCTCAGTTAGTTAAGCACCCAGCTTCAGCTCAGCTCATAATCTCATAGTTTGTGAGCTTGTGCTGACAGCTCAGAGCCTGGAGCCTTCTTCAAATTCTGTGTCTCCCTCTGTCTGCACCTCCCCTGCTCACACCCTGTCTCTGTCTATCTCTCTCAAAAATAAATATTAAAACAATAGTAATGACCAAGGTATAAGAAATAAATATAATTGGTAATTATAATGTTCATTTTTTGACACTATCTTGCTTGTTTTTTTTTTTTTTTTCATCTATGTCTAAAATGTCTGGATTTCTATCAACATAATATTTGTATTATTGCCTGTTATTTGAATCCAGAGTAGTGGGAAGTTTTCAGATTTAGTTGCTTTCAGAGTATACATATTTCTCTTTGTGTGAGGTTATAAAGGAACAACATTATAATTAATAACCATTATGGGTATATATAAAAAATCTGATATGGTTATGCTTATTTGTAACCAGACTTTAGTTTTGTAAGTAATTGTTTAATTGATAATGTAACCAGAAGGGAAAATCATAAGTGTATAGATCAAAACATTTTCTTGCAAGTTAAACACCCATATTACCGGAAATGAATTTGAGAGCTAGGATGTTAACCTATACTTCTAAAGTTCTTCATATGTTCTCCTTCAGTTACTACTTATCTCCAAGGATAGGCATACTCCTAACACCTAACACCAATGATGAATTTTGCCTGTTTTTTAAGTATACATCAATGAAATTATATGATCTAGACATTATTGTATCTTTTTCAATGTTAAGGTTGTGAGGATTTTCCCTGTTGTTTCATATAAGTATAGTTCAGTATTTTTTGTTGCTGTATGGTATCCACTATGTGATAATACAATTTATTTTCCCATTATCCTGTTCTGAACTGTTAGATTACTTCTACTCGTGTGATATTACATATGAGCTATTAGGATCATGTGTGTATGTCTATTCTTCCCAGACGATAGCCACAACATTTGGAAAAAAATAGATTATGTTCATACTTCCTGAAATTTAAACTTAAATGTTATCTCCTGATAAATGTTTTAGTTTCTACAAAGAGGCAGATTTAATTTAGGTTTTTCCAATCTTAGCATTATGGACATTTTTGGATCGAAAAGTTAGTGACTGTGGGGATCTTTCCTGTGTAAGTTAGGAAATTTAAAGGTATCCCTGAAATGGCAGTAGTGGCCCCCACATTGTCAACACTAGCAAATTTACTAGATAATGCAATGAAATATAATTTAAATGCCATTGAAAATAAGCTTGAATTCTTTATCAGCTCTCAGAAAAAAAAAACATCTTGATGCAATATGGTAAACTTTAATAGATACTTTTGTTGGCAGAATGAAGGACAGTCTTGTGTAGAATGGTGGGTAAATAGCCATCCACTGCTGAAGAGAAAGCCGATAACACTAAAAGAAAATGAAGTGTCATGAGGGCCAGGAAGGAGCAAATTTGAGTTAATAATAAAATGTAGTAAAAACAATTAAGTGATGAATCTTAAGTAACTTATTTAATGTAACTTATTTAACTGTAAGTTAATTTGATTTTAATAATAGCTGTGTTTAACAACTAAATCATAAGATTCTTGAAAATTCAACAATTGGCTCCCATGAGTTGGTATAAACTTCCTTCAGCAAATCACTGATGAACACTGTGAAAATGCATGAGAAATATATAGAAAGGTGCTTTGTTATCTCAAAAGCATGCATTACAAATCAAATTTCTTGTCACCAAATGTTTAACCAAAAATAGTTTTGTATTAACAAAATATCTGTACACCCAAGATTAAGACTCAGTTTCATCATCCCACATTAATAAAAGTGATGTGGATAATTTCTTCTGGTTTATGAGTTTAATCACTCCTTGAACACAAAATATGTCATCTAAAATATGTCTATCAAAAATAACCATCTAGAATATTCATTGTTATGAATTGTAAGCTACATTTGATTTATTGTGTTAGTATGATTTTGACTGTGGATTTTTCTTTGTGATGTATTTTCTATAGTATTAGAATTCAGTAAAGAAACAAATTGGTGTATATGAGCATATATATATATATATATATTTTAATTTTATTTCTAGGAGAGAGAGAGACAGCGTGAGCAGGGAAGGGTCAGAGAGAGAGGGAGACACAGACTGAAACAGGCTTCAGGCTCTGAGCTAGCAGTCAACACAGAGCCCGACGCGGGGCTCGAACCCACGAACCGTGAGATCATGACCTAAGTGAAAGTCGGACGCTTAACCGACTAAGCCACCCAGGCGCCCCGAGCATATTTTTTTCCATTATTAAACTAAAACTGCTCAACACCCCCCCAAAAAAAAAACTCAGTCTGATTAAAAAATAGGCAGAGGACCTGAATAGACAGTTTTCCAAAAAAGACATAAATGGTTAACTGACATGAAAAGAGGGTCAACATCACTATTCATGAGGGCAATGCAAATCAAAACCACAGTGAGATACTAGTTTAAACCTGTCAGAATGGCTAAAATAAAACAAAAACAAAAAACAGTAGAAAAAAAAAGTGAGGATGTGAAAAAAGGGGGAAACTTGTACACTGTTGGTGGGAATATAAATTGGTACAGCCACAATGGAAAATAGTATGGCGGTTCTTCAGAAACTTAATAATAGAATTACTTTATACTCCAGTAATGCCACGACCCAAAAAAGATACTCAAAAAAGATATATGTACCCTTATGTTTATTGAAGCATTATTTACATATTGCCAAGATATGGAAACAACCTAAATATCTATAGGTAGGGGAATGGCTAAAGAAGAGATGATACACACACACACACACACACACACACACACACACACACACACAAGAGACTATGACACAATCCTAAAATGGATGAATTCTTGCTATTTGCAACAGCATGGATGGATCTAGAAGGTATTATACCAAGTGAAATACAGAAAACATACTGATGTTTGCCCAAGGGAAGGCAGGTGGAGGATGGATAAAATGGGTGAAGGGAAATAGGAGATAAAGGCTTCCAGTTAGGGAATTAGTAAGTCATGAGAATAAAAGACAGAGCATAGATATATAGTCATTGATACTGTAATAAAATTGTATGCTGACAAGTGATATTTATACTTGGGGTGAGCATAGCCTAAAATATAGACTTGTGAAATCACTCTGCTGTACACCTGAAACTAATGCAATATTGTGTGTTAACTACATTGAAATATAAAAAGTAAAAAATAAATAAATAAAAATAAAAACGAAGAGTTCATTAACTTTAATAATATCCAAAGTTTTCATCTATTTAATAATATCTTCTCTGAATTAAATGAATGTGTTCATGGTATTTTAAAATAACTTTCCTATATTAAATATAAAAATAAAGAAAATAAAGCCAGGGCACATAGTGCCTCAGTTAGTTCAGCATTCCATATTTTTTATAATGTTTATTTCTGAGAGAGAGAGAGAGAGAGAGCAAGCAGGGGAGTGTCAGAGAGAGAGGGAGACACGGAATCCGAAACAGCCTCCAGGCTCAGAGCTGGCAGTTGGCACAGAGTCCGACACAGGGCTCGAACCCACAAACCATGAGATCATGACCTGAGCCAAAGTCGGACGCTTAACTGACTGAGCCACCAAGGCACCCCAAGCATCCAATTTTTGATCTCAGCTCAGATCTTGCTCTAAGTTTGGTGAGTTCAAGCTCTGTGTTAGGCTCCACACTGGGAGTAAAACCGACTTAAAAAACCAACAAATCCTATACATTTATCAGTAAGCCAGCTGGTCATTCACTCAATTTAATGATCAATTACAATGTACTCCTTCAGTTATTCTAGGTATGAGTCAAAGAGACCACAGTTCTGCACTTCTAGAGTTTACCTTCCATGCTTTTTATTTATTTCATTTTATTTGCATTTATTCGGTGAAAAGACAGTGATCCTGTTGGGAAAAAACATCTTATAGAAATGTTAGGTCAAGTTTAGAAACAAATTAAGCAATTGCTCTGAAAATAAAATAATACATGGTAAGAGGATTGCAAGTGAAATGGAAAACCTATCTTAGATAAAGTATTAGACTAAAGATAGGGAGACGTTCCTCCCTTGATAAAATACATAAACATTGAAAAACCTTCAAATTAGATTAAGTTATTATTAATAATATAAATAATACATTGTAATACAAATGAACAGGAAAGGAAATAATGCTATTCCTCTTAGGTTGTATCCCCTATCCAGGCACTAACCAGGCCCTACCCTGCTTAGCTTCTGAGATCAGACGAGATCGGGCACGTTCAGGGTGGTATGTCTGTAGACTCTTAGGTTGTATCTCAACATTCTGTGTTTTTTATTACACTAAGATTTCCTGGGAAAAATTTTACTGTTTATTTGCTGAATATTTATTTACATTATTTCGATGTCAGGATCTTTTGTAGGAATAAGAGATAAAAAGAATAATAAAAATATTTTTGTTCTCAATGGTTTTTATAACATTACACATTCAATTTTATATTTCAAATATTACAAAGACATTTTTATAGCCTCTTGAAGTTCTAACCCTCTATTAACCTTTTAAATTAATCATCAAATATGCCATTCTTTTTCAATGTCATATCGGAATATTTAGACCTCATATGCTTATGGTAAATTGTTCCACATCTGTGGTTGATTGACTATTATTGAAATATTGCCTGTGTTTGAATCATTTTTATTGCTAAGACTTGGAGCTTGGTTTTATGAATGTTTCCATCTGACACTGTGAAGACAGGGTGCCGCAGCACATATTTGGGATTTGGGATGCTTTAAGTTGCAAGGAATAGAAACTTCTCAAAGTATCTTAAAAAGAGGAAAATTTATTTACATATTTTTTTTCTCAAACCAGAAGCCTGGAGTTAGGCAGCTGTAGTATGGATTTGAAGGCTCAACATTTCAGAACAGCACTGAATACCGCACAATTTTCCTTTCTTTCTGATGGCTGAAGGATCGCTTTTGCAGCTGTATGTATCATGTCTTTAACCAGCCTAGAAGAGAAGTAATTCTCGGTGCATGTATCACTTCCTCATCTCTCTTTCTTTTTTGAATCAGGATAAAAGTCTTCTATTCAAATCCCAGTAGAAATTAGTCACTGGCAAAGGAGGACAGAATTACCCATTCTGGACATCCTTAATACAGAAATCCTAGCTGGGTTAAAGTGCCCACCATACCTAAACAAACAGCCCTACCTAGTCTAATTTTTGAAAAAATAAATCTTTGGTTTTCCTAATGGGGAAGTAGAGGTTGAACAAAATTAATGATTGAGTGGGAAACAATAATATCTGTCCCTTGATATTCCTCAATTTATTTGAACTGTTTAATTCTTCACTCAATTGCAAAGGCAAATCTCCAAACTAAATTAGCATAAATAAGCACAGCTCTAAAGAAACTATTACTAATTGGATTCTAACACTGACTTCTACTAAAGTTGAGTTGGAAATAAAAATTTAATAAACTATAAAAGTATTTATTCTTATATCTATACTGCTTTAAGTGTCCCTTTTCTTAAACTGTATCTTAACTAGTTAGAATAATCTTTCAGTATCTCTCCATTATACTCAAATCTGGAATATATTGTAATTTTTAAATTTCTAGGTTATTTTTATTATCAGTGATTAGGGATTGATCCTTATTAGTCACGTACAGAGGATTTTTCAGAATAAGTAGCAAAAAAAAAAAAACCCTTAAGTTTGTATTTCATATTATTTACCAGTATTTGAATCATTATTACTGTTTCAGTACCACTTTTAAGAATTTTATGTAAGAAACCAATCATCTTCATAGATCATTATTTATATGTAAAAATTATGCATAAAAATTCTAAACAGTCTCAATTGCATTCATTTAAGTAATCCATAAATTTGTGGCCTTTAGTTAATATTTAAATAAGTATTTTTTAAAAGTCATGCATTTGTTAATTCCTGCAGCTAATTTTAAGTAGCTCAATCCCATTATCATATAGTTCTATCCAAAATCACATGCTGAAATCTATTATGGATAAGGTAGTCTTTTCCTAAGACATGCTGCATAGAGTCTCAATCTAAGACTCTTTCATCATACAGAGCACTACTATTTCAATAATTTATTATTTTTTGCAAGAGCTTGAAAAGATGCTATTTTTTATGACAGTATCAGTTCCATTTGTAATATTTCCCACTGTCAATGCCCTACTGAGGCTATTTGACCTTTGCTTTGAGCAAGAATAAGTAATTCATCTCATAAATTTTCATTAAAAATATATCTTCCTCACATCTAGTATTTAAATCATAGTCCTTACCATATCAAGAAATATGATCTGTATGCTTTTGAGCATTCAATGATACATTTATATTCTCTCCCATCAAAGTCTTTATTCAGACGTATGTTACTTAAAATAAAAGTCTTCAGAGATTATTAAAAATCAATTAATATCAGACCACCAGAAAACAAAATACCGGAATCTCATCTTACTGTCCAGAGATATATACCTAAACTGAAATACAATTTATTGATGTCCTCAGTCTTTATAGAAAAATAACATATGAAATTTTAGATTTTTTAAAAAGAATTTTTTAAAAAAAAATAATGTTTATTTTTGAGAGAGAGAAAGAGACAGAGTGTGAGCAGGGGAGGAGGAGAGAGAGAGGGAGACCCAGAATCTGAAGCAGGCTCCAGGCTCTGAGCTGTCAGCACAGAGCCCGAAATGGGGCTTGAGCTCAAAAACTGCCAGACCATGACCTGGGCTGAAGTTGGACACTTAACCAACTGAGCCACCCAGGTGTCCCAGAAATGTTAGATTTTTAATAGCAATTTTATGTTCTTGGCAAAATGTGTTTCCAAAAAAATGTGCCTTGTAGAAAAGTATTAGTGTAGTTCCAGAAAAATATTTATGTACTTGTTTATACATTTTAATTTATAACAGAATAAAACAATATGAGGAAAATTTTGCTTATTTCTTTTTGCTATGAGATAAACTACAGCCAAATTATTTGCACACCTAATATAATCAGTCCATCTCAAATGTCTAACAAATGTCTAGGGGTCTTTCTTAATTTCTTTATATCCTATTTTATCTCTTAAATATCATCTTTAAATTACACTTAGAAGCCTTTTCAGAAACTTTTGGAGATGGGCAATGTGTATATTTTTTAGGCAGTTTGAAATTTTGTGTCTTCTGCAGAGTTCGAAATAATATGCAGTATGTCCAAAGTTTTCTAAGTAACTCTTGGCTTATTTGTGTGTGCAAACATATGTGCATGTTTGTATATATGAAATCTGGGCCGAGAGAAAGGCCACAAAAACAATAGAGAAAAGGAAAGATAAGGAACAAAGGTCTTATTTACTGCTTTGTCTATATGTATCCAGTACTGTTCAAGCATTTTATATACTTGATATTATAGTATAATACATTTATATAATATTTATATAATATTTCATTTGATCTTTGTAACAATGTTATGAAGCTGGTAATAATCAACTTCCCATTTTACCAATGAGATAACAGATTTTATATTATATGTATATATTATTATATATACATATAAACACACATATATACAGTAATTTTATAAAAGGAAAGAAAGAACAATGAACTTGGAATTCAAAATCTACATCCATATGTACACATGAAAATGGTTATCCAGTGGCTAGAGATGATTTGTTTATATCATGCTAGTCATGCAGTGTAGCTGGATTCTTGTAAAGACAGGGATGCATTATTTCAAAGGAGCATCTGTCCATCACAGGTCTTCCCTCCATATGAACTTTATATCCAATCTGGATTTGGATATACTTAAAAAATTAAGCTACATTGGTGTCCCTTGGTGTCTCATTTAGTTGAGTATCTGAGTCTTGATTGACGCTGAGGTGATGATTCCAGCGTTATGGGATGGAATCCCACATCAGACTTTGTGTTGAGTGGGGTACCTGCTTGAGATGCTCTCTCTATTCCTCTGTCTTTCTCCCCTGCTTGAGCTTTCATTCTCTCTTAAAAAAAAAAAAAATCAAAGGTGAACATTCACACAATGGGATGAAGAAATCCATGAGCAGAGTGCTGGTCCCTTTAACTGTACCTTTGAGAAGCTTCCACAGACTGCCTTTACTCTCATCCTCCGTTTCATTTTTCTCCTGAAATAATGGTTCCTCTTCTTTCAAGTGCAGTATTTCCATTTGTGATTTTGATCCAATGGAGGCATTTTGCACAAGGACAGTTACACATTGGAAGTTGTTGTGCAGTTTTCCTTATTCTTGTTTGTATAGTCTCTCCCTTTCAAAAGACCTCACTGACCTC
The DNA here is from genome assembly GCA_017311185.1 of Proteles cristata cristata. Classification (NCBI taxonomy): domain Eukaryota; kingdom Metazoa; phylum Chordata; class Mammalia; order Carnivora; family Hyaenidae; genus Proteles; species Proteles cristata. The sequence continues at coordinate 2,385,604 of JAESUZ010003705.1, read as the reverse complement.
TAACAATACTCTGAAGCTTTCCTGTTGCAGATAAAGCAAAAACAAATCTTTTGTTTTTTCATCCTTGTTACCCTCTCAGCCTCTTTCTTGTTGCTTTCTATTATAAAAATTATTTTATACCCACTATGTTTATTTACTCTTCCTTATTTTTTACCTACACTTTGGTGTCTGATCCTGAACCCTTTACAAGTTGCTTTTAAAAAGATTTTTCTTGGGGCACGTGTGTGGCTCAGTCTTTAAAATGCCTGACTCTTGGTTTCAGCTCAGATCATGATCTCTAGGTTCATGGGATGGATTCCTGCAACAGGCTTCACGTTGATAGTGCAGATCCTTCTTGGGAGTCTCTCTCTCCTCTCTCTACCCCTCCCCTGTGTTCTCTCTCTCAAAATAAATAAATAAGTAGATTTTTCTCTTACTTTACAAGCACTTAGTATCTAGTTATCTTTGTTTCTTATAGCTCCCTCTCTAACTTTTCTATGAGACCTTTCTTTCATTACTCAGTTCCAAATACTTCTGTTGTCTGAACTCTCTTCCTTACCCATTTTCATTTCATGTCACTGTTTAGACCCTGACTACATGATTAGGTATCAGTCTTATTTCTAACTATTGGTTAGGTATTGTCACCTCTTGTCATGCTGATGCCTCAATATGGAACTCAATTTCAAGGTTAAATCCACTGATAATACTGACACCTCAATTTCTGCTAATAATACCATCTTTCTTCTTGTCAACCATTTTAAATACCTGCTGATGCTCCTCATCCCTCAAACTCATGGCTCTGAAATATCATTCCTCTCATTCTTATAGTCAGCCTTCCCTGGTTATATGACCATTACTTTTCACGTAGATGAGCATTTTTCATTTAGTCTTCCTGTTGAAAGCATGATTGACAAACCAGGAATATAAGCATCACCACAGAATGCTTTAGAAATGAAGAATCCTCAGATCCTACAGAATCAAAATTTACATTTTAACAAGATCCTTTCTTCTGAAGTGTCTTGTTTTGGGAACATAAGTTCCATGAGATTTTTTTGGAGAGGGAGAATCTTACAAATATGGACACACACAGAAATGGAGAAGGAGGGAGGGGAGAGGAAGAAGAGAGGAGGAGAGGGTAGAAGAGCCCTTAGATATATAGCACTTGGTCTACACTCAGTGATTTCCTCATTTTTTAATTTTTATATGGAATTACTAGTGTTATTTATAGATTACCATAATCCTATCACAAATAATCAGAGATTGATTTGAATTCTTTTAGTCAAAACGCATACAATTGTCTCATTATATTATTTTTATGTTAATGTTTTTGGTCAGGAATTGTCTGGTGGGATGTTGTGAGGAAAAGATCCTTGATAGACATTCTTATAATTGAAGTGTGTTACTGAATCTTGGTGAGGATTTTGTATCCATTCCAAACCTATGGAGCTCATCCTGTTGTTGCTGTAAGAGAAATTTAACTTTTCTTCTGGATAAAAAAATAAAAATCCTCACTGTGGCATACCCAACTTTTCTTGCACATTTTCATAATAAACGCTGCCTTCCTTTTGGAAATTCCCAATAAAAAAAAAAAAAAAAAAACTGGAGATTTCACAGATCTCTAAGGCTGCCAAAGCCACTTGACATCAGGATTTCATTTGCAGGCTCATTAAAGCCCATAAAGACACAGCTCCTGGTCATTGCTGATTTGGCAGCCAATAGGCTCAGAAAAAAGCAGGCACTGGAATCCTTTCTTGTCCAATAATATCAAATTGGCTCTAAAGCTCATTGCAGCATTAATAACCTGCTTTTAGAACCACAAGACTCCAAATTAGGCTGTAAGTAAAATTATGACTGCAAAGAAATTTAGTTATGTGGGTTCACTTTTGTTTGCTTCAGCCCCTGATAAAAATCATTGAATTTAAAAAGTTGGGCAGATGTCAAGTATAGATCAATATTGCACATTGAGTTTTAAATCACATTAAAGGGATTGATTGAAGCAGGCATTCTGTCACCAAACACAAAGGATCCATTTCTTGGTGTGTGTCAGCCAGTAGACCAGCCCAAGTCTTTTGTTTTGAGCAGAAAGTTTTTTTGTTTTGTTTTTTTTAAAATTACTTTCAACAAGTAAGTAAACAAGAAAATAGTCCTCACAGCCCTGTCTTCTTTTTGGGATTAGTGCTGGAAGCTTTTATTCAGTGTGCTTGGGGGCAAAGGTAAGCAGCTTGATACATTGAGGGACTCACACACATTTTTGTTACTTAGGCTCTTAGGTTCAACTGTTCAAATGTGTAACATGCTAGTACATACACTGTATGCTAAAAAAAAATGGCTGAAACCCCCACTGTACCAGGAGATTTTAGGATTATAATGAGCTGAAAGTAACTTCAGGCCACTTCAGGGAGCTTCTGGACAAGTCCTCATCTCTAGGTCTTTAGTTTCCATCTTGTTGAACTGGTTCCAGAAGGAATTTGGTGGAACACCTGGCCATGCATCTCCCCAATGGGAGCTGTTTGTTCTGCAAAACAAAGACATTATTAGGGTGCCTGGGTGGGTCAGTAGGGTAAACATCTGACTCTTGATTTTAGCTTAGGTCATGATTTCACCATTTCTGAGTTTGAGCCCCACATTGGGCTCTTTGCTGATAGCATGGGGGCTGCTTAGGACTCTTTCTATTCCCCCTCTCTTTCTGCCCTCCCCTGCTCATGCTCCTCACCCACCAAGTAAATAAATAAACTTAAAAAAATAATCAGACCTATTCTTTTCTTGCTTTTGTTCCTTCTCCTTCTTCTCTTCTGCTGATAGTTTTCAGCCCTCTAATCTGAGTGATTTCCTACTATATCATAGCTAACAATTCCTTATTTTAATTGTTTGGCTTTATCTGTTTTTCCTCTGCTAAATGAGCATTTATTTTGAAATACACTGATGTTGCATTATTGAACATGATAAAATGTACTGTATTAAGCATAATATATTTTGAGAGATATAAACAGTAACAAATTATGGTGGAATATATTTAAATAGATTTTCTCTTGATTATTCTTAAAATTAGCATTGGATGATTTTTTATTGCTTACCTCTTCCTTATTTTAGAGTCTCAATCAGCACATTCAGAAAGCAATAGTCTGATCGCACAACAATGACTTAAAGTTAATAAATGAAAATGAATTTTTAGCTCAGTAAAATCATAGATTGATGCTTTATAGCATGCCAATCACTCCTGTACTCCAAGGAGTGAAAATCTAGCAGATTCTTGGCTAATTACTTGCTTTAACACATAGCATAATGTTTATTCATACTATACATGCTTATTTAGAATACTGGCATACAAACAAATAAGGTTTGTCACTGAAAGGTTAAAAAGAGTGATTTTCCTCTCCTGTGAGCATTCTATTAAAAGAGTAATCTTGAAGTTAGTGATGTCAAAAGATAAAAATAATTTAAATTATTACTCTGTTGATGAAATGGAAGTTGAAACTATTCTTGATGTTGAAGCATACACTGAAACCTTGTTATTGAACACAGAACTGATGGGTTATTCAAATGTTTACTTTTTCCTGAGGACATTGATCATCCGCAGATATAAAATAATGAAAGGGTATTCAGAAAGGTTATCATTTTTTGCTATGTCATGAAGAAAAGTGACTACTGACAGTACATCCTTTTCTACAGTCAGGAGGTGGATTCCACAGGGGAATGTATTGAGATGTCGCATAGTTAGGTAGATAACCTTCACAGTTCTTGACTTATGTGCTATAACTGATAAAGGAAAAAATAATGAAGTAATGCCCTGTAATTTTCAAATACCAACCTAGCAGAGAAACTTTTGGGGCTGTTGAAAATTAGGTACATTTTATCTCTTAAATATTAATCATAATTAAATCTTAGCAAAGCATAATATAGTAAAACTAAAGAAATCTGTGTTCTGAAAAAGCTAAACTTTTTGCCTTCCTAAAATTAAAGTTCACATATTCATAAGACCTTGATTGCTTCTCTAGTTTTGTGTGTATCAGTTTTGGAAACCTCATCAGTTGATAAGCACTTACCATCTGGGAACTGCATATGTGAGCAAGAAATCATTTCTACCCTAAAGGAACTTGTGAAGGGGTACAATTTTTACAACACTATTTATTTTGTTTTAACAACCTCTGGGGCAGCTGGTGAGTCAATTGATTGAGCATTGGCTCTTGATTTCCTGTTGGGTCATGATCTCACACTTTGTACAATTGAGCCCTGCATCCAGCTCTGTGCTGACAGAGCCTGCTTGGGTATGATAGTATAGTGTAATGATTCCTCTCTCTCCCTCTCTCCCTTCCCCCACAAAGTGCATGCATGCTACTCTCTTTCTCTCTCTCTCAAAAATAAATAAACATTTAATACATATATATATATAAAAGCTAGAGTATAGTCTTTGAGGAAGATACAAATGTAGATGAGACCCATAAAAATATAGATGGAAAATGTACTTCGCTCATTAAATATATGAAGTTCCCATACACTATGTCCAAATAGTATGCTAAGAATAAAAATTTAATTCTGGAGCTAAGGGATATCTTAAGTAAACCAAATTTAAGAGAGGAACTAAAAGATAGATAGATACAATTTCCATTGATGGAGAAGGAAGAGGAAGTATATGCTAGGGATACAAAATTGTTAGATGCCATGTGCAGTGCATAATGGCAAGTTCAAGTGTTTTCAGGTGATAGAGTGTAATCTAATAAAGAATAAGTATTGATATTTTAGTAGTAGATTAATATAGAAGCGGGGCTTATCGTAAGTGGAATAAACTGCCATGGTTATTGACTCTCAGTGCCAGGCAACCCATTTTATATAATATGCTCTGTGATACTGGAGATGAGAGTCATTTCTGTGTTTTCTTTACTGTCTGGGAGGCAATGGTCTGTGACTAAAAGGTCACAGAGGAACAGGGGACTCTCTGCCTCATGTCTTCTGTCAGTGATTTCAGCATCAGCAGATGATAGCAGCTCTAGTGCCATTTCCTTGCACTTTCCAAGGTGGCCCAAGAATTAACCATAAAGTTCTCCCCATATTCTCACACTTCTTTATTTCCCTGAGCCCCCAATCATGTCCCACATGTCATCTAAAATCTCCCTTGGTAGTCAACAGAGTAGCTTTGCTGAACTCCTAGTTTCTGGTGACCCTATGTTTCTCAAGACTTACTGGCCATAACTGCATCTTATGTATCCCATTTTTACTTTAGCCTTTTCACATATGAGTAAACTGTTACCTATATTAAATGATCTGTGTTTGAAATGCCAAGCTTGTTTCTATTTCTTAAATATACCTTATTTAACTGATATAGAAAGCATTGACAGATTTTGCCCAGTGGATGTGGCATAACTAGTCATGTGCTTTTAAAAAGTATAATTTTATAGTTTGCAGGATTGATAGGATGTGTGCTAAATGGAAGTATGAAAATCATTTGGGAAGAATATTAGTAATTCCGGTAAAGGGAAAAGATTGTAATTTGATTTTGACAGAAGAGAGGTCACTGGTGACACTGTTAAGAGCAGATTTAGTGACATATTAACTATAGAGTAGAGATACCAGTGGGTTGAGGACTGAAGGAAGTTAATCTAGCACATGTATATCACTATTAAAAATATTTGGCCTTGAGGGATGCCTAGGTGGCTTAGTCGGTTAAGCGTCCGACTTTTGCTTAGGTCATGATCTCACGGTTCATGGGTTCGGGCCCCGCGTCGGGCTCTGTGCTGACAGCCAGCTCAGAGCCTGGAGCCTATTTCAGAGTCTGTGACTCTCTCTCTCTCTCTCTGACACTCCCCCTGCTCATGCTGTCTCTCTCTTTCTCCTAGAAATAAATAAAACATTAAAAAAAAATTTGGTCTTGAAAAAAACAGAAATTCCATAACATCTGAAAAAACCTGTGTAATCTTTAGATTTTTTTTTATTCTGACAGAGAAAATTACATATTTATGTATTATTTTGAGATGATAATGGCTTAACTTAAATTCTGAAGGAATTTTGATATAGTTAGCATTTTTCTAGGAAAATTAGGTATTTATATGCTTAACATGAAAATGCATTTGATAAATCTTCATTTTCTTGTAATTGATACAAAATAAATGTCTATAAACTCACCCACTAGGATGCAAGCAGGTTTCATGAGTTCAAGGCCTATGTTCACTTTTGAATTACCAGTGCCTGATTAAATAATAGCTACTCATTAAATATTTGTTGAAATAATTAATCTACATTTCTAGTAAATCTATTTTTATTTAACTCATATATAAACCTAATTTAAAATAGTTGTTCTAAAATTCAAAGGTCTTCTGTAAAAAAATTTTACCAATTTAGATTTCTCAAATTCCTAGGCTACTCCATTAGTTACTTTTGTCATATTACCTAGACATAATATTATGAGAGATATAGTTGTAGTAACAATCTTGCCTTTTTATAGCTGACTCAAAACTTACTATGAATTGCCTTCTACAACAAACTAGTAAACAGTATAATTAGTGTAAATTGCATCTGTACTGAGATCATAAAATCAGGGATTCTAGAGGTTGATTGTGCAGATAAATGTTTGGGAAAGAGGGAAATGTAAAATAAAAACTACTGCTACTTAGTAGAACTGATACAAATTTTTGAAGAAAATCTTTTACCTTTTTTTTTAATGGGTTATTTATTTCTAGGAGAGAGAGAGAGGCAGCATGAGCAGGGGAGGGTCAGAGAGAGAGAGGGAGTCACAGACTGAAACAGGCTCCAGGCTCTGAGCTGGCAGTCAGCATCGAGCCCGACGCGGGGCTCGAACCCACCAACCGTGAGATCATGACCTAAGCGAAAGTCAGACGCTTAACCGACTAAGCCACCCAGGCGCCCCTTTTTTACCTTTTTTTGATTTTGTTACTTTGCTGTGACTCATCTCTGTGAACAGAGGATATAGCTTGGGGAAAAAACGGGGGAAATTACTATTGAAAGGAATGTTGCTTTTCTTCATAGATAGCAAGAAGCAATATACTTTTACCAAGTAGATATAATCCTATAATTATATTAACCTGTATCTTAATATTTATTGACCATGACTTCTGTCTATAATAGTGCAGGATTTATGTAGGTGTTTGGATGGAATTTTTTTATGCTTTTAAAAATTATTGTTTATAGATGATATAAAACAAACAAAATGAAATGTAGCATGTATCCTCCTAGGTCAGTATACATATTTTTTAAATTATTATGATAGTATATGGTGAAACAGATGGCATGTCATACTCATCTTCAGAAAGCAACAAAAAATCTAGACGAATGTGTAAAATGTTGGTCATCACTGCATCTTATGTATCCCATTTTTACGTTAGCCTTTTCATCAGTGAAAAGTGCATCAATGAACTAAATATAAAATTAACACTTAAGAGATACAAATTAAGAGAAGGCAAGGACCACAGAGGTAAGCAGAACACTGACAAGAGCTTTCTCTCTTGACAGTATTTACCAAAACAGATGACTATGATTTTGCATAAAATCAGAATCCACAAAAGTTAAATCATCACTGAAACAATAAAGTAGAAATGTTCACCTCCCAGTGGCTCTAGTAACAGGGATCTCTAAGAAAAAAAAAAAAAATAGCCTGTCCTGAAACTTTGTTTGAAGTAGAAAGAAAAAAGAATCACTCCTATGCATTTCTAATGAGAAACAGATTCCTTCATGAGTCTATAGCCCAAGTTTTTACTACACAGAAGGTTCAAAACTCTAAACTCACAATTTATATTCAAATGGTCCTGGGTTGGAAGGGTCTCCAGTACCCTTCCAAACATATGAAAGCAAGATATCAAAGAATTCCTATGGTAAATTTTAAGTGAAGATGAGCTGATTTCTAAAACTTAGAAAGCATAAACAGAAGCAGGCATTACCAGCTAGAATCAGAAGAAATAATAGATCTCAAATTGAAATGCAGAGACATTAAATACTCCCTGTACCAGATATTAAATATAAAATACTTAAGATAAATATATTTAAAGTAATAAAATTAAGGATTAAAGATATAAGAATGAAGTACAAGACCTAAAAAGTGACCAGTTTTCAGAATGAATCAAAAACATAAAATAACCTAGAAATATGGGGTTTTTGATTCCATAAAGATAAAGTAGGTTTATTCTTCTCAAATCCTCCCACTTGCAACTAAAAAAAATCTAAACAGAATGCAAAACAAAACAACAAAAAATAGAAAGATTCTGATAGGTGGAAAAAAGAAGTCAGACTGTTTAGGAGCCATAGGACTTGAAAAATAAAACATTCAACGATACAATTGAAAATCACTCATAGTAAGGACAAGGGAAATCATAAATTGAATGAGAAAAGAAAGTGAACAGATGCCAACAGCAAAATGAATCAGATGGTGTAGTTATCAGACCAGAATTTTAAAGCAGCCATAGTAAAAATGAAACTCAGAAAGCAATTATATGTCCTCTTGAAACAACTGAAAAAATATTAATTTCAGCAAGGAAATAGAAATTATACAAATAATTCAGTGTTAATTATAGACATGACAACTAAAATAAAATCACCAAAAACAAAACAAAACTTGGGATGGTTTTAGTAATAAACTAGACATGACAGAAGATAGTCGCCATGAACTTAATGACAGATCAATGGTATGTACCCAGTCTGAAAAGCAGAGAGAATATAATTTGAATAACAAAAACAACAAAATTAACATAGCCTCACTAATCTGTAGGCCAATAACAAAAGAGCTATGTTTTGTATTCTTTCAAGAGATGGCCACTCAAGTGTGGCCACAAAAGGAGACACAAGAAAGGCACAGGAAAAAGTTTATTATACTTACAGATCTTAGAGAAACAGTTACTGCATTCCCTGAGGAGGCCTGTGGGGAGTTATCACAACCAAGCAGTTGAAAGATGAAACATAAGTAGAGTTTGTGGACCAGTGCCTTCACTGGGGATCAGGATGGAGCACTCAAGCAAAAGGTGTGAGGGAGAGTTACTGATGCATTTGGATGTCACTTGGCCATAGTCATGGGGGAATAAGAATTTGATTCCCTGAAGCAGAGAAGAGATAGCTGGGACTAAACAAAATATTAAAAGAAATAATGGCTGAAAACTTCCCAAACTTGCTTAAATACATAAAGCTAAACACGAAGGAAGCTGAATGAACTCTAAAAAGGAAAAATTCTGAAAAAGCCAAATCTGTGCCAGGAGACCTTAAAATTGAACCTATGAAAACTAAAGACAAAAAAAAAAAAAAAAAAAACAACAAGCAAAAAACCAAACAAAAAAACTCTTAAAAGTGACCAGAGGAAAACAACCCATTAATTATAGAGGAACACCAATTTGAATTACAGCTGATTTGTTATCTGAAGTTTATAGGGACCAGAATAAAGTGTATGATACTTTTCAAATACTGGAAGAAAAATGTATCCATAAAGTCTTTTTCCAGTGAAAATGAATATAAGGGATGAAAAGGAAATAAACACATTCTCAGATAAAGGAAAATTAAGGGAATCTGTTGCCAGTAAACCCACACTTGAGGAAATTTCTCCTTAAAGGTAGAGATGGTAAAACACTTATAAGGGAAGATTTCTAAACCTCAGTTGAGGCAGTAGAACATGAATATCAGTATCAGTAGATGGTGCTAAGTTAAATGTGTATATTGTAATACTTAGAACAACCAGTAAGAAACATATACAAATCAATATGTTGAGGGATAAATCTCATTAAGTCAAGATGCCACCCTACCAAAAAAGTCATTTACAGGAAAGTAAGGAAAGAAAAAAGGAAGAAACGAAATACAGAAAATAAAATGTCATACTTAAAAAATCAATACTTAAATGCATATAAATAGTCAAAATACACAATTAAAAGAGATTGGCAAAATTAAAGAGATGCATAATCCTAAAATACCTAGGAATAAACCTGGCCAAAGAAATAAAAGATTTGTACTATGAAAACTATGAAACACTGATGAAAGAAATTGAAAATGACACAAAGATATGGAAAAACATTCATTGCTTGCGGACTGGTAGAAAAATATAGTTAAAATGTCTCTATCACCCAAAGCAATCTACACATCTAATGCAATCCCTATCAAAATACCCACAGTTTTTTTTCACAGAGCTGGAACAAACAATCCTAAAATATATGTGGAACCACAAAAGACCCCAAATAGCCAAAGCAGTTTTGAAAATGAAAAGTGAAGCTAGAGGCATCACGATTCTGGACTTGAAGATGTATTACAAAGCTGTAGTAATCAAGACTGTGTGGTACTGGCACAAAAACTGATACACAGATCAATGGACCAGAATAGAAAACCCAGGAATGACCCACAACTACATGGTCAATTAATCTTTGACAAAGCAGGAAAGAGTATCCAATGGAAAAAGGCAGCCTCTTCAACAAATGATGCTGGGAAAGCTGGACAGCCACATACAAAAGAATGTAACTAGACCACTTTGTTACACCATGCACAGAAATAAAGTCAAAATGTATGAAAGACCTAAAAGTGAGACAGACACCATCAAAATTCTAGAGGAGAAAACAGGCAGTAATGTCTTTGATATCAGCCATAACATTTTTACTAGATATGTCTCTTGAGGCAAGGAAGACAAAAGTAAAAATAAACTATTGGGGTTTCATCAAATAGGAAAAGATATTTGAAAATATAATTGAAAATGACATATCTGATAAAGCGTTAGTTCTCAAAATCTATTAAGAACATACCAAACTCTGCACTCAAAAACATATAATCCAGTTAAAAATAGGCAGAAAACATGAATAGATATTTTTCCAAAGAAGACATACAGATAGATGGTCAATATACACATGGAAAGATGCTCAACATTACTCATCATTAGGGCAATGTAAATCAAACCTGCAATGAGACATTTTCTCACACCAGTCAGAATAGCTAACATTAACAATACAGGAAACAACAGGTGTTGGCGAAGACGTGAAGAAAAAGGACCCCTCTTATACTGCTGGTGAGAATAACAACTGGTATAACTACTCTGGAAAACCATATGAAGGTTTCATATTTGTATTTAAAAAAGTTAAAAACAGAACTATCCTATGATCCAGCATTGACATTTACCCAAATGGTAAAAAAGAAAATACTAATTCAAAGGGATACATGCACCCAGTGTTTCTAGCAGCATTATTAACAATAGCAAAATTATGGAAATAACCCAGATGTCAATTGATGAATGTATAAGAAGATGTGGTATGTGTTTGTGTGCATGTATGTGCATATATATGTATATACACACAGAATGGAATATTAGACGTAAGAATGAAATCTTGCCATTTGCAACAACATAGATGGAGCCAGAGAGTATTATGGTAAGTGAAATATATCAGTCAGAGAAAGACATATACCATATGATATCACTCATTATGTTGAGTTTAAGAAACAAAAACAAATGAATACAGGAGGGGGAAAAATCGAGGAGAACTTCAAACAGACTCTCAACTATAGAGAACAAGGTGATGGTTATTACACTGGAGGTGGGGAGGGAATGTGGGAGGGTAGGCGATAGGTATTAAGGAAGGCATTTGTTGTGATGAACACTGGGTGTTGTATGTAAGTGTTTAGTCACTAAATTCTACACCTGAAACTAATATTGCACTGTATGTTAACTAATTGGAATTTAGATAAAAACTTGAGAAGAAGAGAAAAACAGAATCCAACAATAAGCATCTATAAGAAATTTACTTCAAGGAATAGCGAGGAGAACATAGGCAAAAACTTACAGCTAACATCATTAGGAATAGTCTGAATGTTGAGGAATAGTTACTAATGTCTGCTGTTTCCTCTTATTTGGCAAAATACCTGAATTTCAAGTCACTGTAATAAGATAAGGAAAAGAAATAATACATATTGGAAAGGAATACTAAAACTATCCCTATTTGCACTTAGCAAGACTGTCTACATAGAAAATTCCAAAGAATCTCAAACTTTTTAATTAAGAACAATTAAGCAAATAATCTCTTAGAACAATAAGTGAGTTTTTTAATGTTGCAGGATATAAGATCAAAACACAAAAGAAATTGCACTTTTATATATTAACAATGAACATATGGAAATTAAATTTAAACACAAAGCCATTTATAATTTCTCCAAAGGAAAATGAAATACTTAGGTACAAATCTAATAAAGCATGCATAGACTATATATGCTGAAACATAAAAATGCTGAAATAGGGGAGCCTGCGTGGCTCAGTCGATTAGGTGGCCAACTGGGCTCAGGTCATGATCTTGCAGTTTGTGAGTTAAGGCCCTGTGTTGGGCTCTGTGCTGAAAGCTCAGAGCCTGGAACCTGCTTCAGATTCTGTGTCTGTCTCTGCCTCCGCCCTCCCCCTGCATGCTCACTGTCTCTCTCTGCCTCTCAAAAATTGAATAGATATTAAAAAAAATTTAAAATGTTGAAATAAATTTAAAAATACATAAATAAATGCATATACATGAACATGTTCATGTATTTGACAGTTCAGCATAGGAAAGTTATAAATTCTCCACAAATTGATATATAAGTTTAATGATATTCCTGCCAAACTCCAAGCAAGGCCTTACATCTGGAATATATAAAGAACTCTCAAAAATAGACAATAAAAATTTTAAAAACTGATTAGAAAAAGACAAAAGATGTGCAAAAGACATGAAAGACATTTCATTAAAGAAGAGACACCAATGGTGATTACTGTATGATTCACAAATTGTACTCTTAGGCAAAGAATGAAATGGCATGTTCATATAAAAACTGATTCCTAAATGTTGATAGCTCCATTTAGCTCTTATCACAAGTTACTTTTGATCCAAGTTACCTGGATCAAATGCTTCTGCTACAATTAAGCTGGACTCAGCTGTAGTTCTCTGTGTTTGTTTATCCGTCCAACCTTTAGGTGACAGTTGCCCAGTGAATTAAAATTTCTGATTGATCTGAAAAAAAATCACTGATTTTCAGTTTATTCAGCCATTTTTTTTAATGTGAGAATGACAGTGATGGCTTCCAAGATCTTTATATGTCACAGCTTAGACTGTAAATCAAGAAACTACTTGTTTTTCAACCAGGAAGTCATTCTTGAAAATTCTCCTCAAATGTTAACTGTTCCATGAAAAACTTCCCTGTAATTGACTTCCCATTTTTGAATGACTTACTTCACACTCTCTTCAATCTCTTAGTTCTACTTTTATTAAGCTGTCAACTTTCATCTCTAATCTTTAAATGGCTTTGTGGGATTTATGTAGTTACAATCCTTGATATTGGGAAAATATGTGTCTTTCATCTTTGTGTTTACAGTGTCCAGAACCATATCCAGCACATAAAACAAGATTTTCTTGTGTAAGGATAATGGATATTATGATGACAATAATGCCTCACCTTAAGAAGTCACATGTTTTGGTAGGAGTACCAGGGAAATTAATAGGGATTTATATGCAAAGTACAATAATTGTACAGTGCATGGGTGCTATGAGGGTCATCAAGAGGAGAAATTGCATGTTTTTCAGAGGAAATGACCTCTTATAAGAGAAAGAGTTGTTGTGAGTCAAGCAAAGAAACGGATGGTCATAGGATATCTTGAGTAAGAGTATGGAAGTGAGTGATCGCATGGTGGGGTAAAGACTTAGGATCCATGTGCTAGCTGAAGCTGAGCAGAATTCGTGACAGCATCACATTTTTGATGAAGTGGAAGACCGCATCATTTGTTCTGAGTGAGAAGGTTGATCAAAGTGGGAGAACCATGAAGTCTGAAGTAGTATATTAAAAAAAAAAAAAAAAAAGTAACAAAACTTTTTTAACATAGTGAAGGAAACCACCAACAATTAAAAAAGTAACAATACTTTTTTTACACAGTGAAGGAAAACACTAACAAATAAAAAAATAACAAATAAAAAGGCAGTGTACTGAATGGGAGAAGATACTTGCAAATGATACATCCCCTAAGGGATTAATATCCCAAATAAAGAACGTAATGTAGCTCAATACAAAAAAAAAAAAAAAATCAGATTTAAAAATGGACAGAGGACCTGAATAGACATTTTCCCAAAGAACACATACAGATAGTTAATAGACACATGAAAAAATGTTCAACATCACTAATCATCAGGGAAATACAAATCAGAACCACAATGAGATAATACCTTGCACCTGACAGAATGGCCAGAATGAAAAAGACAAGAAATAACAAGTATTGGTGAGGCTGCAGAGAAAAAGGAACCTTCTGCACTGTTGATGGGAATATAAACTGGTACAGCTGCTGTGGAAAACAGTATGGAAGTTTCTCAGAAACTTAAAAACAGAATTACTGTATGATCCAGTAATTCCATTACTAGGGATCTACCCAAAGAAAAGAAAATGCTAATTTGAAAAGGTGTATGTATCTCTAGGTTTACTGCAGCATTATTTACAGTAGCCAAGATAGGGAACGAACCTAAGGATCCAGTGAGAGATGAATGAATAACGAGGTGGTATAGATATACAATGAAATATTATATAGCCCTAATATTAATATTACTAGCTTATCATTTGTAACAACATGAATAACCTAGAGGGTATTAGGCTAAGTGAAATAAGTCAGACTATGAAAGACAAATACCATACAATTTCACTTATATGTGGAATTCAAAAAGACCCAGAGCAAATAAACAAAAAGCAGAGTAAGATCTATAAATGCAGAGAACAAACTGATGGTTGCCAGAGAGAAGGAAGTGGGGTGATTAGCAAAATGGGTGAAGAGGTGTGGGGATTCAAGCTTCTAGTTATGGAATGAACAAGTCACAGGAATAAAAGATACAGCATAGGGAATATAGTCAAGGATACTGTAATAGTTTTGTGACAGATGGTAGCTACATTTGTCTTGAACATAGCATAATATATAAATATGTTGAATCACTGTGTTATACACCTGAAAATAATGTAATCCTGTGTGTCAACTATACTCATTTTTTTTCCACAATTACAGTAATAAACTTGGACACATTAAGTAGAGGATGGTGATTTAAAACAATGAGAGGTAACTTGAAAGGAACAGAGAATAGTTTCTTGTACAAGACAGTATGAGAGATGGTCTGTAAGTAGGGAGAAATTGGATATATCTGGGGCAATTATATGTGAGGGACATGCAGCACCCTGTAAGAGAAACAGAGCATTGAGTGACCATTGGAATCATGAGAAAGAGAATGGTGATGAAACAGACTACTTGACAGGTTTCCACTACAGTGTTTGATTTTGTCATTGGCATTCTCTTATACTACTCAATGGTGGCTAAGGTAAGAAACAATGATGGATTTTGTGGCTGCATTTATGTAACACTAAATACTTTTCATGTTAACTCCATTGAAACAATTCTGGCTTCTTATGTAATCTTATCAGCAACCTCTTGTTTGATCCTCCTGGCGTTTTTCTCTTTTTATTCTAATACATTCTAATCATGACTACCAGATGAATCACCCTAACCACTCCCCCAATAAATTAATTCCTCTGATGAAAATTCACAATGTTCCATCATTGCTTGATCCAGCTGCTGATATTCTTCTTGTAGGCAAGTTGAACTGACTCCAGCTACTTGATGCAAGATAGTATCATTTAAAAAATGTAAAGTGGTCCCTAGACTAAAATAAATCACAATAGGACCAAGCTTAGAAAGGTTAGGAAAGGGGGCGCCTGGGTGGTTCAGTCGGTTGGGCGGCCAACCTCGGCTCAGGTCATGATCTCACAGTTCGTGGGTTTGAGCCCCGCGTCAGGCTCTGTGCCGACAGCTCAGAGCTGGGAGCCTGCTTCAGATTCTATATCTCCCTCTCTCTGACCCTCTCCTGCTCACGCTCACTCTGTCTCACTCTCTCAGAAATAAATAAAGCATTCAAAATTTAAAAAAAAAAGGTTAGGAAACAAGTCAGTTTTAATGTCTGGATGGAAACATGAGGGTGTTTTTCTTGAAAATTTTCAACTCCAATAGCTTCACAGATTTGGGAATCTCCGCTTTCTAGGGAGAAAGTCAGGTTGTCTTGATTTAGATCCCCTTGGATTGGTAACAAGGTGTTTTTATTGACTGAAATGTTTTCTTTGTATCCAAAGAAAAATAAGAGTTTGTTACTAGAAGATGGAGAATTGGACACTGAGTAGGGGTAAACAGAAATGAAACAAGTCCAAAACAATAAAAAACTCAGATGTGCTTTGAACATAGTTAAAAAATTTTAGCCTGATAAGCACATTTGTTTTTGTTTTTCTGGTTTCTGTTATACTCTTTTGGTGTCCTAAAAAGTTTCCAACATATTCTATAAACAAATACATAACAAAAATGGTCCATTAAATTAATTAATCACCTTTCTTTTTTAGTTTTACATCTTTGGTCTCCTATCTTAGGTAAAATGAAATATAATATTGTTGCAGTTTGGCTTCTGTGGGTCATTGTATCCAGATACTCCATAGCTCACGGTACTCATGAGAGCCTCAAGTGAACATGCAAATCTTTTCCAGACAATATAGACTTGGAAAAACCAACATGTGTTTTGAAGGGAAACAAAGAAAAGAGAATTGTCAACTCTTCCTGAATTTATTAATTTTATGTAGATATGGATAATTGATTATTAAACTTGAGTGCCCATCTGCCAAGCTTTGGGCTAAGGGTGGGAGCTTAGTGGTCAAATAAAAATTGTAGAATCCTGCTTCTAATAGAGCTTACAAGTTAGCAAGATTGACAAAATATTAAGCAAATAAACAACAAATATATCATACAGTTAATAATTATCCTAAGTCATATGAACGCAAACCATAAATACTTACTCTTCAACACCAGACTTTGAAGTTTACATAAGGTAAGATCAACTGTTTAGAGTATTTTCAGCATTTGGATAGATCTCTACACAAACATATTTATCGATGCTATGATAAATTTGGCAATATTTCTTATTCCAAACATTTTTCAAAGAACTAAAGCTACGCAGACAAATAAGATACGGTCCTTCCTTCATGGAGTTCATGGTTTAATGAAGGAGAGCCACTGGAAAAACTAACCGTAATAATATATCATGTTTCACTACATACATACATTGTACAGTTAACATAGTTATTAAAATGAATAAATTAATGGCTCTATTAATTATTCCTTATCATGGCATGAAGTATATCTGCTAAAAACTATTAGTTGTAATAAGTATGCAAATGTCTGTAATAGATTTTAACATGAAACAATGTAAGGAATCTTGAATTTGTAGTTTAATGAGGATATTAAATTGTCAAGAATTCTGTCTCCACGTGATGTAAAGTTAATATAAATTATTGACATTTCAAGTGTTAGGTACATCAGTCCTGATTAAGCATAGATTAAACAATTATCTCTCCTATTGCCTTAGGCATTCTAATTTCAGATTTTAAATGATATTTATCTATTGAAGGTAGAGAGGCAGTATAGCAGAGCTGTTGAGAATATGAGGTTTGGAGTCAGCTTGTGAATAGTGTTTTTGCTATTCATCAGAGGCTTTGGTCCTTGAATAAATTAATTAAGTTCTCTGTATTTCTGTTTCTTCATCTGAAGACTGGAAGTAACAACAGTATCTGCCTCATAAGATATTGTGATAAGTAAATAAGGTATCATTGTTTAGTAGATGCTTAGATTAGTGGCTAACATAAAAATATTTGCACTTCCTCAGAGCAAACATATCTTGGTGGACAAAAAACGAAACATGAAGTTATCATGAAGGTATAGGTCTTCCGAGTTTTTGTTGTTGTATTTTAGAACCAATCTTTCCCAGAAAAAAAAAAAAAAAGTTTACCATAGGCATTAATTTTTCTTCCTTTTAAAGAATATATTTTGTCTAAATTTTCGTGATATCACAGATTCCCCAAATTATCACAATGGGTAGCGATTTTTGCCTTACAGTTTTGACGTCAGTTCCTATTGATGTAAAAGTGCTAATGTGCCAGGGTTTCATGGAACTATTCAACCTCAAAGCCATTTTTAGATAAATCATCCAGGGCAAATATGTCTCTGAATTCAGGTCATGCCAACTGAGAAAAAAAAATGTGTCTGATTTAAAAAAATATATATATTTAGTCATTGTCTGTTTTAATTATGCAACTTATTTTTAATCTGCAAGCTGACATGTAATGAAGTCCATTTGCAAAATAAAATTATCATACTGTCTACGAAAACCTAGTTTTAAACAATGGGCTGGGTACAGTTATAACTATTGAGAACATCTCTAATAAAAATTATTTTTCTTTCTATTTCTACAATTTTTTAAAGTACCTCTGCATAATACTCTAAGAAGAGCTACAAAGCTGAATCTTAATAATGTCGTACACACATGATATTGGTATAGATAAGCACGATAGATGTGCCTGGGTGGCTCAGTTGGTTGGACAGCTCACGTCATGAATACTTGGTTTGTGGATTCAAGCCCCATGTCAGGCTCTGAGCTGGAAGCACAGTTTGCTTGGGATTCTGTCTCCTTCTCTTTCTGCCCCTCCCCTGCTTGCTCTCTGTATCTTTCTCAAAATAATAATAATAATAATAATAATAATAATAATAATAATAATAGAATCATGAGAGTATGAAAAATATATTAAAAGGTTTAGAAAAGGTAACATTAAGCAAAACATACCCTCTTTGAAGATACCTTTCTTTATGCTAAGTTCTTTGAGAATCTGACATATTTAAAAATATGGGTTACAATAAGAAGACAAGGAATTATTGATTGTAGAGTGAAATGAACTGGTTTTAATAGACATACCTGTTCAGGAACTATACAAGGTTTCCTATAGGATCAAACTTTTCCTCCTTAATACTATTCATTCTGGATCCAGGATAATCAATAAAAGGTCAACACACACACACACACACACACACACACACACACACACACACACACACAATTGAATCCAATTTAAGAAACACTTATTGAGGCTTAGAAAAAGCTTTGCAAACACACTTTATGTTTTTAAATATTTATATTTATCTCTTAGCCCATACAGACTGGAAAGGTTAGCTGAAGAAATGCGTCCTCAGTTTCTCAAACTAACTTTAAGGACAAATACCACACAGATAGCTGATTTCACAACAGTGAATCTAAAGATAATGAATCTTGTTATAAAATTTCCACAGTTTTAAAGTGTTTGCCATTTCAATAAAATGTTTTTTTGAAATCCATCCCAAAGGAATCTCTGTGTATATTCATTTTTAATGCATAGACAGGTAGCTATGATTCTTGTTACAAAGGTTAATAAAGTCTCTTTACTTCAGGCTACTTGTCATTCTAGAAGCTACACAAGTCTAAGTTTCAATTTAATAAAAATTTAAGGTTAAATCACATAAGACAATAGAAGGCCATTCAGCACCCCTACCAAAAAGAAACAAAGAAAACTTCTACCCTTCATCTTTAGCTAGTCTTGTCTAATATGGAGACAAGATGAACCTTATTTAACCAGTTAAATAGCTTGTAGTAAAAATAACTATTTGCTGGAAGTTTATAATCTGCTATTCTAAATATTTAGCTATTAAATGAAAATTAACTCTTCTCCTTTAAAAAACATTTCAAATGACTTGTTTTTTAAAAAATTTTTTAATGTTTATTTTTATTTTATTTTATTTTAGAGAGACAGAGAGAGACAAAGCATGAGCAGGGAAGGAGCAGAGAGAGAGGGAGACACAGAATCTGAAACAGGCTCCAGGCTCTGATCTGTCAGCACAGAGTCCAATATGGGGCTTGAACCCACAGACTGCGAGATCATGACCTGAGCCAGAGTCGGTCGCTTAACCGACTGAGCCACCCAGGTGCCCCTTAAATGATTTTTGTTACAACTCCATATCAATGTAATTGAGAATCTTTGAATGCCTTCTCTTTGTGAAAAAAAAAAAAAATCTAAATTGATCTGTAAGTCCAGGGAAGAGAAAAACAAATAAATGACCTCAAAGTGTTAGGAAGAGTGATTGGATGTCCTTCCAGCGTTAGAAAAGACTCAGAAGAAGAATCAGTTAAATCTACCTATCTAATTTCTTAGGAAAAAAAATAAGAAAAGTTACAACAGAATATACATGTTGTGTCTTAAAAGGAAAAAAAATGGTCTAAATAATAGGGAGGTCATGCTATATAAATTTTGGCCGTTTTTAGGAATTTATCCTGAAATTCACTATGTGGATGACTGTTGCTAAATTAATTATGCTGTAATCCACATCCATCACGGAGAGAACAAATAAATGGCTGTGCTGTATCAGAGTCTGCTCATTTCCCACATAAAACTTCAACTTCAAAACTATAATTTCTCTGTCCCAGACTTTCTATTTTGTGCTTCAAATAATATTTTGCTGCATTTTCTATGGTTCCTTACATATGTTTATAGTTGTGGACTTCACATGTTGTAGGTGCTTAAGAAAGTTTGATCGAACAAATAAAATTCAATAATTCATGTGATTTATCACTGATCAGTCCAACCTCTTTACAACACGAATTACCTTCTTTGAAGTAGAGGGAAAATACACTCTGATTGTAAAAATTGTCTCTTACAGTCAGCAGTATACTTGCTGCCCCTCAAGGAAATCATGCAGATTCTGCCAACATCTCTCAGTTTAAACAATTAACTGGAAAGTCATGTACTTTTAAACATTAACCCCAGAAAGTATCACTCTGATGAAGGGAGGACATAATAGTCCTCTAGTATGTGTGTGTGCACATACGTGTGCATGTGTATGGCAGCTCTGCCAGGCAGTGTGTTGTGTATTTTTCATGTGCCAATTTTTTTGATTCTCTCAGCTATTCCTTGGAATGGATGCTATTATCGTCATTTTGAGACATGGGCAATTGCATTGCCTTCCTTCTCTGGCATGCTGTAAGGATAAACCCAGGTTGCCAACATCTGTCTAGAAGGAGCTTGTAAATATGACTTGTGCCCTAGCTTTTATGGCTGCCACCAATGAATGGGACCTGGCTCTGATAGCCAACAAGGCTTGCTTTCATGATTCAAACAGAGCTCTAGCAAAGTAGTTACATTTTCAAAAATTGTATTAGTCACAGCTTTATTGAAGTATACTTGACATGTAAAATGTGAAGATATTTTAAGTGTATGTTACAGTGATGAGACATGCATACCCCTCTAGTTAATTAACACATCCATCACCTCGTTTATTTATTTCTTGAAAATATTTAAGTTCTTCTCTCAGCAAATTTCAGTGATAAAATATTACCAACTGTAGTCATCATGTTTTACATAAGATCTTCAGACCTTATTCATGTTATAACTGAAAGTTTGTACTCTTTTATCATCATTTCCCTGTTTACCCTAGTTTGATCACTTTTCAACTCTCTGTTTCTATGAATTTTGTTTGTTTTAATTTGCTTTTTAGGTTTCATTTATAAGTGATACTATGCAGTAACTGGCTTTCTCTGTATGGAATATTTCACTTAATATATGTATATATCGTATCTTCTTTATTCATTCATCCATTGACAGACACAGGTTGTTTCCCTGTGTTAGCTATTGGGAATCATGCTACAAAGAACATGAAAGTGCAAATAACTCTTCAAGATTATGATTCCATTTCTTTTGGATACATATGTACAAGTGGGACTATTGGACCATATGGTAGTTCTATTTTTAGTTTCTTGAAGAACCTCTATACTGTTTTCCATAGTGGCTGTATCAATTTACATTCACACCAATAGTATATAAGGGTTCACTTTTCTCCACATTCTCACCTACATTTATCTTTTCTTTTTATAATAATAAACATCCTAACAAATGAGAGGTTACACACATACATACACACACACACACACAAATATGAATATATTCATATATATAGTAAAATAATAGCCTTAAAAGAGAAGGAAATTCTCCATTTGTCTTTTGTAACAATATGGATAAAACTGGATTACATTATGCTAATTGAAATAAGCCAGACAGAGAAAATGCTGTATGCTTTCACTTACATGCGGAATTAAAAATTTTTAAACTTATAATAGATAATGAGAATGGTTGTCACCAGGAGCTAGGGGGTGGGGAAATAGGGAAAGGCTAGTGAAATAATATGAACTTTCGGTTGTAAGATGAATAGGGAAAATCTAATGATTAACATAGTGACTGTACTTGATAATGCTATTTTATATAATTGAAATTTACTGAGAAAGCAAAACTTAAGTGTTACAGTGCCCACCCCCCAAAATCAGGGTTTCCTGGGTGGCTCAGTTGGTTGGGCATCTGACTTAGGCTCAGGTCCTGATCTCGCGGTTCATGTGTTGGACTCTGTGCTGACAGCTCACAGCCTGGAGCCTACTTCAGATTCTGTGTCTCCCTCCCTCTCTCTCTCTCTCTGTCCCTCCCCTGCTCATGTTCTCTCTTTCTCTCTCTCTCTCTCTATCTCTCAGAAATAAATAAACATTTAAAAAAATCAAATATGTGAGGTAATGGATATACATTAAATTAACTGGATATGGGATTCTTTGCACATTGTATATGCTCATCACACATCACATTGTGCATTTAAAATGTATTCTAAATTTGTTTGTCAATTTATACCCTAATAAAACTGAAAAAATTTATCCTTATTTTATAAATGTGAAAACTAAGGTCTGGAAAGAGTTTTCCCAAGGTGATAGCTAGCCATTGACACACCTAGGAATTAAAACATGCCTTTTTGTATGTGCCTGTGCCAAAGTTTGCATATCTAACATTGCTATTCCTAGCCAGGTAGTCAAGTGGAGACTGGTAAGTGACCATGACCATCAATAAGCCATGGTGTTATTGCCTATCCTATAAAATGTGAGAACTGGACTAGATTAGGTGTAGCATCCTATTCAAATCCGGTATGTTAAGATTTTTATTTATATTAATGGTAGGACCTTTTCTGGATCTTTTACAACTTCCTAGCCTTGTCTACTTATTCATGGTTTGAAAGCCAGTGGAAAAGTTCCCATGTCACAATCTAGTCAATTTAGGAAGTAGCTGTGCTCTCATCATTTAAGTCAAAATTGGTGAAGATTTTAATCACATTGATACAAATTAAGCTATTTAATTTTTCTGAAACATAACATAGTTAAATAAAAAATGTTCAAATTATAAAGTAAGAATGTTTATTTATGGGACCATATGTCCTTTAGAAGCAGTTGCTATGAGTGATAGACTCTGTTTCTGTTTCCAGTGCTTTGTATGAAAGAGATGTTCAACAAGTATTTGTTGAATAAAGTAAAATGGCAAGGTATTTTTAAGCAGCAGTTCACATAAAAGGCTTGATAAATATGGGTTTATATTTAATCTATGCTACATCACTAATTAAGTTCTGGTTTTCATAAATTTGTTTTAAGAATTACCTTGCTAAAATTCATAGAATGTCAATAAAGTTTACCATCTTATAATCCTTATTACAGGACTAACATTTTAAGAACATATATAAATGTGTAAGAACTTACTTTTTCCCCCTTCTCCTCCTTTTCCTCCTCTTCTTTTGGACAAGTCTATACTTCTTATCATTTTTTTTCTGTTTTTATTTAAATTCCAGTTAGTTAACATACAGTATAATATTAGTTTCAGGTGTAGAATTTAGAGATTCAACACTTTGCCTGCCACACTGAGTGCTCATCACAAAAAGTGTCCTCCTTAATCTCCATCACCTATTTCACCCATCCCCCACCCACCTCCCTTTGGTAACCATTGGTTTGTTCTCTATACTTGAGAGTCTGTTTCTTCATTTCCCCCTCTTCCCAACCCCTATATTCATTTCTTTTGTTTCTTAAATTTCACATATGAGTGAGATCATACAGTATTTGTTTTTTTCTGACTGACTTTTTCCACTTAGCAAAATAGTATCTAGCTGTAACCATATCCTTGCAAATGGCAAGGTTTAATTCTTTCTTATAGCTGAATAATTTTCCATTATATATATATATATATATATATATATATATATATATATATATATATATATATATATGTTTAATGTTTTTAAATGTTTTATATATAATGTTTTAATGTTTATATATGTAACTGTTTTAATGTTTATATATATAATGCCAATACCTATTGTTTCTTGTGAACAACCTCTTTTGTCAAACATCTAGCACAGTACCCACTGAACTAACTACAGATTTGGAAGTAAAAGTGGGGGAAACCGTGCATTTCTTAGAAATGGATAGGTCTTGATATTACTGGTTTGCAAAATTATCAGAAAATGAGTTTTTAGGGAATTAATGTGGATTAAATTAATGTGGATTAAATTAGTATAGTAGAAAACATTTTCAAAAATATTTTATTATAAAGTTTTATAAAGTCTGTGAAATGACACTTTTTAGTAGTAAAGACTGGAAGAATTTAAACATCCTTGTTCCCAGTTTACTTATCTTCCCAATATCTTGCATCCAGACATTAATTAATTTATTCATTCACTCATTGGTTAGAAAACTACTTCCTGCACACATAGCACATTCTAAGTACACTGCTTGACGCTAAGGGTATGGAAGGGAACCAAATAGCCATGGCTTCTGCCACTGAGGAGCTTGCCATCTTTGGGCTTTTCTATAGGACACAAACATTTAGTTTGGGAATTACAGAATCTAGTTTGGGAATGCATATTTTTTAATTGTTTATTTTTGAGAAAGAGAGAGAGAGAGAGCACACATGCACAAGTGGGGGAGGGGCAGAGAGAGGGGGAGACACAGAATTCAAAGCAGGCTCCAGGCTCTGAGCTACCAGTGCCGAGCCAGTCATGGAGCTTGAACCCATGAACCATGAGATCATGACTAGAGCCAAAGTTGGACACTCAACCAACTGAGCCACCCAGGTCCCCCAGGCATACATGTTTTGATGATAAAGAGGTTTAGTTGGCAATTGAGATATTATTTATTTCTACATACACAGAAATTATTAGGTTTGTTGATTGATGGAAATTTATAGAACAAGTTTATTCCTCTGCCACTGTGTTTTTGAGATTGATTAATTATACAAAGATTCTTATGCATTTCTAAAATCCATGGATCTATGGATAAGTTTAATCTTCTTTATCAAATATATTTCTAAGTAGGGTGGACAACCTTTGCCTACTTTATTACATTGTACTGAATATAAGTTTGAATGTGAGTCTGGATTCTTTTAAAGATTTTTAAAAAATGTTTGTTTTTTTTTGGGAGAGAGAGAGAGAGAACAGGGAAGGGGCATAGAGAAAGGGAGACAAGGAATCCAAAGAGGCTTCAGGCTCTGAGCTGTCAGCACAGAGCCCAATGTGGGGCTTGAACCCATACACTGCGAGATCATGACCTGAGCCAAAGTCAGATGCTAAACCGACTGAGCCACCCAGGAACCCCTAGATTTTTTATAATGGTAATATATAAACACAAACTGAAGAGGCAAAAATATGTGACTATTTGGACTTATGTTTTACTAGAATTTTAACATTTTAAAAATTCCATATACTCTTTGAATTTAGTATATTGTATGACTTTTAAAACATAATATTAATCTGTGTATTTTCTATAATAATTGCCATAAGATTGGTTTTGATGAATTGATAATTACTGGATAATTGATAAATGCTTTGCCCATTAACTGGCCTTTGTTTAGCTAAAAGCAATGATTTTCTAAAATAAACAGATCAGGAGAAGATATATTACTTAATCCTTTTGGGTTCCTTTCCTCTTTCTGGATCTTCTGTTATATTTCTGTTACACTTCTTCCTTTTTGTATTAACATCTGTCTGAATTAACCCTGATTGCATAAGCCCTAGCAAATGAGAAACTGTATGGCAAATGTGAAAATTGCTCGGAGCAGAGCGGAAATAATTAATGGTGTGCATTATAAATAAAGTTAAAAAGGAATTAAGTTTATTTTTAACTTAGGCAACTAAATGCTGAAAGTGGATTAATACTACTACTAATTGGGGTACCTGAATAGCTCAATTAGTTAACTGTCCAACTCTCTTGATTTTAAATCAGGTTATGATTTCATGGTTCCCGAGATCAAACCCTGCATAGGGCTTTGTGCTGACAGCACGGAGACTGCTTGGGATCTGCCTCTCTCTGTCCCTCTCTCTCTGCCACTACCCTATTCATCCCCTCTCTCAAAATAAATAAATAAAATACTACTATCAATTAAGTGGTGTGCATGTGCATATATATGTGCGTGTGTGCATGTGTATCTATTTAGGAGGGGCTGTTTATGGTTATTCAGTCTATTACAGAACAAGAACATGAAGACAATCTGTTGCTAGAGCAAATGACGTTAGTTATTAAGAAATATTCTTGTCTTTGGGGGTTTTGAGAACTTCCTTAACTTCTCGGTTCAGCTCAGCTTCACCTTATGTGAGAATAAGCTGAAGATAAATCAGGACAGAGAATGAAAAACCAATAAGGAGAGAAAGGGGGAGTCTACAGACAGCTGTTACCAGTAGGTTTCAACAGAATTTCTAGCTGAAATAGTAATGCATTGGAGTCACAGTAGATACTATGTACAGAGGACAGAGCCACCAAGAGATGTGTGTATGTCAAGATACTCTGCACTTAAGCTTGTAAACACACTCCTTAATAACTATCTGGTTTTGCACACAGAGATGATTTATATACAGGCTTACATTTGTGTTACTCCAATGCATTATTTTACGCACATGCTCAGAATTATCCTTTCATCTTAAGTGCCCTGACCGGTTACATATACAAACACTTTCCCTTTTAATATTCACCTGATTTTCCCCTTGCCTTCCTCATTCATCGTCATCCATCCTTCAGTCACCTGCTCCCAGGTTAGAATGCAGACATAGAGTGTGCAGCTGTTAGAATTGCAAGAAGTGGATGAGGCAAGTGGTTGATGAACAACCACCCATCAAGGACTATAGTTAGCAAAAGGGTGGAGGGAAGACAGGTATCAAGTTTCCTGTTGAAGGGGAAATGTATCCTGAATGGTAGTAATTGCAGTGAATCAAGCCTAATGTCTCCACAGCAGCCACTCATACCTGCACAGTCCCCACCCTCCTCTTATAACTGGTCCAGCAGTTACATAGCTGTAAAGCTCTCTCTCTCTCTCTCTCTCTCTCTCTCTCATTCTCCTTGAGCTCCAACAGCAATAGTAGCAACAGCAGCTGTAGAAGCGGCAGCTAGAGATAGGCAGGGCTGTTGCTTGCTGCGCGCAGATTCCCTCCTCCTCACCACACACACACACACACGCGCGCGCGCGCACACACACACACACACACACACATACGCACGCACCGCACAGATTTCCAACATCAACGCGTCTTGGTAGAAATGAAGGACTCAGATGAGAGAAGAGCATGAGTCATGGACAACAGGTATTTCAAGCTCTGACAAATCCCGTCTCCCTCGCATGCTTATTGGTATGGTTAATAAAATAACCATTTGTGATGCCCGACTTAACCGGGAGACTGGAGGTGGCCGTGCATGGGAGGGGAAGCGGGAGTGCGAGGTGGGGAGCCGGGATGCCACAGATGACTTTCAGGCTCCGGAAACCCACATCTTTCAGCCTCCGCTGTTTTGGAGTTGCAAATTGTCGGGGACCGGTGGGAAGCAGGCCGCCTGTGTATTGTGGACTGGAAGTCGATTTCCATCTCTGAGACACTAGTTAGAATGGGCCGTGCGTTGTGGAAGGGGGTGGAAGTGGAGGGGAGGAGATGCTGCGAGCGGAGTTCTTGAAGCTCCACTCCTCTGGGGGAGGCCGAGCCGGGAGGCAGCCTTCTTACCGGGCGGAGAGCGTGCGAACTGGAAGGGATCCCGAGGGCTGGCTAGGCAGTCGCAGGTCCTCTCCGGAAAAGCGGTTGCTCTCGCTTCGGAGATGCGCCCAGCCTTCGCCTGCATCACACTGCAGTAAGTTACACTCGACACGGTTGGCAGTTTGAGTGGCTTCTGGGTTTCTGCTGCGGGGGAAGGGAAGCTGAGAAGAAATGGCGAGGAAAGTTAGAAAAGCATAGCTCCGGATCCTCCTTGAGATGTTAAATCCGTTTGTCTCTCCGACTCCCGTCCTAGTTATGCTATAGTTGCTTTACTTACTCTCGGTTATTTGCTGATGGATGTGGCTTGTTGGCGAAGTATGCATAAAGCGTCCAGCCCTTTGGGATTTTAGGCAACAATGCTGGTAAATGCGTCCTGCATTTCATTACCAGCGCGTGCTCCTGAAAGTTACCAATGGATGGCAGTTTGCTTTTTCAAAAGAAAATTCGTGAAGAGGCCAGCGTAGACTTTCAAATGCCCAGCTAATTGTTACAAATTCATTCCAGGCTCGTTCCTGATCTGCAAAATAAAGAAGCAATCCAACAAACAAAATGAAGCAAAGGTCTTTGATTTACTTTGTTCAGTTAACATGTGAAATAGGTCTCTAGGTAACTGCCAGGCAACAACAGCCTAGGCGACCCTGATGACACGGTAAACATTCAAATACTCTTTAGTGAGGGGAAGTGCTGGATTTCCCCAGTTTCTTACTACTGCAGTCAACTCCACTTGCTAAACAGTCCCTTCCTCCTGATTTCAAAGTGGTGGTTTTTACATAGATGGCTTCATACTTAGAACCAAGCAGTATTGTGGTTCCTGGTGAAATAAAATGAAGGCTAAAAAAACAAAAACAAAAACAAAAAACAAAAACAAAAAAAACAAACCAAAAACCAATCAAACAAAACCAAAACCAAAACTTTTGCAAAACTACTTCAACTGGTTGCTCAAACTGCAGATAACAAACTCTTAAAAGGAGGTAGAAACAGGTCAGTGACACAGCCAGCCCATTGTAAAGCAAATGACCAAATAAATGTGAATTCAGGCAGAATACTAAAGGTCTTTTTTAGAGTGAAACCAGGAATAATTAACCTAAAAATGTTGGTGTATTTCTAACCAAGCTTTCTTTTACACTGACCAGAATTTTGCAATGAAGAAAAAAGAAGGAATCTCCCAGCAGAAAGAACATTTTTTCACCAAAAATATTAAACTTAGTTATAGGATCACTGGGGAAAAATACTGTATTACTATAGTTTTCTCCAAGAAAGACTAATGAAAAAACAGAGGTTATCCAAAAACGCAATCCAGGATTTTAAGCTGGAGTCTCTTTGTGCTGTTATAAATTCTGTAGGGTAAAGAGGTGTCAAAACTTATGAAACAACTATTGTGAAGTGCAAAATAATTCTAAAATTCTCTCATTAGAAAAGAGAAACTAAGGATCACTCTTAGCCAATTATTTTAGTTTTATATTGTATTATGCCCCTTCTCAAATCTACCTAGTCTTCATTATCTTAAGAAGTAAAATATATCCTAAGTTTAATTTGAATTACTTCACCTACTCATCCTAGGGTTCTCCATACAATATTGTCATTATGGAAATACCCAGTTAGTTACAGGTAACCTATTCCATCCATACCTATTTCTTGGTGCAAAATTCTACATATGACTTTGAAAGTAACTGAATAAAACATCATCCAGAGGACATACTGTAATAGTGCATACATGAGGGTGGCTAAAATTTTTAGACAGCAATAAAACGGGAAAGAAAGCATCTATACCAAAGCTAAAAGAATATGGTTGGAGCCAGTTTGTAAGCAACTCTAGAAAAGATCCTTACCTGAATCTCAAGTATTGGCTAAAGA
Source organism: Proteles cristata cristata (assembly GCA_017311185.1). Classification (NCBI taxonomy): domain Eukaryota; kingdom Metazoa; phylum Chordata; class Mammalia; order Carnivora; family Hyaenidae; genus Proteles; species Proteles cristata. The sequence goes on along the minus strand of JAESUZ010003705.1, from coordinate 2,356,086 downwards.
GAAGAAAAGTCAGGTTGAGTCCCACCCTGAATGGAATCACTAGGAGTTGGAGTTGAAAAGGAGTTATCAGAATAGCTTTAAAGATAAAACATAGGTAGGCAGAGTCGAGTTTGGGGAATACTTCTTCATATTTTGATAGTCCTCATGATAAACCTCATGTTACACCTCATATTATGTCTGAGGTGAAGATTTTCAAAACTGTTTTTGAAATAAAGCAATTATTTTAAGGTTTAAACCATTGGTAAGTTTTGCGGGAAAGGTGTCTGAACTAAGCAGTTACCCTATGACTCATGCTTTCCTTGCACACTATCGAAAAAGGAAGAGTTATAGTCAGACAAGCCAAAGATAGCTGCTGGTCCCTGCTAATAATGACTATGATGTTGATGTATAGGCTTCAAATGACATTAAGAATATCCTTTCCTGGATGCTTCTCCTCATTGCTGGCCTTCGGAACCGAACTTTACTTATGTATGTATCATAGTGTTGTAATATTCTCTTAAGGGTAATACTTCTAGCCTAGGAGCGTCTGCCTGGTGGAAGATCTAGGCAAGAATGTAAAGAAGGCTCTTCCTATTGCTCCTCTCCCATTCATTTTCTCTCTCTTTTAAAACACCAACACAAAAATCAGACCTCAAGTAACAATCCTATGCCTTTGTTCACCCTTAGGTATTGATTATGAAGTAGATTCAACCTCTTGATAGCTCCTTCATTTATCTGCATGTGTGATTTACTCATCATACAGTTCAGGAATATTTTCCAAGTAATTTTAGTGCACAAATGGCAGGTACTAGGTTATGTACTTTAAATATGTCTTCTCATTTTGGGGGTAACAGCCACATTTACTCCCATTTATAAGAAACTTAATCTCAGAGTAAATAAGCAAATTGCCTAAAGCAGTATATTTAGTGACTGGTGGGCTAGGATTAATCACTTTGCCGCTTTGTTTTATTAAAATGGTACACTACTGGGGCACCTGGGTGACTCAGTCGGTTAAGCGTCAGACTTCGACTCAGGTTATGATCTCATGGTTAGTGGGTTTGAGCTTCACGTCGGGTTCTGTGCTGACAGCTCAGAGCCTGGAGCCTGTTTCAGATTCTCTGTTCTGAGAAGGAGTTCTCTCTCTGCCCACTCATGCTCTGTCTCTCTCTGTCTCAAAAATAAGTAAAAAAATAAATAAAAATTAAAAAAAATATATTACCATACCATATTCTAGTGGAGTGAGCTTGCTGTTCTGTAGATGCAGAGTGCTTGAGAAATCATAGCCATCAGGAAAGAACTCCCTCCTCCACTGATACCCAAGATTTGATCCACTCAAATTAGAATCTGAATTGACTCCAAATCCAAACTAGACACATTCAGTTATTCCAAGTAAAGTGTTCTACTGTGGCTTCATGAACCATGGGAATGAAGCTCAGGACATCTTTGCCAGGAAGGAAAATGATGGAGTTAATGGAGGGAAGGGATGCCAGGAGGGAAGAAGTAGGAAAGCCCCAAAACCAAGAGGGATAAAAGGAAAATAAGTGGAGGCTGGCTTATCATGGTGGGAGACTGGTATGAGAACTTGTCCAGAAACTGTGTCCTGCGGGATGCTAAAAAACAAACTCTGGTTGGTATGTGGGATAGATAGATAAAGAACAGATATAAAACAGTTCTTTAAGTACTTATAAGGTCTGATTCTAAAAATTAGATTAAGTTTGTCTCCAGAAAATATCCTTTATACATTTTTTTAAAGAATAAAAGTGATGATTCAAAGGGAAGTGGGGAAGAAAGGCCTGCTGATGACTGAAGAAGTAAAACAGTGTGTAGAAATCTCACTGGTTCTTGCATAATCACTTGCTGAAAATTTGCCAGGAAATGAAAAGCCATCTTTAACTGGTGAGGATAAAAACAAAATAGTTCATTTAGGTAAAATCTGAAGTGTTAAGGAGAATAACATGATTACTGTCACTTGTCTTCTTAACACAGAAGATAAACACTAACAAGGAATAAAATGAAAATCTTGTGGGCATAATGCCAAACAGTATTTTAAGATTGTTTTTTCTCAGCATTCTAAATTTAAACAGCTGTAATTCTTTTGTAAGTATTATCTGAGTCAACACTTTGAAATGAAGGATTTGCCTTTTAACAGGGAATCTGTATTGCATTGTAAGTTTGAAACAGTGCCCTTGACTCAGTTACTTCTAACTGGCAATTTGCCAATCACTACAGATGAAGGAAAACGAAAAATATTATCTTCAAGATGAGAGTATAAATATATATGCTGCAAAAGGAAAGTTGATGAACTTTGATGGGGCATTGCAAATATATCTACATTGGTAGCCCTGATTCTTTGCTTTGTATTTTGTCACTTGTGACATTATAGGTTGAGGTTAGAAATAGAATTTGTCTCAAGGGTTGGCTGTAGAATGTGCTGCTTTGACTGTCTTCTTTTTATAGTTTAATAATAATGATGGGAACATTTATTGAGTGCTTATTACATACCAGTTGCTTGTATAAACATCTTTCACATTTAATCTGGATGGTAGTACCCTTGTAGGATAATAGACCTAGGCACTTTCATTTTCTAAAAATGCAAAGTGAGGCACAAGAGGGTTAAATGACTTATGCACAATTAGAAATGAATAGTTTTAGAGCTGGGATATGAATGGGAAGTCTGGTTCTAGAGGGTTTGCCTGTAACCCAAAGGCTACATACCTGCTCTTAACTGTTACTGGCTTTTTATAACCCTCTACAATTCATGCTATTTGTTTACCTCTTTCATCCCTGCTTATAGTTGTCTCTGTCTGTAATTTCTTTCTTGACATTCAGATCCTTCTGTCCTTATTCCATTAGTTTTTTACCTTAGGATACATCTTTAAGCTTCTGATCTAGCATCATGACCTTTCAGGATTCGATTTGGATTCCATCACTGGTCCATCTGTTCTTTTCTGTTGTTCCACTGAAACTTGTGCTTGCCTTTATTATTGGATATGCCACTGAGGGTTGAAATAATCTATTTTCTACATTGAGGAAGGAAATTAAGCTTTATTTATCTTTGGAACATTAGTGCTGAGGGTTATGTCTAATACAATAGTAAAAATCAAAACCCATTGAATTTGAAGCTCTAATTCAATTGATACGTAGTTCCAATTCCAGTCTTTATCCCCAAAAAGTCTAGAGAATAATCTTTCAAATGCAAGTTAAAGCTCTGAACCCGATAGTATATTTTAATTAGCTGAACTCATATTTTGTATAAAATTACTCAAAATTTTATTTACCACCCTTTGTGGTATTGCATATTTAGAATATAGAAGACAACATTTTCAAATATGACAGATGGCATATTCCAAATCGCAATATTGAAATTTGTAATGATACCTAATTTCTGGTACTAATTTATCTGAGGGGAGAAGATATTAGAATAAATGGTTCAGCAAAGATGTTTTGCTGATAGAATGAAGTTGTGAGATGGCTCTTTAAAAAAAAATTGTTTCTTGAACTCATTGTCTTTTAGGAAAAGTCCTGAGAAGATTTTGATTTAGTCATAGTTGATAAATATGGAGACATATCTGTGAGTAGACATTAGAAACTTGAGTACCACTGGGGGGGGGAAAAAGATGATAGTGAGAAAATCAATCCCCACTCTCCCTCTCCCAAAGAAATATTTTCAGTTTATGGGATAATTTGGATTTTACTTATTAATGATTTGTAAATTTCTTTCATTAAGTATTTAAACATCACAATGATGTGAACTGGATGGACATTGCATAGGGCTTTCCAAATACAGCATTTTCATTAAAAGTGTCATCTTAGGTCAAATAATTCTATTTTACTCTCTTTCTAATCCGCACAAATCAGTTGTCCAATAAGAGTTATAATCAGGAGAAGAACAGATGTGATGAGATGTGTGGTAGATTTTTAAGATCCTTTTGGAGCTCCATCAACAAAGTTATCTCAGGGTGAGATTACCTAAGTGAAATAGCTAGACTTTCCTTTATATTTCTTTTTTCTTTACTGAGTCTTGGCTTATATCATATTTTGATTATTCATGAAGACAGAATTGTGGTTAAAGGTGTAGGAAATCAATTCCATGTGAAATTTCTCAGTACGCAGTTGCCCATTTGAATTTCATTATTTCCTTCTTAGGCACTGAGATACAGGGGTTAACACTTATTCTTTGCATTCAAATTGCAAATCTTTACTACTTGGATAACCTTGAGCAAGTAACTTAAATTCTGTGGTTTAGATTTTTCTTTGTAAAATAGGGATAATGAAAATGATATCCACTTCATTGAATTACATGGTTTAATCTTGTGTGTAAGAGGCTTAGAAGAGAAGGAACATAATAAATACTAAAAAATATTAGCTTTTTATTACTTCCTATTTACTTAGGATGTTGTCTCAGGTAAAAAGTAAAGTACCAATAGCAAAGAAAATGTTGTAAGTAAAATATAAATTTAACAGCTGTTTGCATTTTAGTTTTATATTAATGAAATATTTATGAGACTTATAAAATATATCAGATGCTATTAAAAACAGTCTCTCAGTAGGGTCATTTTAACTTATTATTTTACCCAAAAAGTTTTAATTGTATTATTTTTAAAAAATGGTGTCTGGTAACAAAGATAAATTAGATAGCATGTGTAAATACTTCCAGGAGAGTGGAGGGCTCACAATCAACCCTTAGGAATTTTAATTCTTGGGACATTTGGGTGGCTAAGTCGGTTAGGCGACTGACTGTGAATTTCGACTCAGATCATGATCTCATGGTTTGTGGGTTTGAGATGGCACGGAGACTGTTTGGGATTCCTTCTCTCCCCTTTGCTCTGCCCATCCCTAGCTAAAGTTTGTGTTCTCTCTCAAAATAAAGAAATAAACTTTAAAATATTAAAAACAAAGAAATATTGATTCTTTTCCCTTCAGCTAGCACCATAATGAGAGAGAGGCCTTTGACTTTTCTTCCTCCAGCATTTTTAAAAGGTAGTCATAGATATCTTCCATTTAATATGCAAACTGATACTCTAGTTTCATCCTTATTGGCTATTTTCCTATTTGTACCTATGCAGACTGGGAAAGTGTGATCTCTTATGTGAGGAAATCTATTATTATGTAGATGGACTCCTTTTGAATTATATGAACTGGAAAGGAGGAAGAAATAGAGGTGCTGTGGAAGAGCATTACAGGATCCTTGACCTGAAAACAGAACTTCAAGCACAAAAGATGAGTTTGTAGTTTATTCAGCAACTTGTTTTGCTGAGACAGAGAATGTAAGGGAATGTTTTTCCCTGGGCTTTTGACGAAGGAATTCCCTTCACCGATTCCTTCATGAAAAGAAGTACAGACAGGGGGATTCTCACTTGCCTTTCTTAACATTGTATTATAGAGATTGTAAGTAACACACAGGTACCTCTGGGAAATTTTAAGCTTTATATAAATAAACACAGTTACCACAACTGTTACCTTAAGAAACAGGACTACTGACACCAGGATCCTGTGCTTTAATTTATTTCATTCTTTTTTTAAAAGTTTACTCATTTATTTGTTTTGAGATAGAGCGCATGAGCAGGGCAGAGGCAGATAAAGAGGAGAGAGAGAGAGAGAGAGAGAGAGAGAGAGAGAGAGAGAGAGAGAGAGATGCCAAGCAGGATCTGCACTGCCAATGCAGAGCTTGGAGTGGAGCTTGAACACATGAACTGTTAGTTCATGACCTGAGCTGAAATCAACAGTTGGACACTTAACCAACTGAGCCACCCACGCGCCCCTATTTTATTTCATTCTTTAGTCATTGATGGACTATTCTGTCAGGCAATATGCCAGCTTCAGGGAAGGAAGAATAAAATAAAGGACAAGTTTCTACAGTACTGAAACTACTACAGTGAAAGAGAAAGACACAAGCCAATAAAATAAACAAGGAAGCAAATACATGATGTATTGTTGTATTAAGTGCTATGAAAGAAACCAAGAATTGAAATAGAGAAGAACAGAGGTCCAATTTACTGGGGAACAAACTGGTTTCAAGATCCATAAGAACTATTTCCACACGTCTCCCATCCATTCTCCTTCTTATCATGCTAGAATAAGTTTCTGTTGTTGACATAGATGAAAGGAGGATTATGTACCTGAAGTAATCCTAAAACCAAGACAGATGAACTCCTGGTGAATCAGAATTTTAGAATTATTGAGCAAAACATTTTCATTCAGTCAGAAACATGACTCCCACATTGCTTTTCCCTTTCCCTTTACGTTACAGGATTTTTCAGCTTGTGGAAGCTTTTAAAGATTAGAAGAACGCAAGTCCTTAATGTTGCTTAGTAACACGTGTTGCCCTTCATTTGGGGCTGCACATAATCAACTTGTAACTTCCCCATACTTGTCCCATATTACTAGAATTGAGAAAGAGCACACAAGCTGATGAGTCACTTTGCTATCCTGTTGTTCTTAATAAGAGTTCTGGATACCAAGATGGGTGCTTTATCATTACATAATGTTATTTGCCACCCCATATGTCAGAACTTTCTATTTGGCAAATAGAGTTTCCTTCGCTGTCACACACTGAAGAAAGCATAGCATAAAAGCCATTCACTGTGGGACTGCTGTTGTGTTTGGGTTGCTGGTTTTGAATGTACTGTAAACTCTATCAGAAAACATATTGTCAAGGTGAAGTAGTAAAGGTTTTTGACCTTCATGTGGAAATTCTATTTCGGAGCCATGGATTCTTCTGTCATTTAAGTTACTTACATAACTGCTTGTTGGTACATTTGGTGTCAGGCAACTATATTATCTTTGTAAGAACACTCTCAAAGCAAACAAAACAATGATTTCAGTGTGGCTCTAACAATATTGTTGTTCCTTATGATTGGACGGTGTTATTCTTAAAATTAGAAACTTTATAAAAAAGAAAACAATAAGAGTCTTTTAGGTTTGGTGTATATGGCAACAGTATGGAAGCAGTATTCTGATCAAAATTTCTTCTCCACTATGAAATGTCAAAGCAGTGTCAAAGGAATTATCCCCTGTGCCTTACTTTTGGGGAAAGTCCTGGGTAAAGAGAATGTACATAAGCTCTGTTTCTTTAACATCTGTTTTGCTGATCCTAAAAAGTTAAAACCCAAATCCAAACTATGTTAAGACATAAGGGATAATTGCTTGGGGAATGCTATTATGTGTGTTAGAAGAAGAAAAGGGCAGGAAAACTTTCCTTATCCAAACATTAAATAAAATTAAATAGTTTTCTATTTTCAGGACTTCTTATAGTTCTTCAGATGCAAGTGTGTGTTGGAATCTCTAGGAGGGGGATTTAGTGCAAATTTCCCTGACCTTGTTTAATCACAGAATCCCTTCTTTTGGGAATATCTATTAATATATCTTTGAAAACTTCAGAACACAATTTACTGCTCTTTTGGCATTCAGTTGTTCAATGAAATTTTTTTTTAGCATCTCTCATACATTAGAGTAGTAAGTTCTGGGAAGGAATTTATGATTAGAACCCAGACCTGATACTAAGTGGGTCTTAGTTTGGGGGTTAGAGGAAGACACATGGATACAGAAATTATAACACCGTGAGTTATGGGCAGTGAGAGAAGATAGGTGAGCAGGAAGTACATAGCAGGCTGCTAGAGGAGATGAGAGTAAGAGGATAAGAAATTCATTACAGATAATTTAGAATTTGAATTGCATCTTGAGAAAAAGTAGGACTTTCCCAAAACAAGGACAAAAAAAAAATACCACACACACACACACACACACACACACAAAGATGTGTCTAGAGATTATTATTCCTTTACTCTGATGCGGAAACCAGTACTCTTTCCATTTCATCCAAACATAATTTTTTTATTGTTTTATTTATTTGAGAGAGAGAGAGAGAGAGCATGAACAGGGGAGGGTCAGAGAGAGAGGGAGACACAGAATCCAAAACAGGCTCCAGGCTCTGAACTGGCTGTCAGCACAGAGCCTGATGCGGGGCTCAAACCCACAAATAGTGAGATCATGACCTGAGCTGAAGTTGGATGCTTAACCAACTGAGCCACCTAGGTACTCCTAGCTGGCTTCATAAATTAAGAGATGAGAGCAGCAATCTGGGAAAAAGATATATAAATTTGGTGATACAGGTAGTACTTAATTCCTTTGAAGTAGGTAGGACTCCCTGAGAAAAGAATGTAGAGTGATAAAAATATAATTTTAGGTACAAATCTTGATGAATTTTTAGAGTATGTTGTAATAGAATATAAAAAGTGAAAACGAAGTGTCACACAGAAGGAAGACAATAGCAGAAATCTATGGTATTTCAAAGACTAGGGGAAAACATCCTATAAGAAAGACAAAGTAATCGCCCCTGCTAGGTGTTGCTGAGAGGTTGAGATAAGGAATGAAAAACATCCTTTGGATTTCAACACTGGGAGATCATCGGTGATTTTAGCTAAAGATGTGTTGCCATGGTGATTGGGGTGAAACCCAGGTGAAAATGTGTTAAGGAGTGAGTAGGAGCTCAGGAAATGGAGATGGAGTGACTCATTCAAAAAGTTTGTCTGTAAAGATTAGAAAGAAAAAACTGTTTTTGGAGAATAATGGAAATTTGAAGGAGCTTTTTCTAAGATGGGAGTTTTTGAGCATGTTTAAATATCTATGAAAAGGTCCAGAGATTAAAAATATAAAAGTATACTCTCCTTTTCTTGGTGGGGGTCAAAAGGGGTCCCCATTCCCAGAATGTACTGAGAAAGAGGGAAAGGACTGTGACCCCCTCCATACTATGTCTTTCAGTCCACCAGTTATATCCTCAAGTGCCAAGACACGGGTTCCAAAAACAAAAACAAACAAACAAAAGAATTTTAGAAAAGTAAAGCGATGTTTGATGGAGACTTAAAAAATGTGTAATTTAATAGGTTCTAAGACACAGAGTATAAGTTGACCTGGACTAGCAATTAATGCCTTCTGTAGAAAAAGAGCAAAGGAGGTAGAGAAAGAAGCAATCTGAATAGGTATATAGGCTTTGTAGTGCTAACTTGAGGATGTTTTTGGAATTTAAATATTCTTGATAGAATCTGACAAAGTGGAGAAAGATTTCGAACTAGGTTAAAGGACTTATTGACCAAGACATCTGCTAGGATCTGGGTGATACTGTGGGAGGGGTCATTTGAGTAGGTGGTCATGACTTTACAGTGATGGGCTTTTATGTCAGTATGTGATCATTTTCAGAAGCTGGGAAGTGAGACATTAAAAAATACAGAGCTCATCCAAGATGTATTGTTTTATTTCATTTTGCCTTTTACATTGTCATCGCCTATCCTGTCAGTATCTTCTATCGTCTTCTTTATTACTTCTTCAGATTTAGAAATTTGGATGACAGTTTTCCTTTTTCTTGTCTCCTGTTAGCATTATGAATTGAGGTTTTTTTTTCTTTTTTTTAAGTTTATTTATTTTGAGAAAGGGAGAAAGCATAAGCTGGGGAATGGCAGACAGAAGGAGAGACACGATCCCTAGCAGGCTTTGCTCCATTGGCCCAGAGCCCAATGCAGGGCTTGAACCCACACACCGTGAGATCATGACCTGAGCTGAGATCAAGAGTCAGATGCTTAACCAACTGCACGACTCAGGCGCACCATATTTTGATTGATTCAAATATATAGGTTGGCAAGTCAATTAATAGCCTATAGAAATGTTTAACCAGTTTACCTTAATTGGTATTTCACTCCTTTGCATGTTAACCATTGGCCAGTGACTCTGTTCTGAATCATGGTATTATCTGGAGCTTCTCTTTAAAATCATCAATCAAAGAACAGTAATCATCTTGTTCTGTCTGTGTGCTGCCAATCTCCAGCACCTTGACACACCTCTTTTTCTTCGTGACTCTTCTCATTCACCATCTCCTTACCATCCGGCCAAGACCTTGTACAGAACTTAAATAATTCCTTTCCCCAAATCTTTTCTTTGTACTCTTTTCCTTCCATTTCACATCTGGCAAAATCCTTGTCCTCTCTTAGTTGAGAAGTTTTGCTCCAATTTTTCACTGGGGGTATTGAATGCTATCAGAAATCACAAAAATGTGGAAACTGGTATCATAATAAATTTGTGATCTCCCATCTCGGTCTGACCCCAGTAATACTTCCAAGTGCCCATGTTTTATTTACCTTTCCATTTTCTGCATCAGACATCTCATAAAACTCTGCCACATATGTACTTGGAAATTCCTTAAGAAAAGATTTAAATTTTATTACCCTCTTCCTACTTGTGCTGTTTACTTTTATTTTTGGTATTGGCACTTAAACATTTTAATTAAAAATTATCAGTATCCATAAATAGATCAATCACCCACTATCCCTACCCACCCCCTGTACCCTCGTGTTTAGACTGTTTCATAACATGGCCCCTCTTTATCCTTTCAAGAATATATATTGTCACTGTATTCTCTTCCAATCCAATGTTTCTTTGACATTAAGCCGCTTAAAAAATCCTTTCTGTAAGTGTTCCTTTCTTACCTTACTTGTACTCTCATTGTGTCTTTGATTCCTTGTTTCCTCTGTGATTACAATGATAGCTGGTACAAAACAGGCACCAAAGAAAAAAACAAACAAAAAACAGAAATCAAAAACAGAAAAACACTGAATAAATAAGTGAATTTTGAAACTGCCACGTTCTTGACGGAGGGTGATGGATTGTCTCATGAAGAATTTCCCTCGGTTGACAATGTTTTTATCTTTGAGTTTACTCTGTTACAGAACCAAGCAACCATCTCTGTTTTCTGAAATATACTGTTCATTTTGGAGTAAAGTCTTTATTGATTCTGATCAAGTGCCTGTCCTCTATCATGTTTTCCCCTTGGTACATAGTAGTAATAAATATTTTGCTTATTCTGGAAATAATAATCAATCATGTTATTCTAGTGTGAGAGAATGAGATTATTCTTTTTTAAATAGAAAACCGTAATTTTTTTTTTTATTTTTAAAAAATAGTTTATTGTCGAGTTGTTTTACATATAACACCCAGTGCTCATCCCAACAAGTGCCCTCCAGATTCAGTAATTGGTGCTTTATTTCTACAGTATTAACATTTTAAGTTAGTTTTAGGCATTGGTTTTATTTGTGACACATTTCATGAATTTGATTATCAACTGGTACATAAAGAAGTGAATGGTTCAGAGTTATTTTTAGTATCTGGCAAGAACAAACATGGAGACTTTGGAGATTATTGGAAGTAAATGGTAGGTTAAGATGTCACACATTTGGAGAGAATAGAAAATAGTCCATTTTCCCAACCTCTATGTCACTTTCTCATAGTCCCATTTAAGTGATGATATACCAGTGACAACAGAAAGAAAATATTTTTCTCAGCCACTAAAATACTTATTATAAAAGAGGTGGATAAACACTTACAGAAGATTTTTATCATGATTTCTGAATGTAATTCATGAGTGGGTGGTCACTTGCTCAGATTCTCACTTTTCCATAGCCCTATCTTCTCTACATTCTTTGCACAGAATCAGATAGCAACTAATAAAATGAATGAAGACATTTTTAGTAGGGCAAACATGGTTTATACCAAACCTTGCTTTCAAAGTGAATTCATCCACAGCAGTACACTAGTCTGCTTTGCAAGTATGTGTTTTTCACTTATGTGTAGCTCTAGAAATTATAGAATTAGGTTATCCTTGGAATAGCTTTTGGATTTCTAATACAGTATTTCTTTTCTGTATACTTTAACCTAAGCAGTATAAATAAGGTTAGCTGTGACCTACAAGTATATATATACATATATATACTGAGTGTATATATATATATGTGTATATATATATATATGTATGTACATACACATACTCAGTCATTTTGCTAAGAACACAATGTGGTATGTGCCCTAATTAATTTTATTTGTGGGATATTGAAAAGTATAACTTCACAAGGAAATAAAAACTGTGTGAGAAAAGATGACTTTCAAACAGGGTCACTCTATTAGAGCATATGATTGTGGCAATTCTGATAAGCTGATATATTGTAAACATATGTTTGACTTTTCCCCTCTTTTTTATTTGTTTTAGATATTACTAAAAAAGGTTAATGTATTTCTGTATGATAATTTTTCCAGGCCAAACAGAAAGAAAAACTTGAAAATTTAATTTTTCGTTTGCAGAAATGACTTTGATACGTCTGAGTTGAAGAAATTGGAGGTCACCTTTCCCTTTGCCTTATATTGTCAAGATTTCATTCATTCCACACTTTTTGTTTTTGTAGATTTGAGGTGGAGTTTTATGTTCTTATTTCAGGACTCTTTTGTGGTACTTCCTGCTTGAGTGCCAAGAAACTAAGTACAAAGGATTCATTGATACCTCTGAAGAGTTTATTTGTTTGTTTGTTTGTTTATGATGAGCAATACCTTGGTGGCCTTTTACTACCCAAAGAATGCTCATTCCCTCTTAGGTGATATGTATTTCTGTTTCTTAAACTGAGTATGTATTTGTGAAATGAGCTTCCTCTCCCGTCTACTTAGGGAGTAGAGAAGACTTTCTAATCAGGGCTTGTGGTAGACCATAGCCAAGCCTATTGCGCTGAAAGTTTTGTTGGTTAGATGAAGCATAAGAAGTAGAACACAGAAATATGCATATATCTGTGGTGCTGCAAGTCTGTCACTAAAAGAAAGAGGTCTTGCCCTTTCAGTTTTGCTGTGGTCCCCCAACAAGATGGTTATAAAAGACCACATTCCTACATCTTATACTGTGCTAACTAGGAGGACTCCTCCCTCTGCATGGGATTCTGGTAGTACTGAACTTCGGCTTTGTCTTTGTATGGAATAAAACAAAGCCTCAGGGAGCATCTGCTGACTTGCATTCTTATTCTTGTGTTTATTCTTTGCAAGGATTCTTTGCCAGTATAATTGTGAATCAAAGCAAAAGCCAAATGTAGTTGAGTCATCGCCCTCATTCTTGCCAATTCTAGAACCTGAACCAGCTTTTTCGTTCTCACCAGCTTAGAGTCAGTGGTGATAAAAATGGTTTTACTGGACTGGCTCATAGATCCATGGCCACTTCCTGCATAGTATCAACACTTCCTGGCTTCCCTTGGTCATGGATGTTCCTCTTTGTCCATATCTTACCCTATCTTATCAAGGTGCAGTCTGTGTAGTGTTATCCAATGTTTTAAAAATCATTTAAGCTTAGAAAAATTCTAACAGGTCAGTAAACATTACAGATATCAGCTCTTATTTATTTTTCTTCCCAATTTCAATTTTTAAATAAAAGGGCTCAAACGTTTCTACAGGTAGCTCTCCATGAAACTTAAATTCATAGCAATGTTTTGCATTCTAAGCAATGACATATTCTCATAACTTTCAGATATATGGTTACTTATTTACACAGAGGTAAAAATAAAGAGGGCAGTTCTTTTGAATTTAAGACTCCCCTTGAGGAAGTAGCCTATTTAAGGGCAGGGCCAAATAGGTATTGAATTCATAGTTGATATAATGGTGCAGAAAATTTCAATATTGGCATATGGTGTGAAGGGAAGCCAGATGTTAAGAAAAGCATCTACTGTATCATGCTTACACTTACGGCATCTGTCTCTGTGCCTCCCACTAATTATGTAGCCAATTATACTTTGCTCTTAATATACACCTATACCTAAATTGGTCTTAAAATTTATTTATAATTTCATAATGATAAGATGCATTTACTTTTTATCATTTTTTTCTATCTTTAGCCTCTTTTTAGAATTTGCCACTTTTTATAGCTTCACTCATTGTTGCAACTCTATTCTTCTTTGTCATTGGTAAGACTACACTATTATAATGTATTTCTATTTATTCAAGCAGTCAGAAATTATTCAGTGACTACCTTTGCCAGGCACTTGGAAAATATGCATAGTTTCTGTGCCCAGCGAATTTATATTTTAGTGACTGATTGATAATAATTTATTATTTGACTTATAAATATATTTTGAGCACCTACCTGGTGCCAGGTTCTGTTCTAGACATCAGAAATGTAGCGTAAAAACAGTACATGGGGAAACTTACTTTTTCATGGAGGAGATAGAAAGTAACAAGTATTTAATATAATTTTATATGTAAGTGCCATGATGAAAAGTAAATCAGGGCAGGAGGAAAGGAAGTGACAGAGAGTGGGTGCTATTTTAAGTGATGTACTATTTTAGGGACACCTCGATGGCTCAGTCAGTTAAGCATCCAGCTCTTGATTTCAGTCATGATCTCAAGGTCAGGAGATTGAGCCCTGCATGGAGCAGTAAGCTGGACATAGAGTCTGCTTAAAACTCTTCTCTCTCTCTCTCTCTCTCTCTCTCTCTCTCTCTCCTTTTGCCCTTCTCCAGATCTCTCTTTCTCTTTCAAAAAAAAAAATAGTGTGCTGTTTAGATTTATCAATTATGTGCCATTCTTCTATGGACATATTACATTTGAAATGCCTTTGAATTATCCAATAGGTGCTGTTAAAGAGGCAGTTGGATACATGAGGCTGAAAATAAAAGTTTTTCGAGGGACACCTGAGTGACTCTGTCTGTAGGGTACCAGACTCGTGATTTTGGCTCAGGTCATGATCCCAGGGTTGTGGGATCTAGCCCCACCTTGGGCTTTGCACTGAGCATCAAGTCTGCTTGATGTTTTCTCTTTCTCTGTATCGCGCGCTCTCTCTCTCTCTGTGTGTGTGTGTGTGTCTCCCTCTCTGCCCTTCTCCCCTGCTTGTTGAAGACAAAAATGTGAGAGTTTTGTATAGATCTCTGGACCAGGAGTGATCATGTAGGGATTGAGAGTAGACAGAGAGGAAGATCCAAAGATGAGCCTTGGGGAGGGTAAGAAAGAGCAGCAAGAGAAAGCCCGTAGAATTTCCCTGTTTGCCAAGTAAGTGTGCAATAGAAAGGGCTATTGAAATATGTCACTTGTTACTGAGAGGACAAACAAGATGACCATGTGAGTTGACCACAGGATTGGGAAAGTCTGTATTTGCGGACCTTGAAAAGGACAATTTCAGTTGAATCGTGGAACACTAGTTCGACCAAAGCAGACTGAAGTGAGAATTTTTGGTTGAAGTAGAGGGAAAACAAATCAGATAACAATACAAATAAATTGGAAATAGCACCTGAAATGAATGGTCCAAAAATAACAGTATTATCTAACTTCATCAAGAGGGTTTGAAAGGCTTCATGAAGAAATGATTATAAACTGAGATCAGAAGGATGAGTTGCTATTAACTAGATAATAACGCAAAAGTAGATAAGCTTGTAAAAGACAAATACTGCAAGGTAAACTTGAGGACTGAAAGAAGTTCATACATGTTGGAGTAGGTATGTATGTGTTTAAAGATGGCATGGAACTGTTTTATCTTTTTTCAAGAGACCTGTAAGCCATTCTCATTTGCCTCTTAGACCTCTTTCTTTCTTTCTTTCTTTCTTTCTTTCCTTCCTTCCTTCCTTCCTTCCTTCCTTCCTTCCTTCCTTCCTTCTTTCCTTGTTTCAACTTCTCAGAAATATTAAAACAGAGTCCATCTTGATCCCTCCAGAATTTTCCTTTCCTTCATCCCAGACTCAGTCATCTTCCAATGATGTCTCTTCCTAGTACCCTCTTAGCTTCCATGTCAGCAACTCATGATCTTTCCTACTGTTCTGTCTCACATTTGCCCTTTTCCATTTTTACCCATACTGTGCAATTTCAGACTCTTTAATTTCACTCCACTGTGCTCTTAACCTGCTCTACAGTCTTTGTGTTTCCAAATCATTCCTTGTTTGATACTTTTTTTAAATTGTAAGTATCAATTTTCATATTTAAGATTCCAGTTTTTCCCTTGTCCCTACTCAAAATAATTCAGTGTCTCTCCTATTCCTCCTAAATAAGCTGTAGATTCACTGTAGCCTGGAATTCAGATAAAAAAAGAGAAATCTGTAAATTTTTCTTACCCTGTGGAACACAGTGATTAGAAACTGCCTGGTCTAAATCCTAGGTTTAGTCCTTACTAGTTGTGTGTTTTTGGCTGAGTTATTTAATCACCATTTTCTATTTTTCAAATGGAATTAAAAATAGAAACTCATTTACATGGTTGTTTTAAAGTCTAAATCCATTAAATTCTCTTAGCACAGTCCCTGGCACAAAGCTAGCACTCGATTAATGCAGTTTCTTTTATTATTCTGTTAGCCTCCCACCATGCCCCCCGTATGTATGCAGACACATTTAACCACTTTGTGAGCACGCCTTTTATGCCTCTGATGTGTCGTTTTATACTCCTTGCATTCTTCTGCCTAGAAGGCTTTCTTCTTCCTCTCTTGGCAGCCTTTCCCCACAATGCAATTTCTTCTGTCTAAATTTGTTCATCACTTCAAGTACCAGCTCTTTTCTCTCACCAGGAAACACTTCTATCTTCCCCAGCCTGACCTGTCCCTGATTCTGGGTGCGGTTATCCAGTATTTTTGTGTATTTTGACACCTATCTTATCAGCTCCTCATGTATAGTTAGGTATGTAGCTTTCTTGCCTCTTCTACAAGGTGGCCCTTGAGTATAGGGATCCTATTTGCATAGCGTATGTAGTTTTTTGTAATATTAGTGAACAAAAGATTGCCAGTGTTAGTGGACAGTCCCCTCGTTTGCCTGTGAATATTCTTTTCCCTTCCCCAACAGATTGTATTTGGCTCTACTCCTCATCAAGAAACATCTAGTTACCTGTCCCAGATCTTTTCCTTAAGGACAAGAGCTTCCAAGTCAGCTATCTGCTAAATCCGTAAGGGCTAATGTGTTTTCAGTGCTCTGAGGAACTCTAAGTGCATTTAACTAAGCCCTTCTGGCAACATTGGACCTGTTTTTATGTTACAAGTTGTTAGTTTTGTTTTGTTTTGTTTTGTTTTGTTTCTATACATAATTTGAAGGAAGCAGTTTTAGGAGAGGTAACTGAGCACCAGCTTAATACTGTTTCACTCAGAGGTCTAATAATGGGCTTCTTTAAAATTAAAAAAAAAGTGACCTAAAAAGAATATTTAATATGTTTTCTGTTTCCTGCCTAATTTCCTCTGGTCTCAGTGCTGCTGGGCCACAGCCTATGGATTACAAGGTGCCACCTTTTAAGATGTTTGAAAAGCATGAATCAGGATTGATTTTTACTTTATCCATCGCTATACTTGTAATGTACACAGCCTGTGAGGAGGGTTTATTTTTCCCCTCCAAAGGTTTCAGGGGTGTTTTTGTCAGGTTTTGAAAAATGTGCTTCAGGAGTAATGATAAATTGAGTGCTGCCTCAGAAAGAGTCAGGCTCTCAGGGAACATATTTATCTCCACATTTGGGAAGCAGAGCAAAATAAGTACAGACCTTTTAAAAACCTGTGTGAAAACTTGCTAAGGTAAGGGAGAAGGTCAGTCTGACATGACTTTATATACACTTTATTTATAACTTATGGGCTCCATGGGCATAAAGAATATCCTAAATTCCATGATCAGTCAAAGGTGAACATTGTTTTTTCCTATAGTAATGTACTACTGAGGAAAACTTGATACTTAAATGGTTCTCTTCCCTTCTGGTTCAAGAAGAGATATCATGATAGAAGAGAAATAAATAATTGTATTTAAGAAATATTCTCCTATGTTTTCCTAAAATACAGATCTGCCTACATAATATGTTATTGGAACATGGCTGAAGGAATTTACTTACATATTACTTATGGCTGCTTTTACACTACAGGTAGAAGAGTTGTGTAGTTACGACAGAGAGCTTTTGGTTCACAAAGCCTAACATAGTTACTCTCTTGATTCTTTAAGAGAAAGTTTCTTGTCCTCTGCCCTAGGAGGAAATTCTGTACAAAAGGAAGTTTCTATTCAGGTTAACAAGAAGTTTGCTTTAGTTGTGAGAGATGACAGGATTGGAATGAGCGCACCCGTTTATTAGTTTGGTGCTCTTATTCTATGGATTCATTTGTTTGTCAAGTATAACTGGATTAGAATAGGGTTAAAAATGAAAAGACAATGAATTAAGAACCTCTTCATCCAACTAAAGCATTCATTAGGGATTTAATTGAATATCACAGAGTTAGGTATTGTTTGCAGAGCTACTGAGTCTACTTATGTGAGCAAGACGTCAAATAAACCACTAGGTTTAGGTCCCCTCTTCTTATAAGAGATTTAAAAAAGTGATTCTCCAGTTTGTTCAGCAGTATGAATAGTGACAGTGGCTAATGTAAAATAATATGTCTTTGAGTATAGACCCCTAGCAAAAATTGTGTGAATATCTTTGTCTCTATCTATCATTTCTACCTCTGTGTGTGAATGTGTATTTTTCCATCTTAAATATTTCTTCTTTTAAAGTTTATTTACTTATTTTGAGAGAGAGAGAGAGAGAGAGAGAGAGAGAGAGAGAGAATGTGTGCATGAGCGGGGAGAAGCAGAGAGAGAGAGAGGGAGAAAGAGAATCCCAAGCAGGCTCCATGCTGTCAGTGCAGAGGCCGTTGTGGGGCTTTGTCTCACGAGCCATGAGATCATGACCTGAGCTGAAATCAGGGATCAGATGCTGAACCAGCTGAGCCACTCAGGCACCCCCATCTTAAATATTTCTTAAAGAGACTACAAAATCTGAATTTATTAAACATTTTATGTATTCACATGTTTTGTGTTCTAGCTATGTTTTTGTTTATTGATCACTACCAATCATCAGTATTCATCCAATCAAATATCACCACTGTGCTAGGTGCTAAAGGGAAGCAAAAAAGCATGTTCCCTTACTTTAACAAGCCTTCATATTTGGTGTAGACAGACACTTAATACAGGACAAACAAATAACATAAGTATTTCTTATTACCTTTTTATTTGAAAAGAAAGGCACAGATAATAAGTGTATGATTCTATGAAATGTTCACACACTGCACAGACCAAGACGCAGGACATGCCCAGCAACCCTGCTGGTGTCCTTCATTGTCATCTTTCCAAAGAAAACCAGGCTTAACTTAGAACCTCAGAGAGCAAACCTGAGGTCGGTCTTCCTTCCTTCCTTCCTTCCTTCCTTCCTTCCTTCCTTCCTTCCTTCCTTCCTTCCTTCCTTCCTTCTCTCTCTCTCTCTTTCTCTTTCTTTCTTTCCTTTTCAGTTTATTTTTTGAGAGAGAGAGCGGGGGAGGGACAGAGAGAATCCCAACCAGGCTTTGAGTTGTCAGTGCAGAGCCTGACACAGGGCTCGATCCCTTGAACTATGAGATCACGACCTGAGCCGAGATCAAGAGTTGGATGCTTAACTGACTGAGCCACTCAGGTGCCTCCAAACCTGAGGTTTCTAAAACATTGAGTTTCCAATATAAATTTATAAGTAAGGGAATCTGCATGTCTTCCCTCCTTTAACAAGCCATTTCTGGGGATCTGAGCATGTTCACCCCCTCCAGGCAGAGGTCTGCTGCTCCTGTCCCCAAGGGAGGGTGTGGCCTCCCTAGGCCCACTTGACCCACCTTGTTTTGTAACTCGCCTCATCTGCTGATACTAGAGACATTTTGCCTTTTTCCATCTCTTGATCCTAGTTTCATCATCTTTGTATTTTTGGCCACTTCAAGCCTTTTGAACAACAAGATCGTATAATATTACATATAATTTTATATACAATTACATATGTAATATATATTCCTTTTTGTTTTTTACTTATTTACTTATCTAACACATACAAATTTATCATGTGCCATATACAGAAGATAAAAACTGAGTTTATTACATGGGGCCGTGATTTGGATAGGAAAGTAATCGAAGCTTCCCCTAGGAAGGAACAATTTAGCTAAGATGAATAGTGAGAAGTTAGGGAAAACAGAGGACAGGGGGAAATATATCCTAGGAACATACCTTTATGCCATTCACAGTTAAACTAAGTACTTGACTCTAACAACCTTGTCAATTGTTTTTCCTCTGGAAAGTTTGTTTCTATATGCTCAAAAGTGACATTTCTCATTTTTCTTAAAACTTCAGTCATCATGTTTTATCAAATTCTCAGATGACCATGGCCTGTATTTTATATAGGAACATCTAACAGGAATTGAAACCTTAAAATAGGGAATTCAGTGCTGCCTGTCAGTCACTAAAACTATCCTCCTCACCCCTCCTCCTTTCTGCTGTTATGGGAATGGAAGATTTGGTCCTAGGGTAGAATCTAGGAACTTAGTGTATACTCTGACCATCCAAATCTCCACCCATCTCGTGGACCAGCTTTTCCATTATCCATTTCATTCTTGCTCTTGCTGTCTCATTTGTGATTCCTCTTCCTCCCTCATACTCTCAAATATACAAATATTTAGTTTCTTTTTACCTACAAGACCTACTACTCTCTATTTTCATCACTGCCTTTGTGGTCATCAAAATTTCTTGCTTAGGAAACATCTGCTAAAGTTGCAAATAAACTATGGATGAATAAGTTACGAACATAGAAGGCATAGCATGAGGAATATAGTTGCTGGTATTATAATGGCATTGTGTGATGACACATGGTAGCTGGACTAGTGGTGAGCACAGAATAAAATGTCAAATTGTCAAATCATGATGTTGTGCACCTGAAACAAATTTAACATTTGTGTCAACTTCACTAGAGTAAAAAAATAGCTTTCATAGAAATACAAAATGAACACATTTCAAAGATTTTATTCAACTCTTTAATTAATGAAGGAACTAGTAAAATGTCAAAAATAATTCAAAAGAGAATTAAAAGTCATGATATTTATAGTGCTGATTAGTCAAAGTAATAGAGAAATGAATGTACTAAAAGATTCTAAAGTGGTTGGGGCACCTGGCTGGCTCAGGAGCTGGCTCAAGCATGCCACTCGTGATCTCAGGGACATGAGTTCAAGCCCTACAATTGGGGTAGATTTCACATTTAAAAAATAAAATAAATAAAATCAGGGTAAAAAGGTCCACAGTGTCAAAAAATAATAAGATTTGGGTTATGATATAAAAGTCATTGCAGTCATTTCTTTTCAACGACAAAAAATAACATAAAATTTTCTCAGAGAATGATTGTTGGCATTTCACTTAGTTCTACAAGTTAACCTTTATTTTTAGATAGATGTAACTTACATTAGTAGCAAATAGAAAGTTGAACAGAGGTACGTGACCCTAGAAAATCAGAAACTCTCCACTTAGAGTATGTCTGGTACACAAATGCCCAGTTACTGTACTGAAATGACACCTAGTAATCCTTTGCCTATTCCCAAATGCAGACCCGGGTTTATGACTTAATTGTTCTGCACATACTCTTAACTCTTAATATATTCTCTAGTAAGCCAAGAATCTTCTTTTGTCAACATTATTATATAAAAATTTAAAATGGGGGCACTTGAGTGGCTCGATCAGTTAAGTATCCAACTCTTGATTTCAGCTCAGGTCATGATCTTGTGTTGCACAAGTTCAAACCCCACATCAACCTCTGCGTGACTGTGTGTGGAACTGCTTGGGATTCTCTTTTCCCCTCTGCTTCTTCCCCCCTTCTCTCTATCTCTCTCAAAATAGATAAATAAACTCAAATTTAAACACCTTTATAAAGAAAATATGTTTAGTCACATTCAGTATGAGCAGTTTGCTGAGAGAAAATTCTTATTATTTACATAATAGGTAAAAGGTTAATTTTTGAACCCCTCCAGGGTTCAAGACTATTCAAAAAGTTATTTAAAAAATATTTTAGAGTGCTAGAAGTACTTCAGCAGGATGAGAACAATCAGTTTATAGAAGTGATTCTATTGGGCAGTCCTATGAAAACATCCCCCATCTCAGTTATCCTGGAAATGAAATGATGACCACAAACCAACACTCACAGCCATATAATCCAAAGTCTGCCTATCAGGTTGGTAAAATTTAAAAGCATTTAACAGTTTCCAGTATTCACAACGGTGTAAGGAAATTGCTCTGTTATAAACTATCAGCAGTTCTGTTAATGCTGTGGAGTATTTGGAAAGCATTTTGCTATGACTTACTAAAATCCAAATTCCCCATCATTTTTGACCTGACAACATCATTATTGTTTATCTATTCAATGAAGTAAAGATATTAGAATATAAAGATATATGGTAGAGATTATTTTTGTAACATTACTTATTATAGCATAAAATTGGAGAAATAAGATCAAATTAACAACGGTAGAGATATGATTAAGTGAATTACACTCCCTTATTATCTAATTCCCTGGCCATCATAAAGAATGAGTTATAATTGCCTATAACCCTATTCTATTTTAAAATATTAAACTATGGAATGTGTAGTGTATGATCATATCTTGAAAAAATAAAAACTAATAGCAAAGTAGCATTCCATATATATGAAGAGGTTGTATAAGCAGAGAGAAATTATATATTAAGCTTTACTAGTGGGTAGATTAGGTCATGAGATTGAGATGAGACTCCTAAAGACACTGATAATTTTGATACTTTACCATTTTGTTAAAAAGAACCTTATTTTTGGTATTATATGTAAAATTATATTCCTATACCATATTATAACTCTGCCCATATGTTGAAAATCTCTCAAAGGGCTTATTATGGAATTAAAATGCAATCCAAATCTCTTACCCCCAGCTGAAAGTCTCTTGTGGTTCAGTTCTTACTGCTCCAACTTGACCTTGAGCAACTCTGGCACTCCTTAGCTCTGTCTAGAAACAACATACAGCTTTCAGTTTATTTGACAAAGCTAAAATTCTTTATTAGCTTAAAACCTCCCCACTCATCACCATACCCCCTGGCTAGAACCACCTTTCCCATACTCAGGCTGATTCAGTTTAAATGTCACTGCTCTAAAATTGCCACTTTGATCCTTAAATAAAACTTATGTCCCCCAGTTAGATAGAAACCAGGTTGATGCCATATGACTCTCAGAATTGCTAAATGAAGTTTTCGAGTATGCTGTGCAAAATGAGCTAGCTAAATATTCAGTTATTAAGATTTGCAAAAACTAGAATCCTGTTATGCAAGAAAACGAGGATCATGCATTTAGTTGTCATTTATTACTTACATGAAAGCATCTGGATTATTTCACATTAAAAGAATTTCAACCTGTCACACAAATATCTTATGGGGTAAGATTATTTCAACATAAGGTTGTTGTACCATGGAGAAAATGAATGCTCCTTTTTGATTTTTCTTCCCAGCTTTAGAAGCTGCTAGCTACTATGAAGGTTTTTTGTTTGATGAAAGAAAGGAGTTTCACAAGTTTGTTTACTAACATACATATTTAGAGTCATAGGCATGTTCTTTGGACTTTATAGCCCTAGGTGATTTCAAATAGGAAAAAAAAACAAACAAGTTTTGGCCACTTGGATTAGAACCTTCTAAAGACATAAATATTTAGATAGGCTGCAAGGAGGTTCTGACAAGATAAAGTATAAAATATCCAGATAGCTTGGAAGAAGAGTTAAGTGTTTTATATTTAGGGAGCAAACTCCCAACTGAAGCACTAAAAACAGTCTGTTTCTTTCAAGTGATATATTTAAGTGCATTCCTTTACTGAATACAGAGTGAAATGTTACCATATTCAACTGTTTCAAAATTAGACGTGGCTTGCTAACGGAAACAAATCAGGTATCCTTTCCCCCCAGGTCATGGATATTTTGGAATACATTAATATAGGTCATTTTTGTTTGTCATTATTTGGGAAGAGTTACACTACCTTGAGCTGTGATGTGTCTTGATTCACATTACTTCTTTAACAAAACTAGAAGGAATCTGTATGATATTTTGTTCTGTCTAGAACATGAAGCCATGAATATATCATTGATTGTTATCCAATAAAAAAGCATGGGGTTTTGATAACTGAAATATAGCAATTTATAAAGCTGTAGCATTTATGTTGCAGGGTGTTAAATAGATGTTGTTGGCTTTTGATACAAAGTTGAATGGCCTGGGGGATATTAATATAGCCCATAAACTAAAGCCTATGTAAGATTCATAATGCATTTAATAGGAAGAAGGCAAAATTGGTTTGTGAGATATTTTAATAGACCACATGGTATAAACAGTACATCTCTATCTTCTCCAAGTTTTCATATCCAATAAAATTGTAGTTTGGAGGGACTTTTCACCAACTTGCAGTAAAGTGTGTAGTCATATAACTACTCTGCTTCTGAAAGTCTTTTAAAGCTTCACTGAAGGGACATTAGTGCAATTGCAAAAGGCAAAGATAAAGCAAATGGTAAGAGTTTTACTGCGCATTCCCATTATGAATGTAGATGAAACAAAGAAGTAAAAGTGTTAATTTCTGAATTATTATTGGCATGATTTTTTTTTCTGGCTAGCTTGATTTATAAATTAGTATGTGTAAGGGTCAGACACAAAGAATTTTTGTTGACAGATTGTATTTGTATATGTGCATAATTCATGGATAAAATATTATTAGCTTTCCTCCCTCGTACCGGGTATTCCCAAAGTCACCATAAAGTTAGATGAAATGAAAAATCTATTTTTGCCCTTCTATAAGGCACAAATATAGATTTCTTTTTGAGTACATGGTCATATAAACTAGGCACTAGAGACACAAAAAATCATAAAATGATAATCCTCAAAGCTAGGCATATTATTTAATTCTCCTATGTATGATTTTCCCCAAAAAACAATCAGCATATTTTCAAATGCTTCAAGAGCCTATTGCTTGTAGAACTTGGCCCTATAGAGTTATTTATTTATTTTTTGGGAAAGGGTACCAGCGTGGCTTAGTAGGTTAAGTGTCGGATTCGCTTCAGGTCAGGACCTCACATTTTCTGGGTTGGAGTCCCGTGTCAGGCTCTGTGCTGACAGCTCAGAGCCTGGAACCTGCTTTGGCTTGTGTCACTGACTATGCTCCTCCCCTGCTCATGCTCTGTCTCTCTCTCAAAAATAAATAAACAGTTAAAACTGTGAAATTACGTTATAAATAAACATTTAGTAAGCATCTATCACAAATTTGGTTTTATGGAGAATATTCCAAAACAAAACAAAATTATATGTAAGTTATAAACTTCTCACGTATGAAGCTGCACAAGCTGTGGGCAAAGGTGATAGAGTTAGTGCCCCAAACAGACTATTTCAAAAGAATATTTCAGTAGGAATGAGACCAAAACTTTGGCTTAATTTCAGCAATAATATTGGAAAGGGTTGGGGCGCCCGGGTGGCTTAGTCGGTTAAGCGTCCGACTTTCGCTCAGGTCATGATCTCGCAGTTCGTGGGTTCGAGCCCCGCATCAGGCTCTGTGCTGACAGCCAGCTCAGAGCCTGGAGCCTGTTTCAGTCTGTGACTCCCTCTCTCTCTGACCCTCCCCTGCTCACGCTGTCTCTCTCTCTCTCCTAGAAATAAACAAAACATTAAAGAAAAATATTGGAAAGGGTAAATTACACATGTGAATTCTCAGAGATTCCAGTGACAATGTGTGGTACATAGTTACAAAACTCCCCCTAGCTCCCCGGTATTGCTACATGAGAAAAAAAAAAAAGTTTTAATGAACCGTGGTCATATAAGTCATTTGATTCTTGTCACACGCAAGTCTAAAAATATTAATGTCTTTGTAATTATTGTCCCAGAACTACACAGAGTTCTGAGCACATAAGAAGCATGGGGAGATTGAAATTATAGACAGTAACTAATTTTTCCCCCTGAAAACAAAATTTGGTGGTTGTTAGTAATCTGAATTAAATAACATGAAGTTTATAAGAAAAGTAATTTGACATACAGGTTAAATTTGTATTTATGATGTGATTCACTAGATTCCAAATATTTACACTGAATGCACTACAGCAGTGAAGTTTGATAGGTAGGTGGGTAAGGTAGGTAGGTAGGTAGGTAAGGTAGGTAGGTAGGTAGGTAGGTAGATAGATAGATAGATAGATAGATAGATAGATAGATAGATGAAGTAGTAGCCTAGCTAGCTGAGGATCCATTGTCAATGGATGGCAATAGCATCCTGTGATTAAGGTTGAATACCAGTTGTGCAGAAAAAAAAAAAGAAAGAAAGAAAGAAAGAAAAGAAAAAAACAAAAGCAAAAGAAAATACAAGCCCGGAAAGGCAGCTAAGTTATATTGAGTTGGATATTTTTCAATTTAGAACAACAATAACAATATAGAACTGATATGGTAGTACTAATACTAAA
Source organism: Proteles cristata cristata (assembly GCA_017311185.1). Lineage (NCBI taxonomy): Eukaryota > Metazoa > Chordata > Mammalia > Carnivora > Hyaenidae > Proteles > Proteles cristata. Next base: position 2,330,084 of record JAESUZ010003705.1, on the reverse strand, counting down.
TAAACTTAAAAACCTAAGAAATATAAGAAAAATTGTTTAGGAAAGTTGGTTGAGTTCTATCTTTCCTCTTCTTAGAATTCAAGGCAGAGATGTAGACCTGATAGTTAGGAGTCTTATTATTTACCTAAATGATGCATAATAGTGTGTTAGAAAATATAGTTTATTTGGGCCAATACTGGTCATTTTGAGATAAGATCATGTGTGCATGTGCATACATTCACAAATACACACATACACATTTGAAATATTTAGCATGTATGTACATATTCACAAAAATTTCATAATGATCTTTACTGAAAATTGTTGAGCAGCAATATTAAGTGGTCTTGATAATTTCTCATCATTTGTTTTTATAACTAAATAATGAGGTAAGCATAAGACATTATGTCAACTTATAATTAGCAAAAGCAATTTTTGGAGGGGTACAAATTGGTATATTTCAGATATATAGTGTTAAATCATCTATGTGGTTTAGTTTTTTAAAAAGCATGATAACTTCTAAAAAAAGAATGTTTACTGTTTTCCTAGATTTTAAGCTATAAGCAGATATGGGAAGCAACATTTTTGTTATGAAATAAAAGAAGTAACATTTGTCATTCAGTGAGGATGTTTGAAAATAATAGACGGTCCTAGATGGCAAATATCTTTAGAAGAATGACATTTATTTTGTCTGTGGCTTGTAGTGACAGCTTCCTTTCTCCATAAACATTTATTTTAATATGATGTGGATCAACTCTTGTTAAATTATATTATTCTTCGTATTCTGTCCCTGATTTTCAAGGAATTCATGTTAACTCCATTATATCTAGTTAACTTCTTAATGACACACCAAACTCCTCTCTAGAAAATGAGTGTTGTTTTTTAACACAGAAGAAAAATCTGTTTTTTCATCTTCAGAAAAGGTTTGGGAAGGGAAGATATTACAAAGCCGGTTTTCCCTCCTACTTAACTTTGGAGAAACAACTTGAAAATTTACATACAGGGGACTGTGCAATCTAAGACTTGATATTGTATCTAATAATAAATCTATGTGGGGGGATTGATTTTGAATAATGCTTTGAATCTCAGGGTACAAATGATTTTGCTGCAATTGATGCTTTTTTCAGTAACAATTTTAAAAAAGCAGTACTTCATTTGACTGTAATCATTTGTATCAATACTCTCCCATTTTTGTCATGTATATATAGTAACATCTATTATCTATTAATATATAGTATGATATCCTAATAGCATTATCTTATTTACTATACTATAAAATAGTATATCATTTTCCTTATAATTTCATGATGAGGTTTTGTAGATTAAAAAATTGGAATTCCCATACATTAAGTACAGCTCCTATATTCATATAAATGAGTAAAGGCAATATATTTGTAGTATTTACCATCAAGGATTCAATTTTAAATATGGAAAATCTATGTTGCTTCCATTGCTAAACTAAGTCAACTAATTTGCCTCCACAAAAATTGCATTATAGTAAATTCATATCTATTGAAATGATCCATGAGTTCAATAAATCGTAAAGAAAGGAGAGTGGGTGAAGCAAACAAAGACTCTGTGATAGATCAGAAAAATTCAGGTCCTAATTTTCTGAGGTCAGACTTTCTGATAAGTTGGGGTGTTTTGCGTGTGTGTGTGTGTGTGTGTAAGTGGTACTGCAGGATTAACTTGGTACACCTCTTCATCTTCAATTAGAAAAAAATTCAACCTCTTATACATTGGCCGGACTAGTAAAATATTATTCAAAGAAAGAATAATGTTTCTAATGTTTAGAAATTGAGGTTGGTAGAGCATGCAACTCTTGATCTAGGAGTTATGAGTTCAAGCCCAATGTTTGACCTAGATCTTAGAAAAGGAAATCCCAAAATAACAAACAAACAAACAAACAAACAAAAACAGTCTCAAAACGTTTTGACATTTTGAGAGGTGATGTTTAAAGATCACCACTGTATATTTTTATTTCATTCTTAGGAATTCAACATTCTATTTCATATTTTGATTAATAAAATTATTGTTCCATATTTTTGTGATAACTGTCTATGTAATATTTTACAAATAAGTTAATAGTATAATACATAAATACATTTCTTTATGGATGGACATATATGTTATTTCCATATCTTGAGTATTATAAATAATGCTGCAATAAACATAAGAGTGCATATACCTTTTAAAATTAGTGTTTCAATTTTCTTTGGATAAGTACCCAGTAGTGGTATAGTGGATCATGTGGTATTTCTATTTTTAATTTTTGAGGAAACTTCACACTGTTTTCCACTATAGTTTCAACAATTTACCTTTCCACCAGTCGTGAACAGTGGTCCCTTGTCTCCACATCCTCAGAGCCACTGACACTTGTCATTTCTTATGTTTTTGATTTCAGCCATTCTGACTGGTGTGAGGTGCTATCCCATTGTGGTTTTGATTTGCATTTCCCTGATGATGAGTGAAGTTAGCATCTTTTCATTTGCCTGTTGGCCATTTGTATGTCTTCTTTGTTTGTTTGTTTGTTTTTTTAATTTTTTTAATAATTGTTTAAAAGAGAAAGTGAGACAGAGAGAGACAGGGAGAGAGACAGAGCCCCAACAGGGGAGGGACAGAGAGACAAGGAGACACAGAATCCAAGGCAGGCTCCAGGATCTGAGCTGTCAGCACGAGCCCAATGTGGGGCTCAAACCCACAAACCATGAGATCATGACCTGAGCCGAAGTCAGATGCCTAACTGACTGAGCCACCCAGGTACCCCTGTATGTCTTCTTTGGAAAAATATCTATTTGGGCCTTCTGCCCATTTTTAATCTGATTATTTGAGTTATTTGGCATTGAATTGTTGAAGCTCTTTATTTTGGATTACTAACCCTTATTAGATATCTTCTGCCATTCCATATTTTTGTACTAACTACCTACAGAATATTTTACATATAAGTTATAGAATACATAAGTAATGTCATTACCAAATTCTACCAGTTATATTTCTTTAAAGAAACCAGATGAAAATTTAACTATTTTTATTCAGTTCAGAGACCTTCAGCAATGACTCTATGCTTTTGGACTGTAAGGGTAACTGTCTAGAAATAATGTAGATCTCAGAATTAGCTATAAGTTGTTATGCATTGACTTGTCATTTAAAGCATGTGTACACACACATATATATATAGAGAGAATATTTACTTGGAACAATTTATTTATCATCTACCATAAATCAGGAGCTTTCCTAGACATTTGAAGCATAATATAATACAAGACAGATACTTTGTTTGGCTCTTTCTATAAATTCTGATTCTAGAGCAGGTGACAAATAGGTTTCATTACGTATGCCAAAATTAATCAGTTGGTAGTCTTTGCCTCTAGTGCTGCATACTGAGAGATTCTGAGACTGCCTGTGGGCTCAATAGTATGCTATTGTAATCCTTTATGACTGAAACTGAGTGTTGGAGGTCAGTGCTTAGTGGTATATTACATAAACACACACGTGTATATATATACATGAGGTACCTATTATTCCTGTTCTATATTCTTATTTAGAATCAGCATTTCATTGGAGAAATAGATGTACTTTAAAGGTAGCATAGTTATATAATGAACAATATGAACAGATGAATATATATTAAATTTTTATATTAAACTGTAGAAATGACTTGCAGTGCTCAGTTTTTCATCCTTTACAAACTCATATGTATTTTTAGATCTCATGAGTCACAATTTTCCCCTTTGCTTCACCAAGAGCTTAGGGACATTAATGTTCTTGAGACTCTCAGGCCTGTCTCAATGATAGCTTTATTTTGGGCAAAGTGCCATATTGATGATAGAAGTTGTAGCAAAAAGTATTAGAGAGTGCTTACATTTCAAACTTCAAAGGTTGTTTAAGATGAAAATATAAAAACTAAATAGATAAACATTAAAATTCATTTTGATCATGATCAGTTAATGTCTGCATCATGCCATCCATCTTTGTATCTCCCTATAGATGATAATTAACATAATATGTTAATATTTTTACCAAATCTAAACAGTGCTGGATATTTAGTAAAGGTACACTAAATGCCTGTTATTGATTTGATAGATAAGTGATCTGTGAGTTCCAAAAATTTTTTGCCAGCACAGTCCAAATCCTAAGTAATGTTAGCACACCAAACATCTGGGCATATTAACATTACTAAAACCAGAGAACAACAAGCATGTTATAAATGTGTGATAGGCTCTGTGAGACTGACCTTAAAGAGAGTAGATCAGAGTAGGGTTACTCATGGTAACTGGAGATGAATATTCTCAACATCAGATTTAGGTTAGTCTTTGTCAGAATTTCTATCATGAGAGAAAATGAAAAACGATGTTTTTCAAAGACAGTAGGAAAAATATTCTGCACAGCAGTCCAATATATTTTCTAAAGAATTAACTCATTAATTCACATGTTTATTCATTTCATCTCACTCATTTACACAGTATGGAAAAGAAGTTGCTTGTACACCTATAGTGCAGGTTAGGAAGTCCCAAGAAGGTTAATCACTGGAAGAAAGAGAACATTTCATTTAAGGTATCGGTAGGATACCTACATGAGGATCCCTAGTTAATAGTTGACTCTGTGGGCTTGAATGTCACGTGAGAATTATGGGCTGAGAAAAGTTGAAGAGGCATTTTCGCATGTTAACAGTAGAATCCAAAGATGTGAGTGAGATCCTTCAGGGTAATCTTTTGTTTATTGGTATGTCACGTTCTCAAAGTAGGAAATGGAAGTTTCACATTCTGTTAAATGTAAAGAGGAAAGTATGATTCATTTGAGATATTTATAGGGGTTAATTACATTTGCTTTTAATAATTCATAAATATTTAGAGCTTTATTATTGTTTTCCACAAATACTGTTAAACAAATGAGTTTGAAAATTTAGTGGTTCAATTTCAGAAAACAGTCAGTTTTTAAATTTAAAGAGTAATTTAACAAGTGTCATCTCAGTAAAAGGAAATAAAACATTTCAAGAATTTATTATTATAAAAACATGTAAAAAATAAAAATGTTGGCCTTAATATATTGTGTGTGCTACATTGAGAAGTTACTTCTTTGGGGTGCCTGGGTAGCTCAGTTGGTTTTAGCATCTAATTCTTGAATTCCCCTCAGGTCATAATCTCAAGGTTTGTGGATTGAACCCCTGCATCAGGCTCCCAGCTCTCAGCCTGGAAACTGCATGGGATTCTCTCCTTTCACTCTGCCCCTCTTCCCACTCATGTTCTTCTCTCAAATATAAATAAATAAACATTGAAAAAAGGAAATTAGTTCCTTAAAGCCCTTGAAACACAAAATGTATGACATTTCAGAAAAAGAGTTTAATTAGAAATGGGTATTTTCTGTAACACTATTTAATATCCATAGGTGTATTAAGAAGCAAGACTACTGTCTTCAAATAATTAAATGACCTATGTAATAGTCACCAGCATCATAAAAATCTAACCCACCCAGGTTTATGCATAATAATATGTAAAAAGTGCCAGTTTCCATTGCAGTGCCCCTTGGGAAGGTTTATCATGCTTAGGGCTATTAACCTTTTGGGCCAGATAATTCTTTGGGGCTTGTCATGGGCATTGCTGGGTATCTAGCAGCATCCCTGGCCTTTACCCACTAGATGTCAGCAGCATTTCCCATACCCACCCCACGGTTGTGATTGTCACAACTCTGTCCCAGCAATGCCAAATGACTCCTACAGGGCATATAATCTCAGGTTAAGAATCACTGCTCTGTAAAAATCATCATTTACCTCCACTTGAGCTACCTTCATATGCTTTTTAAGGCTTAATATCTAGTTATGTTTTTCATTATTATTACAAATAATTTAGGCATTTTATTTATGTTTCCACCTGGAAGCTTAGCATAACAGTGTATCACAAAGAATTAGTACTAGTATTCGATGCTCTCCATCTCTGTCAATCAAAAAGATTATTTACTACAAATGAATGAATAAAAGTTGTTTCATTTTAGGAAACTTTTCAGAAGATTTAAAATAATGAGAAGTTGAGACATCTAACTCAGCTGAAAACACACATTTTTGGAACTAAATACCATCTCTTTGGCCAACTTCATACATGGACTATACTTTAAAAAGTAATGGAAAGAGACAAAACTCATCCTTGAGGTTAATTAAAATCTGGGTATGTTCACTACAGAGATCTGCTTGGTTTTTGCTGGCTGTATTTGTAGAACACTCTGCCTGTGAATGGATTTATTTTGTTGATGACTGTCAAATTCAATGACAGCTATTTTCATTTTGCTTTTTAGAAATGGAGTTATTATATCCAAGGGAGAGCCCAATAAATTAAAATACAACTGAAAAATTAGGTGCCATCTGTATTCCAAACTTTGTTGAAACTATTTCAAAAATATAAACCAGATTTTATAAACCAGTTTTTCTTGGCTTTCTTGTATGAGCTAGCTTCTGTGTGGGAATTAAGATCCTGATAACAGGATACCAAAAGATAACACTTGAATATTGATCCAAACAAAACATTTTTAAGTCTGTTTTTCTCTAAGTCTGGACTTTGCAGTCCAGGAAATAACCTGTGTCCATCATTACATCTCAATTCCTTTTGTCTTTATCTGCATTTTAAAATTCATCTCTGTGCTTTTGCTTAAACAATTTATGTCACCAAGAAAGCCTTACTTTTCTTCCTAACTTGAGAAAATTATAGTTATTTTCAGTATGTCTTTTAATTTCACTTATTCATGAGTTCTTTTTATTTTTTTAACTTTAATTATTTATTTTGAGAGAGAGAATGAGAGAGCATACATACATAGTGGGTAAAGGAAGAGAAGAGAGAATCCCAAGCAGATTCCACACCATCAGCACTGAGCCCAGTGTGGAGCTTGAACTCCCGAACTGTGAGATCATGACCCGAGACGAAATGAAGAGTTGAATGTTAGAATGTTAGCTAGAAGTCTCCACTGGATCCCTCCCTGCGTGTTCCTCCTAACTTGCACAACAGCTTGAATATTCCACAGAGCATCAGCCAGAGTTCAGCCAAAAGACAAGAACCACTTAAGGCATTTGTTAACACAGGTGATAGAAGACAGAAGCTAAACAGAAGTTAGCAACAACAGGAAGGTACTAGTATCTTAAAGCTGAAAAAACTAAGTAAAGGGAAGGTTTAACAAAAATCCCCAAAGTCCTGGGAGAACTCAGGCCATGGCGGGGTGGAGAATAAAGAAAGAAGCCACAATTATAGAATATGGGGCGGTCACTGCCAAAAAATGGATCCTCCACATCCAGGAAGACAAGGAGAGAAATATCTTGACTATTCCCCCTTCTTCCCCTTCTTCCCCTTGTCCTGGTTTGCTAAAGCCATTTAGCAGGGGAGCCAGAGAAATGTAGTAAGAAAAGAAGGGAATAGATTTGAGTATAAACAAGCCAAAACCTCATAGGTATCAGAAATGCAACATAATTTCATTAATGTAATTTTCTTGAACGTTAACACAGATCCACTGATCTTCCAGAGTCCCGTTAATGGAATTAACATTTACCTGGCTCCTTTTTTGAATCATTACTTAGTTCATCAGTAGCTGATCACTTCTTCACAATTTTAACTCTGGAGTATCTCTAGAATTTGCCACATCTTCTTCATCCCCACTGATAGGACTTTGTGCTTATCCTTAATGAATCTACATGTGGATCCTTGCCAGGCCTCCGTAGCAGCTCTGCCTCCAGTCTTTCCAAAAATGCCAACAAAATCCCATCTGGAATATGAATGAAACCATGAGATTCTCCTTGCATGTATGTGTGTACACACACACAACACACACACACACACACACACACAGACACATACACGTAGTTGTATTTTAAGTAATCTATCACTTGAAGAATAAATCTTAAGGCTTCAGACTGGCACACTATGGCTTCTGACTCCATTTTTTCCACTCATCATCTATCATCCCTTTGTCCATAGTCTCTTCTCAGTACTGATAAGTGGCACATGACACCCTTGGCTGTTACACACTTCTCTGTCTTTATAGATCTTGTTCCTCTGCCTGGCTAATTCCTAGTGCTTCTATAGGATTCTGTTTAAATAACTCATTTTCTGTGAAACTTTTTCTCTGAAACTTTTTATCCAGACCTCAACTGTTTCCCCATCACTGTGCCTGAACTTAACTCAATTTATATATACCTTCACACATTTTAAGAATACATATATATATGCACAGACATACACATATATGTATACATATCCCATTTTCCTTTTTTAAGTATTATTTATTTATTTATTTATTTGTTTATTTATTTATTTATTTAGAGTGTGTTTCTAGGGGAGGGACAGAGAGGAAGAGAGAGAATCCCAACCAGGCTCCTTGCTGTCAGCACAGAACCTGATGTGGGACTTGAACTAAAAAACCATGAGATCATGACCTCAGTTGATACCAAGAGAATGTCAAACCGTCTGAGCCATCCAGATGCCCCATAATATTTCCCATTTTCCACCAGACTTTGTACTTCTCATGGACAAGTATTGTGTTTCCAAGTATATGGACTAGGCTAGCACTGTGGCTGTGGCAGGTGCTACACAAATCGTCCTTGATTGGAGAATGGCAATTTCTGGTGCTCTTATGGTTCATTAAAAGCAGTTCTGGTTTGATTGTATGTGCGCACTGGTGTGCATGTACATGTGTATGTTCACTTTCTTTTTTGTAAATATTTGACATACAGACTCTAGCATTTAAGTGACTCAAGAACACGTGAGAATATCTTCAGAAAGGTATTTATACAAAAACACTCTGTAAAATACAAATAATTATAATTATAAAGTAACTTCTGGAGGCAAATTAAATCAAGACAAAAATTCTTAAATAATTTTAATTTTGGATAGTCATTGTCCCACTTTTCATTTAATATATATTTAACGTTTAACATGTACTTCCTCAAACCTTAAAACTATATTTTAACACATATTATGACATTCTTATTTATTTATACAGTTATATGTATAAATGTCCATTCCTTTTGAGTTTGAAGTGATTTTCAGTTTCTTATATAAAATAGTATGTGGTGAAATTATAGTCTTACATTTATTTATAAAGTATATCTCTAATAGAAATTTTATTATTTTTTTTCATAATTACAAACTGTTCCCCTTGTCTTTAGGAGTTTAAATGAGAGAAAAAATTTAAATACATGGGACCTAAGTGATTAACACTTGGTATAAAATATTATATTAGCAAAATATGTCATAAGTACAGTGGAAAAATGGACAAAGTGTTTTGAAGAGGCAGTTCCTATATACATAAAAATTATAAATGAATAATAAATATAAAAGTTTCACTACTTCACTGACATTGAAAGTAGTGCAATTTAAAATGGTTTGCCATTTCTGGACCATCAAATAATAGTAAATTAACAGCAACTTTGTTAAAAATAATTCAGGCGTTTCCTTAGGGCTCACTCACTTCTGTGACTTGTCCACATTTTCTGACTCTGTATTCATGTTCTCTTCAGTGTCTAATGCAAAATGAATTCTACTGTAAATCATTTTAAATAATCATTTCTGAGAGAACGCATAAAAAATGAAAAATAAAATTCGTGATTTTGTGACCTGTATAATACATTTAATGCAGTTGACCTAAGTGATTAAAATGAAACACAAATATACAAAAAATTATAAAGGCAAATGAGGAGATACAGTGGCATTATATGTTCATAAAAAAAAGGGAAAATAAGAGAACACTTCGTAAAGGGAAGTAATAATAAGGCCTGTTAGTCTTTTTCCACTGATTCTTAGACTTTTAAAAATATAGGGGCACCTAGGTTGCTCAGTCAAGCATCTGATTCTTGATCTTAACTCAGGTCTTGATCTCAGTGTCTTGAGTTCAAGCCCCACATTGGGCTCTACACTGGACATGAAACCTATTTATTTACTTATTATATTTAAAAAAATTAATGTTTATTTATTTTTGAGAAGAGCGAGACAGTGTGAGCAGGGGTGGGGCAGAGAAAGAGGGAGACACAGAACTGGAAGCAGGCTGCAGGCTCTGAGATGTCAGCAGAGAGCCCGACATGAGGCTCGAACTCATAAGCTATGAGATCATGACCTGAACCGAAGTCAGATGCTCAACTGACTAAGCCACCCAGGCACCCCTAAACCTATTTAAAAAAATTAAAATTAAAATATTGGGGCACCTGTGCGGCTCAGTTGGTTAAGGATCCCATTTTTCAGCTCAGGTCATGATCTTTTGTATTGTGGGATTCAGCTGTGCACTGGCAGTGTGGTGCTGCTTGAGGTTCTCTTCTCCCCCTCTCTCTGCTCCTTCCTTGCTTGTGCTCTCCTTCTCTCTCAAAATAAATAAATGAATATCAAAAAATTATATAAACATGAACTATTTAATCTATGTATAAGAAGTGACAGTCATAATGGTTACAATTCAGTAAGGGTGGAATTTCCTCCATTGGACTTTATGAGTTTAAATTCTGGCTCCGTCACTTACTAGCTGTGTGATCTGAGACAAATAACTTAAACTCTGTATCTTAGTTTTCTTATTTGTAATATGCAAATGATACTATTACCTCACCTAGAAAGTTCTTATAACCACTAAATAAAGATAAAAAGTTAAAAATATACCTAGGTGATAGAAAGCACTTAATCATTGTTAGCTATTTTCCTGTTTTTGTACTTATTAATAAAATTTGTTTTTACTGTTTAAACCATATCACTCATTTCTTAAATATGCATTATGCTGAAAGTAAAACATATTAACACATATTTTTATATTAAAATTCTACTTAATAAACACATTTCCTTTTTGAATATGTAACTGAGCAGAATATACTTTGTACATTTAATTAGATGCCTCAGTATCTGAGAAATATATAAAAAAATACAAAAAGTGGAAAGCCCAGTCAATATGCTCAAAGAGTTTCAGGGGTCTAAATTTATTATACACATATGCCAGCTACCAGGAAATAAAATAAAATGAGCTTGTGTGAAATCATCCTGAATTTGAATTCTGAAGCTTAGATCCTACAGTGATGTCTTGTATCACTGCTGGTAATCATTTCCTTGCCTGGATATAGGTAAATACATGGTTACAATGTGGCATTCACTATTTATGAAGGAAATACATTTTAAATTCCCAGAAAAATCTATGACCTCAATATTTGGAATCATATGACCTTTAAAGATTGTCACAATATTCATGATTTTCCTTTCCCAAGTGTGCATGCATATGCATGCAATTTTGCATGTCATAAGAGGTTGCCGAAAGAGCTCCGGGGACTCTACATAATTTAGTATCCTGGGGGGTGGGGGAGACTCAAGGAAGGAGATTGTTTTCTCCAATCCTGTGAATGTAAATCACATAGAGCTGTGCCATTTACAACTATAAAACTGATAAATAACTAACTGTAAAAGCATCTAATTAAAATTTTCTGTACGTTAATATTCTGTCACTGAAATATTTCTCTCTTAGAATTTACATACCATCCAGTTTTCCAATGCATTAAGAGGAGAATGGATATCTGTGTAGAAAATGATATTAAAATACCAATTTAAAATGATTTCCTTTCTCTTTTCAACCTACCTCAGTTTTTGTCTGCCTTTCAGAAAATAATTTACTGAGAGCCAATTTATTAGGCATTATATATACATATAAAAGAAATAAACAGTGAAGGACAAATATATATATAATATATATGTATATTATATATTATATAATATATATATTATATTATACATAATATACATATATATATATAATATAATAAATAAACAGTGAGGGACAAATATATATATATATATATATATATATATTATATATCATCAGATTTCAAATTTTCTCCAAGGAGCGCTTTTGTTATGAGAGGCAATGAATTATCAAGAATGAATGACATTTGTCTTTGGAAAAAAAAAGGCTTATTCCTTTATGGACTTGAAATAGAAAACATTTTTAAGTAAATGCTATCTGTCATAAAAATTCACAATATTTAAAGGAGTAGAAATGATGGATTATATTTTAAGTATATATTATCCTCTCCTTTTTAGTCAAAGAAGGTATTTAACAAAGGAAATACCTGGTATGTTATTGTTAAAATATATCACTTTAAGCACGAAAATATAGAGCTGCTTTTTCCATTATTTCTATAGCTACTAAAATTGTTTGTTGTCATTTTGTGTGTGAAAGAGAAAATCACTAAGTAGATGTTATCAAGTTATTTCTTATTTCTTTCTACAGTTTTCTGATTACATGGCTGTTCATTGAAATCACCTTAAGTTTTTGCTTCTAGACCTTTGTTATAATGTGGTTAGGAATCCTTGGGTGTAGCACAAATGTTTTAAGAGATTCATTTATTCATTCCCAGTGTTTACATTTGTTAGGAAAGGAAGGAAAAAGAGAAAGGAAAATATTTATTAAAAATAAAAATAAAATTATATAAAAATAAAAAATAAATTAAAATATTTATTAAATAACTTGAAGATTCCACAATTAAAGGTCCAAAGGAAATTTTGGTTTAAGAAAATATGGCTGTAATCTTTAGTTTTTGGTAGGAGGAGAATGGACTAGGAAATTTGTGAACTTTTAAAATAATAATGAAAAAATAATGAAAACTAATGAAAAAAAAACCTGAAAAAGTGTCTTTCCTCCCAGTCTTCTCTACTAGTTAACCTTTTCTCTACTTTTGCATATTTTGAAGATTAAAAGAAATAGTCCATGTACTTCAGCAATCTTGGCTCACTTTGAAGTCAAGCTTTCCTGTCTTCTTTTTGGCTTACTTATTAAATAGTCTGACCCTGATTCTGAATAAATGCATATTGAATGAAGTAATGACAATGTACTGTATTTTCATATATGACTAGGGAGTCACAGTTCATCACCAAGACTAATAAGGAGACTCAACTCGACTCTGCCTCCCCTTGCATTCTTCTTTCCTTGATATCCAGATCCCTTGTCCAAGTTCAACCCTTTTTATGCAGACTCTGGTTTCTATTCTTGACATCCACCCACAACCTGTACTCTCTGCCTGGATCATTTCATGATTGCTGATCATAGTGTTTCTGCTGCCTGGAATGCCCTCTTTCATATTTTCTCTCTCCCTGTGAACATATAATTCAAAGTCTAACTTGGATTGTACACCTCCTCTGTGTAGCTTTCCCTAATCTTCCCAGTCATAATCACACTTGCACCTCTGTGCCGCTGAAGCATTCTGTCATTCATCAAGCTGAATGTCATTTTTCAGCTCAGGTCATGATCTTTTGTACTATGGGATTCAGTTCTGCGCTGGCAGTGTGATGCTGCTTGAGATTCTCTCTCTCCCTCTCTCTCTGCCCCTTCCAAGCTGCCTCATAGAAAGATGAATGTATTTAAATCCCTCTTTCTATATAGACTGTGAGATCTTTGAGTTCTGCCACCATGGACTAATCATGTTATCTTCCCCAGAAACTATGACAGTGACATGTACTTGTCACTCGATGACTGTTGGATTTGAATATCTATACCTTATCTACACTGGCTACTTTTTTATCTAGTGCCTCCCTCATCTATTTTGTCTTTATCTCTGGGTCACTTACTGGGATTCCTATTCTTATTTCTTGGCTCTCTGGTATTCTAGTGGTGGTTCTTTCACTTTTTCCTTACTCCTTAATCTGTTGCCATCTGATGCTATGAGAACTTAATATCCCTTATGGTGCTCTGCTGCCTAATGATAATACATATCTTGCAGGCCAAGTAATTATATTTCCGGCAAAGCTGCCACCTCCCTTAAATCTTATGTGTATCACAGAGCAGGATTGGAATTTAATGTACAGTTTATTGTCCTCTTTCTACATGCATCTTCCATTTTTATATATATTCCTAAGTCTATACATAAATTCTGTTTTTATTTTTCTCAGAAGAAATACATTCATACCCTGAAATGAATATGAGAAGAGTATAATCATGCTGATTTTTTGGTGTTATATTACTGCTGGTCTTCAAAGTCCTTTTAATTGTAGTCATTTTTGAACATAGAGATCTGCTGTGGACAATCTGGCGATGGCAATTAGACCCAAGAACAGAAACATACTGAAAACTGGTTATTTCCAGTGAAACATGATCTTATTGAGATAGCTGAAAACAAAAGATAGTTATTACAGCATCGCTTCTGGGTATGTTTTTAAAGTGCTATAGGCCAATATTGGAAAACAGCTTTACTTTCATAAACTCATTCCCCACTTTAGTCTTGAATATTTGTATTACATTAAAAAATGCTGTTATAGATGACTGAATATGAGTCTCACTAATGGCTGAAAACTAGTATCTGTTGAGTATTGATTATAACAGGCCAGGTAAAGTAAAACTTCATCCACATAGTAGAAGGCTCATTCACTTTGGATGCTTATCTTTTCTAGACTTTCTGTTTCTTGAGATACTTAGAATTGCAGTAATATTTAAAAGTGTGTGCAATAAATTATAAAGATTAGTGTATTTAAGCAAGGTAAAATTTAAAATTCTGACAAAAAGTTACCATCAGCAACTGAAATACACTTAAAGAAATAAATTTGTATATGAAGAACTCCTGTATATGAAAGAGACAAAGGAAAATAACGCAATAGAAATGTGGAAAAGGGTATCAGTTGGCAGTGTATGGAAAAAGATACCTGAATGGCTAAGCTACATGTGAAAATGAGTACTGTGTCCTAGAATCTAAAAGGCACAAATCAAACAAAAATAAAGTAGCATCTTATCACCATTGTACTTTTTGTCTTTAATAAAGTAGCATCTTATCACCATTGTACTCTTTTTCTTTATGTCCCTAAATCACCACGGATTTTGTAACTTTAAACCACATTCGTTATTTTCTGTAGATAAAGAATGTGGGTGTGGCTTAGCTGAATTATCTGCTCAGGGTCTCACAAAGCTGAAATCAAGATGTCTGCAGAGCTGTCTTCCTATCTGAAGGTTTGACTAGGGAAGGATGTACCAGAGCTCCCTCTGGTTGTTGGCAGAATTTATTTCCCTGAGGCTGTAGACATCCCTGACGCTTGCTTCTTCAAATCTGGGAAGGGGGAAGGGCAGAGTGGGAGAGACTTTGCTGCTTCAAGTCTCTGAGATCTAGACCCACTTTAAAAAAAATTAATTCCAGTATAGTTGACAATCAGTGCTATATTAGTTTCAGGTGTACAATACAGTGATTGAACAATTCCATACATCACCAAGTGCTCATCAAGGCAAGTGCATTCTTTAATCCATATCACCTATTTCACCTCCTCCCTCCCCCAACTTACTTTTAAAGGGCTTGCTCATCTGACCATATCAAATCTACCAATGTGATCTTCCTTTTGATGTACTTAAAGTCAGCTAATTAGGAACTTTCATTATCGGCAAAATTCTTGTACTTTTAACATGTAGTATAATCTAATCAAGAGGGAGACCATTGCCATATTCTACTGTTTAAAAGCAAGTCACAAGTCTTGCCCACATTCAGGAGGAAAGGATTACCTCAGACTGTGACTCATTGGGGTTTACCGTAAGAGTGTGTCTTTCACATTCATCTTATGGAAAAAGCTTAAGAAACTGACAAAACGAACTATATTGTAAAGAAGAATTTAGTGTCACAGAGCTAAATGTACTCTGAAATCCAACATTCCATGTATAGTTATATGCCCAACAAACATTTGCAAAAATGTCAATTGCATTATTATTTTTAATAATTAAAAATGACACACAAAACCCAAGATCCATGAATAAAAGACTAGATGAATAACTTTAGTATATTCATATAATGAAAATTTTTACTCCACAGTACTGATAATGAATAAATCAGGGCCATATATGCTAATAGGTATTCATCTGGAAAAAAAAATGAGTGAAAAGTACAAGTTGTAGAAAAAAAAAACTGGGCTGTATGATACAAATTATATAAAGTATCAAAACATACAAAATACTACTATGCAGAGTTTATAATATATATTTATACATACATTTATACATGGCACATGCAATGAAAGAATAAAGGAAGCATAGAAATAGCAGTGTTAACACCTAGACTCTAAAAGGTATGACTATGTATATGCATGAGTCAAAAAAATATATGCTTGTCAATTGGAAAAGGATCCATTGTAACTGTATACTTTTACATTTATATTTGAATAGGAATATATCTTTTTCAAAGAAAAAGTTGAGATCTTTGTATTATATTCCACTGAGACAGTGTTCAAATTTTAATCTAGGATATTTTCAACTCTTGGAAATAAGCCTCAGGAGGGTAATAAGGATGAGTTTATAAATTGAAAGTTGTTCACATATGAGTTCCTGTATAAAAAGTATCTTGAATGCTATTAGATTTTGTATTTGATGGAGGCATTATTTTTATCATTAAAATGGATAGAAAACAATATGCTTTAGAGATTCAAGTGCACTACAGGCTGAAGAAAATGTTAATTTACTACTATATATATTTTCTAAATTAGTATATTTGTTATCAGCTGGAAAGTCTGTGTTGTGTGAATGGAGGTCTTGGTTCTTGGATCCCCAGAAAAGAGAGAGAGAGAGAGAGAGAGAGAGATGATCCATGCTGGAATAAAGACAGCCGAGAGAGAGAGAGAGAGAGAGAGAGAGAGAGAGAGAGATGATCCATGCTGGAATAAAGACAGCCAAGAAGAAAGTATCGATCACAAAGTAGTTTATTGAAGCTAAAGTATACTCTCAAGATGAGAAAGTTGGCAGGTTCTGTGAGGTGGAAGCAGTCCCTAGGGTTGTTTTGGGATTTGCTATTTCTTGGTTCTTTCTGGGCTGGGAGGAGCTGTGATGTTCAGAGCTGTGGTCTCTAATAGTGGCTGCTTCCAATCATTTGGGGAAGTCCTCCCACTCCAGTCCTCCCTGGAGTTTTTGACTCTACCTGGTTTACACCTAGAACTGTTGTGGCATTTTCAGGGGCAGAGGGGTTATAACCCCAGGGTAAATGCATTGTAATGAGCCTAGGTATTACCCTCGGGCAGAGGTGGAGGTGGAGAGTGCCTGTTCTGCACCTGTGGCTCTTAGTCTGTTAGCCCCAAGGTCTTGGACGCCATAAGGTCGAGATGTTGTGCCCCTCAGCTTCTAATGTGTAATCTATTTTTCACTGATTTTGCCTCCTATTTCTGTCTCTAACATCTCCCCATTAAGGATTTGGGATTCTGTATCAAGGTATTCTTTCCAGTGCTCTTTCTAGCTTCTACCTAACATATTGACACCTAATCCCATTACTATTACTATAAAACAATATATATGTATTATTTTTACATATTGTACATTAAGCTTTACCTTTTTTATTATTTGTGCTTTATTCCTAGGATAAAAATGTAATTTATTTTTAACATTTATATATTTATTTTGAGAGAGGGAGCACCCGTGAGTGAGAAAAGAACGGAGAGAGAGAACCTCTCCAGGAAGCTGACTGGGGGCGCAATAAATTGTAAGATCTTCAAAAAAAAAAAAAAAAAAAATCTCATGAACTGTGAGATCATGACCTGAGCCAAAATCAGGAGACAGATGCCTAACTGAGCTATCCAGGCGCCCTAGGATTAAAAAAGTATATATTTCAGGGTGACTCGATGGCTCAGCCATTTAGGCATCTGGCTCTTGGTTTCAGCTCAGCTCATGATCTCATGGTTTCCTGAGTTCAAGCCCCATGTTGGACTCTTTGCTGGCCTGTTTGGAATTTTCTCTACTTCTCTCTCTCTCTCTCTCTCTCTCTCTCTCTCCCTCTCTCTCTCTCTCTCTCCCTCTCTCTGTCCCTCTCAAAAATAAATAAACAAATTTTTAAAATGTATTTTAGAGTACACATGAGCTGCTCTTCAAAAGAGTAGAAGGGGAGTTGTCTAAAAAGTCATATCTAATCAACATCAAATAGGGTATTAATATTTAGAAACAAAAACAAGGGCAACAATTTAAGTGTGGAAAGAATCTGTGCTTTTCAAAAACATTGCATTCAAAAAAAACTTGTGGTAAATATCTGTGACTTTACTTAAAGAGCTTAATCGTATATGACCTAAAAGGGCAAAATGTTCAATCTGTTTCTAAGAAAATGTGTGCATATGTGTTTTGTTTGTGTGTGTGTGTGTGTGTGTGTGTGTGTGTATGTGTGCTTATGTGCATGTTTATTTGTGTTGAGAGCCAGGTGAGTCTGTTGTCAGTGGAAATAGAGGTTTACATAATCAAATTTTCAGTACTTTACCATTTTCCAATATGTCATAGATACAGTTTTATAACAAGTATCTCAAGATTAAAACTATACAGTTAAGTGAAAGGAATATATATCCTATCTCTGAAAGAACCTTGGAGGAGAAATATGTTAGTTCAGAGTAGATCTCACAGGGTGATTTAGGCTCTCCCTGGATTTCCAAGTGCTGCTAAATTTAGGCCGTTCTAACCATGAGAGGCTGAGACGTGCTATTTCTCTGCTGTTATCTCAACAGCTGCTGTTCTCACTCATCTTTTTTGATGTAGACCTGATTTAAAATATTACAACCTCATTTCGCACCTTAAATTCTTCTAAAAAAAAGTAATTTAATTTAATTTCTTTCTTTGAAAACCTACATTAAAACCTTTGTAATGTTTCATTTGTCAACATTTCTGTGTGTGTGTGTGTGTGTGTGTGTGTGTGTGTGTATTTAAGGATGTGTCCTGCAGGTTCCCTTGAATGTGTTACACCCCATTATGCTTCTACTCAGCATTCATTCTGGTTGAGAATTAGATTCAATTTTTAATCCTAATTTGGGAATAAAAACTTTCAGATGTTGTTGATGCTTCCTATAGGTCAAGTAACAAACACACTAGACTAATTTTGTTAGTCAATTTGTTCTTTTGTAATTATATAAATAATCTTACACAGGATGAGAAAAAAGCTTAACATGTGAAAGAAGAAATTATTTTTTCAGTTCAATATTTTTTCAAGCAGGAAAGGGCAACTTCTACTTCAATGCTAGCAAGAAATAAATAAATCAGATGAGAAAATTACATTGTGTTTTTCTGTGGTGTCTTGGTGAACCAGGGTATACAGTGGAATGTTTAAGATAGGGGATGTTTTCAGAGGGGAAAAAACCCTAATAAACCAAAATATGTATTTTTCTATTGCTAATAGTTATCTCTGTGTTCATAAATTGAATATAGCTCTCTGGTTTTACTATGCATTTGCTGCAAGCAATATTTGTTTCTCAGAGCAGATACCAAATTCCATTTGGTAAAAAGGTCCCTAGTGTACTGCAATAATGATTTTCCTTAAGCAGTTGCATACTCTAACCTGAAGTTGAATAACAGCATTAGAATTGATTATTTTCTAGGGATAAAAGGTTTGAAAGATATTAGTTCCTTACCAGCAATCATCAGTTTCCAGGAAGTGCCGAAAACTGAATTTATTATTTTTTAATTAATTGAAAAAAGTGTCAACACATGCATTCTTTTTTTTTTTTTTTACAAATAGTTTATTGTCAAATTGGTTTCCACATAACACCCAGTGCTCATCCCCACAAGTGCCCTCCTCCATGCCCATCCCCTCTCCCCCCCACATCCATCAGTCCTCAGTTTTTGTCAGCATTCAAGAGTCTCTCATGGTTTGCCTCTCCCTTTCCCCCACCATTTCCACCCTTCTTCTCCCCCTTGTTCCTCAGTTAAGTTCCTCCTAATCCTCCTATACGTGCAAACATATGGTATTTGTCCTCTGCCCGACCCATTTCGCTCAGCATAACACCCTCAAGGTCCATCCATGTTGCTACACAACACATGCATTCTTAATACCAAGTCTGACTGTGTTACATCAGTGGCTGTTTCGCAGAGAGTTGGAGAATTCTTTTAGTGAATTTCTGCTTTCTTGAGTTGGGCATGAGAAATGGTAGTGATAAACTTATCAACTTTTAATAATTAGTATTCTAGAAAATACATTTCCGTTGAAAAGTCCCAGGTCAAATAGATTGAAAAAAAAGCTCCAAACACTCAATGACATTTTCCCTTCATCATTATTTCCATTCTAGGGGTGGGAGGAAGGAGTTATCTTTTAATCCTTTCACATTTCCTCTTCTTTATTTGGGATAATATTTATATTTGGAAAATCTTTGTAAAAGACACAAATAGACCCTTTTCCCTGATAAAACATAACAGAATAATGGCCCACAACATGGATCTTTCTGGCTTTGAGATCTCTGCTAGCTTCTTATTCTTTATTCTATGACTTTCACTATTTCAACAATCCATCACGATAATGTCCAAAGTTAGAAGATAACCTATGTTAAATATTTATACTCAACTCTCAAAGACTTTACAGGAGATGGAAAATTCATAGCAATATGAACCAGACCATGTAATGTTAGAAGGACAAATTAAAAATCGCACACACACACACACACACACACACACACACACACACGCAGTTTACTCAGCATACAAAAAAATGCAATAATAAGAGTAAAATAATATTTCGATACTTTTTATCTGTGTCAAATACTGTCCTAAGTTACTTGTTATTTTTACTTTTTAATAATAAAACCACAAAATGCTCAGTGCTGTAACTCAACCATTTTATTGGTTTCTTGTATTCAGTGGGTCAGGCTTTAGAATTTGCATAATGAGTTGAGTCATCTCTGTTCAGCTCTGTTTGGTGCCTCATCTGGGAAGACTTACAGCTTGGAGAATGGGGCTCCTTGACAGTTGGGCTAGAATCTGAAGGCATCTTCACACACATATTTGGAAGTGGGAGGTATTATCCAGTTTTCATAAGAAAGAACTTGAAACTTATATAGGTTAAGTGATTCACTTTACATAGGGAAGAGAGCTCAGAATTTGAATGAGAAGACATCTGTTTGACTCAAAAGTGGTGGCATAAGAACATGATTGATTGTTCTTTAGATATTTGTCTTTCAGACATATAAATTAGTAATTTAAAACCAGGCTGTTTTAGTTCTAAATTTATGAATAGCAATATCGCATTGGCTTTTAGCTCTGCTGTTGTTATTACATGCCTTTAGTGAACTTGCTTTCTCACATTTGTATTTTATTTTTATTTTTAAAAAATAATCTTAAAGATTTTATTTTATTTTTTAATTAATTAATTAATTAATTAATTTTTTTGAGAGAAAGAGACAGAGACAGATAGACAGACAGAGTCAGAGTGTGAGTGGGGGAGGGACAGAGAGAGAGGGAGACAGAATCTGAAGCAGGCTCCAGGCTCCTGGAACTTGTGAACTGTGAGATCAGAACCTGAGCTGAAGTCAGACGCTTAACCCACTGAGCCACATAGGCACCCCAAGATTTTATCGTTAAGTAACCTCTATACCCAATGTGGAGCTGAAACTTACAACCCTGAGATCAAGAGTACTCTACTGACTGAGCCAGCCAGGCCTCCCACATTTGTATTTATTTTTTCATATCTTCCCACTCTTATTTCTCTCTTCCCCCATCATTGCCTAACTAAACTCTCTGCTAATAACTGAAATTTATACATCATTGGGAAAACAGAAGTCAACAGCCAAAATTCTTCCATTTTCTAAGCACCAAATCTACAAAACTACTTGCATCTGTTCTCATTGTTACGATTAACTTTGGTTCTCAAATAATTTGCTAGAACTTATTTCCTCTTGCTAACCAGGGCTTTTAAAATCCTTTTTAAAGACTGAAATACCTCTCACTTCTTCTGATTCTTAAACTTAAAACATTCTCACAATAAACCTTTCTCTTTAATTTTAAATCTTGTTCCAGTGATTCCTACAAATGAACAACAACAACAACAAAAAAAAAACAACAAAAAAAACAAGTGAAATTCCTTCATTCCATATTCTTCTTGGATAGCTACTTTTAGCTGTCCACTCCTCATAATCACACTTCTCTGAGAGTTGATGGCATTCACAGACCTCCCAAACTCAGTTCTACTCTGCAGCCTGTTCCAATTTGAGTTGCCTAGCCTCAGAGAAATTGTTTTGGTAAGGTCACCAGTAACCATCATGTTGCCATTGGATATTTCAGTCTTCATCTTATTTAATTGCCCAGAAACTTTTGAAAAGTGCCCTCTACTCTATTCTTGAAGGATTCTTCTCTTCCTCTTTTGTTTTTTCTCTGACACCATAGTCTATTTTGGGGGGTCTTTGTCTACTTTTTAAAATAATGCTTATTTATCCATTCATTCATTTCTTTATTTATTGTTGAGAGATCCGGCAAGCACCTGTGTGCACAAACAAAAGTGGGGGAAGGGTGGAGAGAGAGAGAGATCGAGAATCTCAAGAAAGCTCCATGCTCAGCACAGAGCCTGACATTGGGCTCTATCTCATGATTGACCTTAAGATCCTGACCTGAACTGATATCAAAAATCAGCAACTTAACCAACTAAGCCACCCAGCACCCTTTATTTCTAATCTATAAATATGGGAACTCTTTGGAACTTTGTCCTGGGACCTCTTTCTCATACTGTATTCTTTCCTCAGATGTGCCTGATATTTCATATTTACCCCTTCAGATTTCCCCTTTCCCCTTTATCCCCTTCCATATTGCTTTGTGCCTCCTGAGGCTGCCTTTGGCCTCTGGCTTATGATTGGATTTGGTCAGTGTGAGGTACCACAGGAGATCAGAGAGTTGGTAGAGTACACAGTCAGAAAAGTCATTTCCTCCCACCTCCTGCCCAGCTAAGTTCTTTGAAAATTGGTGAATCCCGGTATCCAAGACCATGGTCCCTCTCAGATAATCTGGTATATATAGCTACTCTGAGATTTCTTAGCTACAATATCCCTCTTCCCTTTATGCATAGGGTCATTTAGATCCCAACTTTTGCTAGATCAATGTACTTCATCAGACTCTATTAGCTCCCTAACCCGTCCACACATACTCAAAATCCTTTTATTAAACTCCTACTTACCCATTTTAAGTGTACCATCTGTTTCCTACTAGGAATCCTGAAACATGGGATCCTTCACCAGGAAACAAACACTAAAATGGGGTTAGGGATACCAAGGTTTACCAGGAAATTATTCCTGTGAAAGATAAAGGGAGGAAAAGCAGGATTAGGCATAGACAGCCTTCAAACAATGATGCACATTTGATACCCAAGAAAAGAAAAACAGTGGGGAATGCTGATGTGGATATGAAGACGTTCACATCACAATGCAGGTCTAAAAAAATCTCAGCCAGTCCAGTGGGTTGTTCTGGAGCAAATACGGATCATTACAGGACTCCTCCGTTGTACAAACACCACATGGTCCTAGTACATCCATCATCTTTAGTCTTTGACCCCTGCCTGAGAAGAGTGTGACCTCGGTTCAAAAGATGACTGATTCTGAAAGCAATAAGAGCTAGAGGCTGTCAGCTACTACAGTCTTTGAAACTGAATGCACATTCTTTCTTAAAGGCAGAACTTACAGGCACACCTTTATGGCTGCTACATCAGGCAACTGAACACAAGCCTATGTCTTCAGAAGTATCCTCTATACCAGATGACTCACAAAATATGGCCTCTGTTTCTCTTATGTTAGCTCTAGGTGTATCTCACCATCTACAACTCCTGTCAGTTTAGATGTCCCTTCTCTAATTTCATACATTCCCAGACAAAATACTGATTTCCCTCTTCTCCTCATACCTGATACTCTTCCAGTAAATAGTAGCCTTTTTGGTTCTTCCACTATTTATTACTGCATTTAGAATAACTCCCCAAACTGTATTTAACATTGAGATCCCTTCAAAATTTGGCCTTTTGCTGGTTCCAATAAAACTTTATCCACAAAAATAGGGGGAGGGCCAAATTTTTCTTCAGTTAGCTGTTTGCTTCCTTGGCCTACTTTATAGGATTGTACTATTCTTTGCACATGCCTTCCATTTTATCTCAGAAGTGTAAAATAACTGCTGGATTTGCAGCCAATATGTTACCAGTCCAGGTAGGAAGTTAGAGGAAGAGAAAAAAAAAAGTTAAAAGATCATTTGCCAGCTTTTTTGTTCAGGTTGAACCTTTCTATATACCTTATCCAACATTTATTTACATCTCATTGGACATTTAATTATGCAAATAACTTGAGGAATATAGTTGTTTAGATTGATGTATTCTCATTCATTAATATTAGAGTTCTGTTACCAAGGAAACAAGGGAGAGGAGAAAATATCGTTTGACTTTCTAGCAGTGTCTGTCATATTTTACAAGATTCTTATCATCCAGTGTCAGTTTCTTTATTTGTTGAAATTGGAGACCATTGGTTCCTCACAAGTTATTTTGTGAAGACTCAATAATCTAATGCATAAATACTGTAAGGAAAGTGCCATGCATACTATAAGGTCTCAGTTAAAGCTGACACATTGTTGTAATTAGCATTATTTTCATTTTTCAGTTATCTTTTGATCTTTGCTGTATTTCTAGTGCCTAGAATGCTTTCTGGCACACAGAGGAGATAAACTTTTTTTAAATGAATAAATGAACTTCCATTATAGTCAGTTAAGATTTGGGAGTTGTAGACAACAGAAACTGATTCTGATCCACTTAATTCTTAATGAAAAAATGTTACTTGTATCTTGGAATGACAAGATAGCTGGACAGTCCAGCTCAGGCATGGACAGGAAGCCAATTATTGCTGTATCATTTAGGTACAGCTATTTTCATCCTGTCCTTGAATAACTCCATTCAAAATTTAAAGCCCCATGAGATGGTCTCATGTGCCAAATGTGACTGAATCATCTGTCTCTTTCTAGATAGGAAAGAATAGGACACCTTGTTTTATAGTCCCCAAACTGCATGCAACTAGGAGAAGAAAGAATTAAGATGAAATCAGTGGGAAGGTTCAAATCAGAAAGAAGACACAAATAAATGTCCATCACATGTTCCCATTTCTTTTAGTCTGCAATATTTCCACAAAGTCATGGTTGTGATTGAAGAACATACTCTGGCAGGAAAAAGAGAGCTAGCAACTTGGCCTCTGTTAACACATTAGTATCTTCATTATTGTCAATTAAATAACAAAACATCATCTTGTAAAACTGAGACTGACAAGGATTGCTTTTAAGGCAAAGATTACAGGATGTGACAATGAGGTCCTGGGTTTGATATTGAAAACCAAAAAAGGAAGGAAGGGAGGGAAGGAGGAAGGGAAGGGAAGGGAAAGGAAGGGAAGGGAAGGAAGGAAGAAAGATGGTGAGAGACGTTATACACTAATGCCAAATATAGGTACTGTGGCCTGAGATAATGACATCTGTGTAAATAAGCCTTCAAAGGATACATTTCCATAAATTTAAGTCATTGTTGCTAAATATTTCATTTTCTATAATGATCACAATGCCAGTCTGATTTTGAGCAATTGATTACTGTCTTTAATAAAAAGTTGAAACCAGATGGTTTTCCATTTTGTTTGCCTTTATAGATGTAGCAGTGAATGTAAGATCATGACAACCCAGGGGTTTATTTTTAAGCATGATTCATAGTAGTTTTTCTACTATCATTATGCAAGTCTGTCAGTCATTTGGAATTGCTTTAATTAGATAAATTTTATTGGGATTTTTACAAATTACAAAATTAAAATTATTCTATTTATTTTATTGCTAGAAAAAAACTATATGACTTCCAAAATTAATTTGCCTAATTTCAAATATTTGTGCTACTACTGACGGCCATTCTAAACCATTGTTTTGAATCTGATATACTGACCTATTGTATGTGCAGGGAGCTATAGAGCTTAATCAGCCTCCTTTAATGATTCGGGTCTAGATTTTTTATAGAATATTTATTTAAGTATTAAAGGATTGAAAAGTTCATAAAAGGTACACCCTGTTTGTTCTTGAAATGTGAAATTTATAAAACTTAATAACAACTAAAAACTCTACTTTTATGAAACAGATTTCATAACATTTTCTTCATTTTATATTATAATCATATTTATTCCTGTGATCCAGCATTAGGAAATATATATAAAAATACCATTAAAGAATGCATGGACAATTATAAGTTGAGTATTACACAACATAGAATAGCTATGGAATTATTGAGAAATTAAAAATTCTTAACATTCTATAACTTGCCAATTTTTTCTTCGTGCAATAATGCTGATCTTTTTATTTTTATTTTTCTGCAGTGCTTTAATATATTATTGAAACTACAAAATCACATCCACACCAGTTTCATGTTGACAGAGTGCATATTTTGAAAGCTTGAGATATTTTATAATGAAACATGCCATATGGAAATTTTGAAGTATAGAATTCTGCCAAACATCTGAATAAAGAATTCCTCACCTGGTATGTAAGAGACTTCTCACTACCACCATGACCAACCAGGAGAAGTGGGCCCACCTCAGCCCCTCAGAATTTTCCCAACTTCAGAAATATGCTGAGTGTAAGTATTCCTATTGATAATATAACTTTATTTGGCATTCGCATTAAACAGGATACTAGTTATTTAGAAGAACAGATGATAGATCCTGGTTAGCATTGGGATAGATGTAGGCATGTCTTTTGTGTTTGTAAGAAGGCCCACTTGGGATGAAAATAAGGAAAAGGTAAATTTAAATCAAATGTCATTTAAAAAAAGCAACTAGGATATTAGATGCAAAACGAAGCCTGAAAACATTACAGCTATACCAGAAGTAAAGCAAAAGGTAAGAGTTTATGTGAATGGAAATTGATGATTTGGCAAATGGGAAGAAGAATAAACAGAAGTAAAGGGGGAAAGTGATGGCTTTGTTGTTACTGTTTCATTATCGCTTTTTCTGTTTGTCAGTGTGACATTAGTAAAAGGACTGGAGGCAGGGAGTCAGATGCATTCTGGAGTTGGAAGTAGAGGTTATTAGAGAGAAGGTATCAGGACCTTAAGCCAGCTTTTTCAAGTATGTGTGATTATACAAAAATTAGGCCATGGCAATCCGATTTATAGTAGTTTCTTGTCACACAAACAGTAAGATTTTGTTTACAAGCAGTTTTATTTTTAACCATATATTTTCAGAAACATGCTTCATGAAATGAGTTTCAACTCTACATATGAATAGCAGCTGGGTCAAGGTACTGAAGAGGGGAGAGGAAGTAAGTGATAGATGAGAGGCACCACAAGTTGAATAGAAATGATGAGTAGAGAAAATGATGAGTGGAGAAAAAAACAACACCTAGAGAATGTAATAAGATTGGCAAGAAGGAAAGGAATTTTGTGGTATTCACAAGAAGCTTTAGAAAGAGAAAAACAACTGCTGGACACAAGAATGGAAGGGGCAGCTGGGGATGTGTATGCAGAGAGGAGGTGTGGCATTAAGACTATGAAGGAGAGGCAGGGTTAAGAATTACACACAAAGGGGAATTTGAGATAATAAGAAATAGGATGATAATAGTGAATACTAACATAATTATTGGGTACATGTAAGTCAGGAACATTAATAAATACTGCATATTATCTGATAAGGCCAACTTTACAACTTTTCCGGAGTCTTCCTCACTTGAGGGCTGAAGTGTTCAGGTTGACATTGGGAGGATGTTGCTGGGTATTTGCAGTGATGGTGCAAAGCCATGAGAATGTGTGCATTTTTTTAGTCAATAATAAAAAGTACAACTATCACTGGTTGGGGGCAGAGATTTCTGACATGGAAACGTACTCCTCATATCTGAAAACTTGCACATCTGAAAGCACAGGTCATCCTCTTACCCATTAAGGACATGAAGTCTAGAATGACTGAATTCTTGTCTATAGTCTCTGTGCTATTGTGTTATATCCAATAATTAGGTAAATAGTCTTGAGCATTTTCTCCTGTTAGAGTATTCTGCTTGTTACTGAAGGAAATACAGACATGAACAGAAGTGGATGTTCCCTTCAAGGATGTTTATTGAAGCCTAGAAACTAATGGATAAACGACTCTGTATCTAGGCAGAGTATTTAAAGTGCCGCAAAGTTTGGGGTTCTGTAGGACATCAGTGTACAGTTGGAGATGGGGAAAGGAAAATCTTTATGAAAGAAGTGGGATTTGAAATGAATCCTAAAGAGGCACCTCGGTGGCTCAGTCGGTTGAGCATCTGACTTCGGCTCAGGTCATGATCTCACGGTTTGTGGGTTTGAACTCCGCATCAGGCTCTGTGTTGACAGCTCAGAGCCTGGAGCCTGCTTGAGAGTCTGTGTCTCCCTCTGTCTCTGCCTCTCCTCTGCCTATGCTCTGTCTCTGTCTGTCTCTCTCTCTCTCTCTTTCAAAAATAAGTAAACATGTAAAATATAAAGAAATTAATCTTAAAAAGTAGGTTTAAGGCAAATGAAGAAGAAAACAATATCGATAAAAAGAGAAATTCAGCATATATTTGAGGAAGGGAGAGAAATCATATTTAGCCATACCACAAATTAAGGCTGTAGGTGCAGTTAAAGATGTAAACATGAGATGGAATTAAAATATATCATGCTAAACTTGAGTTCTCCAGGAAGGAGTAATTGTAGAATTTTAATTTTAAGGGTAGAAAAACATGAAGAAGGTTAATTTGGCAAATATGAGAATGGCACATTGTAATGGAAAGATGATAGCATCCTTTCAGTGGGCTACTGGAATAGACTAAATACCCTGGATGATTAAAGACAACAAGAAAAGCTTGGATTAAGATATTGTAGTATTAAAACTCACAGAGTTTGGGAAATAAGGAAATTGAGAGAGAGAAAGAAATCTATTCTAGTTCCAAAGATTTGACTTGAGGGCTGTGGCAATTTGGTGACATAATCCCGCAACTAAAGAAAACATTGACCCGGGTTTAACTTATATTGAATTTATCTGGATCATTAAAATATTTTAATGTTTATGGAAGCATTAATATAAAATAGGCAATTTATTACCATAGTAGCTAAATTATCACTCATAATAACTTTATTCAGGTATTAGAATTCTGTTTCAATTGATAATAGAATTTGATATTAAAGTATTGAATATGTTATAAACTATTAATTTCATTTTCTGGACTAAGGACATGTATGGTGTACTTTAATTCTATCATAAAAATGCTTGAGTTAGTAATCAATTTGTGGAATACCTGAAATAAGTGATAATAAAAATGTCATAAATGTAGAAGTTGTAACATATTGGGACAAAGATTAATGAGCATTCAAGTAAACTGGTAGTAAGAAGTAACGTGGTATGAGAACATTTTTAAGTTGATTTTATGAGGTCACAAATTAACTGATTAACTGAAAAAAAAAATTGTGCAGATTCCATGATCTACTACCCTTTTTTTTAAATAAGCAAGACAATATGACTTAATCTTCCATGAAGTTTCCTGTGTAATTAGAAAGCAGAGAATAACAAGATTGGAATGTACCCTTGTGTAATACATTGCCTTTGTGAAAATATAGCTAGAAACAAACATTATTTTGAAGATTATAAAAGTAGTATATTTTCCATGCTGTTCACATGTGGACACTTTTGTTATCAGCATTTAAGGATTTGATTTTTCTTAATTTTTTTTTTTTATGTTTACTTATGGTTGGCTGGGGGGGTGGGGGTCAGAGTGCAAGTGAGGTGGGGCAGAGAAAGCGAGACACAGAATCTGAAGCAGGTTCCAGGATCTGAGCTGTCAGCACAGAGCCCAACGTGGTGCTTGAATTTATGACCTGAGCCAAAATTAGACACTAACTGAGCCAACCAGGTACCCTAAGGATCATATTTTTCATGTCGCAGTGCAATGTTGACAAAGTGACATTCATAGTCGATTAGAATATGGTACATTGAGGGGCACCTGGGTGGCTCAGTCAGTTAAGTGTCCGACTTCGGCTCAGGTCATGACCTCACGGTTTGTGGGTTCGAGCCCCAAGTTGAGCTCTGTGCTGACAGCTAGCTCAGAGCCTGGAGCCTGGAGCCTGTTTCAGATTCTGTATTCCCCTGTCTCTCTGACTCTCCCCTCCCCTGCTCACGCAGTCTCTCTCTCTCTCTGTCTGAAGTAAATAAAAAATACTTAAAAAAAAAAAAAGAAAGAAAGAAAGAAAGAAAATGGTATATTGAGAGCATCTGGGTGGGTGGCTCCATTTCAGCTCATTGGCTGTGAGTTCCAGCCCCACTTTGGGCTCTGTGCTGATAGCTTGGAGCCTGGAGCCTTCTTTGGTTTCTATGTCACCCTCTTTTTCTTCCCTTCTTCACTCATGCTCTGACTTTCTATCTCACAATTAAATAAACATTAAAAAAAAAAACCAAAATTGTATATTGAATTCACTTTCTTGACTTTGTTTTGTAGCTTTCAGTAAGAAGCTGTTTATATGCATTAAACTAAAATAAAATGGTTATGAATTTAAGGTTAAATTTATAGCATGCTGGGACTCTTGGGTGGCTCAGTTGGTTAAACGTCTGACTTTGGCTCAGGTCATGATCTCACGGTCCCTGGGTTTGAGCCCCATGTTGGGCTCTGTGATGGCAGCTGAGACGCTGGAGCCTGCTTCACATTCTGTGTCTCCTTCTCTCTCTCTCGCCTTCTCCGCTCATACTCTGTCTCTCTCTGTCTCAAAAATAAGTAAACAGTATATTTTTTTAAATTGCATCATGCTAAGATTGTATGTGCAACATATCAAATAAATGTTTCCTATGCTTTTGGGGAATGGGGTAGGGCTGTAGACCTCTTGAATCAAGATGAAAGAATTCATGGAATCTGTACCCTAGTAAAACCAAATCACTCAACCCATTTCCTCAATCTGTATGACTTTGGGTTCTCTCCACAACTATCACAATACACCCCATATCTTAGTCTGTTTGGGCTGCTATAATGAAGCACCACAGAGTGGGTGACTTATAAATAACAGAAACTTAGTTCTCACAGTTCTTTATGCTGGAAGTCTAAGATTAGAGTTCCCGCATGGTCAGATTCTGTAAGGGCCCTCTTGCTGGGGTGCAAACAGCTACTTGTCCCTTCACAGTGCCCCTCACAAAGAGTAAGAGAGGGGCAGTCAGCTTCCCAGGGACTCTTAAGAAGGGCGCTAATCCAATTGGAGCCTCACACTCATGACTTCAGCTAGTTCTAATTACCTCCCAAAGACCTTTCTTATTGGAGGGTAATATAGCAACATGTGCATTTGGTGGGGGCACACTTAGTCCATTACACCCTGTAACTAGAAATCTTCTTTCAACCTCAAGGCTTTTCTTGTGATTAATTGGGGGAAAATAAAGTGATATTGGCACAACTTTCCTAGTTAAGCAGCTAGCACACCAGATAGCTTGTATTCAAATCCTGATCCTCCATATTTTATATTTCTCATTTTGGAAAAATTACTTAACATCTCTGTTTCCCATTTTTTGCACTTATAAAATGCAGAAAACAATAAATGTGTTAAGTGTTGTGAGAATTAAATTGAATGAATGAATAATGTATGCCAAATAACGATAGCAGTGCCTGGCAAGTTGTAAGGGCTGTAACATTGCAATTATCATTTTAATAGGAAGGAAGTGAGTGTGTTATGTTGGCGGTTTGAAAGTAGATGATCAATAGAAAAGTACCACATTTTAGAACAGAGTCAGTGTCTTTTTTTCCCCCTTGCTGTAAGACTAGATTCTTCCCACAAGGTAGAAACTTCTGGTGTTATTGGCAGCCTCATTTTTGTGTTGTCCCCACAAATGCTGAAGGCAGCTAGCGTGGAGCCTGCTGTGGCTGCCTACAGCATGCTGAGACCATGCTCCTGTTTAGGGTTTCAGGCTGAGTCACTCCATGGGAAACATTTCCATTGATATGTAGGAGAGGAGTATAATTTTCTTTCCCACTCTTCATATAAAGTCATCCAAACTGTTGTTACAAGACAGAGAGCCCTCGCTCCTGCCGTGTAGAGAATTGAGCTTATCACATTATTAGTTTACCAGAGCTTCCTGCTGTGGTTTCATGACAGAGCAAAGGGTTAAGACCACTCCAGATCTTTTCATGGAAGCCAATATTTTGTATGTAAAAGCTACACGACATTTCCTAGTGATTCATTATCTGCCCACACATTGTCACTTAGGATTAGCTTTTTATTTGCTATATATAAAGTGTGTTATATTGCATGCAAATTATTTTTGAAAAATACTGTATTATTATGGTGGGAACACTTCCAAATTTTCATAAATTTGATACTGTTTATAGCAGCTAGCATTGTGGAGAGTTGCAAAATTATGATGAACTTGTTCTTTTCAATAAGAACCAATATGTCTAATGTTTGGACCTAATGTACAATTTCTTCCATGGAGAGAGGTGTGCAGCATGGCTTACTGGAAAGAGCACAAAATTTGCAGGTGGACTAATATTTGACAGTGTTGAGCTCCAGCCCCATTTTGTGGTGATTAGTGGTGTGACCTTTAGAATATTACTTAGACTACCTGTCCCTGAGGTTTTTCGCCTGGAAAAGTAGAGTCCACCTCAAAACATTGTTGTAGGATTTAATGAGGCTTTGGCCTCAATATGTCTTCCTGGTCTCTTATCACAGTCAATTGGACTGAATCATGTGTGAACCTCAGAGGAGCTCTACCTAAAGTAGAGACAGATTTCAACATTCCTCCTACACTCCCTCCTACTGTCCCTGGAACCTCCCTCATTCTTCCTTTATGAAAAACATGGGGGGAGAAAGAGAGATGAGAAGAAAATCATGAAGCAATTGCAATAAAAATATGGTAAAGTTCTTTTCCATTTTAAGTATCCTTACTCTCCTGAGAAACTGCACCCACCAGCATGATGATCTAATATGTCTTTGAGATACGTTTTGTGCTTGATCCATACAAGATGGGACACAGAGAATGGAGGGAAGCTGACCTGACCCCTTCCCCTGTGGGTATTTAATTTATTGTTAAGCAAATTTAGATCACATATTAACCCTCTTTCTAATTTGTCATGATGCATTTAGCTTTTTCTTTTGGCCTGTGCCCTGTGTTAGACTGGCTCTGTGTTGGGAGGCCAAACCACTTAATGATAATTATTCTTTGTATAAGACAAAAGAATGAATGGCACAGGGTCATGTAGCACAGTGACTGAGTGAATGCAATTTGAAGTCATATAAAATGAGGTGAGTTCTAGTGCTGTCATAGACCCCTCCATTTTCTTACCTATGTCCTAGCATCACAATGATGATTCAATGTGAAAATTCACATAAAATGCTCAGGACTCAATCTGTTATTGTTATGATGAGGATTATGATGGTGATGCCCAAGGTAGTTTGATTAATATCAAAAGGAAACTTTTTAAAATAAATTTTTAGGCCTATCTACTTATACTACTTATGTGAAATGTCTTGACTTTGCTCTGATACTTGGTCTGAAATTGGAATCTGCAACTCTGTTTTAGATAATACATGTCTCTCATTTCCGACCCTGTTTCTTCTGATTCACATTGATTAACTCAGCAGTTCCTGGCTCTGACCCAGATTTTATTTCTGGAATGTATGTTGGCTACATAATCTCTTTTGCCTCATTTCTGGCTCTGTTTTCTATTTGTTGTATTGTTTCAGGCTGAATTTCTCTCTGTAGCTTCTCTTTGTCCATATATGTCTTAAACCTTTTAATACTTGAATTTGCAATGGTAAAAGTAATAACCATGAGTATCTAAATTTCCATTATTTTAGTATCTTAATGGCACAGAATTTTCAATGATTTTTTAGATATCTTTTGTTTCAAACTTTTCAAACTTGACAAAAAAAAAAAAAGAAAAAGAAACAAAAATAGTTTCATTAAGACTTATAGTCAAACAACCTTTAACATTGAAGTTAGGACTTCTATGAAGTATCGGCCATGGTAGACCAAATTATGTCATAAAACATCAGTGGCTTAATGAAATTGGCATTGACTTCTTGCTCTTATTTCCAAATATGAGTGAGAAAATGGTTAATTTCATGTCGTCCTTGATCAAGTCAAGTA
Source organism: Proteles cristata cristata (assembly GCA_017311185.1). NCBI lineage: Eukaryota > Metazoa > Chordata > Mammalia > Carnivora > Hyaenidae > Proteles > Proteles cristata. Next base: position 2,296,353 of record JAESUZ010003705.1, on the reverse strand, counting down.
ACATGGAATAGTAGTCAACCTCAGAAATTGGCAGGTGGTGTGGTAGAGACAAACAGAGAGCTTGAAAATTGGGTGCTGGCTCTTAAGGCTTTTCCCTGGTGATGATATTCTTAGATTTGTTTTGCCTAAGCAATCCAAATGACTACATCTAATTCTACGTGAGCAGAGAAATGGAGTATTTCTGTCTGCCCAGTGTCAAGGAAGCACCAAAATATTTGGTGAAAACTAGTAACGTGGCAAGTACACATAAGTGAAATATAACCAACCATTTACTTTGGCAACTTACTCTTTACACTTCTGTTTCTTTATGCTTTATGCTCCTGTTTCTTTGCCTCTAAAATGAGGATGATAACTCCTCATCGAAAAATAACAACAGTTATTTTATCACTAATATTAATATGATACATTCATAACAAATGTTATCACTGGCAATCATATATCTTGAATACATACTTCATCTTCAGTACAGTTATAGATTAAGAGTTGCTACTTGACAAAAGTTTCCTTCATCGTCACCATCCCCATTATAGCAAAAGTGCTATACACACACACAGATGTGAGTACACAGACTAGAGGAACGTACTTTTAGTGAGTGATCATTATTCAGGCAACAATGCTTAGTACCTTTTATTCTCAGACATTATGTTTGGCTTTGGGTAATACAGAAATAAATATTGTGGTGCTTTCAGTCAAAGGGTTTAGTATTAAGATAGACTAATAATGAGCGGGTGATGATAAAGCAATGAAACACATTTTCTGAATGTTATATGTATATATAACTTTTTTATTGATATGTAGTTACTTACAAGATTGTGCTTCTTTAATGTTTAGTGTTTGAGAGAGAGAGAGCAGGGGAGGGGCAGAAAGAAAGGGAGACATTGCAGGGCTGGAAATCACAAACCATGAGTTCGTGAGCTGAAATCAAGTTCAATGCTTAACTGACTGAGACAACTGGGCGCTCCAAAGATTATTTTAATTTTTGGTGTATAGCATAAGGAATTAATATCTATTGTGAAATGATCACTATGATAAGTTTAGTTAGTATCTTTCACCATACACAGTTATATTTTTTTTTCTTATATGAACCTTTAAGATCTATTCTCTTAGCAACTTTCAAATACACAATACAGTTTTATTAACTGTAGTCACCATGTTGCACATTATTCCCAGGACTTATTTATGACATAACTGAAAGTTGTATATTTTGACCTCCTTCATTCATTTCACCAAACCCACATAATCCACCCTCCACCTCAGGCAACCATGTCTGTTTTCTATATTGGTAAGTTTAGAGTTTTTTAGATTCCACATAGAAGTGAGATAATACTGCATTTGTCTTCTGTGTCTGACATATTTCACTTAGCATAATACCTGAGACTCCATGAATGTTGTCATAAATGGCAGGATGTCCTTTGTCATGATTGAATACTATTCCATATATATGGCACAATTTCTTTATCCATTCATATGTCTACTGTCACTTAGGTTGTTTCCATGGTTTGACTATTGTAAATAATACTACAACAAACATGGGGTGAAAATAACTTTTTGAGTTAGGGTTTTATTTTCCTTTGGATATATTCCCAGAAGTGGGATTGCTGGATCATATGGTAGCTCTGTGTTTACTTTTTTGAGGGAATCCATGTTTTTTTTCATAGTAGTTGTGCCAATTTACATTTCCACCAACAGCATACAAATTATCTCTCTCTTTTTTTTTTTTTAACATCTCCTCCAATACTTAGGTTTTGCCTTTTTGATAATAGTCATTTTCACAGGTTGATGTAATATCTCATAATGGTTTTGATTTGCATTTCTCTGGTGATTAGTGATGGTGAGAACCTTTTTATGTATGTATTGGTATATGATCTGCAAATATGCTTCTTTCTCATATGCCTTGGGAATTTTAGTTTACCACCTCTGCTTTGTACTCTGGGGTTAAGTGGTTAAGAATGAATTCTATTTGCTATGGGCTTGTGGGACCTTCAAACAGAAGCCCTACTGGCCACCAGACCCAGATGATTAAGGGATGCATCATCTGGGCAGCAGCTACAAAAGCGTGGTACCAGTTATGTGTACAAATTCCTTTCTAATAGATACAAACAACTTTGAGTTAAGCAGAGGGAGAGTGCTAGCTTCCCTATCTCTGGGGAGTATTGCATTTGGCTCGTTAGATGTGTATTAAGTTAGATGATTGTCTCTTAGGCAACAGATTTTCCTTTTCTTTCAGTTTTATTGAGAAATAGTTGACATATATCACTGTATCAGTTAAAGGCACACAATATTATGGTTTGGTTTATATATATTTTGAAAAGATTACCAAAATAGGTTTAGTTAGCATCCATCTTATACAGGTAAAATGAAACAAAAGAAAGGAAAAAAGTAAAAAAAATGTGCTTCTTGGTATGAAATCTCTTAGGATTAAGTCTTTTAGCAACATTATTGTGTCTCATACAGCAGTCATCATTTAGTCATCATGTTATACATTGTATACCTAGTATTTTTTGTATCGTAAAAGAGGAAGTTTGTATCTTTTGGTCACTTTCCTCCAACTCCCTCTCCCATGAAGCCTTCATCTTTGGTAACCACAAATCTTATCTCTTTTTATATGAGTTTTGTTTTTGTTTTTTGGGTTTTTTTAAAGGTTCCACATATAAATGGGATCATATGGTATTTGTCTTTATATGACTTATTTCACTTAGCATAATGCCTTCATATTCCACCCATGTTGTTTCAAATGCATTTCCTCATTTTCAATGGTTGAATAACATTACCACACATACACACATGTGTGCACGTGCATACACACACACACACACACACACACACACACACACACAAACAACTTATTTATCTAGCAGTGTACATTTAGGTTGTTTGCCATGTCTTGGCTCTTGTAAATAATGCTGCTGTAAACATAGGGGTTCAGATAACTTTTTTGAGTTAGGGTTTTAATTTCCTTTGGTTATATTCCCAGAAGTGGGATTGCTGGATCATAGTTCTACTTTCAGTTTTGTGAGGTTCCTCCATATTGTTTTCCATAGTAGCTTCACCATTTTACAAACCCACCAACAGTACACAACTGTAAATATGTTAAGAACTATTTCTCAGGTTAGGATAGCCTGTCTCCTGGACAAAAACCCCATTGGTTTTCAAAGCTCAATGTTTTGGAGTCCATTTCTCAGGTGGAGGTAATAAGAGGTGGGGAACCAGATGTGGAGTTCAACCCCTTTGCTCCTCAGGATGAAGCTAGTAGTAGTAAGTTTTCTTCTGATTCTGTGTCACCATGGTTGGGGTGGGATTTATTGTGAGATTCTGTCTCAGTCCCTTCTACCTGTTTCAATGTGGGTTTTCTCATTTGCCTGATGTGTAGAAGTCATTCAAGTTTATGAACTTCTTTCATATGGAATTCTTCTATATATGGCTGTAGGTTTTTTGTGTCAATGGGTGGAAGTGAATTCAGGAGCCCCTTGGTATTACCATCTTGAATCAAAATCTATGCAAGACACTTGAAGAGCTTTTAATTCTTCTTCATGTAGATAGAAGTTGAGAGGGGAGTGGGATTTTAATTGTAACTGAAAGTATTGGATAGCAATAAGAGAAGTAAGGAAACTCCAAGCAATTATCAAAACATGTGCTGAGGCATAAAATACTGTGACATATTAGGGAACAATTGGAAGTATGTGTTGGTGTATGTACATATTTGTGTAGGAGTATGTATGATGAGTGTCCGTCTGTGTGCATACAATCACTGAACACAGGCTGATCAGCATAGTCATAAAATATGTGTACATGAATGCTATTAATAAAAGATTGTCAACATATACTCATTGGGAGACATTGAAGATACTAGTAAGAAGGATAGTGAAATAAAAATATTTTAATTTTGGAAAGATGTATGTATAGAATAACTTTGATTAAAAGGAGACTAAAAACAATTAGAAGCATATTTTTCTAGTTCAAGTTGTTGAATACTCAGGGATAAATGAGGCTAAAGGTATTGGTAACAAAATGATCATTATGTATTAGAGAGAGTAGGGGTAGAATAAACAAGGTGCAATCACCATTAGGATGTGAGTACTAAGGAAGGAGGATGGCATACTCTAGCCTAAGTCAATGTGCTTTACTTAATCCAATGTATTTTACTTGAGTAATGTGCTTTACTTAATCCAAGAAAGGAATACAAACAAACAAATTAATGAACTAATAACAGGTATAGAGATAACTGGTTTGATTTTGGACGTGGTGAACCATAGTTTTCTATACATGTAGTGATTCAAAATATGAATGAGATTCTTTGACATACAGATCTCAAGTTCCCAAGAAAGAAATCAGAACTGGAGTTATAGATAGAATGGGTGTGCTTTTGCTTTATGGGTGATATTCAAATCATGAGAGTAGATTAGATGACCCATTGGGAGAAAATTGAACAGGAAGATAGAGATGGAGTGCTAGAGATCATTATGTTTACAGGGCATTTAAGAGAAGAGATCCATGAAAGCAACTTGAAAATATTACCTAGGAAGGAGGGAGGAAATAAGTGAATGACTAGTATTCTACAATCTAAAGAAAAGTGTTTTCAGAAGGTCAGATTTAACTTAATAACCAAAATGTGCCCAGAGTTCTCATTCACAGTGTTACTGGTGATTTTAATGAAGTTTATTTTTTCTTAGAATAGTAGATGCAGTGGGATGAGTGGAAAAGAGAGACAGAGGGAAAACATACATACTACCTTCTTAAATAGAATCTTAGCCATGAAAAGAAAGAGAAAAAATATATAGCTAAAATGAATAGAGTAAAAAGGATTTTGTTGTTTTACATAGGAGAAAAGACAGGTTGATAGGTGCAAAAGGGGCATCATGTAAAAGGAATAAACTTGTAATGAAAACTTCTGAGCCTATGGCCAAATCTTAATTTTTGTTTTGGTTTTATTCAATTTTTTCAAGTCCATTTCTGTTTATTTTCTTTAAAATATTAGTTTTAGCCTTTACCAAGTTACATAATCTTTCTAAACTTTAATTTTCCCAACTGTGTAATTAAGAAAATAATAAACCCTATCCCACAAGTTCACTGTAAGACTCAAATAAAATAATATGTGTGGAAATGCTTTGTAAACTACAAACCACCATATGTAAGTTAATTACTGCTTTCATTGTAGTTACCACTAGAATGTTCTGAGTTATCTTTATACTGTTTCTTTTCTTTCTCTGCAGGACAATCTCTGCTTCTCCCAAATACACATTTATAATTTCATTATTTATTGGATTTCATAATTTGATTCTATAGGATTATGTGAAAATTACCCAGCTGCTCATTGTGCCCCAATTTTTCACTTTAACCTATTAGATCACAGTGTATCTTCAAGTTCTGCAGTCTCTTTCAAAGACTTTCCCAGGCATCTTCAGGAGCAAGGATTATTTTCTCCTATCACAAACTGTGTATTGTGGGGAGGAACATTGTCAAGATTGTGGAATGTCTGAGATTTTACCCCAGTCACAATGTGACAGTTTAACCTGCTACAGATTTGTGATGCTAGCAGACACAATGATCCTGGATCATAGGAAAAGTGCATTATTAGCCACGTCACAGCAAACAGCCTGCACCTCCAGCATACACCTCCTGTTCTACATCTCCCAAGGGTTGTCACTACAAAATATCTGTGAAATGATGGTCTGGAATCAAAGTAATCTGTGCCTCTTTTTTTAAGACCTGCAGAAACATGAAAGAAACACTGAGACCCCAGTAAACATAAGCTTACAATAGTCATTACCACCATAGTCATTATTCCAGAGGTTGATGAAATCATCTGTTTAACCTGTCAGGTTGCCTTTCAGTCCACATGAAGGTAGTCTTAGACAAAGTGTCTTTGTCTTGGTTTATGACCCTCTTTCTTTCCTTTCACTTGTTTCTGGGTTTTCAGATTCATCCTATCAGAGCCCGACATTTTATATTCATTCATTAATTCATTCATTCATTCATTCATTTTTTAATGTTTGTTTATTTTTGAAGGGGGAAGGGCAGAAAGAGTGAGAGGCACAGAATCTGAAGCAGGCTCCAGGCTCTGAGCAGTCGGCATGGAGCCTGATGCGGGGCTCGCTCGAACTCATGAACTGTGAGATCATGAACTGAGCCAAAGTCAGATGCTTAACCAGCTGAGCCACCCAGATGCCCCTAGTGCCCTACATTTTAAAGGTCTCTTTCTCTCTTTCTCTCAAAAAATGAATAAACATTTTAAAAATTTAAATAAATGAATAAATAAAATGTAGGGCATTGATAGGATGACTCTGAAAACGAAGAAGCAGAGTGAAGGCAAAAAAAAGAGGGTCTAGAGAAATCAGAGGTTATGGAGAACCAGGAAAAATAAAAGAAATAGTTAAGATTTTGGTGGACATTTTGGGAGGTTTGAGTGGGAACTTTCAATCCTCACTTTTATGAGTTGTGTTTCTTAGAAAGACTATTGACATAACTCCCCATGGTCTGAATGCACAAATTGTCCAGGGCTGGCTACTATGTGGAATGTTTGAAGTTGCCAGAAGAGAATTAGGAGGTCAGAAAAATGGTGCATGTGGACCCAGCACTTGCAACCGGACTAATGATGCAATTCTATCTCTTTTGGGTATTGATGTCTTCTTTATTTGAAACAGGCATTTTATGCTTTCCTTTCCAGGAAATTGTGGGCATTACTGCCCAGAGATGGGCTAACTAATAACAGTGCTGCACATTCCCCCAGACTGCTCTAGTAGCAATAGTTAGGGTGTCCCTTTGAAGGGAATCCCATAGTTTCCACTACTCATATAAATGAGGATTGGAAGTTCCATCTAAAATGTCCACCAATATCTGAACTTTCACTCAGATGTATTTTCTTGAATTGGTAGAGGACCCTGTATCTTCAAGTATTTCTATTTTTTTTCCTTGTTCTCCATAACCTCTGATTTCTCCTGAATTTATGTCCCTTGAATTAATTGAAATCACAGGGATTTTCCAGATCTCTTAGGAAGACTGATGACTGGCAGAACTTAGTCACATATTTGGGCCACATATTTCTCCTCTCAGATCTTTGAGTGTGTACTGACCATCTTTTCCTAAGACCGCCTCTCTAGCATCTTTTGTAAAAACTTTCTTGTGCATCACAAAATTACCTATATTTTATCTTCTTTCCTCTACATGGTGAAGAACTTAGTATATATATCTTAATACTTCCTAACCTAATGAAGATTTACTTTCTTTTCTTAATTTTTTAAACGTTTTTATTATTTCTGAGAGAGAGAGAGCAGGGGAGGGTCAGAGAGAGAGGGAGACAGAGAATCTGAAACAGCTCTAGGCTCTGAGCTGGCTGTCAGCACAGAGACCGACCCGGGGCTCGAACCCATGAACTGTGAGATCATGACCTGAACCAAAGTTGGACGCTTAACCGACTGAGCCACCCAGGTGCCCTTGAAGATTTACTTTCTAAACTACTAATAGCACAGAGCTCAGTATAAAGGTACTGCAACTTTATGTACATTTTTCAAGATTTTCCTCCATGAGCCACCTCACAGATGACATTTTAATGTCCTAATGTTTTGCTTATATTTCAGAGTTTATTTTTATGTTATATAACTATGATTTAGGGTTTTTTTTTTTTAATTTTAATGTTTGTTTATTTTTGAAAGAGAGAGAGATAGAGAGAGAGCAAGAGCAGGAGAGTGGGTAGAGAAAGAGACAGAGACACAGAATCCGAAGCAGGCTCCAGGCTTCAAGCTGTCAGCATAGAGCCTGATGCTGGGCTCCAACTCAAAGCTGTGAGATCATGGCCTGAGCCGAAGTTGTATGCCCAAGCAACTGAGCCACCCAGGTGCCTCAACTATGATTTCTTCAATAGACAGGACAAAGTTTCTTTTTCTAGAGCTTTCCTAAGTATTTTGAGATTTAGTGCTTAGGGATATTTTGCAGAAGCTATGTAACTTACCTGTTATTGTCCATACAGGGTCTCTGTGTGGATGCCTCAGATGTGAAGTAGATGTCCTCAGCTAATACCAAATTCCTCATGGGTCTTTAGTCTCCTTAAGGATCCCAATTTTCTTTCTAAATGTTGTATAATAAATAGGGAATAAGTCATTCTACAGTAGGCTCTTTTCCCCAGTATTTCCTGTAGCAAATGTCTTTGAGGGATCATCTTGATAAAGATACATAATATAGCTTGGTCCTGATTTTGGAGAAGAAACAATTTTCTCAAATGCTTATCTTCTGTGAGCATATTTACTGCAGAGTCCATGTGTCTTATTGGGTCATGGTCTCTCTTTCAAAATGACCTGTGCCTCTCTAGTATCCATTTAAAGGCTATAGTAGAAGCTTCTGGAATTTGCTGTGATATGCTTTTATTTACATGTGGACATTCAATGGGTAAAAAATCCTTGGCAACACCTTCTCTGACTGTCCTCATGGTATTAATCTACAGTGTTTTAAAGGGTGTTCAAATGCAGTCCATCTTTCACACCAGATGTAATACTATGAGGCACTGATAAAACACATACCTAGAGTATAAAGGAAAACATTTGTTCATTTGTTCTATGCCCTTTCTTCTCCTGTTTCCCTTTTTTTCTTTTTTGTAGCCCTTTGCACTGTCCTGGCCCCATCCTGCTTGAGTCCCGCAAGGTCAAAGCTCACAAGACCATTATTTTGGTATCCTGTGTATTCTGGGTCATCTATTATCCATGGCTTCATCCCATGAGGGCAAAAGATAAATCATTGAAGAATTTGGGTCCATTTTAGAGTGTTGAAAGTGGTGTACTTTTAAGGCAAGCTAAGTACTTGTATGCTGATATTTATCATCCCTTAGAACATATCTTGAATGGCTAATATAATATTTAACACATAAGAATCTTATCATGAATTTATTACAGCTCACATTTTCTAAGTATCTGTGCCCTAACTATATTGATATATTTAATAATAGCAACCCAAAAAGGCCAGCTATTATTATTGTTATTTAACAGATGAGGAAACTGAAGCCCAGAGAAGTTATATAAAATCATGGACATATTAAATTATAGAGTCATAGTTCACATCAGGTGCACTGTGTCTATAATCTGTGCATTTAATTACTGCTTTACTGACTCTTTTTGTTATCCCTTGGGTGATCATTAGCTTAAAAACAAGCATAAACAATCAGAATTGTTTCCCAACAGGAATGAGAATAGTAAGGAAGAAAATGAATAAAGAGACCCAGGAAACTCCATTTTGCCAGAAGTTCAAATTATTCATAAGGGATATAAATGTTTGCTATGACTAAGACAAACTATAAAGCATGATATTTCTTGGAAGCTGCTGGGCTGAAAAATGGATGATTTCCCGAGTACTTCTAGAATATCCTTTAAGGCGGCTTTGAGATAGTTCTGATGGGCAGGGAGTTCAGAGTCACTTTCAGAGAGCAGTGGGAGACTCACGAAAAAGTCAGAGATTAAATGGGCAGAAGCTTTGATGAAGAGATACATTTCTTTCAGACAGAATCCATTTCCAGGCTTTAGTAGAAAGAAGCATGATGAGGTCAGCCAAGTTGTCGCAGTAAGCATTTAAAAGCTTGTCTCATTTTTACTGCAAGTTTAACACTGCTGCTCTGTGTAGGCTCTTAGCAACATAGGCAAAGTCCAATAGGCTGCCTCAGGCAGCAGCAGTATAAGAAATGCTGAAGGTATGATGCAGTAAGTGATCAAAAGGAAGTTTGCACTTGGAGACTTAATGCAGTTGTTAAAACTGAAATGAATTAGTGAGAAAGTCCAAGATGACTCTGTATTTGTGTTTCATTTAGTTCTCTACCTCATACTATGTCTGTTGATAGAACATAGAGGTAAGAGCTAGTTATATTTTTGATTTCAGTAGGTAAAAATTCAGTTATACTTTTGTTTTGAATGGAGAGTTAATTTCAAAGAAAGGAGAAGTTGCCTTGATCATTTGTTTATATTGTGAACCTTAAAAAAATCTTTTTAATGTTTTTTTTGTTTTTTTTTGTTTGTTTGTTTGTTTTTGAGAGAGAGAATGTATGAGTTGGGGAGAAACAGAGAAAGGGAGACAGAGGATCCAAAGCAGACTGCACTGAAAGCAGACAGCGCAATACAAGGCTTGAATTCTTGAACTGTGAGATCACGACCTGAGCTGAAGTCAGATGCTGACTGAGCCACCCAGGTTCCTTATGAACCTTTTAAAACATATTTTCGGGGGGCTCCTGGGGGGTTCAGTCAGTTAAGCATCGACTTGGGCTGAGATCGCTATCTCAGGGTACATGGGTTCGAACCCCATGTCAAGCTCTGTGCTGACAGTGAGGCGCCTGGAGCTTGATTCAAATTCTCTCTCTCTCCCTCTCTGCCCCTCTCCAACTCATGTTCCATCTCTCTCTCTCTCTCTCAAAAATAAATAAACATTAAAAAACAACACAAAATAAAATATAAAATAATAAAATAAAATAAAATAAAATAGTATTTCCAGAAAATGATGGCATTGCTGTTTTAGCCAGTAGCCAGCTAAACAGCTTAGTCCTTCTGAAACTCACTCTTCTTCTAAAGAGGAGCTCCTCAGTTCAAGCGTGTTGGGTACCACATTTTTCACACAATTCAGGAACACATACTGAACAAGAAGAAAAGAAATGCTTTTTAGTATCTCTGCTTATCTGGTGTATAATTTTCTTTGTCTTTAGTTTATACTCCACATGCTGTTTCTGTTGGAACTAATCTATGGAACAGACCATTTATTATGAGAATCAAAATGTATAAAATTATATAATTTTACAATTAATAAAAATAGACTGATAGTGCTTTATTTAACTTTCTAATACGATCTTCAGTGACAAAGATGAGACCAATTTATAAAAGGGTAAGTGTAAATGAAAACTCACTATGCCTTCTAATCTCTGATACAATTCACCTTGGTTTTGACACAGCAAACCATATGCAACCATATACAAAAATTTCTCCAAGTCTAGGCTAATGAAGGAACTTTTGAGAATCTTAATAACTTTCAACTATATAATATAATGCAGCTTTCTGAGTTCTGATCAGTAATAAAGACATTTTGCCACTAATTTCTTTTTCCAGAGTTACTAAATTTGACCCACCGTTCATTCTCTTATTCTCAATTTTTATCTTCATTTCTATTTCTCTTTTTTCCTTTCTGAAACATTCTATTCCCTTTTTTATTATAATCCATATTCTAATTGTCAGGAACAAAATTATACTCTTCGACATAAAATCTATTTATATGTTGCTATTTGTTTATAGAGAACAAAAAAACAATGAGGAAAATATTATGCCTCTAAAAGAAAAGTTAGTAGTGTTACAGGTTGTGTTAATATAGGTTGATGAGTAGGACAATTAAAGAAATTAAATTTTATTTTTGGAATTCACATACACACACATTGCAGAGAAATAGAAAGGAAATAGGAAATAGAAAGGACCTCTGTGGAATCTAAAAAATAAAGATTTTAAAATCAGAAACGGGCAGAAAAAGTAAATTATTAGCAAAGAATGTAATATTTCAGATAAATTGTCCCTCCTAAGGGAAATGGAAGGGTGTATCTGACAGATTATCTCAGTAGTGTTGGCCAGGTTGGCTGGTTAAAAGTTACATTCATTGGGGATTTAAACTACAATCAGGTTAGGAATTAAGTCTTGGTTTGTCGATAAGGTGTTCAGCAAAAGTGACTCCATCTTGGACCTCCTTGTCTCCTTTGGTTTTGGTATTCAAGTTATTTTGGTGAGGGTTGTTTGAGGGGTAATTCCTTTTTAAATATTGTATTTTTTTCTCAGTTAAATTATAATCATATGTTGAGAGCAGAGATACATTTTAAAATCTCACTGTATAAAGCACAGTCAACTTTAAGTTCTCTCAGTTGAAGTTAACTAAAATATAAAATCTATGTCCTTGTTATTTTTACTTTTAATAAGATAATATAATAACCATGTTTACACCAAAGGCTAATTTTTGATATAGCAAAAATATTGTATACCTAGTATACCACAGGCATAAATTTTTAAAATTGAGAAAATGTTTTAAATATCTGCTTACTTAAGGAATAAGAAGTATAATTGAAGACACACGAGATAAGAATTAATTAAAAATTAGGGGTGCCTGAGTGGCTCAGTCGGTTAAGCATCCAACTTCGGCTCAGGTCATGATCTCTCGGTTCGTGGGTTCGAGTCCAGTGTCGGGCTCTGTGCTGACAGCTCAGAGCCTGGAGCCTGTTTCAGAGTCTGTGTCTCCCGCTCTCTGACCCTTCCCTGCTTTCTCTCTCTCTCTCTCTCTCTCTCTCTCTCTCAGAAATAATTAAAACATTAAAAAAAAGGTGAGAAAGCATTTGAATTGTTAAAAAATTATATATTATAGCTTATCTACATATTTTAATATTCTACCTGTTAATTGAGTCATTTTGTCTCCTAATTTAATTTTAGTTGGTACTCAGATTCCTCAATTATGTTTTTTTTGGACAATTTTTTTCGTTTTGTTTTATTGTTTATTCATTTAGTTTGAGAGAGAAAAAAAGAGTGGATAGAGGAAAAGGGCAGAGAGAGAGGGAGAGAGAATCCTATGTAGGATCTGTCTGTCAGCACAGTGCTCTATGGTGGGGTTCAAACTCATGAACCATGAGATCATGACCTGAGCTGAAACCAAGAGTCAGATGCTTAACTGTCTAAGCCACCCAGACACCTCTACTTAGTTTTCTTTTAATATGCAAAGATGCCTTGGGGTTTCTAGAACTGTAGGAAATTTAAAAACATATAACCATATAAATTTAATAGTTAAATTATAAAATCTATTGTTCACAATAAAAAATAGGTAAACTGGCTGAAATCCTTAGTGAATTCAATTGAAAATAGATGACATTGTCCAACTGTGCCTAAGATACTGAGAAATAGTATAGTTGAAGACATTCCTAATTCTTGAGAAGAAAGAAGATTTTTCCCAGAAATAGCTATTTATAATCTGAAGTTCAAGTTTTTACTATGTGGTTTTGTGATTATTAGAAGAGTTGTGCAAGAATTGCTTTTGTCTTTTATTTGGCAGGGTTTGTTTTGTGTGTGTGTTTTTTTTTTTTTTCTCATGAGCTCACTAGCCTGCTTGTTCATTGATCTCAAGGACTTCTCCCATTCTGTAGTCTCTTACCTATGTTTTTTTACTCTGAAGGAGAGGAGAATTTGCCACCCCATAATATGCCTCTTTGGTATAAGAATTACTTCAAACTAGTTATTTTCGAAAAACTGAAGACATAGGAGAAGTTCTAAAAACCGAGTAAAAGTTGTTGTTTTATAAAGGACATTTTCATTCATAAGAGAAATCTCCATTTGTAAGTGTGTCTCCCTCTCTATATCAGGAAGAGCAAGATGACCAAATCCCTAGAAACTCTGAACCGTGGAGAAGGCATTGAACGTAAATCTGTGTAACAGCCATCCCCTTGTTTACTATGCTTTTCCTGTTAATATCTCATCATTGGCCTCCCCCATATATCTTTCTTTTGTCCCCAACTGGAGATGGTATGTAAGATGGTAGCTTGGGTCATTTTGGAGAGTTACTCAGTTTTCTTGAGTGTCTCATGTATACTAGAGGTGTACATGTTATTTAACTTTCTAGTTTTTTCCTGTTAATCTCTCCTTTACTCCAGAACTTAGAGAGATAGAGGTAAATGATTTTTCCTCCTCTACAACTCTTTTTTATCAACCTACAAGTGGACCTTAGAAGTGTCCATTCTATAAGAGCTTTTACTAAACATCTCTAAATACTATTGCATTTATCTGTTTTACTCTAATCAATTTGGAAAGCTAAGGTTTTCATGGTCAGTATTCATTGTTTATTTTACCTGAACTCTTCAAATTAATTCACTTGCATAACCAGGGATTTCTTACAAAAACCTCTTGTTTCCAGATCTGTAATTTCCTTTTTTTTTTTTTTTTACTACCTCTAGAGTCTCCTTCTCAATCTTCTTTGTAGATTCTTCTAAGCCTGACCTCTAAATGTTTGCTAGTTTCAAGATTATCTTTTCTTCTAAAACCCAACTTTCATTTCTTTTATGATTATTTCTTTGAAAGGCTTTAAATACCATGTATGTGACAATGACTTCCAAATGTATATTTCTAACCTAATTCTCTTCTTTCAACTTTAGCTCTAAATATGCAACTCTCTAGTTGACATCTTCAATTGGATTCTCATTGACATTTCACATTTGACAGATCCAAAAATGAATTCTTGATTCCCTTCTGCTCCATACAAATAAAACCAAAATTAAAATACAACTCCATTTCTCTCTTAGGTTATGCATTTTGAGTTTGCGCTATTATCGTTCTATAACTTTGGAAAAAAAGTTAATACTCAAACTCAATATCCATCTTTCCCTCTGTCTCAACATATAAACTGTCAGCAAGTCAACCTCTAAAATAATTTCTCCATTTCTCTTATGTTTTTTTCACTGTAAACCCAGACACCAGTATTTCTCTCCCAGATTACCATTGGACTCTTGACTTTCTTCTTGGCTTTCCTGTATCTCTCCATGTCCCTCTCCCAAAAATTCTCAATGGAGAAGCCAGAGAAATCTTTGAAAAATACAAATCCATGTATGCCATTCTCCTGCATCAAGCTATGAAGTGATGTCTAATTGTACATTGAGTAAGATCCAGATTGCTTACTATTCAGTATAAGAAACTTGTATGAGCAGCCTCTCATCCAATATACTAAACCACCTGACACCATTCTCTTTTGCCCACTATGCTCAGCCATACTGTATTGTCATGTGGTTTTCTTTTTGGGGATATATTTCTCTTTTGATTTTTTTTCCCCAGGGTGCTTACTTTTTATCTTCCAGTTCTCAGTCTATATGCCAACCGCTCTATGAGGCCTCTTCTGGTCACTTGAAATTCTTTCTCCTTGGTATTATCAACCTTTATACCCTGTTCATCTCCTGTATCACAGTTAATGTGATTTGGGTTTATTCATTTGGTGTTTGTTGCTGTTATTGTTATTTAAATTTCTCAAAAACAATTTTTTAGTTTTTAAATAAGCTCTACAACCAACATGGGGCTTGAACTCATAATGCTGAGATCAAGAGTCACATGCTGTACCAGCTGAGCCAGCCAGGCACCCCACATTTATTTTTAATTATTTGTTATTATAATTTCTAGTTTCTGAAGGTAGTTTACTTATTCACATATAAATATCCACATTGTAAATGTAGCACTTAACACATAGTAGATACTCAATAAGTATGGATCTAATGAGTCAATGAAACTTAAAGCCAATAAGGACAATGACCTTAGCCTATGTATATAGAATGTGACTTGGTAAGGTGTTCAAAGAGACTTTAATACAAAAATGAAGTTTTCTGACTTCACGATTTCACTCTTCCTACTCATGGATATGTCACTAACTTAGATGTGAGTAGCCATTTTTTAAAAATCTTAATGTCATTAATTGACTGTAAAGCAGAGACAAAGACCTTTCTGGAATTGGAAACAGGTGGAACCTGTTCACAGAAAGAATAGACAGCTTTAAGATGTAAATACCTAAGATGTTTCTCAAAAGCCTGGTCTGAGATTATAACTGTGGATTTGGGTCAGAAAGTATTCAGTGGAACCCCTGTAGTTCTCCAGGTATAGCTTGATTTAAGTAAAGAGACACGCTTTGCTCCAGAGTTCTCAAAGTTGTAACACTGAGATAAAACTCTGTGATAATTTTAGGTCAACTCTTTAAGAGTTTCTTGCCTTAAACCCAATAGAAAATTAACATCAAGGAAAGAACACTTTATCCTCAATAGTATTTGATATGTAATCCACTCACATTATCCCCTTGCCAGTTATCCATCCAGTGATCAATTATAATTGCATTAGGAACATTTGCTTCTTTCCTGTGCTTATCTTTGTTAAATTGAAGCAGTATGTTTTTCAATAAGCTTATTTAATATAATACTTTAGTTAATTGGAAACCAGAAATGATAAACACAATTTCATAATTATATGTGCAGTTACAAAATTTTGAAATGCTTTAAAATGCCCAACCCTTGGAAATTTTTGCAAGTGTTATAATATCAGGCACTGCAAAACACCACTGCCAAATTTTATGGGTTTCTTAACTGTTTTTTTTTTAGCACTTGCTTAAGTAGATTATAGAAATAGTCAACTATATGTTGAAGCAAAGCATGGTATAAACAATTTGGTAAACAATAAAATGCTACTATATGTTAATGCTATATAAAGTAAAGATTGCCTACATATTATTATAGTAAAAGAGTAGGATTTTCTACATGGTGTTTTTTTAAAAAAGGGCACATGTAAATTGGATTTTGGCAATTTTTGGTCAATGCAGAATGTCTATTGTTTATATAGAAAGTGACAAAGCATTTCTTAAAGCATAGAGATTCATCAGATGGGAAACCATGAGGAAGGAAAACCAAGAGGAAGACAAAAGTGGACAAAAGAGGAGCATAAAGGAAAAAGCAAGTAGCCTGAAGACCAGATGTGAACAGTTCTTTTACTGTATTAGTACTCTATATTCATGTTTAAATTGCTTCTCAGCTGTGCCTATTTTTGTAGTAGTCACTTAGGTCTGACTTTGTGTCTCTGAACTTCCTTACAAATACCATCATCTCTAGTTGTTTTCGCTCTTGAATATTACCCCCTCCCCATAATACATAGATTTTGAGCATAGAGTAGCCCAAATATACTTTCAATAACAATTAACATATCTTACTCATCATTATTTCTCCTCACTAGCAATGCAGAAACTTCCACTTGACAACTGAAAGTTGAATTTCAAACCCTGACTGATAATATAGTTTGGAGGCAGTTATATTTGTTAGTTTTTCTTTTTCTTCTCTAAAGAGCCTCTGCTTCTGGTTCCCTTATGTTTCAGCTCTTTTATAGTTCCTTCATGACTTCTGCTTGGAACCTTACTCAGAAGTTTTCTGATGCTGTGGCAAGATGGTAGGAGGCAGAAGGGAAGGGGATAATTGCAGTAGTCTAATGGGCTAAATTTCTCTATGCTGCTGGAGAACATAGCAGGCCACCCTGCCTGGCTATTTATTGCTCTCCTTTTAGGTATGCAGGTTGGAGTTCTCATCATAGCCTGCTGGTTCAAGATTGTAGAACCGCATGCATTAGAGGGGGCAGAGTTAAGTGTTTGAATTAATAAAGAATAGAAATTGGACCACCTCTGATTTAGCCATTTTATTTATATTTCAGGAAAACACCTTTAAAAGACTTTCAGTAGTCCCATGTAGGAGGATTGTGACAATGGCCCACTTTCCCTTGATATTTTTGAAACAAATGTTCTTAGTTGTTAAGGGCCCCCCTTCAATGAGCCTGTGGTGGTTTAAGTTTCTTACGAATCTATGTTCTAATCTTCTGGAACATTGGTATTATCACAGTTTCCTAGCAGAAGTCACGATTTGTATACCCAAGAGAAAATCTGGAGTTTTTCCCAGTTGGTGTCTGGGTTGCTCTCTCGTATATTAGCTCATAGTAGAGAAATTCAGAATTAGAGTTGGCAGATAAAGGAGACGCCTACTGATTTTTTGTTGTCGTTGTTACCAGAGTTGATTTTTGCTATCAGCATCATGCCATAATTTGTGTGCTTCTGCAACCACATGTACATTTCTTCTTATTATATTTCAGTGGAGAGTGATTAAAATAGCCTTTACTTTGTAATATATTATTATTGTCAATATCTGTGGCAGGGATAAGGAAATAGACACTAAGCAGACAATTGGTTTTGACAGTATAATCTAAACATTGTGTCATTTGTGCTTATTTTAGATGAAAATATGCATTTCCTTGGTAAGAAGGAAAAATGTATGTTAATTAAAATATTTAACTCTGATTTAAATTCTAAAAATGGGTAAATTACTGAAAAGAAGGTGTATTTTAAATTTTTCAAATAAAAATCCAATGTTTACTCAGTTTTTTATTACTATTTAGCCTCTCCCTTGATAATTTTCACCATAGTTATCCCTTAGAAATGTTTATATGTTTATTTCTATTTTTTGTTTGATTTTTAAAGATATAGTGATGTCTGACTTGATTTAATCATTTTCTTTTCAAACAAAAGCCAAATTTTATACCCGGGGTTTTTCTAACTTAATTGTTAATATAGCGAAACTAGGCATGTGCTAGTATTATGGTTGACGAATTAAAACCTGCAACATTTTCCAGACTGTGAAATACACTGTGTGAAGGCATATAACTAAAACTATCCCAATAGCATTTAGTCACATATATGTGCATGGTAGATGAGGCCATAAACCAGTATCATTAGAAGTGAAGGTCAAGGTCCCTGTGAGATTATAATCCAAATTACCATAATTTAGAGATAAAATTCATGATACCCTAAGCCCTTACTTATTTCCTGAAGGCTCAAACTGGAACTGGGTCTGAACTTTAGTAAGGACTTGAAGGAAAATAAAAAGACAAATATTGATGCATGTTATAAGAAAGAGCATCTTATAGAAGGAAAACTGTGTCAATAGTCTTTGGGCTTTCAAGTGTTAAGTGTGTCCATCAGCAGCATAGAACATAAAAGCCAGCTCCTCACCAGGAGTTCATGTTTAAATGACATTTGCATAGTATGTTGGGTACTGCTAGGCAGCCACTGTTATTATTAGTGTATGTTTGTTCAGAATTTTTTTGTTTGTTTATTTTTGCTTTTCCAGTAAAAGCATTGACAGAGAATGTAGGTGTTATCCTCTTATAATAGTAGATATTTATCCACATATGTAATATTGGGCTATATCCTTTGCCTGCATTACTTCACTTAGTCTTTATGCCAAAATTATGAAATAGTATTGTTTAGACTATATTTTAGACCGGTAAAATCCAAATTTAGAGTCGTGGCATAGCTCTAACATGCTCTCAGTAGTGGAACTTGATGTTCTGATCAGTGACCACAATTCTTCCTGGTTAACAACAACTAAAGTCTAATAACCATGATCAATGACTGTTTCAGTAACTCCCAACCAACAACATGAGTAAGACATCAGAAAAACTTAAGGCAAAGTGGAAGTTTACTAGAGAATGAAAGGGAACATAAAGGTAATTTCTGATAAACATCCAGAGGGACTTTGTGACTGTTTTCTACAGGTATACAATATAAGTATCTTCCATAAGCCTACATTGTAAGCCTTTCAAGTCCTCAAACCTCCAACACTAAAGCCAGGGGACTGGGTCTCCAAGACACCACTCCTAGAGATCAGCATGGCTAGAGGAAGAGAACAATATCTATTTCTCTGTTAGGATCTTTGCTTAGACAACGAGCTTGGTGATGTGTCATTTACCTACCTAAACAAGGGAAAAAACAATCATGTGAAATAAGGGGTGGAAAAAGATGGACAGACATATAAGCTATTTTTTGGTCATAGCAGGGATGAATTTCCCATGGATTAAGTGGATTCAGTGAAACTGGCCAGGTTTGAACTCTTCTACAAGCATCATACCCCAGAAAGAGGCCTGGGAATGGGACCTTGGAGCAAGAGGCCCACTAGCTTCGGGTCTAGAATTGAGGATGAGCTGGAGCTATAATTCTGGTTTCAGAGGGAATGTGCAGTGGAAGGCATTGAATGAAGATTTTATGCCAGCACATGAGACTGATGGCATTTGGTGGCTGCCCCACAGTGAATAATGACAGCCAGCAGTCCTACTCATATAGGCAGCCATGATCAAGATGGAAAGGAGGAGCAGTACCTGGATGGCTCAGTCAGTTAAGCAACCAGCCTCAGCTCAGGTCATGATCTCCTAGCTTGTGAGTTCGAGTCCTGCATCTGACTCTGTTCTGACAGCTCAGAACCTAGAGCCTGCTTCAGATTCTGTGTCACCCTCTCTCTCTGCCCCCCCCCAAAAAAAAAATAAACATCAAAAAAAAAGATGGAAGAAGGAAACAACAAATAAGCAAACAAACAAAACAAAACAAAAAAATTACCCGCTTTTCTAATGTCTCCATTTTCTGTTCATACCCCTCTACACTAATCTGTGGTTCATAAGATTTCATTTGTGTAATGATTCATTTATAATAACATAGAACAGCAACAAAATGTTCAGTTATGAGAGAAAAGATAGTAAATATAAAGATGAGAGAAACCATAAAACACTGTAATTGGAATGCCACAATAAGGGAATAGAAGAAATCAATCATAAACCAATTAATTATATATTAGAAGAGACTTTCTGAGCTGAAGAATATGAGTCTGCTGACCCAAACAGGTAATTAAGTAGAGCTATTTAAAAACAAAACAAAACAAAACATAGCACTTAACATAGAATACTGCCATGATATTTTAAAACTTGAACAATAAAGAAAGCATTTACAAGCCTTCAAGCAGGTAGTCTCTAAAGTAAGAAAACTTGGTCTACTTTTGGAATTTACCTCTTCAGAACTAATTTTCAAAAGAAAATGAAGTTATGTTAGTTAAATGTTTGGTGGAAAATGACTCTAAAATTCCAAGCCCAGCCACGTTCCCATTCATCAGTAGATACAACAGACAATAATCGCCAAGTATTTATGTCAGAAATTATAATCTTGAAAATTAAATAGTCCTTTATTAATAAAAGAAGTATTTCTTGAAAAAATTCTTACTGTGGAGAGTATTTTCAGTCACAGTAATGGAAATCCTGACTCAAAGTAGCTTTACTCTCTCTATGTCTATATTTTTTCCCATGTCATCTTTTTCTCACTGCTGTTCATTTATGTGATAGCTTGTTGTTCCCAAGAGCAGTCCTGGTTGGGGCAAATAAGAGAAATAGGCCTGTAAGTATACTAAATATCAGAGTAGTTCTTCCACTGCAATTTAAAAAATAAATTAATTGTTGCATTATTTACAACTGCTCATCTATATTTATTTTCCTTTCCTACTAAGACTTGCTAAAGGAGAAAGCTCGAAATAAGGAGCCCTGAATGTGTTTGAAATTCAGACAGTGAAGATCTTTGGAATAGTTCTGGTTATTAATAAAATTATCAGATTCTTCTCACAAGTCTTTGAACACTCTAAATATGGTATTGAAAAAGTTAGAGAACAGTCTACTTTTGCTGTGAGCATCAGTTCTCTGGATTTCGTGAGCTTTGTTTTCTTATTTTTGGATCATACTTGGTATATCACTGTGTTTATTTTTCTCTTTAGTTTGGATCTTGTTTCCTCAAAGCTGTATTTACTAGAGAGGAAGAAATTTCAAGTGAATGCAAGACAAGTTGTGGACTGGGGATAAAAAGAAACTAGAGATACAAGTACTTACTGATGTTGCAAAATTGCTAAGGTGCAATTTCACAAGGCTAAATTTAACCTAACCTAGTGCATATGGTATTTTAGCTGTTGAAATTGTATTGCTTTCAAAATGAGTTTTTAATACCAAGAATAGTTCACATGTGGGAGCTGAGAGAAGAACTAATAGAGTGAAGAGGGTTGAAAGATTGAAGCCTGGAGTATGTGACAAGATAAATTCCAAAAAAATGTCAAACTGGGATAATTTATCTGAGACCCAGGTAGCTGAAGCTTAGACTATTCTATAGATATTCTATGAGAAACGTTAACATTTCTCCATGTAAAATAATTTAATATTACAGAGTGATGACCTTGGAAAGATATAGTAGAATAAGTAGGAAATAAGGGACCAAAAAAAAAAAATGAAGGCTTTCAGGGCAATAAATTTCTGTTCTGCTAGGAAGGAAGACTATAGATACGAGCAGCACAGGAGGAAAGATTTTTATTGCATTCTAGAGTGAAAGAAAAATCTGCCATCAATTTATTGGGGAAAAAATAGTAGGAATTAAAAGTCCTTCTCAAACTCAGGATGCTTAATAAGAGTGAAAGCCCATGACTCGAACGAACAGATATTTGTACACCATGTTCATGGCGGCATTATTCCCAGTAGCCCAGAGGTGAAAGCAACCCAAGTGTCCATCAAAGGATGCAAATATAAGCTAAATGCAGTTTATACATAGGAAGAAAAATGAGCCTTAACAGGAAGAAAGTTCTGACACCAGCTGCTCCATGGATGAACATTGAGGAGATTATGCTAAGTGAAATAAGGCAGTCTCAAAGTATGATTCCACTTTTATGAAGTGCCTAGAGTAGACAAGTTCATAGGAACAGAGAGTAGAATGGTGGTTGCTAGGGAGTGGGGGAGAGGCGGGTGGGGAGTCAGTGTTTAATGCTTGCGATATATCAGTTGGGGAAGAATGAACAAGTTTTAGAGATGGATTCTGGGGATGGCTGCATAACAGTATGAGTGTACTTAATACCAAGTAACTGTCCACTAAAAACGATTAAAATGGTAATTTTATGTTCTTTCTATTTTATCAGACACAACAACAAAAGAGAAGGCTCACTTTTAGAAACTATGATAATAGGAGAAAATGATCAACTTTTAGTTAAACTGTTACAAAGAGCATTTTAATAATCTTCAAGCTCATGGCACTTCGCCTGGCAGTATTTAAAGCAGTTGAAACCTTAACATTTCTAGAACTGCATTGTCTAATATGGTAGCCACTAGCCATGTGTGGCTCTTGACTATATGAAATGTGGCTACTCCAAATTGAGATGTGCCATAAATGTAAAATGAACTCTGGATTTCTAACTTTTCATAAGATAAAGGCACTCATGAATGTTTTAAAAGGTTACATGTTGAAATGTTAACATTTTAGAAATATTGAATTGAATTATCAATTTGATTTTACCTATTTCCTTTTACTTGTTAAAATGTGGCTACTACAAAATTTTAACTGACTTTTGTGTCACACATTTGTGGCTTGCATTATATTTAAATGACTGTTTGCTGTCCTACAATATTATGTTGTAAATACAAGTGAGACCAACAATGAAAATACACGTTCAGGATGACATACATTCACTCAGAAAAGGGATTAGCTGCCAGGAGTGACTTGGGTCTCACTAGATATCAGGAACCAGACTATAGCACATTTGTTTTGTTCCAAATTATTGTGTTTCTTTTTTTTAAAAATATTTTTTGGTGTTTTTTATTTATTTCTGTGAGAGAGAGAGAGACAGCGTGAGCAGGGGAGGGTCAGAGAGAGAGGGAGTCACAGACTCTGAAACAGGCTCCAGGCTCTGAGCTGGCAGTCAGCACAGAGCCTGACGCGGGGCTCGAACCCACGAACCGTGAGATCATGACCCAAGCGAAAGACAGACGCTTAACCGACTAAGCCACCCAGGCGCCCCCAAATTATTGTGTTTCTTAAGAATGGCCACGTGGGTGCTTCTACCATGAATCTCTGAGTCTAGCCTTTGCAAACCATATTTCCTAGTTTCAGACGGTTTCTGAATATATAAAAGGAATTCATATTTGCAGTATAGATACATTCTGTCAAGTCTCTAGGGAAAACTTAAGTGTAGGAATAAAGGAAGTAGAATTCATTGATCTGAAGGAGTTAACATAGAATCTTAACAAGCTTAACAGTGATTTGCTTGTGCACCAGATTTAGTGGAAAACAAAGAAATAAACACAGTCTAGAAATTTTCCATTGGAAATCCACAGAGAACATTTTGCAAGTTTTCATGTTTTTCAAATGTGCCAGGGGATGATGAATAAAGGATCTCTTGCTCACTTTCATACATGTGGCCTAAAGCAACAAGGCTATACTTTTCTTGAGGAAAGAACTACAGTGACTGCTTTTAATGTTCTTCACTCCCTACTCTTTTATTACCAAAAATACTGCTATATCATGGACATTAAATTATTTATTTTATGATTATTTATTTTTGAGGGAGACAGAGACAGTGTGTGAGCAGGGGAGGGACAGAGAGAGAGGGAGACACAGAATCCAAAGCAGACTCCAGGTTCTGAGCTGTCAGCACAGAGCCCAGCGTGGGAATCAAAACCCACAAACCTGAGCCGAAGTTGAATGCTCAACTGACTGATCCATCCAGGTGTCCCGGAATTAAACTGTTATATAGTTTTGATTTCAGATCTGTTTCTCAGGCATGTATTCAAGTTGATTTTGGAAAAAGTATTAACTTAAAAATCCAAGAACAAAAATACTTTTTGTCAAAAAGAAAATTGCCTAGTGATGAGCATGGTTTCTTAATAAACACTTATTAGAAGATTCGAAATGTGTTAGAATATTTCTTTGAAAAACCCTACATTTCTTACATGGGTGGAAAATAAAATATGACCTCCATGTTCTTCGGGATAATGATACCACCCGTGTAATTCACAGACTTCACTTCAGGTTCAGTTGAACTTGAGTCTTAAATTTGATGTCTCAGTCACTTGTTTTGATATGACTTTGAAAACATGGTCTCTGTTAGTATTTGACTTGGAATATGAAAAATGAAAACCACTGGCCTATAGCAGGAAATATAGTACTTTTAGATGAGTAGCTAATATCATTGTAAATTAAATCACAATTAAAATCATACATGTGAAAAATATATTTAAATCCCTAATATAAATAATTTAGCCAGAATCCTTAAATATATAGATAGACTTTCTTATGAGATACTCAGATCATATCTTTGCCTCTTAGTTTTATTATACTTTTCTACAATAGCCAAAAAGAGAATGCTAGGAGAAAATTTGGCCTATGTTAAAGCTATCACTTCCTCAAGTTTTCTTTCTAAAGTTTTCTTTAACCTCAGTTAAAAATAAATGTGTTTGTGTCTGCATAATTTGAAAATTTCAAGGAACTTCCAGTACAAGTGAGGGACAGCTAGTATGACAGGGTCATTCCAAATGAAGAAGAACATGGAGCTGGGCCTTTGTTGTCCTCTATTTTGTCTTCCTCCCTAGTTTTCAGGGGAGGATTTTTTTTTTTTTTTTTTTTTAATACCATGGAGGATTTTGAGAGCTGGGCATGTTTGCCAAGTTAACCGATTTCACTCAGCTAATTAGCGACAGGTCTACAGTAAGGACCTGGAGTGCCCATATACCACCAGTGTAGTTATTTCCATTGTTTCTAAAGAGCCTCTTGGCCCTTTCTGACAAAATGAAACATTGCATTAAAAGCAAACATTCTACCCTTAGTGGTTTTCACCTGGGTTTCTGTAATAGCCTCTGTTCATGTTTTACTTCTTTTTTGCAATCCCTTGTGCTCCATTCATTTTTTTTCTCAATTATCATTTTCATCAAGTTTTTATCCTATGTAAAACTCCTTCACTAACTACTGATTCAAGCTCAGTGTGCTTTTACTGAAATCCTTTAAATTGCAGTCTCTTTTTTCTATTCGGTTTTTTTATACTTCTTTTGGATTCTTCATAGTTTTGGTGGACGGTGATGAATCTTTAGTGGGTATTAATGCATGCTTCGTGAATAGTTCAGAATCCTTTTAATAACTACCCAACTTGCTATCCATCAGACCTGCTTCACACAGCTAGTAACTTTAATTACTTTTATATAGGAATCTTTTTCCTTATGAAATTATTTTCTTCATAATACGGTTTTGTTTGTAGTAAACATCAACATTTTTTTACAGATATTTATTGAGGAATATTCAAGAAATGATAACTGATCTGTTTGTTTATATAAACATCTCTCATAGCAATCTTGTTAGTCTGGAGTAGAGACTAAATAATGATTTACAATGCATGAATCTAGTTTAAAAAAGGAAGATCTGAAGGGTATTCTTATGACAACTGGGGACATTTGGATATGGCTTAGATACTAAATTAGGAATTGTCATTTTTTTTAGATGTCAAAATGCTATGGTGGCTTTGTAAAAGATTATCCATATTCCTAGGAGTTTGATGATAAAGAATGTATAACTTGGGTATCATGATGTCTATAACTTATTTAAAGTGATGCCAAAATACGTATATACTCGGACATATGAATGATAAACAAATATGCCAAAATATTACAGCTGTTAAAATTAGTTTGGAGTCATGTTTTTCATAATGTGAAAAATTTTTTGGTAATTAAAACAAAGGGACCCGGGGCGCCTGGGTGGCTTAGTCGGTTAAGCGTCCGACTTTCGCTTAGGTCATGATCTCGCGGTTCGTGGGTTCGAGCCCCGCGTCGGGCTCTGTGCTGACTGCCAGCTCAGAGCCTGGAGCCCGTTTCAGTCTGTGACTCCCTCTCTCTCTGACCCTCCCCTGCTCACACTGTCTCTCTCTCTCTCCTAGAAATAAATAAAAATATTAAAAAAAAAAACAAAAAAAACCCACAAAGGGACTGTTTTTCTAAGAAGAAGCTCTAAGCAGTAATGCTCAAGCTTTTCCTACCGTAACATATTTGTTTGATGATGTAATTATAGGCAGCAGGAGTTCTGTGGTAGAGATGGGAGAATGCATGTTATGGAGTATTTCCAAGGCTTTCAACGCCATCCCTTTTAATGTCCTTTGTATCATTTTTATTACACATCAAAATTAATCTTATCACTGTAATTCGATGCCCTAGTTGATAACTTTTTTCTAATCTCATGTTTTATTTCTTCATAATGATCTCTTTGGGGGCAGCATAGAAGAAAATAATGTTTACTTTGTGCCATCTCAAGATATTTATCTTAGAATTATAGACAAAATTATCCTTCAATTCCTTCAATTATTTTAAATTAAAGATAACAATAGTAATATAGCTATGAAAGGTAGTACTTACTCATTTGTGTATTCATTTTCTGTTATTAAACATTTGAGTTGTACACTATGATAGGAGCTAAATCTAAAATAACTAATGAGACATCATCTCAGTTCTCAAGAAACACAATATAGTGGGTAATGCAGAGGAGAGAATGGATGATTATAATATATGATCTATGAGGTAAAACTACATTCAGAGAAAAAAACTAAACTCTAATTCGCTATAATGAGAGACAGAGAAAGAGGGACAGAAAAAGAAATTAGACTTAAGTGAAGAATTTTTGGACTGCTCTAGCTTTAGGTATAGCTTCATTCTCTGAGGAGTTTATCTCCATTTCTCAGTTCTGATTTTCTTTCCAGGAGGTTCATTGTATTTCCTTCTGGAAGCAGGGTGACTCCAGCAGCGATGGATAAGAACCTTACTAGTATATAAACCT
This sequence comes from Proteles cristata cristata, assembly GCA_017311185.1. Classification (NCBI taxonomy): domain Eukaryota; kingdom Metazoa; phylum Chordata; class Mammalia; order Carnivora; family Hyaenidae; genus Proteles; species Proteles cristata. Next base: position 2,269,395 of record JAESUZ010003705.1, on the reverse strand, counting down.
AGAAGAAAGAACTATCATTGTCTCTAGTTGTTCAGGGAAAATCCTAGAGCTGGTGATGCTAATGGTTTCTCAGCTCACTTGCTTATTGCTGCACTAATTGCCTGGGCCTAGGTTGTATTGTCGTTCTGATAGCCGTGGAATAGGGGGGCCTTTGGTACAGCACAGTCTAAGAGTAGGAGTAAGGTGGATTTTTGAAGGAAATTGGTAGCTTATCGGAAAGGAGAGGGCAGGGGTATATGTGTGGCTCAGTTGGTTAAGTGTCTGGGTTTATCTTAGGTCATGATCTAGTGGTTTGTTGGTTTGAGACTTGTGTGGGGATGTCTGCTGACAGTTCAGAGCCTGAAGTTTGCTTCAGATTCTGTGCTTCCCTCTCTCTCTGCCCCTCCCCCACTCATTCTCTGTTGGTCTCTCTCTCTCTCTCAAAAATAAACATGGAAGGAAAGAAGGAAGGAAGGAAGGAAGGAAGGAAGGAAGGAAGGAAGGAAGGAAGGAAGGAAGGAAAGAAGAGAGCAGCTTATGAGTACTAAGAAGGCAAATATACCAGATAGTCATTATGGGAAATAGTATGTGACAGTTACAAGGTACTGTGGGAAGGCATGGTGGGGACAATATACACTAACAATGAAGATGCCTGTGACTTAAGAATGTGAGCACAGTGCCCTAAAGTTTTCACTTTACAAACCATAGCAGTATAGGTGCTATTCATATGTTTTTATAAGGCAGAGAACAATTATCAACAGTCCATTTGTGTTTACTGTTCCCTTTGCTCAGTGTCAGGTATTTCTATGACTGGTAATGAAGGAATAGATACTTTGTTATGAACTTAACTACAAACACCCAAATACTTCTCAAGAACTTAAGTGTCAGATCTGTAGTGGTAACATCAGTGCCTATAGTATATTGCCAGGGAATAATTGTTTATAAGATTATTTTCCAAGTATAAACTGGATAAAGACTACTTTGTGATTTTTCTGAACTTCAGAATATAGTGTCGTGCATTAAACTTATCTCCTCTGAAAGGCTGCAGAGTAAGCTCTGTTTATAAGAAGAATGGGGATTCGAAGCTGCTCTGCACAACTCAGGGAGTGTAATAGGGCACACCATGTCATTTTGTCATATAAATTTGTAAAAAAATTAATATTAATTATTTTTGAAGCATAATATGAGAAACTGCTTATCTTAATATCCTAATGTATGTAAAAATGATAAGGACTTATTACATGAAAAGACTGGAAACTTGAGTAAGCTAAACTGACTTGAGGTAGTATGAACATATTTTATAAAACATAATTACAAATAAAGATTCAATTTAACTAAAAATAGATCAATATACTTTAGATTCAAATTTTATGAATTCTTGGGTACCTGGGTGGCTCACTTGGTAGAGGATGTGACTCTTCATCTTGGGATTGCGAGTATGAGCCCCATGTTGGGTATAGAGATTACTTAAAAATAAAATCTTAAAAAACAAATTTTATGAATTCTTGATAAAATGTCTTTGAGTGGAAAAGTTGTAGGCTTATAACACTGAAAAAGAACAATGGGTCATTTCCTTAGAATTCTTATCAAGATGGAATTATAACTTCATAACCTTTTATTACAGTCACTAGTGTTGATAAATTAGTTACTTCAAAACTGAAAACAAAATCATAGTTTATATGAAACATAATATATACATCCCCATGGACAAAAACCTGGAAAGAAATATAAAATACAGTATGTAACTAAATCTGTAGCCATCATAGACTTTACTTTTAGACTCAAACACAGGAGACAAGATCTCAGTTCCTGTGTTTCAAGGAGAACTAAAAAAAACTCCACAAAAGGTGAGCTACCAGAAGTGGGTTCAAAGTTAGAAGCCAGGTGCTATGGTGAGCCCAACTAGTTAGTGAAAAGAAGCTTGAAAATGATGTACTTGCTGCCTTGAGCAGCATATACAGGGAAGGGGAACAAAGCAGCTGGTATCTTACAGTAATTCTACCTGCTGACTTATGACTTGTTCTGTAATATTCTCATTCCCACTGTTGGAAGGTGTTTGCTAAGACAGCAGCCTACCGTTATGGATGGGTTATTACACGATTATCAAGGAGTATCCTAATAAATGACTCCACTGGAGTTGGGAGTGATAACTCCATGCTAGCAATTCACCAACCTAAATCTCATTTTTGGAAAGTGGGTTTTAAGATTGAATGGAGGTAACTATAAACTATGCAGGGAAATGAGAGCATAAAATAAGGAAAAAAAATCTTCTACTCAAAATTTACCTAAAAAAGTCAAAGATTGGTAACCAATAACAAGCCCAATCAAAAGGAAAACTCGCAATAAAAATCAGCTGTAAGAGAAGAATTATAATAATTTTATAATGACTGAAAATTCTGAAAGAGAGAAATAAATAGAATTATAAACATACAACAACAGCAACAAGACTTATTAAAGTGAAACAAATGAAGTACCTTAAAAGAGTGAAAGAAATCTCTGGAAAAGATAATACAGTCACTGAGATGTCAGAAGCTCATATAATGCAGGTCAACATAATGCATTATTTCATGGAATAAATAATAACTAATGATATTTTTATGGTTCCAAAGAAAGGACTAAATTCTAGACACTGGTTACAAGGAAAGTGAAGGGTATATTCACTTGTGACTAAAATATGCTAAGATCAATTTTTGGGTCAATAATGCAGATATTGAACTATAGACAAAAGAAAAATTATATTGATTATATTACACATATGAGAATAATCTCTTAAAAGTGGTAGCTAGTGGGACCTGGGTGGCTCAGTCAGTTAAGCCTCTGACTTCAGCTCAGGTCATGATCTCAGGGTTCATTAGTTTGAGCCCTGTGTCTGGGGACACCTAGGAGCCTGGAGCTTGCTTTGGATTCTGTGTCTCCATCTCTTTCTACCTCTCCCCTGCTCACTTTCTCTCTCTCTCAAAACTAAATAACATTAAAAACTAAGTAAATAAAAGTGGGATCTGTAGTTTTAAAGAGCATAGTAAATGATTAAAAAAATGAACTGTATCCTTAGAAGCCAGAAAGGACAATTAAATGAGCAAAGAAAAATCACGGTGGACACCACACACACACACACACACACACACACACACACACACACACACACAGACACACACCAGGTGATAGAAATAAATTAAGCAATTGTCATAATAAATTCAAACAGATTGACTCAGTCATGAAAGGCCAGATTTGAAGGAATAAAAAGCACCATTTGATGCTTTTAAATCAACTAAAAACAAACAAATGAGTAATAGAACAAAGTAAAAATAATAGAATGGCAGTCATATTTAGTTAAATTATAATCATTCCTTACACACACAAGTAGCGCACACACCGTCTCACACACACACACACACACACACACACACACACTTAGATAGTATAACAATATTAGATCAAAGGATTAAAAAACAAAAGCATTACTAATACAAAGAGGCCTCTATCTTTTTAGTGTAAAATCTAAACACATGTTATATTAGATGCAGAAAATAAATCACTCTCTGTCTTCTTAATATATTTGCTCATGACACCTTGTCCAAGAGGCCTATGTTCATTCCTCTATTTGAATTGCAGCTTACCCCCGATTCATCCACTCCAAATCTTCCTTATCTGCTTTTTAAATTTATTTTTAGCACAATCACTTCTAAGTGCTTTTTTCATTATGTTTACAGTTCATTCATTCTTAAGATTCAGAATATGTTGTGAAAATGAAAACTTGTATGCAAATATTAGAAAAATATTCTCTTTAAGTTAACCGATATATAAATATGTAGTAAATGTATGGAAGATCAATGTGATGAAGATTCACTGCAGTTTTCAGATTGTGGTTATTTTCAGGTAGGATAGAGGATGCTATGTACACAGATTTTAGTAAACCTGTAATTTTCTATTTCTCATTTTATAAATGAGCTGAAGAAAAATATGACATTTTAACAGTTATTAAATCTACAGTGTGGGTGCACAGATGCTCATGATTATTCTCTAATTGTCTGGGCATATTTGAATTATTTCTAATAGAATGGTAATTTCATCCATCACAATTGGCAAAACTTCAGCATTGTTTTATAAATTAAGAATATTAAAAAGTAGAGCTTTTTTAACAAATGTTTTTAAAACATATTCATAGAATCACAGAAATTGAAAAAATAATACTTTGCAAAGTCTTCACAAAATTGACTAAGAGAAGCCAAATAATACTATTGACCTTATTAATATTTAGTTGGCTAGATTTTAATGGGTCTTCCAACATAAATGCTATAGTCCCCACATTCCTACTGATTTATAATGGACTTTTGCAGAAAAATAATTGCATTTGTAAAACTAGTAACAAAAGAGAAAATGAGAGGCAAAAAAATGTAGAAATGATTGCTCCTTAAAAATTAGATTGCGGTTACAGTAGTGGCAGTGATTTTGTAAATTGGATATTAAGTCAAGTATAGAAATGATTAAAATGATCTTAATAGTCTTTACTTTGTAATAAAGTAGCAAATTCTTGACTTAAAAGGACTATAAATTGGGATGAAATCCTAGACTTTGACAGAAATTCTAACACTAGGTGTAATGTAGGAATTTCTCATGAAAATGGTTAATCTTATAATTTTTTTCCTTTAAAGTAAACTTCTACATATAAATAGTATACATATCTTCTCTGTAAACAAGATACCTATATATTTCTCTTTTTTTGGCAAACAGTATTAATCATCTTCATAAAAACTCTTAAGTACTAATTAGACAAAATATGTGAGTGATACTTTATGAACACTTTTAAAAAAGTAAGTTTAATTATTTATTTTGAGAAAGAGAGAGAGAACTGGGTGGGAGAGAAAGAGAGAGAGAGAGAGAGGAAGAGAGAGAGAGAGAGAGAATTCCCAAGCAGGCTCTGTGCTATCAGCATGGAGCCTGAAGCAGGACTCAAGCTCACAAACCTTGAGATCATGACCTGAGTCTAAATCAAGAGTTGGACTTAACCAACTGAGCTACCCAGATACTCTTTTGGCATTATGAACACTTTTTTTTTTCCCTAAAAAATTTTAAGTTCACTTATTATTTGGGTGATTCTTTAAAAAGGGTATAATCTTCCCTGATTTCTCAAAGGTGAGTATCCTAATGAGGCTCAGAAACCCAGATTGAGAAGGCAAAGCAGTGCTGACGCATCTGGAAAGCAGAAAGGAAATACAATACTTGAGTGTCACAAGTGATAGGTATGGGAGAAAAGGCAGGATGCTTTCTTGGGATGGTAGTGGTGGAAATGCCCTGTCCCAGTAAGGTAAGATAAGGAGTAGAATCCCATTTTAATAAATCTATCTTTTTGAATGTAAGAAGCTTTAAGTAACATTTCTTATAGAATGAATTTCCAATAGCCATTGCTAGAATGGTGTTATTTTTCTTAAGATTCATCATAATGTTCATGCAGAATCTCAATTGGTGATGGTGTCTCACATGACTTTTGTGTCTGTATATATTTTTCACATGCCTGTGTTTTCCTTGTTTCCTTAATTAGAATGTTAGTGTTTCTGCCAAAAGAACATTTTCTTCAGATTTAATTTCTATATTCTTCTATATTCTTAATGGACAGATTCAAGAAATTTAGTTTAGTGGAACAAATTGGCTATAAAATTTCTTTTTATAAAAAGAGTATTATGTTTCCATGGGAGAATTTACCTACTGGACTGAATTAAAAGTATCTCAACAGAAAAAGTATGAAAGGGTTAAAGATAATACTATAGATATGGTATCTTTTTCTTAAAGTTGTTTTGCAATATATATATATATATATATATATATATATATATATATATATACAAACATATATTTACATGTATAGATATATATATCTAGATATATATATGTATATATATGTGTATATGTGTATATATATGTTTGTAACAAACATATATATATATATATATATACACACACATATATATACATATATATATCTAGTCATATATATGTTTGTAACAAATATATATACATACATATATATACATATATATATCTAGTCATACATACATACATATATATACATATATTTATCTAGTCATATATATACATATATACATATATATACACATATATCTAGTCATATATATACATACATACAAACATATATATACACACATATATACATACATATACATGTATGTATGTATGTATGTATGTATGATTAGATTAACCAAACCAAAAGTATTCTAACACTACACTTAGAGTAACTTTCAAAGTTTTCTCAACAGGTGTTTGTGTAATTTTTTTAAATATTTTTTTTATTTATTTCTAGGAGAGAGAGAGAGAGACAGCGTGAGCACGGGAGGGTCAGAGAGAGAGGGAGTCACAGACTGAAACAGGCTCCAGGCTCTGAGCTGGCAGTCAGCACAGAGCCCGACATGGGGCTCGACCCCACGAACCGCGAGATCATGACCCAAGCGAAAGTCGGACGCTTAACCGACTAAGCCACCCAGGCGCCCCTGTTTGTTTAATTTAATGTCTCTTTTTTTACTTGAGTCACACATTTTTTTTATAAATATGAGAATAACTCAAGTCACCAGTGTTGTCATTTATAGAAATATTAGGAAAAGGTGGATTTTGCTCAGATAATGAAATATTTTCTTTAGTTCTGCCTATCATTATCATTGTTCAACTACTTGATCTGAGACTTTCCTGGTCTCCAGTGTGCTTCTTTGGATGGCTTCCAAGCGGTATTGTTCACTCCTATCTTTTCTGGTTCTATGGTCAGAGTGGTGGTGGGAATGACGGAAATTGTTAATTTTCATCACATTTTCTGTATCCAAGTAGCTTAATTTCATTATTTTATTTAATTTTCACTATATCCTTTTGAAGTCAATACTGTTATAATTGCAAATGATACAGTTGAAACTCAGAGATGTTAAGTAATGTGCAAAATTCAGATAGAAAACAAGAAAGCTAAAATTTGAATTCAGAATTGGTTGACCCAGTGTCTAATCTTCTCCAGCTGAAGTGTCAACTCAGACTCCTTACCCTTTACTTGATATGAATAGTAAGTTCTTGAAGCATCGGGCTAGACACCCTTTAGGATACCCCTTATCTACTACTGACCTAACTCTTCTGACTACCCAGATTGTGTTATTACCATTTTTCTCCCTAGATTAGTTTTGAATAGGTTAACTATGGATATAGTTTGAAGGTCAAAACCATCAAAAAGGGAATAATCTGAGAAATTCCATTTCTGTAAGAATGAGACACTGCCCCCCCTTCCCCCATCATCTTCTTTCTCACCTCCAGGTCTCTCTTGGTAACTATTTCTATTAGTTTATTATTTATTTTTCCATTGTCTCTTTATGCAAAGCAAAACCTAATGTATATTATTATCCTTCTTTCCTAAACACAACTTCTCCAAGGTATATATGTTCTCTTGCACTCTGCCATTTTATTTAAACCCTATAACCATTTTTTAGTACTATTTAGAGAGCTTTCTCTTTTTTTTTTAAGTTTTTTTTTTTTTTTTTTTGAAGAGAGATATCCCAAACAGAGAAGGGACATACACACACACACACACACACACACACACACACATAATCTTAAGCATGTTCCACACCCAGTGTGTAGCTCATGAACCAGCTCTCATTGTCACACCAACTGTCAATCTATTGAACCATGACTTCCGACCTGAGACAAAATCAAGAGTCAGACACTTAGACTGAGCCACCCAGGCACCCCTCTCTTTTTTAAAAATGTTTATTTAGTTTGAGAGAGACAGAGCAAGCAGGGGAGGGGTAGAGAGAGAAGGGGGGCAGAGGATCCAAAGCAGACTTTGTGGAGCGCCTGGGTGGCTTAGTCGGTTAAGTGTCCGACTTTCGCTTGGGTCATGATCTAGCGGTTCGTGGGTTCGAGCCCCGCGTCGGGCTCTGTGCTGACTGCCAGCTCGGAGCCTGGAGCCTGTTTCAGTCTGTGACTCCCTCTCTCTCTGACCCTCCCCTGCTCGCACTGTCTCTCTCTCTCCTAGAAATAAAAAAAAAAAAAAAAAAAATACAAAGCAGACTTTGTGCTGATAGCAGCAACCCCGATGTCGGACTCAAACTAACACACTGTGAGATTATGACCTGAGCCGAAGTCAGATGCTTAAATGACTGAGTGACCCCAGTGCCCTCCTCTCATATTTTTCTTTATAGCTACATTGTATTCTTTATTACCTAATGAAATTTCTAACAGTCCATTGTTGACAATCCCCAATTATATATATGTGTGTGTCTATTATATGTGTGTGTGTGTGTGTGTGTGTGTATTTGGAAAAAATGACAGATTTGGGAGAGAAAAATGTCACTTGGGCTTGAGGATCAAACAGACCTGAATTTGTATTTTTTGATGCTGCTTATTGGGCCCATTAATGTGGATAAGTTGTTTAGCTTCTCTGATCTTCGTTTCCCTTCTCTGTAAAAATGAGGAAAACGACATGTACTTCAGAAGATGATTATGAGAATGAATGAAGTAATTAATATAAATCTGAAGAGTATGTGTCACATAGTAACAACAGTAATTACGTTTTCTTTCTTCTCTATATTCTTTTGTTCAAGTTAATATTGTAAAAATAAGAGATTATGAAGTTTTCCATTTCCCTCTCCTAATTTTGTTAATGGATGGTTTAAGATGAAAATGTCTTTCTTGGCATATATCAATGTAGCTTTCTTTTGGACTATTATGTAGCCTCCACCCTTCTGTTGGGTCTCATTCTCTTTCTCTGCTAGACTCCCAGTGATTTTATAAGAAGCATCTTAAGTGATCAAGGCCACCCACTGTTTTTAATCAGAGCTACAGAACTGCATGTAGCTGAAAAAGCATTAGAAGGGTAGCTACATGACAAGGCTGAATGCTAATTGGATTTGGGGATTAGAGTGGCATGAATAAGCTGCTGTACTTCTTTATTCTCATATTTGGTGGCTTTTGGAACATTTTGCTCTGGGAAGGCAAAGCAAATGATAGGTCTGAAACAAGGTACATGACTGTACAACCATCAGTCAGAATTCTGTCAAAGCTTTCTGCCTGCCATTTGTAATTAAATCTATTCCTAGAACAGTAATAACAACCCCACCCATCTAGTTGGCTATTTTAAGTAAGACAGTACCAAAAACTGTCAGAATATTCTTTAGACAGTTTCAACTGGCAAGATGCCCTCCAATCTGTGATTTATCTTACTGTTCATTTTTGATCACTTTGGGACATTTGACAGAGGAATAGCCAATAAGAAGATGGGAATGCTCATATTTCATTTCTATTGGAAACCGTCAAATGCTTCATGTAAAGCTGAAAACAACTTCTGTGAAGGTTTCAGAAAAGCAGATTAAAGGCTTAACTTTTAAGATGCCAAAATAGTTTTTCTCTTTATTTAAAATATATTTGTGGATAACAGCAAAAAACAAAGCTAAACATTTTGCCTATATTATATTTCCCTTGTCCCTCTACAAGGACTGGTTTGCACCTTCTCAGGCTCCAGTTTTATTCTCTCACCCTTTTGCTCTCATATCCACCCCTGTGAACATAATACTTTAAAGCACATGGTTGCATTTTTTTCTTTACATACAACACGTACTCTACTTGAAGTGTAAAGTTTTAAAAATCCTATTATTAGCACAGTATAGCATATTTGTATTAAGAATACAGTAAAAGATATATGGAAAACCTAGAGAGTAATCAGTCCAATTGCTGCTTTACTGCCTCTTTTCTACATGCCCTTGGGAAAACTGGTTCTCAGGGAGCCTCAGTCTCATTCAGTTTAAATAACAGACTAGCACAGCTGCATGCAAGAGTTCATATGATGATTAAACTACATAATGTATGAAAACATTCTGCAAAGTACTTTAGACATGTAGGAATGTATTAGCTTAGGTGCTTTTTAAAAAGTTAATTTGCAGTTTCCATCATTTCACAGAGTTCCTTCTCACCCATTTTCAGTCAACTCACTGCTACCACACCCACCGCCTGGCAAATACAGATTTAATTTTTGTCATTACAGTTTTATCTTGGCAAAAATAACAAAAATAGAGTCATATTGCATATATATTTTTAGTTTTTATGTTGTTGTCATTTTGTTTTTTTTGTTTGTTTTTTGTTTTTTGTTTTTGTTTTTGTTTTTTACTGGCTCCTTTCAGTTAGCATAATGCTTTTGCATGAATCCTTATTGCATGTATTGATAGTTTGTTCTTATTACTCCCATATTTCACTGTATCAGTGTACCAGATTTTGTGTATCCATGCCCCTGTTGAATTGAATGTCAGTTTTCAGCAATTATGAAAAATCCTGGTTAAATATTTGAGTACAACTCTTTTTATCCATAAATATTTTTCTTTTTCTTGGCAAATAATTGTATGTTTACAGAAGAATATTTAAAAACAATTGTATCATTAATAGGGGAGGGTAAATGGATGCAAAAAGAGGTAAGTTTTCTATATTTCACTTACCTTGAGAACGGTTAAGTGTATATTATGATAACTTATATGTATGTAGTTTAATATGTAGAGCACCCATTCAAATCTGTTAAAGAGGTAAACCAAAAAACATTGTAATAAATGAAAATAGAATTGTAAAAACATTTAAGTAATTCTCAAGGAGGCAAGAAAAGGGACTACAAAAACAGAGAGAACAAATATAAAACAAAACAAAACAAAAAATAGTTTCAGCCCCTAATATATGAATAACTGCACTTAAATATGAATAGTCTAAGTAATCTAATTAAAAGATACATAGTGGGAGAGTGGATTAAAAATCATGACCAACTGATTTCAAATATAAGGATACAAGAAGAATGTAGCATGCAAATATTAATCAAAATAAAGTACAATGAATAATTAATATCAGATAATGTAGATTTCAGAGCAAAGAATATTTCCAGATATAGAGACATTATATGATAATGAAAGGGTCAAGCTAGGAATTAGGCAGAACAATCCTAATATATTTATACTAAACAGTAGAGTTTTAAAATACGTAAAGCAGTACTTGAGAGACGTGAAAGTAGGAATACCCATATCCGTGATTAGAGTTGGAGCGTCCATACCGCTTTCTCAGTAATTGATAGAACACTCAGATATTTAAACAGCAAGGACATCAAAGAATTTAACAGCACTATAAACCAACAGGATCCAAACATTATTTATTGAATTTTCTATGCAACAGCACTAAAATACTTGTATGTCACTTTTCAGGTGTCCATAAAACATGCACCAAGATGGACCATATCTTGGGCCCTAAAATAAACTTTAACAAATCTCAAAGAATTGAAATCAAATAGAATGTGTTCTTTGATCACAATGGAATCAAATTAGAGATCCATAACAGGAATATAAGAAACAATATCAAAATACTTGGAAATTAAACAACATGCTTCTAAATAAACAATGGGTCAGAGAGGAAATCTCATGAGAAATAAAAAATTGTTTAAACTTAATGAAAATGCAAATATATCAGTATTTTTGGAACACAGCTAATAAAAACTGAGAGGGAAATTTACAGCACTAAATGCATCTATTAGAAAAGAGGCAACATTCAAGTCAATACTTTCATCTCCTCCTTCAAGAGATTAGAAAGACAAGAGCAAACTAAAGCAAGGAGTTCACATGTAATACCAAAGATAGTAGAAATCAACAAAATAGAAACAATAGAAACAATAAATGATACAAAGAACTTGTTCTTTGAAAGGATAAATAAAATTCAGGAATCTCTAGGAAGAATGACGAAGGAAAAAGAGAGAGGCTACAAACTGGCAATATCAGGGATGAAATGGGATACCACTGTAGATCCTGTTCACATCAAAGAAATAACAAGGGTACCAGGAACAACTCTATACACATAAGCATAATAACTTAGACTACTTCTTCAAACAACAGAAAATGTCAGAACTGAATCAACATGAAATAGACACTTTGAATAGCTCTAATGCTATTAAAGAACTTAAATTTATAATTTAATAGTTCTTGCAAAGAAATCTGTAGGCCCAGATGGTTTTACTGGAATGCTATCAAACATTTAAGGAAGAAGTAACACCAACTATACACATTCTCTTCCCTTAAACAAAGAAACAAACAACCAGAAAATGATAGACTAACACCCCCCATAAATATGATATAAATTCCTTATGAAAATATCAGCAAATGGCATATAAAAATAATCTTTGGGATATGGTGCTAAGCAAAGATTTTCTAGACTTGATACCAAAAGCACATCAGTAGTAGGTAAAAGAGACTCTATCAAAATAACTTATACTGTTCAATAGACCCCGTTAAGAGGAAAAGGTGAGCTACCGATGAGGAAAAAAATATTTTCAAAACATATTCACTGTATGTTAGGAAGCTTAACAATAAATTATATTAAAATCAAAACAAAACAAAGCCAAGAAAATCCCCCAAAAACCCAAAAAGCAACAACAAAGTAAACCAACAACAATAATAATGAGCACATTCAACAAAGTACTACTATCTAAAATATATAATGAACTCTCAAACCTCAACAGTGAAAAACAAAACAAATGTTCCAATTAGAACAGGCAAAAGACATTTACGGGCATGGTAAAGAAGCACATGGGAGCTATTAACATTATTGCTTATTAGGGAAATGCAAATCAAAACCAAAACAAGATATCACTACTCACCTATTGCAATACCTAAACCAAAAAAAACCAAAAAATAGTGACATCACCACATTATGGAGAGGATGTAGAGGAAGTATGTGTCCATTGCTGGTGGTAATTCAAAATGGTGCAGCTACTCTAGAAGTCTGTTGGTTTCTTCATAAACTAAATGTGTAACTACCATATGACACTGCAAATGTAATCCTGGGCATTTATCTTAGATAAATGAAGCTATGTTCCCATAAAAACCTGTACATAAATCTTTATTGCAGTGTTATTTATAATAATAGCCAAACACTGGAAACAACCCAATTGTCCTTGAAATTGTGGTAGCTCCATACCATTGGCCAGTATTCAGCAATAAAAATAAACATACTATTGAATCATGCAACAAGCTGGATGAATCTCCAGGAAATAAAGCTGATAGAAAACCGTTGGTCTGAAAATGTTACATACTGTGTGATTCCATATATACAGTATTTTTAAATGGCAAAATTATGGGAATAAGGAACATATGAATGCTTGTTAGAGGCTGAGGAGGTAGGAGCTGGAGGAAATTGGGTATGGCTATAAAATGAGGAATGTTTGTGGTGATGGAACTGTTCTTCACTTCGGCTGTCAGTGTCAGTTAGATTTCGTACAATATTTTTGCAAGGTATTACCATTAAGGAAAACCGAAGAAAAGATAACATGAGATCTCTCTGTCTTAGAGTTATTTGCATATGAATCCCATCATCATCTCAAATTTAAATATTCAGTTAAAAAAATCCTCCAATGGTAAGCTGCAGCTTTATGGTGGTGAAGTCAGGTCTGGAGCACTGATGGGTTTTTCTCAGTGTTCTTGCTCCAATGACATCTTTAGCAGATCCTCAGTACCTGTGCCATAGAGGAGACTCTCTGTACTGCTTCACATCCTTCAGAAACAGATGCTGTTGTATGTTACTTGATGTAAGATGTTTTTATTTATTTATTTGGGGGGGGCAGAAAGAGAGGAGGACAGAGGATCCGAAGCAAGCTGTGTGCTGATAGCAGAAAGCCCTCTGTGGGGCCCAAACTCATGAACTGTAAGATCATGATCTGAGCTGAAGTCAGAGGCTTAACCAACGGAGCCACCCAGAAGCCCCTGTAAGGTGTTTTGAAAAATAGGTTCTATTATGATTAAGATATGGCAGGGTCAACAGATCATGGAATGATGGCTCTTGAGAAGGTACTTTGTCATACTCACAGACCCTAAGAGAAGCGGCTCGCCCTGCCATAGGGGAAACAGGAGGATCAGTCAGGAAGTAGATGGAGTAAGGAGAAAACATGGGCAAGGGCTTTTATTATGGTTGCTGTGTGAAAGAACGGGTGAGGCAGGATAAGCAGGGTTAGGATTTCTTAATTTGATTAATTTCAGCAGACTTTGGGTCATAGAATCTGTCTCTAGTTGTTTGGTACCTGGCCCTGGAGTAATTAGAACAGATAAATAATGGCTTAGGGTATGAGAGCCTATAAAGTGGGTGACTGGGGTAGAAGGTGTAGATTGATAATTTGTATATGATAAGCATCTTCATAGGCAAGATTTTTCCTATCTCCAGGAATTAGCTAACCCTTGAAAGGGACAGTCTCTCCTGGTTCAGGAAGGCCTCATGGTGTCAAAGTATCAGAATGCAGACAGTAAAAGGCATGGTTAATATGCATGACTTTTGATGGGATGGAGAAGGTGGTGGAGGATTTCATACCATGTGATGCATACTCAGACTAAGTTTGTGTAGATCTGGTCCTCATGGTTGAGTTGTTCTAGTGTTCCTGATCTTCCTCCAGAGGTAACAGACCTCTGTTTGGTATCAGGGCAGTCCTCTGGCCGTGAGAGCTTTATATGCTCCTCCTACCAACAGCAGCAAGCTTTTGCCTGGGATCAGGTTACCACAGTCTCTCTGTCATTTTATCAATAGTGTCCTAATGAGACTTATTACCCAGTGTAGTGCTCCTAAGAGCCCAGGGCATGACTTCATTCTTCTGTTCCAGCTACAATCTTAACCATCAACTTTTGACAGATTTATAATATTTTAAGTGTGTGTGTATGTGTGTTTGTGTGTGTGTGTGCATATGTGTGTGCACATGTGCATGCCTACATTTTCCTAGAAGTTGTCTGCCCTTTGCTTCCTATGAAGTTTATAACACAGGAGATCTCTGTACAATTGGTTAGAAATATCATGAAGAAGAGAAAGAAAGAAAAAAAGAGAGAGAGAGAGGGAAAGAAAGAAAGAGAGAAAGAGAGAAAGAAAGGAAAGAAAATAGACTCACAAATGATTTCTGCCACAGAGTTCAAAAACTATTTTGTAAATAATTCTTTGAGCTTATGGGATAATGAACTGTAATATGCCTTTCTTTTACCCTCAGATCTTTCATCTGTTGTATAAAAGAAAAATCTTTCCTCCTTTCATATCTGAATATTGTACTTTCCAATAACACTTGGATAAATTTGAGTAATCCTAAATTTTGGAATGTGAAATGAATGTTTAACTTAATCTACTGTTTCAGAAACAGTCTTATTCATGACTTTGGAATGTACAATAGATATATATTTTGAGGTTATGATTCAATACTTGATTTTCTATTTCAGAATTCAGCTTGGGAGAGCAGGCTTAAGTTTCTTTGTGTCACAACCTTCCTTTTATATCCTTTTCCACACATTTTTTTGATGCAGGTGGCCTTCGATTTCTAGTTCAGTTGTAAGGAGACTTCTGTCCTCTCTCTGATCTCCTGACAAAAAGTAACAGCAGTGAATGGATTTAATATAATTTAACCGTAAAGTGCAGTAAGGTTTTTGCTATACACACACACACACACACACACACACACACACACACATATAAACAAAAGCTTTAAATGAACTAGATGGAAGGAGTCAATATATAGAGCCAAAATGTTTTAATTAAAAACAAATTAAATAAAAAGTCAAAGTTACAAAAGGAAGGAGTGAAAGTATTTATTATAGTGACTTTGCTAGCCATTTTTTACACTTCAGATACTGATAATAAAATACTCAAAATGATTTTAAAAAGCCACTTAGCTATTTCTAAACATTTGAAGTGTCATATTTTTATATCATATTACTTTTTACTTTATCTTTTTCTCTGAGACTTTGAAAGTCATATGATAAAATAAGTGTAAACTGCCAAGGGGAAATGGAAAATAGAGATAAAAGTCACTCATAATACTCAGCTGACTCTGGGGCACCTGGGTGGCTGAGTCAGTTGAGTGTCCGACTTCGGCTCAGGTCATGATCTCATGGTTCGTGGGTTTGAGCCCCGCATCAGGCTCTGTGTTGACAGCCAGCTCAGAGCCTGGACCCTGCTTCAGATTCTGTGTATCCCTCTATCTGACCCTCCCCTGAGCATGCTGTCTCTCTCTCTCTCTCTCTCAGAAATAAATAAAAACATTTAATAAATTAAAAAAAAATACTCAGCTGACTCCTACTCCATCTTTTTCATGGAAAGTGCACTGTTAGCTTCATTGTACAGACCACAGGGATGCAGGACATGTTAGTCTGATGCAACCACAGCCTTAGTTTATGATAGAATGCTCTGGTAAAAGAATAAGAGACTTTCTTTCCTTTTTTTCTTAAATAATTTTTATGTAAGTTGTACATCTAGTGTGGGATTCCAACTCATGACTCCAAGATCAAAAGCTGCGTACTCTACTGACTGAGAGCCAGATACCTCTTTTTTTTAATATATACTTTTGAGAGACTTTCTTTCTCATCAGTGTGGTAGACTAGCCATTTTGAAAAGTCTTTAAACATTATGTATACATTAAAATACATTGTTGTTGAACTGACAAGAAGTATAAAAAAATTCCCAAAGTACAAAAGAAAAAAAAAAAAAGCTGACACAGGAAGGGTAAAAGAAAAAAGAAGTGAGGTTGCCCTGAGAAAAAGGCTAATAACAGAAAACTACGTAACTGCAGTCTTAACTACATAAACAATAGTAATAATTTCTGGTGAGACAAAACAAAATAGCTAATATCTAATCAAAATAGAATATAATTTGAGAGGGAATTGAATTTTGTTAAAATGTTCAATGGCCTTTTAATGGTTCATATTTTACTAAGATTAATTTGAATGGTGTTAACTTGAATTAATTTGAAGAGTGTGACCATTCAAAGAATAGATTATGGAATATGACATACAAAGCATACAGTGCAATAAAAAACATGGGCTTAGAGGGTGAATCAATAAGAATTAATAGTTGAAAAAAAGCAATGTATCTTAATCTCATTACATTTACTTCAGGACAATTTTTTTTAGTTTAGTTTTTTTATTTTTATTTTTTTAGCACTTAATTATTTTTGAGAGAGAGACAGAGCGTGAGCAGGATACGGGCAGAGAGAGACACACTCACAGAATCTGAAGAAGGCTCCAGGC
This sequence comes from Proteles cristata cristata, assembly GCA_017311185.1. Taxonomy (NCBI): domain Eukaryota; kingdom Metazoa; phylum Chordata; class Mammalia; order Carnivora; family Hyaenidae; genus Proteles; species Proteles cristata. The sequence continues at coordinate 2,252,374 of JAESUZ010003705.1, read as the reverse complement.
TCTGAGCTTTCAGCACAAAGCCCAATGTTGGGCTCAGACTCACAAACCACAGGATCATGAGCTTAGCCAAAGTTGGATGCTTAACTGACTGAGCCACCCAGGTGCCCCCAGAAACGGTTTTAAAACTTAAAATGCAGTTAATGTAATTTAAAATAAAAGGTTCATGGCATTAAAAGCATTCAGTAAAACTGAACATATATTCATGGTTAAAAATTATTTGTAAACCAGAAAAAAAAATTTCCTCAACTTGCTTAAAAGTATTTAACAGAAAATTATAATAAATATCATTTAGTATAAGTATTCCCTCCAGAATTAAGAAATACGCCAAGATGTTCATTGTCACTGCTTCTATTGAACATTATAATGGAGGTTATTGTCAGTAGATTAAGAAAAGAAAAGAATATATAAGGGTTAGAATAGAAAGAGCAAATAAATATGTAAGGTATGATTATCTGTTTTATCATTCAGAGATTTTGTGGACATATTTTGATAATTAATAATCGAAGTAACCAGTTGCTGATTGTAGGAACAATAAAAAAAAAAACTACTTCTGTATTTTAAAACTAATAACTAGAAAATGTAAAAAGAAAATTAAAAAATGTTATTCGAAATAACAACAAAAATATAATGTATCTAACAATGAATCTAACAAATATATACAACAACCTAATGGAGAAAGTTATAAAACTTGGTGGAAACTTATTAAAGCTGACATAAATAAAACAAACAAGATTTCATATTCATAATAGGGCAGGCCCAATTTTTTAAAAAATGATCAATTCTCTACAAATTAAGCTTTGTGCTTAGTTGTAATTAAAAAAAGCATTTTTAAGTATTAGAGAGCTGTGTCATAAAATAAGACAATTCTGTGATGAAATAAAAACAGAGATTAGCAAGACTTCCTTGAAATTAAAATTATGATGCCATCATTAAAAAAAAAACATTAATACAAGGCATCTGGGTGGCTTAGTCTGTTACATTCCTGACTCTTGATTTTGGCTAAGGTCATGATTTCACAGTCCTGGGATCAAGCCCCAATGTTATGAGCGTGGAGCCAGCTTGGGATTCTCTCTTTCCTATCTCTCTGCCCCTCCCCTGCTTGTGTGCCACTCTCTCTTTCTCTCTCTCTCTCTCTCAAAATAAATAAACATTTAAAAAATAATTATCTCAGTCCCCCTTCCTCTGCCCCTCCCCTTGCTCATATGCATGCTCTCTATTTGTCTAAAAAAGTCAATACAATATATATAGTTGAAGAAGACCTTAATGATCTGACTGTAAATAGTGGTTCCATTTCAAACCCAGAGCAAAATAACAAAAGAAATGTTGGGTCTAGTATTCATTTAGCAAGTATCTCAGAAAAAATAAAGGCATTCAGCTACTGTGAAAAAAAATCTATATAAGAATATCATGCTCAAAATACTATGCAAACTACAGTATGGCATGGTTTGAACTGTGGATTGACTATGAGAAAATAGAACCTAACGTTCTTTGCAAATGACACAGGATTAATCTAGTTTCAAGGTCCATCCCTCAGGGACTGGTCACACTATTTCGTTGGGCAATAAGTTATATGCCTAGTGTTGTAAATGTTGCTATGCAGTTTTGAAATTTTAGAAATCAACAAATAGATGAAAAACTTAAGTGTATTTGTTAAGGTGGGCTAAAATGCTAAAACAGAGAGTCCAGAATTTCCAGAATTTAAAGAAGTTTATATCCTTCGTGCACAAAATAGTTATCTGGGAAATGTTATGCATTTGTGGATGGCACAGTATCCCAAGGTCATTTGCTTTTACTTTGCTGCCTTGCCATTTTCTGCACACACTAGGCTGTGTATAGGGTTTTATCATTTTCCAACAAGCATAAATAAGAAAAGGAAAGCATGAAGAAGGGATATCCCATTTAAGTGACCCAACTTAAAATTAATAGAATAATAATGCATTTCATGCCCTGTTCCTATATCTAAGCTGGCCCCCTGCCCAGCTACAGCATTCACTGTAGAAAAAGAGGCATCTGCATCACAGAATAAAAATGTAGAAGGCAAGGTGTAGTTCAGAAAAGTTGGAAGAAAGGGTAGTGAAGTAAAGGGAGTGTAGGGCAATTTTCCCAGGTTCCATGGAGAACAGAGAACTGAAATTGAAGAATCAAGAAACAGGTGTTTTTTTTTTTTTTTTGTAAAATATTTATAGTTATAAAGTCCCAGTCAAAAGAACTATAACCAGTAATATAACCAGTAAAATATTCAATTTATCTCTGTGCACTTTGGGGGCAAGTGCATATGCAACATGCTTTCTTTTATATCAGTAAATAAGTAAATATTGTACTAATCAACAGAAATTGCTAAACAGAGCATAAATGGCTAAAGTAGTCAGCTCTGGAGTGTGTGGGAGCCTTTACTGTTCATTTTTATATTCTTTGGTACTTATGGAATGTTTTAATTAAATTACTTCAACCATATTACTCTTAAGTGGTGATTATGATCATGGTAATCTTATAATTAAATTTTTTTACAATGCTTATTTATTTTTGACAGAGAGATGGAGTGTGAGTGGGGGAGGAGTAGAGAGAGAGGGAGACACAGAATCCAAAGCAGGCTTCAGGCTCCCTAGCTGTCAGCACAGAGTATGATGCTGAACTCGAACTTACCATAAGATCATGACCTGAGCTGAAGTCAGATGCTCAACTGACTGAGCCATCCAGGTTCCCCAATCATGATACTTTTATAATTAAAAATGGAATGCTTTTTCCTGCCTTGTCACAGATGAGTTGGCCATACATTTGTGGGTCCAATTCTGGGTTCCCTATTCTATTCCATTGATCTAGGTGTCTGTCATATTATCTTGATGATTACAGCTTTGTAGTAGAGACTAAAGTCTGGGATTCACTTTGGTTTTCTTCTTCAGTATTACTTTGGCTATCCAATGTCTTCTGTGGTTCCATACAAATTTTAGGATTGTTTGTTCTAGCTTTGAGAAGAATGCCAGTGCAATTTTGATTGGGATTGCATTGAATGTGTAAATTGCCTTGAGAAGTATTGACATTTTAACAATATTTATTCTTCCAATCCATGAACATGGGACAACTTTCCATTTCTCTGTAACTTCTTCAATTTTCTTCATAGGATTTTTACAATTTTCAGCATACAGATCTTTTACATCTTTGGTTAGGTTTATACCTAGGTATTTTATGGCTCTTTATGTAGAGTATCATATGGTCTACAGAAGTGAAAGTTTGACTTCTTTGTTTGTTTTGCCAATTTTGATGTTTTTTTATCTCCTTTTGTTGTCTGATTGCTGATGCTAGCACTTCCAACACTCTGTTAAACAACATTGGTGAAAGTGGACATCCCACATATGTATAGCCAACTAATCTTTGACAAAGCAGGAAAGAGTATACAATGGAAAAAAAAAAACAGTCTCTTTAACAAATGGTGCTGGAAGAACTGGACAGCAACATGCAGAAGAATGAAACTAGACTATGTTCTTACACCATACACAAAAATAAGCTCAAAATGGATGAAAGACCTAAATGTGAGACATGAAACCATCCAAACCCTAGAGGAGAAAGCAGGCAACAACCTCTTTGACCTCAGCTGCAGCAATTTCTTACTTGACACATCTCCAAAGGCGAGAGAATTAAAAGTAAAACTGAATTATTGGGACCTCAAGATAAAAAATCTTCTGCACTGCAAAGGAAACAATCAACAAAACAAAAAGGCAAATGGAAAAAGACATTTGCAAATGACATATCAGATAAAGGATTAGTATCCAAAATCTATAAAGAATTTACCTAACCCAACACTTGCAAATAATCCAGTGAAGAAATAGGCAGAAGACATGAATAGACACTTTTCCAAAGTAGACATCCAGATGGCCAACAGACACATGAGACAATGCTCAACATCACTCATCATCAGGGAAATACAAATCAAAACCACACTGAGATACCACCTCACACTGGTCAGAGTCGCTAAAATGAACAAATTAGGAAACAGTAGATGCTGCCAAGGATGTAGAGAAATGAGACCCCTCTTGCAGTGTTAATGGGAATTCAAACTGGCACAGCCACTCTGGAAATCAGTGTGGAGATTCCTCAAAAAATTAAAAATAGAACTACCCTATGACACAAGGTAATATCCAAAGGATACATGGGTGCTGATTTACAGGGACACATATACCCCAATGTTTATAGCAGCTCTTTCAACAATTGGCAAATCATGGAGAGAGCCTAAAAGTCCATCAACTGATGAATAGATAAGGAAGATGTGGTTTATATATCAAATGGAATACTACTTGGTAATAAGAAAGAATTAAATGATGCCATTTGCAGCAACATGGATGGAAGTGGAAGGTATTACGCTAAGTGAAATGAGTCAGTCAGAGAAAGACACACATATGTGGAACCTGAGAAACTTAACAGAAGACCATAGGGGAAGAGGATGGGAAAAAATAGTTATAAACAGAGAGGGAAGGAGGCAAACCAGAAGAGACTCTTAAATACAGAGAACAAACTGAGGGGGCAGGGGTATGGGAAGAGGGGAAAATGGGTGATGGGCACTGAGGAGGGCATTTATTGGGATGAGCACTGGGAGTTGTGTGTTAGTGATGAACCACTGGAATATACTCCCACAACCAAGAGCACATTGTACACATTGCATGTTAGTCATTTGACATGAAATTATTATTTTTTTAATTAAAAAAAATATATATATATATATAAATATATATATATATATATTAATATTTCTGAGAGAGAGAGAGACAGCGTGAACAGGGGAGGGTCAGACAGAAAGTGAGGTATAGTATCTGAAACAAGCTCCAGGCTCTGATCTGTCAGCACAGAGCCTGATGTGGGGCTCGAACCCACCAACCGTGAGATCATGACCTGAGCTGAAGTCGAATGCTTAACCGACTGACCCACCCAGGTGCCCCAATAAATTATATTTTAAAAAAGGAATAAAGTTAAAACAGGGCATCTCTGCCTCTTAGTTAAAGATGATAAATATTCCATCATTTCCCTTTGTAATTTAAACAATTGGCATAAAAAAATAAGAACAAATATATTCATTCTTTCCATTAAATAATTCATATGTATTTAGAAGTTCCAAAAATTAATAGGTGCATTTAACATTCTGAGCTACCTATGTAAGAGCAGAAGTTAAAAGTCAGCTCCTTCTGGGGCACCTGAGTGGCATAGTCGGTTAAGCGTCCGACTTTCACTTAGGTCATGATCTCGCAGTTCGTGGGTTCGTGCCCCGCATCGGGCTCTGTGATGACTGCCAGCTCAGAGCCTGGAGCCTGTTTCAGTCTGTGACTCCCTCTCTCTCTGACCCTCCCCTGCTCACGCTGTCTCTCTCTCTCTCTCTCTCTCTCCTAGAAATAAATAAAACATTAAAAAAAATTAAAAAAAAAAGTCAGCTCCTTCTTCAACTCTAATTTATTTGAACGCAAGAAATATAAAACCTAGGCTTTCTTAGTTGTCTGAATGTTTCATATTAGTAAACTCTGTATGAGACCTCAATCAACTTTTTTCTCTTTGCTCTCTAAAAAAAAATCAAGCAAATGGAAGAATGGCTTCATTTGCAGAGGATTGTAGAGCAATTAATACTGGAAAGTCAATGTTTACTGTATTTTTATATGATCCTCTGAAATGAAAATGGATTAATATGCAGCCTAGCATACTCATTTAAAAATAGATTTTAATGTGATTCACATAGCACATAAAAATGACTATTTTATGCAAAGTATTTTACATGCTAGGTGCTATTGGAAAGAAACTAAGAAAATAAGTCATGGTCATTAGGTTAATGGATCTTGCAGTATGGTATACATAGTGCTTTACAACTTGAAAAGACTTATAAATTGCCCAATCTGTCATCTTTATAGATTAAAAAAATCATGTACAGGGAATGTATTTGCTTAGCTAATACGGGTCTCCTAACTAAATCTTGTCTTTTCACTTCAGAGCATGTTTCTTCTTCAGTCTTTTTATCTTGATAATATTTAAGAGCATGATGCTTATATGTATGTATGCGCATGTGTGTGTATATATATATATACATATATATACACATAAAGTTTATTTATTTTGAGAGAGTGACAGAGAGTATATATACACATAAAAATTGATTTATTTTGAGAGAGTGAGAGAACAAGATCAGGGGAGGGGTAGAGAGAGAGGGAGAGAGATAATCACAAGCAGGTTCTGCACTCTCCGCTCAGAGCCTGATGTGGGCTCAAACCCAGGATCTGCCAGATCATAACCTGAGCCAAAGTTAAGAGTTAGACGCCAGACACTTAACCACCCCAGCCACCCAGATGCCCAAAGAGCATGGTGTTTATTAATCATTCTATTACAATAAAGGAAAACCAGAATTCACCAATAATACCTGCATCTGCTTAATTTATTTGCAGCTATATGAATTGTGAATTAATGTGGAATTTTTTACTTAAGCATATGATTATTGAGGATAGAATACAACTGTATTTGCATATTTGAATTATGTCCAGATTCTATACACACCAAATACTTACCTCATATACATTGTTATGACAAATTAAATTGGCTCAAGTTTACTGAAGAGCAAATTGGCATAATGTAAAAATAGCCTTAAAATGTATGAAATCAGGGTTCCTGTGTGGCTCAGTTGGTTAGGTGTCCAACTTTGGTTTAGGTCATGATCTCGCGGTTAGTGATTTCAAACTCCATGTTGGGCTCTGTGCTAACGGCTCAGAACCTGAAGCCTGCTTCGGATATGTGTGTGTGTCTCTCTCTGCTCCTTCCCCACTTGTGTTCATGTTTGTTCTCTCTCTCTCTTTTTCTCTCTCTCAAAAATAAATAAACATTAAAAAGTTTTGTTTTAAAAAATGTATGAAACCTTCTACCCATCTATGCTGACTTTAGGAATTTATCCTATGGATAGAATCGGGTATGTTCCAAAGATGTTAGGATATATTTATTTACCTTTAATATCAATAAAAATTTAGCAGTAATTTAAATAATTAAATAGACAAGTAAATAAAATTACAGTAAAACTACAGAAGGACAGACTATTCCACCAATACTAACTGCAATATGAATGTGTATTTATTAACATAAAAACTTAAAAATATATATATTAGGGGCACCTAGGTGGCTCAGTCCATTGAGCATCTGACATCCGCTTAGGTCATAATCTTGTGGTCCATGATTTTGATCCCTGAGTTGAACTCTGTGCTGACAGCTCAAAGTCTGAAGCCTGCTTCGGATTCTGTGTCTTAATCTCTCTCTGCCCCTCTCAGCTCATGCTCTCTCTTCCTCTCTCTCTGTCTCCCTCTCTCTCTGTCTCTCTGTCTCTCTGTCTCTCTCTCAAAAATAAGCATTAAAGAGTAAATAAGTAAATAAATAATTTTAAAAGTATATTAAACCTAAAGGCAGCTTAAAAATGTCATGTCATATCTCATCCCATTTTTCATGATTTCTGATTACAATTTTCTAAATATGCATTTATATACACATATTAAAGAAATTCTGGAAATATGTCACTACAGTGATAACAGTGGTCATTTTCATGTAGAGAAATTAAGGACAGTGATATCTTTTTATATTTAGGCAACATCTGTTTTATGGTTTTAATTAATGGGTATCAGAAAATACAATCATCTGTCACTTCCATCTTAGTAAGCAGCGGGACACATACTATGTAATATGATGTCAATCTGGACAATGAGAGCCACACAGATCTATCTGTGGTGGAAAGGAGCCTTAGGAAAGGAGAGAAATTGGAGAATCCTCAGGCAACAACGGATTATTTTTTTAATCCCAAAAATTTAAATAAATTTGCTGCTGAGGCACTTCAGTGACTCAGTTAAGTGACCCACTTCGGCTCAGGTCACGATCTCATGGTTTGTGAGTCCAAGCCCCACATTGGGTTTATACTGACAGCCCAGAGCCTGGAGCCTGTTTGGATTCTGTGACTCTCTCTCTCTCTGACCCTCCCCCGCTCACGCTCTGTCTCTCTCTGTCTCCCAAAACTGAATAAATGTTAAAACATTTTTAAATAAATTTGCTGCCAATTTTACTTAGTTATCCATCTGTCTTTATTAATTCAGACTTGCTTAGAAAATCTAATAGTTTGAAGAAGACCTTGTCTATGACAATATAGATATTTAGGTTAAAAAGGAAATGATTGATGTCAAATTATAATCTGATTGGGATTTAAATAACATTTGCAAAAGGGCCAGTTGTTTAAAAAGTCATAAAGCAGATTATCTAATTCAGAACAACATTCAAGCAAAACCAGTTTACTATAGCAAAATAGCTAATAACAGTGCACAAATAAGAGGAAATCTATGACTTTTGACACTTTGTACTGCACACTACCCCTTCTTGGCTTTTCTTTAATTTCAGATTTTAAGTGGAACAAATATCCAATCACTCTGAATCTCCTTTATAATTTTGTATATACTTGGGTGATGTGCCTTAGTCAAAGCTCTTAGTAGGTAATAATTGGAATTTATTTTAATTTCTTGGAATTCTCTTTAAGAAAAATTTCCCAGACCAAGTTTGACTTTGGAACAGATAATTTCTTAGTTTTCTTGGGCTCTTTCTATCACAAAAATAACATCAAGATGATTTCTTCAAAACTTGTCAATCTTTTCTGCCAAGTTGTTCAGATACATTAAAAAAATTTTTTTAGGAATGTATAATCTAGACTTCCTGACTCCCCACCCCCAACACTTTGTACTGGATTCTACAAAAAACTTGTGAGGCAATACAGGTTCATGGAACTGTAACTTACATCAACACACTTTTATCATATGTCGACAAGTCTTAATACAAAAGCAATTCTGACAACTGTTGGCCAGTATAATCATCTTTATTTATGGTCTATTTACATCTCCTGGTGATCTTATCTTTGGTCCATTCAAAAGCTCTCTCATATTCCTTTCTAGAACTTTTAGTACAGTACAGGCATTATGATTATGTGTTTCTTTGCTCCCATTATTGATTACTTCACTATTTTTTTTCAGAAAAAAAAAAAAAAACCTAAGTATATGACTCCTTATTAAGATCAGGTGATGTTGAGGACTGTACTATTCAGACTTATTTGGATCATCTGATGTGCTCTGTTAAATTCCAAAGCTATTTTTGGCTTTTCTCACTCTTGTCCCTTCTTCATTACTTTCTTCATTTACTTTGCCTGAATTCACTAGATATCTATGTTGTTTTTCTACTTAGTAAGTATAATGTATGTCTCATAATCTGAATCTAATCTATTATTGAAAACGTGTTGATTACTGATTTTTTTAATAGTAACAGACTCTTTGCCATTATTTTTATTTTTTTTAATTTTTTTTATGTTTTTTTATTTATTTTTAGGAGAGAGAGAGAGAGAGACAGAGTGAGCAGAGAGGGTCAGAGAGAGAGGGAGTCACAGACTGAAACAGACTCCAGGCTCTGAACTGACAGTCAGCACAGAGCCCGACGTGGGGCCCGAACCCACGAACCGTGAGATCGTGACCTAAGCGAAAGTCAGACGCTTAACCGACTAAGCCACCCAGGCGCCCCTGCCATTATTTTTAATAGGAGAAATAATAATGTATTTGCTGCTTATGAAAACACCCAACCAAAATTTTGTCTTTTAAATTTTCATTGTGTGTGTGTGTGTGTGTGTGTGTGTGTGAGAGAGAGAGAGAGAGAGAGAGAGAGAGAGAGAGAATGCCAAGCAGGCTCTGCACTGTTACATGGAACCCGACTCTAGGATCATAACCTGAGCTGAAATCAAGTCTGAAGCGTCAGATGCTTAACTGACTGAGCCACCCAAGTGCCCCAGGGTACTTTATAAAATTGAATAAACACTTGCAGACTTACTGACTGAGGTTTGATGGTGAAAAGAGAGATGGAAGACGTAGTCAAAACTGCTTCTTGCTGAATGGGAGGGATGAACAGGAGAGAACTGGGGAAGTGGTGAGAGAGGCAAGAATAAATGCCTAAAGTTTGGCTGTGTCCAAGTACAAGGTCATATCCAAGTATGTGGAACCAGTGGATAATTTGTCCTGTTGGCTCCTTTGATTCTGGAAACAGATGTCTGTGAACTATAAACAGATGTCATAGACAACAAAACTAGGCCCCGTAAAACTCAAATTCTACACCTGTTTGCAATCACTTTGGTTGTGCCAGTATAACTGGTGATAAAGTGATAATATGTGATGCTCATGTTCATGTCATGATTACCTACACTTGCCAAATGATTCTTACCTGCATGATCCAAATTGTATCTGAAGATTTTCATCAAGCATCAATGCCTTCTCTTCTTCCAATTCACAGCAATAATTAAATGAACGAATCCTTTGCTGAACTATTCTTCAGTGTTTTCATTGTCGAAAATAACAAATCTGGCTTCTATACTGGATATAAGATGTCTGTTTGGTTAGCTCTCTTCATAAAAAACTTTAAAGTTAAGTAAAAAAGTATAGAACTGTGTATATTTTTTGCATATTTCATTTATTGTTAGATATGAGATCTCTTTTGCAGCCAAGTTGGTCAACTTGAGTACCTGTTTGCTGTCAGGACCATTAAGATAGTCCTTCATAAGGGCAAAGTCATCTGCGTCAGCATCCCACTCCAGATACTGCATCACCATAAAGTGATAGGCCTTCAAGTTTGCCAGGACCCGCAGCTATACTAATGATGGTAGTATTTGGAGACAAAAAAAAAAAAAAAAGATCACTTGTGCATTATCTCATATCAACAACTCTTAGAGGATATCTTAGAGATAATCAAAGAACTGAATTTACAAAACTTTCCTTCTCAAATTCTTTTTGAAACTTTGATGGATGGTGACAGAAAACTTTTCAACTGAGCCTTGACCAGCTCCTCATCATTTAGGCCTTACACTTAGGACTTAGTCCACTGTTAATGCTGAGGCCATGTTCTCCCTGGAATGTTCCCAGACAATGAGCAAGCACCGTGGTGGTCGTAAATCCATGTTCTAACACAGCATTCTTCCAGTGGGCAGTGTTTGCTCAGGAGCTCCTCATGGCTTGGAGGACACTTTGTTAGAACTACACCATATCTGAGAACTTGTGACCCAGTTCTCTTCCTTCTTGTCCCTTTTCCCAAGTCTTAGATCTCCTTCACTGCCTGCAAGTTCCACCTTCTCCTGCTTCCCTTTGCCCTTCACAGATGTCTCTCCAGTGTCTTGGATATACTCCTCACAGGACCTGAACTAACATACCATTTAACCAAAAATAAACTTTACAAAATGTCACTAAGATTCCTGGGTTTCTCAGACCAATGCATCAATAAAAGCCTTGGCTAAACACTGCTTTTAAAACTTTTACCAGTGTCTTGTGGGTGAATAATGCCCATCCCCCCAAAAAAAAAGTTATGTCCGAGACCTAATCCCTGGAATCTGTGAAGGTGACCTTATTTGTGAAAAGGATCTTTGCAAAAATGGTTCAGGATCTCAAGAGGAGTTCATTCTGGATTTAGGGTGGGCTTTAACTCCAGGGCCTGCTACCTTTATAAAAGATGGAAGGGAAGAACACACAGAGAAACAGGGAAGAAGACCATGTGAAGACATGTGATGACAGTGGTAGAGATTAGTATGATTTGTCAGCAAGCCAAGAATTGTCAAAGATTTATAGTAGCTTCCAGAAGCTAAAGGAAAGACATGAAAAGGAATCTTCCTTGGAGCTTCCAAAAGGAACTAACCCTGTTGGATACCTTGCTTTCAGACATCTGGCCTCTCAAGCTATGAAAGAATAAAATTCAGTTGTTTTAAGCCATCAGGTTTGTGGTAATTTATTACAGCAGCCGTAAGACACTAATTAGCTGTGTTAGCTTATTTCTGGAGCCTTTATGTTCTTGGTAGGTTTTGTTTTGTTTTGTTTTGTTTTTAATTTTCCACCATGACTGAGAATCTCCTCAGTAGGAAAAGCACATTGGTCACTGGATTTCTGCAATTCATTGGCGAGACTGCTTCAGCCTCACTTGTTGGAATCATCCCATCTCTGATCTTTATATTATGTGATGTCCTTAATTCCCTCAAATCATTTCTGATTTGCCTTGTAACTAAATTCCTTTCCAAAATCATAACCTCTAATTGTTCCCTTATTTTTTAAAACTTCAAAAGTATTTAAACAGCATGGGACTAGCCTTTATCCTGAATTACAGCAAAAGTGTATCTGAAATCCCCTTCCCTAAGAATAGCCAACACATTTGGCTAGCATTTTAGATGGTGGTTTTATTTGATGGCAAAGTCTGTTGGAAGTTGTTATAGCAGATATTCCGATGTAAGAACGCAGATTGTGAGATAGCGATTAATAAATAAACAACACCATGTATTTTCTTACTGAACACCACCCTGTGGGGATATTTGGAACTAAGTGACAATATCCATGCACATAATGTTTCATCTCCAGTCTACTCCCACCCAATAATTTTTGAAAATAGAAAGACTGATTGTCATTTTGTAGGTAAAATTCTCCATTTAAAATTGTCAAGTTAAGCTTTAAGGGACCTTGATCAAAGTTTATAACTTTTCAGAGTAATAAGTATAAATCTAAATATATTTCTCAAATATGATAGTAGTAACATTACTAGAGGTTCTGATAACCCTGGGGAATTTGACATGCCAAAAAACCCTCTGCCTTTCTGAACTAGAATTATTATTCCTCTCCTCCCTTTTCTGTTTATTGGGTTAGTGGAATTAGAAATTTCCAGTTTCCTCATTCTGAACTTTGTATTCAAAAGTTGTGTAAGAATTAAGGGAAATAGGAAGTAGACTTAGGAATATTAGTAGGAGAATATTTAGGGAGTGTAGATCTGACTATTTTTCTATGGTATCTGGAGTTTCTTTTCTCATTTGGATCCTAGAATGTTGCGGCTGGAAGAGTTCTTCAATACTGTTTTATTGTTTGTTTGTTTTGTTCTTTTCCTTCTCATTTCCTCAGTGTTACAGGGATAAAATGGAGGTCCTTTTTATGAAAGGACTATCATATACATCATCTAAGAGCCAAGGTCTGGAAGCAAATCTTTCAACTACTTTTAATTTCATATAGAGCTAGAGGCTTGTTTTTCACAATAAAACTTTCACGGCCCCTGAAGGCATGGTAGAGATGAAGACACAGATAAAGCCACAAGATAAATATAACACATTTCCCTGCCCTTCTGTCAGAATTTAAAACTTGGGACAATATTTTTGAATTTTATGTCCTTTAAAATATGTACGTGAGAAAATCCTATTCTTTGAAATATGTATACCAGCAAAATAAATAGACTGTTTTTTTCCACATTGCCTAATACTGTGTTTGTTGGTAAATATACAGAGGACTGAAAATTTTCATGGTCAGAAACGAATTGAAAACTTTGGTAGTTTTATGTTGTCTTAAAACAGGATGTCATTAGCAGTGCCACTAGAGAATACATAATTGTTGCCAGAATGTCTGGTTTCCCAGTTAAGTGTTTTGCAACCCACACAAGAACTTTAAAAAAATAAATAAATAAACTTTCATCTTCTGAGCTAATGTGGGTTTAAAAGGTTTAAATAATGCACAGATTCAAAATTGTAACTCATAGTTGAATTTCATTAAATATTTGATTGAAACATATATAATGACTGTACTGAATTCCATTGCCTGTAATAAAAAAATAAAATTGATAATAAGTATAACTTTAAAACATTTTGAATTATATCCTGGTTTTTGGTTTAAATAGGAAATTTAAAGCATCTAGTGAAAATGCAAAAGAAAATGAAGAAAAATGAGAATAATCTGAAATTAAGGTTATGGAAGACAAAAATCTCAAGAGCACAGTGTCAATCTGACAGGATGGCTGAGAAGAACTCATGTTAATAAATAACTATTATGTATCAGGTACTAAGCCCACCAAGAATACAAGGAAGATATTATTACTATCCCCATTTACTGATAACAATAACATTACCACAAATAGTTGGTAGGTAAGCATCATTCGTCAATCTAAATCTAGATATTTGGGTGAAAATGAGATTCTGTATGATAATTGTGAAGGATCTGCTTGAGCAATACTGCATGAAGTGGCATTTCTTGCTTAATATATACTTTTATTTTTTATTTAAAAATTTTATTATTTTTGATAGAGAAAGAGAAAGAGAGATGGTGTGCCTGAGGGGCGGGAGTAGGCAGTGAGAGAGGGAGACAGAGAATCCTGAGCAGGCTATGCAGTGTCAGCACAGAGCCTGACGCAGGATTCCAGCTCACAAACCATGAGATCATGATCTGGGCCGAAATCCAGTCAGACACTTAAGTGATAAGCTACCCAGGCACCCCAACATATACCGTTTAAATCTAAATTTTTGGGAAAATACAATGAGTACAATTTGTAAAACATCCACCACCAAACCTAACAAATGACTCAAAATCACTTTTAAAGAGAAAGAAAAATAAACTATTGAGAATAAATGAGCAGTCTTTAACCCAAAGGGACTGGAAAAAAAAAATATGTAACTTCAACCATATAAGTTAGAAGGTATTGTCAAGGGGCAGAAAGTCTTCAGAATCATCTCACTATTATTTTTCAACCTCTCTAAAAGGAATTAAGTAGGTATGTGCTGAGGACGGTGAGAGCATCATCAGACAGAAAGGGAAGAGCAGCAGCAGTGAAGTGGGGAAAGGAGGCTTAGAATGTCTCTCTAGGGAAATAACCTTTTTTACCACTGATAATGATGGCTCTAGATAGAGCTAAGCTACTTGGGTTTTCTATTTTATTCTCTGGGCAAGGAAGGATGGAAAGACAATTATTAACCAGCACTAAAAGTGTCCAAGTATAATTAGGTGCTTTACAGAATGGAGAGAAAAATGAAGGAAGGGAAAACAAAAAAGAAAACAAGAATCACTGAAGTACTGTCATATGTTAGGAAATATATATAGAATGCAGTGTGAGTTACAGAGTTCTCTTTCCCATATCCTCTTATGGATGGTACAGAGGAACTAGGCATCTGAGGAGGGGGTAAAGTTCTGAAAATCACAATAATTACTGGAAATGTTTCTCTCTCAAATGACTGGCACAGTGGACTCTTCATGAATTGAAGCCATAATTCCAAACCCATATAACCTCCCAGGAAAAGTCCTTAAAATCATCCCTTTTCTTCCTTCAACTTCCTTCTCCTCCTACCCCCCGCCCCCCCAACACACACACTGTAGAGCACTTGTATGAACAAACTATAATGGTAGTTAAATTTAACTCTCCACCTACTTTATAGCTGGCTGGCCTTCAGTGTGGCCTGGAAATCTACCACATCTCCCTTGTCTATTCCCTTTTTCTGTCTCCAGGATGGCTTTTGAAGACCTCCATATTCTCTTCAGTCACTTCCCCTCACCTATTTTCTCATCTGATGGTCTCTCTTTCTGCTTCACTGACTAAAGTTGTCACGAGAACTTTACATAAGACAACTAGACATCTCCCTGCCCATCAGCAAATAAACTCTGCCTTCTTACTGGGTGAACTGTCCATGCTCCCCCATCCTAAGCCAGACCATCTGTTGTGAACAAGGCTGCATTCTATTTTACCAGTTTAAGTGCCTTTCTAGTGGTTTTCTGTTCTTTTCCTTAATTTTTAATTTTCCCCTGTTCACTGGATCATTTTTATCAGAGCACTGTTTCCTTTTCTCTTCTCTTAGGAAAGTCAGCTTGAGTCCATTTCTTGTAGTTGACCTAGTGCTCAAATTGTGTGCTTCCATTGATGCAAATCTGTTTGAATGAGTTGTCTCTACTTGCTTTTTTTGATCCCTTCCATTTTATTTTCTCTTAACTCACTTTGGGCTTTTGTCCTAAGCACTAAACTGATATAGTTCTTGACAGAAACATGGATAGCTATCTTCTTACTAAATTTAATGATCAGTTTCTGCTTCTCATTTGCCAGTGTCTGACACTTTGCTTCCATGATCCATTGTTTCTCCTGGTTTTCTTGTGATTTCACTAGATACTCATTCGTAGTCTCCTTGCAGATTATTTTTCTTTTCTTAACATCTGAACATCTGAGAGCCCCATGTCTTAGTCCTTGGTATCTTCTTTATATCACTCTTCCTGTGATACTCAGTTCTGTGGCTTTAAACACCACTTACGTACTAACACTGAGAATCAGTTATTTAGCCTAGAACTTACCCTGAACTCTACACCCATATGTAAATGATTTCTTTTTTATTAAAATATTTAATTGAAATATAGTTGGCATAGAGCATTAAATTAGTTTCTGTACAACATAATGATTCAACACATATACATGATGACATACTCATCACAGTAAGTGCACAGTAATATCATTGACTGTATTCCCTATGCTGTACTTTTCTTTCTCATTATAACTGTTTTCTTAATGGCCATTCTTGGGTGTCTGATAAATTTCTCAATTATAAAATGCCAGAAATGAAGATTGAGAACTCTCCATCTCAAACCTTCTTCTTCTCAGTGTCCCCTATTCCTCTGTGTGGCAACTTAATCCCTCCAATTATTCAAACATAAAACCTTGGGATCATTCTTGATTTTATCTATTTCAAAACCCACATTTAATCCATCAGGAAATCTTTTGGGCTCCACTTTCAAAATGATCTATGTTTTTTACTCTACTGCCAATACATTCATCCAAAGTCATCAAATCTCTAGACTGAATTAATGTAATAAGTCCATAATTGTTTCCCTATTTTAACCTTTGTCTTCTAGAGTCTATTTTCAATACAATACCCAGGGCACTCTATTTAAAAAATATTTTCAAGTGATTATAGATGCACAAGAGTTCGCAAAAACTATGTACAAGGAGCCCCCATGTACCAGTTAGATATAGTTAAAACTGAATAACTATAGTTTATACAATACCATCAAAATCAGAAAATAGACTTCATTATAATCCACAGAGTTTGTTCAGATTTCATCAGTTTTACATGAACAGAGTGCTTCTTTTATAACTTAAAACAGATTCACAGTTTTGCCCAAATGTCACCTGTTCACAGAAGTCTACTCTTGCCATTTAAAATTGCAGACCACGTCCTGCAAGTTGATACTTGTCCTTATTGTGTGTTGCTTTTTTCCATAGCATGAAATCTTCTAATATACTACACTTAATTATGATTATTTTCTGTCCTCTTTCACTGGACTACAAACTACATGAGCCAAGAATATTTTTGTTCTGTGCATTGATATAGTCCAAGTACTTAGAACAGTGTTTGTTCTAAACTCAATACATGCCTTTCAAATGTTTGCAAGAATGATTGAGCAGTCACAACTGGGCTTTTTGTTTCTGATCTTGATCTTTGTTTCTAAAGATTTGTTCATTTTCCCTAAATATATATAATATTCTCTGTTGATAATCCATTAATTACTGCTCATGTGAGTGAAATATTAACATCCCTTTCCAACTCCGCATTCATGATGCCATGCTGGAGATTTGAAACGGCCATGGTGGGAGGATGTTTACAACAGGTTAACCAGCAAACACTACAGGCCTGCACTCTGCATCCTCAACAGTAGATAAATATTTAATAGCACACCGCTGAATTGTGGTAAGCAATTTAGGTATCAATTCTTTTTTGTTTGTTTGTTTTGTTTTTAGGGAATCCTCATTTATTTTTAAGATAAAAAATATATTTTAAAAAATAATTGCAATTACTACCTAGGCATACACAGAATTGTGTGACAGAGAAAGAATCCTAAAAAGCAATTAACTTTTATTTCTGGTTGATAAAGTACATTTTGATCCACAATAAATATTTTAAACTATAAGCATCAATTAACAAGTTTCATAATCCACTTTCATAGGAAAGAAAAAGAAATCTGAATATGTATGCATTGCACTTTCTTTAGGCCTTTAATATATACTTACTTTTTATCTACATTCTTTTCTACCAACAAGGAAGAACTCTTTAATTGTAAACATTAAATATTAAGATGTCATTGAATATTTAGGGAATATTTAGTTTTAATATTTAGGGAATTATTTATTTTTTATTCTTTATGTTTTATTATTGCTTCTCTTTTAAAATTATCTTTATTTTTAAAATTAATTTATTGATGGGGCACCTGGGTGGCTCAGTCGGTTAAACCTCCGCCTTCAGATCAGGTCATGATCTCATGGTTTGTGGGCTCGAGCCTGGAGCCAGCTTTGGATTCTTTGTCTACCTCTCTGGCCCTCCCCTGATCACGCTGCCCTCTGTCTCTCTCTGTCTCTCTGTCTCTGTCTCTATCTCTCTCTCTCTCAGAAATAAATAAAATATTTTAAATTTTTTTAAAAAATAAAACTAACTTATTGTTTAATTATTAACATCAAAGTTAGTTAGTATATAGCGCAGCAATGATTTCAGGAGTAGATTCCTTAATGCCTCTTACCCATTAAGCCCATCCCCCCTCCCACAAATCTTCCAGCAACCCTCTGTTTATTTTCTGTATTTAAGAGTCTCTTATGTTTGCCCCCTTCCTGTTTTATATATTATTATTGCTTCCCTTCCCTTATGTTCATCTGTTTATTATCTTAAATTCCTCATATGAGTAAAGTCATATGATATGATATTTTTGTTTCTCTGATTTATTTTGCTTAGCATAATACCCTCTAGTTCATCCATGTAGTTCAGATGGCAAGATTTCATTCTTTTTGATTGCTGAATAATAGTCTTGTGTGTGTGTGTGTGTGTGTGTGTGTGTGTCTGTGTGTGTGTGTGTGTGTGTACATATACATATATACATATACCACATCTTCTTTATCCATTCATCCATCGATGAATGTTTGGGTTCTTCCCATACTGTGGCTATTGTTGATAGCACTGCTATAAACATTGGGTTGTATGTGCCCCTTTCAAACAGCACACCTGTATCCCTTGGATAAATACCTAGTAGTGCAATTGCTAGGACATAGGGTGGTTCTATTTTAAAATTTTTGAGGAACCTCCATATTGTGTTCCAGACTGGTTGCACCAATTTGCATTCCCACCAGTAGTGCCAAAGAGATCCTCTTTTCTTTTCTTTTCTTTTTTTTTTTTTTAATGTTTTATTTATTTCTAGGAGAGAGAGAGACAGCGCGAGCAGGGAAGGGTCAGAGAGAGAGGGAGACACAGAATCTGAAGCAGGCTCCAGGCTCCGAGCTGGCAGTCAGCACAGAGCCTGATGCGGGGCTCGAACCCACGAACCATGAGATCATCACCCAAGCGAAAGTCGGATGCTTAACCGACTAAGCCACTCAGGCGCCCCAAGATCCTCTTTTCCTGCATCCTTGCCAATATCTGTTGTTGCCTAAATTAATATTAGCCATTCTGACAGGTGAGAGGTGCTATCTCATTGTGGTTTTGATTTGTATTTCCCTGATGATGAGTGATGTTGACCGTTGTTTCACATGTCTGTTAGTCATACGGATGTTTTCTTTGGAAACGTGTGTATTGATGTCTTTAGCCCATTTCTTCACTGAAGTATTTGAGTGTTGACTTTTAAAAGTTCTTTATAGATTTTGGATACTAACTCTTTATCCAATATGTCATTTGCAAAGATCTTTTCCCATTCCACTGGCTGTCTTTTAGTTTTGCTGATTGGTTCCTTTGCTGTGCAGAAGCTTTTTATTTTGATGGGGTCCCAATAGTTCATTTTTGCTTTCGTTTCCCTTGCCTCTGGAGACATGTTCAGTAAGATGTTTCTGCGGCTGAGGTCAAGAGACTTTTTCCTGCTTTCTCCTCTAGGATCTTGATGGCTTCCTGTCTTACATTTGGGTCTTTCATTCATTTTGAGTTTATTTTTGTGTATAGTGTAAGAAAGTGGTTCAGGTTCGTTTTTCTGCATGTTGCTGTCCAGTTTTTCCAGCACTATTTGCTGAAGAGACTATCTTTATTCCATTGGATATTCTTTACTGCTTTGTAAAAGATTAGTTGGCCATACATTTGTCGGTCCGTTTCTGGGTTCTCTATTCTGGCCCATTGATTTGAGTGTCTGATTTTGTGCCAGTACCATGCTGTCTTGATGATTACAGCTTTGTAATACATCTTGAAGTCTGGGATTATGATGCATCCAGTTTATTTTATTTTCAAGATTGCTTTGGCTATTTGGGGTCATTTCTGGTTCCATACAAATTTTAGGATTGTTTGTTCTAGCTCTGTGAAGAATGCACATAGGGAATGCATTGAACATGTAGATTGTTTTGGGTAGGATCAACATTTTAACAATGCTTATTCTTCCAATTCAGGATCATGGAATATTTTTCCAATTTTTTTGTGTGTTCAGTTTCTTTCATGAACTTTCTATAGTTTTCAGTGTATAGATTTTTCACCTCCTTGGTTATGTTTATTGCTCTGTATTTTATCGTTTTGGTGCAATTGTAAATGGGATCAATTCCTTTATTTCTCTTTATGTTGCTTCATTATCGGTGTATAGGAATGCAACCTATTTCTGTGCATTGGTTTTATATCCTGTGGCTTTGCCGAATTCATGGATCAGTTCTAGCAGATTTTTGGTGGAATCTTTTGGGCTTTCCATATAGAATATCATGTCATCTGCAGAGAGTAAAAGTTTGACTTCCTGGCCGATTTGGATGCCTTTCACTCCTTTGTGTTGCCTAATTGCTGAGGCATGGACTTCCATTACTATGTTGAATAACAGTGGTGAGAGTGGACATTCCTGTCATGTCCCTGACATTTCCCCATTGAGTACATTATTAACAGTGGGTCTTTCATATATGACTTTTATGATCTTGAAATATGATCCTTCTGTCCCTATTTTCTTAAAGGTTTTTATCAAGAAAGGATGTTGCATTTTGTCAAATGGTTTCTTTCAATCTATTGAGAACATCATGTGGTTCTTGTCCTTTCTTTTATTGATGTGATGTATCACATTTATTGTTTTGCAGATACTGAATGCACCCTGCATCCCAGGTATAAATCCCACTTGGCTGTGGTGAATAATTATTTTAATGTTTTATTGGATCTTGTTGATGGCTAGTATCTTGCTGAGGATTTTTGCATCCATGTTCATCTTCTTGTGTAGTTCTCCTTTTTAGTAGGGTCTTTGTCAAGGTAATGCTGGTTTCATAGAATGAGTTTAACCTCTTCTTTAAATGTGTCATAGAATTCCTGTTTTTTGGGTGATTTTTTATTACCAATTGAATTTCTTTACTGGATATGGATCTGTTTAAATTTTCTATTTCTTCCTGTTTCAGTTTGGTAGTTTATATGTTTCCTAGAAAAATACCCATTTTATTGGTGTATAATGGCTCACAATACTTTCTTATTATTGTCTATGTGTCTGCAGTGTTGACTCGGATCTCTCCTCTTTCACTCTTGATTTTATTTATTTGGGTCCTTTTCTTCTTCTTTTTGATCAAACTGGCTAGAAGTTTATCAGTTTTGTTAATTCTTTCAATGGACCAGCTCCTGGTTTAATTGACCTGTTACTTACTTACTTACTTACTTACTTACTTTATGTATGTATGTAGGTAGGTATGTATGTATGTATGTATGTATGTATGTATGTATGTATGTTTTGATAGCATTGACTTCTGACCTAATCTTTATTATCTCCTGCCTTCTGGTGGTTTTGGGTTCCTATTTGCTGTTCTTTTTCCAGCTCTTTGAGGTGTAAGTTTAGGTTGTGTATCTGAGATTCTTCTTCTTTAGGAAGACCTGGACTGGTATTGTACTTCCCTTTTTTGACCACCTTTGCTGTGTCCCAGAGGTTTTTGGCTGTGGTGTTATCTCTTTCATTGGCGTCCATGTACTTTCCAATTTCCTCTTTAAGTTGTTGGTTAGTCCATTCATTATTTAGTAGGATGTTCTTTAGTCTCCAAGTATTTGTTATCTTTCCAGTTTTTCTCTTGTGGTTGATTTCAAGTTTCATAGTGTTCTGGTCTATAAATATGCATGGTATGATCCTGATCTTTTCGTACTTGTTGAGGGCTGATTTGTGTCCCAATAGGTGATCTATTCTGGAGAATGTTCCATGTGCACTTGAGAAAAATGTGTATTCTGTTTCTTTAGGATGCAGTGTTCTGAATATATCTGTTAAATCCATCCAGTCAAGTATGTCATTCAAAATCATTGTTTCCTTGTTGATTTTCTGTTTAAATGATCTGTCCATTGCTATAAGTGGGGTGTTGAACTCCCCTACTCTTGTGGTATTATGATCAATGATTTTCTTTATCTTTGTGATTAATTGATTTATGATTTGGGTGTTTCCATGTTTGGAGCGTAAGTGTTTACAATTGTTAGGCTTTCTTGGTGTATAGACCTTTTAGTTAAGATATAATGCCCTTTTTCATCTCTTGTTATAATCTTTATTTTAAACTCTAGATTGTCTGATAAAAGTATGGCTGCTCTGGCTTTCTTTTGGTGACCATTAGCATGATAGATGTTCTCCATCCCCTTACCTTCAATCTGAAAGTGTCTTTAGTTCTAAAGTGGGTATTTTATAAACTGCATAAAATGGGTCTTTTTTCTTATCCATTCTGTTACCTTATGTGTTTTGACTGGAGTGTTTAGACTATTGATGTTTAGGCTGAGAGATATGAATTATTGCCATTATGTTTCCTATAGAGTTGGAGTTTCTGGTGGTGTTCTCTGGTCCTTTCCAGTCTTTGTTGTTTTTGGTCTTTTTGTTTTTTGTTTACTTGTTCGTTTGTTTTTTGCTTTTTGCTTTTGTTTTTTGTTTTGTTTTGTTTTGTTTGTTTTTCATCTTTTCTCCCCTCAAAGAGTCCCCTTTAAAATTTCTTTCAGGGCTAGTTTATGTGGTCAAGAACTCCTTTAATTTGTGTTTGTCTGGGATACTTTATCTCTCCTGTTTTGAATGACAGCCTTGCTAGATAAGGAATTATTGATTGCATATTTTTCCAATGCAGCACATTGAATATATCCTGTCACTCCTTTCTGTCCTGCCAAGTTTCTGTGGATAGGTCTGCTGCAAATCTGATCTATTTTCCCTTGTAGTTTACCTACTTTTTTTTTTTTTTTCCCTTGATGCTTTCATGATTCTTTCCTTGCCTGAGTATTTTGTGAATTTGACTATGGTATGCCTTCTTGATGGTCAGTTTTTGTTGAATCTAACGGGAGTTCTCTGTGTTTCCTGGATTTTTAAATCTGTGTCTGTCCCCAGGTTAGGCAAGCTTTCTGCTATAATTTGCTCACAAAAATCTTCTACCCCTTTTTCTCTCTCTTAATTTTCTGCATCTCCTGTGATAATGATGTTATTCCTTTTTAATGAGTCGCTGAGTTCTCTAATTCTTATATCATGCTCTTTTGCCTTAGCCTCCCTCTTTTTATATGCTTCATTATTCTCCATACGTTTGTTCTTTATATCATTGATTCACTGCTCTGCCTCATCCATCCTTGCCTCGTGGCATCCATTCATGATTGTAGCTCAGTTTTAGCATTTTTAATTTCATCCTGAATAAGGTTTACTTCTTTTATCTCCACGGAAAGGGATCTATGCTATTTTCAACCCCAGCTACTATTCTTATTATCATAATTCTAAATTCTGATTCAGACAGCTTGCTTATCAGTCCCTCGCTATTGTTTCTTGTTCTTTCTTTTGGGGTGAATTCCTTTGATTTGTCATTTTGAAGGAAGAAAATGAATTAATAAAATAAAAAAAATAAAAATTAAAAACACACAAAGAAATCAAATAAAGGGTGCTAATGCTAGGTGTGTTTTGGTCTGATTGTTGAAAGAAGCTTGATAGATGAGAGAAAAAAGGAAAGATAAAAAAAGGGAAAAAAGAAAAAAAGGAAAACATTTGAAAATTTGAAAAAAATGAATACATTAAAATAGAATAAAATGAAATGATGGAAGTAAAATAGAATTTTAAAAAATACAAAAAAAGTAGAAAAATTAAAAAAATCTTTGTAGTAAAAACTGAAAATAAAAATAAATATTTATCTTTCTGTATTCAAGAATAAGAAAAGAAAAGGAAAAGAAAAAAAAAAACATTGAACGAAAGGATCAGAGAACAGAATGAAATACTATTGAAATTACATCTGGTTTCCTGTAGAAGTCAAAGTGAAGCACTTTATAGTCCCTAAACAAAGCAGGTAGAGACTTGTGTTGTTTCCCGAATGTGGTTGGCCAATCTGGGCGGGCCTTAGTGTACAGGCTCTGTTTACCATGAGATGGCGCTGCTTAGCTTACTAGGGTGCATTGTTGTAGCACATGTAGGCTGTGTGCATGGGTGGGAGGGGTGAAAATGGTGTCATGCGGGTACCCAGTGTCTCATATCGGAGTTCTGTGTTCTCCCCTACAGGCAATCAAGCACCCCTCCTTTGACTCTGGCTTCCATCCACTCCCTCTTCTACACTCTCTGAATGTGACAAGCTGTCAGGCTGCCAGGCAGAACCTCCCTCCTGAGTTTTATCTCAGATGGGGCCGTTTCCCAACCCCTCACTTCTGACAGACTGGGCTTTGACCAGCTCAGACCCTCTGGGGAGGGTCTCACTGAGTAATGGTCACATGCCAGCCTGCCCCCACGACTGTTGGAGAAACCATGCTGCTGCTGATGGCTGGAGACTGCAGCCAGGTGCAAGTCTGCCCCAGAAAAAGTTTGCATAATCATGTAGCAGCAGTGTTCCAAGCATTATGGTAAATCACAACACACATCTGGTCCCAGGCTTCACCCTTAGTGTCCTTGTTTCAATACCAGCGGATGTGGTTGTTCTCTGGGTCCACTGGGACCTTTGCCTATGGGGAGGCTGCTTAGCCATATGTCCCCCCAGCAGGAGACGTTGCTCCTCTTTTGGTCCAGGGACTCCTCAGACCTTCCTCTTTGCTCCTGGGGATTGATCCTTCCTACCAGAATACCACCAGATATCCAGCTATGGAATTTCAGACTCTGCATTCCCCCTGTTTTAGAGTCTTAATGGCATTTAAACCCTCTCCTTCCCCCCCCTTTTTTTTTTCAGACTCTGTGTGGTTGTTTCCACATTTTCTTTTTCTCTCCAACTGCTTTCTAAGTTGGGTTGCTTTTCTTATACTCTCCCCTCATTTCTGGCCTCTCTCTGAAAGCAAAAACAGCTCCCTGCCCTCCGTGGCTTCTCTCTCCACTAGTACACCTCTCTGTGATGTGTACCTGCTGAGTTCTGTGGGGCAGGTCATGCAGATTGTTGTGTTAGTCCTCAAATCAGTTTTATAGGTGTTCAACCATCGTCTAATATTGATCTGGGTGCATTTCAGGGATGAGAGACACAATAAGAGAACCGGCATGACATGTAGATCTTTTCGTGGGCATATAGGAGAGTGTCCAACTGTAGGACAAATTACCAGATTTGTGGTCCAACCAAGGAATCACTCTTACAAATATTTTATCCAAGGCATTGAACGAGTGTTTACATCAAAAGTTAAGTATAAATATATGAATAAGGGGGAAAAAAACAATAGCAAATGCAGGAAACAGTTTTAAGGATTGGTTATTTGAGAATATTATCATCAAATAATGAATATCAAAATGATAAAGGAATTTTTTTTTTCCATTTCTCACTTCAACAGTTATCCTGAAAGTAAATAATTGTCCTTCCAGGTAAATAGAAATAGTTACTGCAGTGTGTGTAACAATCTTCTCTAAGATGTCAGGGCCATCATCTTTTCAAGTTAACAGTGATCCTGAGAGCTTAGTAGAAGTATATAGAGAGGAAAATTGCACTCAGAACGGCTTAACACCTTTTTGAAACAACTCTTCCTAATGTATATCCTTGGGATGTTCTTAAAAATCCAATATATAGATTTCAGTTACCCAAACTGCTGCAGTGTGATTTACTATTTTTAACAATAGTTCCAATTTTTTTTCAATCTGTTTGAATTTTTTTTATTGTGAGAATTTATTATAATTCTCATGTAAGTAGATATAAATTTCACTGTTTGGGTGACTGGTTCTCCAAATATTTTATTCTGTAATGCTGTAGGTGTTTATTTACTGCTGCTGACTACAATTTAAATAGGTCATTTTTTAATGTTACCTGGGGAATTACATTAATAGCAATAGCAATTTCTGGATCTTCTCTATTTCTAAAATACTATTTTTGGCTGTCGTGACCTCAGATGAGGGTAAATCAGTTTTTAAATAAAATGCTCTAATAAGTTTTTTTTTTCCCCTATAGAAGTCCCTTGAGCAACAGCTAAATATATACTTATTAAAGATTATATATAATCTTTACAACCAGGCTAAATATATATTAATTCAGATTAAAGGCACTGGCAACCTCTTTTTGTCATCAGAGCTTTATTTTCTCCCCTGGAAACCCAGTGTTCTCACTGAAACAGGGACCCAGATAGGAAAATGTAGCAGCAAAAAATTTTGCTAATCAACTCTCATTTTCTTTATGCATCTCTTTAAGGATAAGAGCCTCTTTAAGGTTATTTCAACCTTAGCTTCATATAGGAATCATGTGAGGAGCTTTTTAAAAATTCATGCCTGGTGGGGCCACTCTAGTGGATTTAATCATCATGACTGTGTTTTAAGCCTAGGCATCAGTATATTTTAAAAGTTACACAGATGATTCTAAGATAGATCCCAGTATGAGTACTACTGGGTTAGACATAAAACTATTTGGGTATTCTGCTAATATGAACTACTATATAGTTAAGAGTTACTTTAATTTTCACATTTAACTTTGTACTGAATACTGATATGTTATGTGCACATTAATGATAGCTCAGTATTTAGACTAGAAAATTTTCATTTTAAATAGTTGCAGCTACAAACCTTATTTACTGCAGGGTTAAAATAGCCACTGCAAAGATGAGTTAGGTTGAGTGCAGGAAAAGATTTCTAGGCCACAAGTCGCCTTTGTGATAAGGAGAAAATACCATGTGGGGAAGCTAAGATTTTGAAGAAAACTTTTGAAGCATTGAGTTGGGAGAACCAACAGATAACTTTCCCATGGTCCCAAATTCAGATTCCAGACATTAGCAAACTGTCTCACATTGTCAGAGCTGCACTGGTTTCTGGAAACCCAGTGTCCTCACTGAAACAGGGGTCCATGGTGTTGTCTACTTAGGCAAATAAAAGACTAGATAATTAATCTACATTTGTTTTGTTCTGACGTTGGTATTTGTAAAAATAACAAATGTGCTTTGTAAGTTGGGTAGTATTGGTGATAACAGTGGAATATGATAATCTTTTCATGGGAGTGAAAAGGGCTAGGACTACTGTTTGGATGGTAGAAGTATTGGCCTTGACTTTTAAAATACATTTACTTTGGAACAAACAAAGAAAGATTTTCTGAGGAGGTATAATTAAAATGTGTTATTTACAGAGCAGTTTTATTTTATATTATTTTTTTCATTTTTTTAATGTTTTATTTATTTCTGAGAGAGAGAGAGCGAGAGAGAGAGAGCATGAATAGGGGAGGGTCAGAGAGAGAGGGAGATACAGAATCCTAAACAGGCTCCAGGCTCTGAGCTAGTAGTCAGCACAGAGCCCGACGCGGGGCTCGAGCCCACAAACCATGAGATCATGACCTGAGCCGAAGTCGGACGCTTAACCAACTGAGCCACCCAGGTGCCCCTACAGAGCAGTTTTAGAATTTTACTTCAATAATTCTCTGTCCTTGCTGTGTACTTCCCCTTCATAATGCACACAAGTGATTTGAATGTTTAAGATTGACTCTTTCTAATAATTATATGAAATATATACATTATGTCAAATTTACATACAGTTCAAGGTTTTCAAAAAGAACTATATATATTCTAATTCCATTTTCAAACATATGATCCTGAGCAAAAATAAATGTGCTATAAAAATTTTTAAAAATATCCATATGAACTTTTTTTTTATATTTTTATATCTATAGAAGGCATTCTTCACCTGTTGATTTAAGTTGTAAAAAAAATAAATGGAATTTTCCCATGTACTAGAAAAATAAGCAATAAACTTCAGTGAACTAAATTAACAAACACTGTGGACTGCCAAGTTGATACCTTGGCTATGATGGAAATTTCTACTCTTTTTTGTTTTGTTTTGCTTTGTTTTGCTTTTACAAAATAAAGGGAACAGATTGGGCCATATACAAAAGTTTGGATCACTACTTCAACCCCTTTGGGTCATATGATTTTGAATAAGTAATGATTACTTAAACCTGGTGTCTTCATGTGTCTAATGGAGGAGTTTGATAAACTTATATGATAGTCATGAGTTTTATATGAAAGAATAAGATATGACACTTAAAAAAGTAAGATGCAACACTTTACAACCCCAAAAACAGTCTCCCCATGTAAATATTAATTAATAGTGTTAATTGTAACCAATGTATAAATCAGGTGTAGATTCGAAGAAAGTTATTATAGGGTGTCCCATAGAAGGTTAGTTGCTATCTACTGTGGGTGATGGAGATCTTGAGAGGTTTTGTGAACAAGGTGGCAAGTAAACTACAGCATGCATTATGTGTGAACCTCATTTGATATGGAGGAGAATTCCAGGCAGAGATAACATAATGAGCAAAGGAGGGGCTCTCAAATCATGGGATATGTTATGATGAATATTAACTATAATAAGGAAGGCATCAAAAATAGCTATTGGTAAGTAGGGTATGGATCGTATTTTGACTCAGCTGTCATGCCAAAAGGAGAAGTTTGTGCTTCAATCCAAAGACCACAGGAAACTGCTAAAAGGTAATGGTATGTTTGAAGTCATGCTTATGGTAGAATAAAGGCACAGGGACTTATTGGGCACTGGAATCTTTGCTACAGACAGTACAACAAGCTTTGTATCATTTCTATTTTATGTATTAGAAAACAGAGCCACAGAGACATTAAAAATATGTGCAGGGATATTCAACCAAGAACTCTGGATCCAGGACTCAAATCTAAAGCCCTCTGCCTCTAAATCTTTCCATAACTCCATTTGTGATTAATCTGACAAGTGTGTTGAGTTTTTTTGGAATGAAGAGTCAAAGAGGCTGTGAAATCACAAAGGAAGTTGATTTGTGAAGTTCAAGATGTAGCAGACACCTAAGGAAATCATCAGTCCCTTGCACATAACCAAAGCATTTTCTGAACAAAATGATTCCCATTTTTTTGGTTCAGCACCACTTTAGTGCTTAGGTGATTCTGATGGTGGTAGAGCAAATAACCCAAAATAATCCCATAGTCTCTGTTGTGGTTCGTAATATTAAATTACTTCCTGGCAAAATAGATTTGCTAGTTATAGGGCAGTGATTTGTTTCTAGTGTTCCTTTCCAGGTCTCCTGCCCCATTACCTGAGCTAAGCATCAGTGCCTCTGGAATTAGCTGCATATTTCATGTCATGACCCTCCTTTGCTTTCTGGGAGACCCAGTATTTGCTACTGAGCATCTGTCCTGATCCCTGATCCAAAGATGAAACCAGCTATTTGAACCTGGCTGCCAAGCACTTCAGTTGCCAGGCTTCTTTGATGCCAGACCTTTGTTTCATTACAGATACGTTTTACCAGTGAATTGATCTCCCAGGTCACAGCTGCCTGCCTGGCTGCCTGCCTGCCTGGATTTCTCAGTATTGCTCTGCCCAGAATCTGTCATTGTGCTCTCCTATTTGAAGCTCCAATATTAGCTGAAATGTGATTGAGGTTATGCCTTTCACTCACCATCTATTCATCCAGACATCACTTCTTGATCTCTGTCTTATATTAGTGAGTAGGTCAGATTAAGTTTTGCATCCTTTCTCCTCTCCACCACCCTAGTGCTGTTTGGACAGGCATGATTGAGTTGACATAATCAAACAGATAGGAATGTTTATGGTGACAAGTAATAGGAGCAAATCGAGAAAATCATCTGAATTATAAAATAAATCAATGATTATTCTCTGTTGAAGAACACAGCAGCAGGATCTTTACAATCTACTACAATCTACTGCGTTTTGGGAATCCATGCAGATATGTAGACTGTTCATATAAGGTTTGATTAAAGGTTAGGGGACCCAGGCAGGATATCTAGAACTCTTTGATGTTTCATACCAGTATCTTAATCTATAGAATATTGGCTGGTCAGGTCAAGGCCTCAGTGTTTGAGAGACTGGGCCCAAGAGAGGTTGTTGGGACTGAAGGAGAAGAACAAGATAATGTTCCAGTTTCTAAACTAGATCGTGAAGTGGGGACTGGATCATGAATATACTTTAGATATCAATATTAGAAATGGAACTTGAGTATTGAAAAAGGAATAAATGGAGTGAATGGTGATTCATCTAAATATGAATTAGTGCTTCTTAAATTGTCTCAGAGCAGGATTGTCATTGAAACACAGAGATTTTGGCTCTTAATTTGTTAATTTTATTCCTAGTGATCTCTCCACTAAGATTATTCTAACATAAACTATACCCAAGAAAACACTAAAAAATGACATGAATAAATTTAAGGACTATTGTCTCTCTGGAGCATCCATAAATGATTACTGAGTGTGTGGGGGTGGGGGTGTTTGTGGGTGTTTCTCCTAAGGACGCCAGAAATGAAAAACCCATCTTTAGGCAGTGTCTCTAAAGTTCTTTGGAAAGCCTAGGTATAAGAAAGCAAATTTTCTTCCACAACTTCCATTTTATCATGGGATTCAGATATGGTTAAAATAAACAGAGTCACTGGGATATATTATTCCAAAATTTGTGAATCTAGAAATGTATAGGTCTTTGTGGGTATATACAGAAGTATCTGCATCTACATCCATCAATGAGAAGAAGTAAAAATTTTCTGCTAAGTTAGAATAATGCCTTATTATTGACAAAGAAGGATTTGGGAATTAAGAATCAGCTTCATATCTCTAGGGTTTTTTTTTTTTTTTAAGTTTATTCATTTATTTTGAGAGAGAGAGAAAAAGAGAGAGAGACAGCACTAGTGGGGGAGGAGAAGAGAAAGAGTGAGAGAGAGAGAGAATGAAAATCCCAAGCAGGCTCTGCACTATCAGGGCAGAGCCTGACTGGGGGGCCTCAAACTCATTAACTGGGAGATCATGACCTGAACTGCAGTCAAGTCAGACACTTAACTGACTGAGCCACTCAGGTGCCCCTCATATCTCTCTTTAATATAGAACCTGGTCTCTAAAGTAGTTTTAAGTTTCTGCCAAAGTAAGTGTTAGAGCAATTACTATAATTTGTATTAATTAAGAAATATCTCTGATCAATTGAATCACAATATTGCAATTGTACTAAATTTGAATGTTATGCAAAAATAAAACATACACTTTCTTCCCCAGAGAAACCTACAATCTAGCAAGAAACAAGGTGTAACACACTAACTCTGATCACAGTACAGAAAGTACTAGCAAATTATATCTTTCTGAGAAAGAAATATATAGGAAACTGTACAGAGTCCAAACGTATCTCACACACACACACACACACACACACACACACACACACACACACACACACACCCCAAACAGTCTCAATGGCAAAAAGATAAACAACCCAATTAAAAATTAGGCAAAAGACTTGAATAGATGTCTCTTCAAAAAGATACACAAATGACCAAAAAGCATTTGAAATGATGTTCAACATCATTAACCATTAACAAATAACTAATGAAATACAAATCAAAACCATTTCATGGCCACTATGGTGGCTCCAATTCAAAATAAACAAAACAAACAAACAAACAAACAAACAAAAAACAAATAGAAAGTGTGGCAAAGATGTAGAGAAATTGGAATTCTCATACATTTTTTGTAGGAATGTGAAGTAAGATAGTCCTGTGAAAATCTCTGGCAGTTCTACCAAATGTTAAATGTAGAGTTTCCATATGATCTGGCAGTTCTTTTCTTAGGTATATACCCACGACAATTAAAACATATATTTGTATAAAATCATGTATACTTGAATGTTCATAGAGGCATTCTTCATAATAACTCAAACATGGAAACAATGCAAATGTACACAAGCTGATGAGTGGATAAACAAAAGGTGGTATATTCGTAAAATGGAATATTTTGTAGCTACAAAATGGAATGAAGTACAGATGTATACTATAGCATATGTGAGACTTGAAATAAAAGAAGGTGAACAAAGGAAACAAATTACATGATTCCAATTGTATGGGATGACCACAATATGGAGGTTCTTTTGGGGGCAATCAAAATATTTTGGAATTCTGTAATGGGGATGGTTGCACAGCGATGTGAATACATTTGAAAAACCCACTGATTTGTGTACTTTAAAATGGTCAGCATAATGAATATGTGTTATGTGGAAGTTTTAATACTCTAAAAACAAAAGAGTCAAACTAAAATATACCCCACAGAACTTACAACATAAATAAAATTGCACAGTCTAAATGAAAGTATAATTCACAAAATATAGACATGATGCACTTGATGGGCATCTAAGAGTTAATTTTCTTTTTTTTTAAATTTTATTTATTTATTATTATTTTTTTAATGTTTTTATTTCTAGGAGAGAGAACCTTACGAGCAGGAGGTCCAGAGGTCTGGGTGTGTGGCTCAGGCTCAGGCTCAGGCTGGCGGTCAGCTGGGCCGGCGGGAGACTTGAGACACAAGCCAGCGAGATCACTTGGCCAGCGAAAGTCAGGCGGCTTAACATTACGCCATGAGAAAGCTGCTCTATGAGACAATTTTCTATTAGGATGCCTACAGAGCTCATTTGAAAAATAGTGTTTTTGGAACAGGAAATTAGTTTCTGGTAGTTCAAACATCACTGAGTCTTGGGGAAGGACAAGAAGCATGATATTCATATGCTAATGGAAAACTAAACATCTGCTTATTTCCCACATTTCACTTTCAGTCTTATCGCTGTGAATCAAACTTGACTGAATGTTTAGATGACTTATCAGGATTAATAGTTGTCTCTAACTTAAGTATAATAACTCTGGGATTCTAGGATTGATTTATCACAATTATATTTTGATAACAATGGGGACATTCTATTAGTAGATTGAATGCATATATTTATATTCTATTTATTTAGTTTTTCTAATAATATTTATGCTCTTTAATGATATTATTTCCATATTAATTCAGAGTTCTTTTGTCACAATCTCAATATAATGAACATCATAAAAATATTTAAAAATATTTCAGAATTGAAAAAGCAATTTAAAAAATTATTTTGGTAACATATCTAAACCTTTTAATTTATTAAATTTTATTTATTTGTTTTGGGGGAGACAGAAAACAAGGGTTCGGGGGAGAGTGGAAGAGAGAGAGGGAAAGAGAATCCCAAGCAGGCTCTGCACTATCAGCCTGGAGCCCAACGTGGGGCTCCATCTTGCAAACCATGAGATCGTGACCTCAGCTGAAACCAGATGTTTGATTGAGCCACCCCAGCACCCCTCCACTTTTTTATTTTTTAACTTAGAAATGTAAGTAGCTTCATTGAATGGGGCAGCATCCCATTTAGCTAGTAGAGAGATACTTCCTCAACATTGTTTCTTTATTTTTTTTCCCTAAACTTTGTTTCTTAATTGCATTAAAGTAAGCTTTAGTTTGTTCTTTGTGTATATTTAGAAAATTCTCTCTAAAACTATCTGCAAAATACTAAAATGTATAACTTGTTCCTCACTGGATTCACTATTGAGGTTTAAATACACATTTTACTGTTCTCATTTGTCAAGCAGGGTTATTAATAGTTAATGGAGTAAAATATGTAAAATGCACTTTGTTAATTGTAAAGTTCAACAAGAAATGCCTGTTTTCTTTTTTTTTTCTTTTCTTAAATGTTAATTTATTAATTTTGAGAGAAGGAGAGAGAGAGAGAAAGAGCATGTGCATAAATGAGGGAGGCGGGAGAGAGGGGGAGAGAGACAATCGCAAACAGGCTCTAAACTCAGCTCCTTGAGATCATGACCTCAGGCAAAATCAGAAGTCAGTGGCTTAACCAACTGAGCCACCCAGGTGCCCCCTATGGTTTCTTTTTAAAGTACACTTATTTCATTCATTTAGATGTTATATTATCAAAATAAAAGGAAAAGATGCTACCTATTTATATGTTTGCTCATTAAGTTATATACTACATATGTAGTTGCCTTATTTTTGGGCAATACCTTTGGACAAACATAACTTTTTCTGTTCCTTTTGTGTGTGTGTGTGTGTGTGTGTGTGTGTGTGTGTGTGATTGCTTTTTTCAGCCAAATAGCCTTTCAAAAATAGAATGTTTTACATGTTCATTTTAAAATTGAATATCTGTTAGTGATTATATTTTACTAGGTCTTTGTTTCCAAACTGGGTTATTTAACCACAATAGATATGTATAAACAATTTGTGTGTTCTCTATTTCTTTATAGATTCCACAAAGAAATTAAAGGATGTTCTTGAAGAATTCCATGGTAATGGTGTGCTTGCAAAGTATAATCCTGAAGGGGTAAACCTTTTTTCTTTATATTAGTTTCATATATATGATTGAAGACGAGATTTCTTAATGAATAGTCCTTAGAAGTATATATGGTATATACCATACCATAATGAAAATGAAATTCATATGAAATGCTTTTCTGGAAAATACATAAAATAGTGCACTACTTTTTTTCATTCAAAAAACGTTTGCTAATGAAAATAACATTTGTATGTTGTGTGCTTGAAAGAGTATAGGTCATCCCTAATATGTCCTTGGTTCTTTTCCTAAAGGTTAAAAACATTGTGATTCTGAGATGGCTTGCTCAGGTATGATCAGGTCAGGATTAGATAGAAGGGAAGACAGTGTGCTTGCTAATCCCTAGGAGTCGTATACTTTTTAACCCCAGATGAACATTGGTTGGGGGCAGGAGAGTTACTCCTTTCAAAGAATTATTCCCTTGACTAAAGAAAAATCTAATTTTAAAAAGCCACCATGGGTAAAAAGCAATTTCTTCCTCCTATCTTGTTTTAATCTACTACCAGTAAGCTAATGAGTCCCTGAAATTCCTTCCTTATAAATACTTCATGTCCTGTTGATGGCTTTGGAATACCTTGCTTGAATGAATGTCTATCCTTTCCTAATTATTTCTTTAATAACCTTCCTTTTGATGTTAGCTGAGAGATGTTACATTTTGAATGTTTGAGCATCTTTACTGTTGAGTTCTTTTGGAGTTTCACCAAATGATAGTTGTGTTCTTTGGGAGTTAAAACAAATCAAGCTTTTCAGAAGACCCTTTCCCCTGGATGTATTATCTAGCCAGCTAGATAGATTTGTTTGCTGATTAAATGTGATTTGTTTTTTGTTATTATTGTCATTATGGTTTTCAATGTTTATAAGAGCACAGTTCTTCATTTTCCTTCAATGTTATATTTCTTTGGGATTTATAGAATTTGTATCTTAGTCAAAACTAAGTTTCTAAATTCTAACCTCAGTTCATATTGTTTTATAACTTACTTTCAGTATTTCTAATAGCTATTTTTCATGCCATATTTTCTTATTCTGTCTATATTCTGATACATTACTGTACCTTGTAGAAGTTTTTACCTTAAGATTTTTTTTCTTTTTCAACTAAATTAATATTTAGAGCCTGCCAATGATGGGGAAAATAAGGCAATTTAAAGCCATTCCCATTTTCCTATCCTAGGAACAAAAGCAAATATCTGGCCTACATTTTCCTCATATTTTATTTTCCTGGATGCTATAGTGTGAGAAAAAAAAATGTTGGCAGATAAATTTGTAGACTGAAAATCTCAAAGACCACAAAAGCAGAGTGGGAAAGCTAAAGATGACAACTTTATGGAAGTGCTGTAAGGCCCGAAAATGTCATTAATATTTACATTCCCAACCATTCTTGATGACGTACATGTTATCTACATACAGAGATAAAACCAGATTTTCTTTCTCCCTAAAGATAGCTGGGAGCTATAAATTAAGTTGGAATGTAATTTTGTTTGCAAAATAGCCTTTTTGCTTCAGTGATTTCTTATTTAAAAGACTCTCATGACTTAGTCTTACTGATATTATATATTTCATGAGGATTATCAGTCACTGTATACCGGATTTATTGAGGTAATTACTAGATTCATTCTTAGACACACATATGATGTCAGCCTTTTCAATAATGTAATAACTCTCTGTAAATGCACAGATCTGCTCTTGGAATGCATTATTAAAATAATGAATGGTTGAAAAACAAAAAAAAGTTAGATCTCAGTATGACCCCAAAGTAATTTTAATTTAAGAGCAAACCTTCTCTCTAATCTAACATGATTGGACTTTTCCCTTCAGGAAAAAAAAAATAAAGTTTATATGACTTTAATGACTAATATGTATTTTACAAAAGCCAATAGGAAGTAGTTAGGAATATTTAATGTTGAGAAAGAAAGCTTTAAGGCCTTAAGATTCTCTAAAGAACATGACTTCATCTAGTTTCTGAAAGTTTACTCTAACAGTATGGCAGAATTCATACTCTCTATTCACATGGGAAGTTTTCACTCTCTATTCACTAGTCAGATTAATACTAAAGTTGTGTGGTGAAGATGACTACTTAATTGATGCCCCAGTATACAAGAAAATGTAGAGAAGTATTTAATCTATATTGTTTTTAGAATACTTAATCCTTTGTTTTCTAAAATAAAGATTGCTTATATCATCCACATAAAAGATATTTGCAAAGAAACAAAAAACAAACAAAATATCCCTTATTTGCTTCTCCTCTTACAAAGTAAAGCTGCTTATATGGTAGATGCATTATATTTCTTATCACTCTTTTAATTACTGAGTTCTAAAAGCTCTTTGTATAAAAATTTCATCTAATTGATATGTGAATGGTTTAAGTCTATTTTAATGGAGAAGAAATACTAATTTCCATATATGGATGAATAATTTATTTTTAATTTGTATCTTTTAAAGATCAACTAATAATCACTCTTTGAAAAAAATAAATAACCAAATCAAAAATATGAATCTAAACAATGGCATTAAAGATTCCCTAAGAATTAAGTGTTTAAAAAGGTCTTCAGTTTCCCAAACAGTTAAGATTATAAAATTTTTAGATAAAGTCATTATAAGAAAAGTAAAATTACTTTCTTGGGATTAACCAGCTAGTTTCATGACAAAAGCCATAATTAAAACTTAATTGTCTGGAATCCCAGATTAAGACTGATGCCCTTTCCTCTTCACTTTGTTGATTGGGCCTTAGAATGAAAAGGAAGGTCTTGGGAATTAAGAATAAGGAGAAGCGAAAGGTATTTTACATACATTGAGTGGCATTTCTTATGTAATGAATATGGCATATTCCGATGCACATAATTACTACTAACTCATACCTAAAAAGGTAAGAGATTCTTTTTTTAAATTTTTTTCTTTGTAAAACTTTTTATTGAAATATAATTAGTATACAGTGTTATATTAGTTTCAGATATACAACATAATGATTCAACAATTCTATATATTACTCAGTGTCCACTACAATAAGTGTAGTCACCATCTGTCACCAAACAACATTGTCACAATCTTATTGATTATATTCCATGTGCTATACTTTCCACCTCCATGACTTTTTGGATTCTTATTAGTCTCCAACTAATCTTACATGAATGTTAAGAGTATGATTATAGCTAGTTTTTAGTAGCCATTCAATCTCAGTGAGAAGGTTCACAGTAAAAGAGTAAAATATAATCAGCATATCTCAGCTATTAATGATTCATGAAAGTAATGGAATTGGATAATATGAGAAAGAACAAGTTTGGCGTTGCATTTTATATGTGCGTAATATATATAAATATGTAGCATATTATAGTATAAGTGTGTGTGTGTGTGTGTGTGTGTGTGTGTGTGTGTATTTCCCCCTTCTGGATTCAAATTCAATTCTAAATTGTTCCTTTAATGTCTAAAGTCATGGTGGAAAATAAGTAGTACTATACATATGGGAACTTATTTTTCGTTAAAGGCATGGCAATGGACTAGTCAAAATGTTAATCCAAAAGATGGGAACATTAGGAGTAGGAAAGAAGTATTCATAATCTAATATATACTTATATATACTGTTCTGTTTTCATGATCTTCTCTGGAAGGTTTTAAAAATCTTATATGTGTTATTCATTATATTTACCTCCTGTCAATTAAAACCGTTTGCTTATTACACTCAAAGAATGATCTAGTAAGTGATTCTCAAATTTTAGCTTGTATCAGAGTCACCTGATGGTTTTCTTAAAATACAGATTGCTGTCTGTTCCCCTGACCTCCTCAGTTTCTGTGTTTCTGGGGTAAGGTTCAAAAATGTGTATTTCTATCAGTTTCACAGTTTATGATAATGATACTGTTTCAGGACCACATTTTGAGACCCATAGTTCTAGGGTATGTTTTAAAATCAATCTGTAAACTTGACCTTTTAGTTGTCAGCAATATGAGATAATGAGTATAAATTATCTGACGTTAACACATGTATTCTTTCTTTCCTTGCATGCACAGAAACAAGACATTCTTAACCAAGTAAGACATTTTCTTTTCTATTGAAATCTGTCTTTTCTTTCTTTATTCTAATGTGAGCTATAAATTTCTCATCCATATCACTGACCTGTACTTCTCTACCATTAAGATTCATATAATATGCATGGCTATCCATAAAACTTAGAAAGTTATAATTAACTGATATTTGTTCACATAAAAGTCTCAAATAGAAGAACTAATACCTTGGTGGAATTAAAGAAGGTCTAGAGGGTGGGCTTTAGTTTTATAGACTCTTGAATTTAATTTTCCAATTTCACCAAAACATCGATCAAACTCCAGTAAAATAAATCATTTAATGAAAGTCTTAATTTATGTACCTGCAACGGGAGGATTATAACTGCATTTAAATGTAATTGATAGGTAGTTCTTTGCAGGGGACATCTACAGTGCTATTCCAATCTGTGAGGGAAATATAACTGAAAAGCTATTGATCTTTGCCTTCCTGGGAAAAAAGAGTAACCCGTGTCTGTCATTTCAGGCATTCTCCTAGTAAAGCCCATTTTGTAAAGCAAGTTTTGTGTCCATAGTTCAGCTGGATGCTTAGAATTACAACCCATTTTGGGGAGCTTTAAATGGATTTTTCTATCATACTAGGAATATATCTTAGCAAAATGCATGAGATCTTTAAAGCCATAATATTGTCTCTCTTGCACAGTAATGAGTAGGTACTAACAGCTTTTTATTCACCTCTCTCCTATGGTCTCAATGACAGCAAACACTGTAATCTCATCCCCAACATATCACAGTGCAATTGGTTACAGCAGAACAATCTTGATTGACTAGATGTAGGTCCTCCATATTACAGTCTCCTAGAATGAGATAGGACTGAAATGGCAACTCAGTTACTGTGATGACTTTTACCATTCTCTTTCAGGAGAAGACATTTCTCTGATAATATCCCTGAACTATGTGGAAACCTACCAACCATCACCCCTCCCCCAAGACAGTCTACAAGGGCTTTATGATTTTAGGAGGCAGCTCTTCAGAGTAAATGGCTGCTTTCATATAGTAGGATTTAGCTATGAGAAGACATTTACTGAACACCTTGGTCAACAAACACACCTTTCTGCACAATGTGCATCCCTCCCAGGGACTGTCTGAAAACTAGTGTCAAAGTTAGACCTGCCTTTTTTAGGGTCAGCAGGATGAGTTTCTTTCTCTCCTTGCTCAGTCTTTCTTCCATATGGAGATGTTGGGTAGGCAAGCAATTTTAGTTGCAGAATAGAAAGAACAAGGAAAGCTGAGGTTAGCCAAAGGAGAAAAAAGTACATGCATATTTTTTGCTCTATATGTGTTCTTGGTGTATCGGTGCCTATGAGTGTAGGATTTTCTCTTTATATTTCCTGTTAGTAGATGATCCTTGGCACAAGGGTTAGTTGTATTTCGTAGTTCCCTGAGCTTCCCTTATCTTTGCACTTGGTACTCTGCACTGTGAGTTGTACTAATATAGAAGGATACCCTTTATATTTAGACAAGTGAATTGCTTCATTCCCTTAATAAGAAACCTGAGAATTCATAACTTACATTTGGTAGTGCTGCCACCCAATGTAATATTTTCAGTGTCTTTAACAAGGATATTGACACTGATAGAATTATTAGCAATGATATAAACACCCTCTTATTGTAAGCTGTAATTGTCCTTCCAGAACCAAATTCAACCTTTGCCATTAAATAAGGCATCTGGAAAGTGTAACAGAAAAAATGTGGCCTTAGGAGTCCAACTGAACTGAGTTCAAATCCCACATCTGCCATGCATTAGCAGTTCTTGGACAAATGATTAGCCTCAGTTTGTTCAGCTATCAAACAAAAAGAATATTGGCCTTATCGAGTTGTTAAAAGGATTAAATTCTGAAGTGTATACAAAATACTTAGCTCTGTGCCTGACGTATAGGTGTTCCACTGATGTTTAAAGGCAGTAGCTATTAGTCACACGTTAGCAACCAGCATGATTTCATAAAAAATTTCTAGAGTATATGTGAAAAGAGAAGATAGGAATATCTGAGATACACCATCAGCCTATCTTATCACCTTTATTTTGTCAGAGCCTCACTTTTCTCAACTATAAAGTGAGAAAATATAACTCTGATGTCTTTTCCAACTCTAAATTGATTTCCTTCTACCATGAGGTATGAGTGGAGGACGTAAGATGTGATTTTCTTCCCTGCCAAGCCTGGCCACTATCCAGAATGCTGCCCTGCTCCCAGAGTTATTGTGTCTCTTGTATCTGTTCCACCTCTCACAACTGCATATATGCCAGCACACTGGATTAGCAAGGAATGGGAGAAACATGTCAACCAGTATTTCTACATCTCTTCCCTGTTCCTCTTTATACAAAGGCAGCTGTTTTCATCTTATCAAACTTACAACCAGAGACCAGTTTTGAAAATTTACCACCACACTGAATAATCAAATGCCTTTGATAATTCTGTATGTTTAACCTCATATTCAGTGTGTATTAATTATTGTTGAAATATGTAGTAACTTTCTTTTCATGATGCGGCTTCGTTTTTACACCTTGATACTCAGAGAATTGCCCTGTCCTAGCACTGAGCCCTGTAAAAGTTTGAGAAGATATTTACATAGATACTTATGAACCTAATTAGTTACATCTTGTAATTAAACACATCAATTTGAATAGCTTGTTACAGGTTTTTCATAAGTGCACTGAGGATCCAATCTCGATATTGTCAAAAAAAAAAAAAATACTGTCTTGTATCTATGACAACATTTAGAATTTGAGAATCAACTGTCTGCAGTACTGAATCCTAAATTGAAACTTCAGTGGTCTGTTTCAAGTGGCTAGGTGGTATCTGTCACAGTTGATGTATTTCTCCCCTACATTTCTATGATAAACATACAGGAATGCATTTTCTGCTATTCTAGTCTGCCCTCACTCCTATTCTGCTCTTGTGCCCCTCCTCAGTGACTTTTATATAAATCCCTCTAAAACAATAACATTTTAATACCTCAGGACCTTTGGACTACCTGTTTGGCTATTTGAGATGTTCTCTCTCCAGATATGTGCAAAGCTGTCACCCTCTTCTCCTTTAAATCTCTATTCAAACAGCAGATTTTCATTTCCTCCTCATAAGAGTTAATATTACAAGCTTCCCTTCCAAATTTATAACTATTTTACTTCTTTTTTTCCTATAACACTTAATACTGTCAAACATTGTACATCTAACCTATTTATTTTGCTATTTTCTTTTATCTTTTGTTAGAAGATTAGCCTCTAGTGGAAGGATATTGCAGTAGCATCTTTACCCAAACACCTAGGGCAGAGCCTCATACAATGTGGGTGCACAGTGAACATTTGCTGAATATGAGAAAAATCTCCGTCCTGAAACCACCAGAATACATTAATGATAGAGTGATGACATTTATTTTCATTCACTTTGAATCTACTTGGATGAATACTAGTGTTATTTCTTTAGTATTAACAGGGACTTAGAAACAAAGGGTCCAGATGGTCAGATATAATAATGAAAGGCATATAGAAATGTGTTTTGAATTTATGCCAATTTGGCAACAACATCTGAGCAGCTCCCTCAGTCTGAATTCTTTGCAAATTCTCCATGTTATCTCCCTAAATAGCCTGTGGCTGCTCCTTAAGAAAAAAAAATTAAAAAGCAGTTCTTAAAATTTTAAACATTGTGAGTGTGTATGTTTCTGAGCTTGCAGCCAGTTTTGTTTTTGAACGCTCATTCAGTTAAGTCCAACAAAACTTTTTTTTATTAGTGTTTCCATTGATGTGCATATAAGTGATCTTATTCTATTTAAAGGTCACAATATTCAAAAACCAATTCTAATGCTGCTATATGACAGCAGTAGAAAATAAAATACTTAAATTTGGCAATGTTCTACTGAATCATGAAATAAGGAAAATGTATATATTGAGAACAGTATGCACTTACAGATATTTTAGACAACATAGAATTTAAAGGAGATTTGGAAATCTTTTACTAACAAGAAAAGAAGGAGGCAGGGTAACCAGAAAAGGCATTTCAGAGTAATTAACTCTATGAATTGGAAACACTGAAACAGCTCAATTTTGACTTTAAAGAGATTTGAGTTTTACAACACTGTAAGCTGTATATAATGGCCAAAAATGTAAAGGAAGGGAATTTTGCTTCCACCAACACTGTTAAGAAGTTTGAAAGAGAATTTTACATCATCAGTAAAACTTAAGTAATAAATGGGATGACATCATCTCATACAAAACGTCTAAGACTGAGGAAATAATGATGATTCCAATAAAAGACTTTTATTTTCTAAAGGAAAATATCTGTTTATAAATGCTCATGTTTTAAAAGCAGTGATTTGTCAATGTTGCTTGATACAGAACAATTATCACAAAATAGCTAAAACCCAGAAACTACAGGTTTGATTCAGGAAGATGTAGTGAATTTTCTGGTTTTCTGGAGTAAAAAAGAGGAGAGCAAATTAAGATAATAAAAAATCCATTAAACCTCAAACCAGCACTTCCTTCTATTATTTTAACATTTCATTTATTTTACATGCCATGTGCCCAAGGGCATCTTAAGTGCTTTATGTTGATTTATTATTACATTTAGATGACAATCCTGAATGCTTCATCTTATATATATATCACTTTATATGGAAAAAAATTAAGGGTTAGAGCTGTCAGAGAATAAAACCAAGCTGCTTTTTGCTTACTGAGCATGACAGAGCTGCAGCATTTAATTTTAGAAAGTTTCCTGAGGACCGAGAAATAAGGACCAAGGAGTAACATGTTCCTTATTAA
This sequence comes from Proteles cristata cristata, assembly GCA_017311185.1. Classification (NCBI taxonomy): domain Eukaryota; kingdom Metazoa; phylum Chordata; class Mammalia; order Carnivora; family Hyaenidae; genus Proteles; species Proteles cristata. The sequence goes on along the minus strand of JAESUZ010003705.1, from coordinate 2,209,333 downwards.
GGGGGATACTCTTCTTTTTGATTGTTTTTCTCCCCTGGTTTTCATTATTAAATTACAGGTGCTAATTTCAAGGAGGTTCTATTATGTAAGACTTTTTAAAGTACACCCACTTGGGATATGACAGATTTTTTTCTTTAAAGGAGCAGATAGGGGCGCCTGGATGGCTCAGTCGGTTAAGCGTCTGACTTCGGCTCAGGTCAGGCTCTCACAGTTTGTGGGTTTGAAACCTGTGTCAAACTCTGTGCGGACAGTTCAAAGTCTAGAGCCTGATTTGGATTCTGTGTTTCCCTCTCTGTCTGCCCCTCCTCTACTCATGTTCTGTCTCTCTCTCTAAAAAATAAACATTACAAATAATAATAAATAATAAACAAATGAAAGAGCAGATAAATTCCTTGCCCCAGATCACTCAGGTAGCAAGTAGAGATTTTGGAATACGACACAAAATTATTTTATCTTGAAGTTATTCTTTTGTTTTTCTTTGTTGGTTGGTGGTTAAAGTTTTCCTCTGTTATCATGTTAAACTCTCCTCTATTTTCCTTGAAATAGTTGTGTTTTAAATACAATCATGTTCCAAAGGACAATCCAAAGAAAAACTGTCATCAGTTCTAGTCCTTTCTTCATGTTTTGTTACCAGCTTTCTAAAATAAATAATAGTAGCAACCAAAAAGGATATTCAAATGTGTATAAAAACATTTAAGGTAATGTGGTTTTGAGGCTTATTCTTCAAAAAACTGAAATTTCTAACAGACCAAAAGGTAGGTATTGTGTTATTCTTTTCTATAGATGGAAAAATTGAGGCATTGAGAGGTTGATGAATTTCCCACCTTGACACAGCTAGGAATTGTTGAATCTGAGAGCAGATCCAGGTAGTCTCATTTTAAAACTATGCTCCTGTGTTCTGTTATGTTGGCAAATGTAGTGCTGATGACTTAAGGCTTAAGACACAAAAGCAAGAGTGAATATAAATGACCATGCTCCCAGCCACAGTGCCTATGAATATGTTATTTTTTACACAAAGTTATATTTTTGTAATAAAATTACTCCTAATGTCCCATAGGGCTTCACACATTTGATAATTGTCTATGCATATTGGTCACTCATCTAACTGAAAGTGGATTTAATCTCTTGCAATAATTGGTCATGCCCAAGGAACCCTGTTAGTAAGAGTAGGTGTCTCTGCTCAAGAAAACTAACTTTGATACAGTGGTCTGGCTGTTAGCCTTCTCTGCATATTTGGAAACATTGGTTTCATTTATGAAGCATATTGCTTTATGGAAGTAATGCTACCTGAGGCTATTATTTATATCTTTATATTATTCATGGTTTTTAATTATGTGGTTCACTACTCTAATACAATATATAATACGTTGTGGTGGTGGTGATTTCTTAAATATGGAAGAAAGTGAAGTCTTCTTTTTTTATATACTTTTTTTAAAATTTTTATTTTTGAAAGACAGAGCATGAATTGGCAAGGGACAGAGAGAGAGAGGAGGACATAAAATCCAAAGCAGGCCCCAGGCTCTGAGTTGTCATGACCTGAGCCAAAGTCAGACGCTTAATTGACTGAGCCACCTAGGTGCCCCATGGAAGAAAGTGAAGTCATTTACTACCACCAGTATAAATGTACTCCAATATAAAGGTGCACCAGTTTATGGATAAGCAAAGGAAGATTAACCAAAAATATCAGATTAAGGTGTAGGCAGAGTTTTGCAACCATGAATAAACACAGTGAAATTTTGGTTTTGTTTCTTACAGACTTGAAATTATATTAGATACAGAAACAGACATAGAACATATTCTTAACTGGCACACAATCTAATATATAAAAATGTACTTTTTCTGATGATATCCCTGTATGTCATATTCCACTTTAAGTTTATTCAAAATAATAATAAAATTGGTCATTCTGTACCATATTATCCCAATATAGTTACATAGAACAAATATGTTTTCTATCCAAAATAGCAGTTTAAGGAATTAATTTATTCTCATCTGCCAGAAGTTTGACTAAAATTAAGAGCATCCGTCAGCCAAATTTCATCTTTGCCCTATTTTTAGTTTCATCTCAGTTACATTGAACTGGATAAGAAAAGATAATGCCCTTCATGGGCTTCCTCTCCGGTCCATCGACCTCGTGAGGCCCATCGACCTTACACTCTCTTGATCTGGACAGATGCGGCTTTATTCCAGCTTCTTCTCAGTAGGTTTCTTAGTCTCTTCAAAGGCCTACTGGATAGTACCCAGCATAACTCCACTGGCCTCTTCCACGTGGTCTGCATTGATTTCCCAGGATATATTTATGCCTCGTTGTCTCTACAGACCTGAGGGTCTTAACCAAACCCAATATAGTACCATTGACTTGCCTTTGCCCCGAAGGACCTACCCTCTTGTCCTCAGTTTTCCAGACAAGAGTAAGATTCTGTCTGGATCTGTCCAGTCCACGGCCCACATCTGTGTGAAGAAAATAAGCTATCCAGGTGACTCCTGGGAAATCCTCTCCTTAACTCAAGGATAAGAAGGTGGTTTCTACCACTATTTCCCCAGGTGGATATGGAAACTCTCAATGTAGCAGTGGTTCTCTCCAAAGCAATATCTGTGTTTTTGTTTTGTTTTTTATAGATCTGCAGTGAGTACAGGTGGGCAAAGGTCTTGAAATAGGTTTCCTCGAAAGTTTGCGTGGGAAGTTTTAGAATTTCACTTTGGAATTTCATATCAAATGATTTTGGTGCTAGGGTGAATTTTTTACTTTAACCCCTTTTCTCATTTGTCAAAATCAAGATTAGCCATTAGAGGCCAGGAAAGGAGACAAGAGAAATTCCTTTATTTTAGAGTATCCGTACTCTGTTCGTGACTGTATTGGCATGTTCATGTCAGTTGCCTGATTAATTATAACAGCAACTCTGTGGGACTGGGAATATTATTCCCAATTTACAGAAGAGGAAACTCAGCTTCAAAGAGTAGATTTTTTTAAGGTGATAAAATAACTCTGGAAATAGAAATGTCTGACTGGAAAGCTTCTGCCTTTCCTGCTGCCCCAACACAGGTAAGATACATACTTATCTAATCTCCACTATTAGCTTAAGTCTGCTCCCTCCATTTCTCAAATAGTCACCTTCCTTTTGTAGACATGGGTACAAGAATGTTTGAGGTCATTTCTGCCACTGTTGATTCTGAATATAGCACATAAAACATCTTAATGTTGGCTAAGTCTGAAAATATATGTTTCAATTTTTTTTTCAGACAATAGATTTTGAAGGTTTCAAGCTATTTATGAAGACATTCCTGGAAGCAGAGCTTCCTGATGATTTCACGGCTCACCTTTTCATGTCATTTAGCAACAAATTTCCTCATTCTAGTCCAATGGTAAAAAGTAAGCCTGCTCTCCTTTCAGGCGGTAAGTCTAATTATTTATTTAACTATATATACACAGTAAGAACCCCAAAGGGAAAATCATTATCAAGTTCTTTATAAGAGAAGAGATTATTTACTTAAGAAATATCTTTATTGCAAGACTTATACTGTCATACATACTAAGATTGTGCAAAATATTTAAAGTATCTCTGATATAATTATAGCTAAACTTTAAAGAAAATATACTTTATCATTATCCATCACTTGTCATTCAAAGTCTTAGAAGTCTATGTTTAGGTAATAATTTTTAGAGATACTTCCATCAAATATGGAAAAGTACTCCTTTAAATGACTAGATAAATATAGATCACTTTATATATGAAAATGCATCACAAAGCCATTATGTGTAGGAAACATAGTATTTTTATCACGTGTAAATTTCCAATATACTTTCATAGAAGATAGTTTTGATTTTTCTCTTAGAAACTCACTTTTAAAATTTAATGTCATCCACATGAAATGATGCTCAGTGTCCGTCATCATTAGGGAAATACAAATCAAAACCACACTGAGATACCACCTCACACTGGCAAAAATAAACAAATCAGAAGACTCTAGATGCTGGTGAGGATGTGGAGAAATGGGCACCCTCCTACACTGTTGGTGGGAATGTGAGCTGGTGCAGCCCCTCTGGAAAACAGGTGGAGGTTCCTTAAAAAATTAACACTAGAACTCCCCTAGGACCCAGCAATAGCAGTGCCAGGAATTTACCCAAGGGATACAGGAGTGCTGATGCATAGGGGTACATGTGCAGCACTCTCAACAATAGCCAAAACATGGAAAGAGCCTAAGTGTCTATCAATGGATGAATGGATCAAGAAGATGTGATTTATCTATATAATGGAATATTACACAGCAGTGAGAAAGAATGAAATCTGGTTATGTGTAGCAACATGGATGGACCTTGAGGGTGTTATGCTGAGTGAAATAAGACAGGCAGAGAAGGACAGCTACCATATGTTTGCACATATAGGTGGATTAGGAGGAACTTAACAGAGGACCACGGGGGAGAAGGAGGGTAAAAATAGTTGGGGAGAGGGAGGGAGGCAAACCATGAGAGACTCTTGAATGCCGAAAACAAATTGAGGGCTGATGGGGGTGCAGGGGAGGGGAAGGGGGTGATGGGCATGGAGGAAGGCACTTGTGGGGATAAGCATTGGGTGTTATATGGAAACCAACTTGACAATAAACTATTTAAGAAAAAAATAAATAAATTTAATGTCACCATAGAGGTGATTGATTCTGTCATAATAGGTAGCTTTTCAGAGATGTCTAATGCATTAATACCTGTTGCTAATTGTGTCCAGCTCCATCCAGTCAGGAGAACAGGAATCTCATTCAGTTACTCCAGAGAGCATAGACTAGGTGATTGGTTAAACAGTGTTGGAAAGTTGAAAAAGCAATGAGAAATACTGAGGTAATAATGCAGAGGTACAACCACAGGAAGTGTGTCCTGCCCGGAGGCTGGAGTAATCAGTAATCAAAACTCAGAAGCTTAGAGCAAGGACATCTCGGAACTGGGATGCAGGGTTCTGCGGGGAAGGTGTTGCCTGGCAGATCTGACCCTGGGACTTCTGTAAAGGGGATACCTCTGTCTGAGTTTTGTAGCTTAGGAGCTCAAGAGACGCCTGTGGCCTGGCAGTTAGATGCTAGAGGGTCATCTCAGAGGTCTGTGCAGGGCTGTGTAGACAGAGCTCAGTCTGCCTTTTTTGATGTGGATATAAGCTGGTGACTAGAGCCTCTTCCACCTGGAATTATGTGCTGTGAGGGGGAAATACCATAGAGATCTAACAGGAAGTGAGGTAGAGGAGCAGGAACCAGCCCCTTCTCCTTCCTTCCTTGCCATGTGTCTCTAGTGGCCCCTGTCAACTCAATAGGAAGTCAGCTCACAGTGGAGAAGCATAGTCTACAGCTGAGTTTCTCAAATTCTTTGGTCTCAGGACACTTTTAGGACCCCAGAGACCTTTGGTGATATCTATTATATCCATATTAAAGATGAGGTATTGTAAAAGTGTATAGTCAACCCATTACATGTTAACAAAAATAACATTTTTCTGAAAAATAAGTTCAAAAACAAAACAAAAAAAATGTGAAAAGAGTGTCCTTGTTTTATATTGTTGCAAATCTGTTTAACCTCTGGCTTCGTATCTGCTTCTGTGTTTCTGTTGCTGTATCCTATGTTATGCAACCTCTTAAAAGCTCTACTGTACACTCATGAGAGAATTAGAGTGAAAAAAGAAAATGTGATATCACACAATTATCACTGATAATCATTTTGACCTTACAGCTTCTCTGAAAGGGGCCTAGGGATCCCAAGGGAGCCCTTGATCTAGCGACTTCGAGCCCTCACATCACAAAGTAGAATACCAAAATGTGGGTAAAGGGATAGAAGATGTCTGGTATCTGGCACTCTAATTAATAAAAAGAGTAGAACATGCAAGTAAGAAATAGGTGGTTGAACCATAACTAAGACACAGGCAGTGTGATACAGACTCCATTCTCCTAAGCTTTATGTCGTACTGCTTCCCCTTATGGTAATTACATAAAGTCTCTTTCCTCAAGAGATCATATATATGTCAATGCAAGATTTTCTTTTCTTTTTTTTTCTTTTTTTTTTTTTTTTTTTTTTTAATTTACATCCAAGTTAGTTAGCATATAGCTCAATAATGATTGTAGAAGTAGAATCCAATGATTTATCCCCTATATAAAACATCCGGTGATCATTCCAGCAAGTGTCCTTCTTAATGCCCCTTGCCCACTTAGCCTATCCCCCCACCCACAACCTCTCCAGCAGCCCTCAGTTTATTCTCTGTATTTAAGAGTCTTTTAAGTTTTGTCTGCCTCCCTGTTTTTATATTATTTCTGCTTCTCTTCCCTTATGTTCATCTCTTTTGTATCTTAAATTTCACATAGGATTATAATCATATGATATTTGTCTTTCTATGACTAATTGCCCTTAGCTTAATACACTCTACTTCCATCCATGCTGTTGCAAATGGCAAGATTTCATTCTTTTTATTTTTTTAATTTTTTTAACTTTTATTTACTTTTTGGAGACAGAGAGACAGAGCATGAGCCGGGGTTGGAGGAGGGGACAAAGAGAGAGAGACATGGAATCTGAAGCAGACTCCAGTCTCTGAGCTATCACCTCAGAGTCCAGTGTGGGCCTCCAACCAACAAACTGTGAGATCATGACCTGAGCCAAAGTTGGCCGCTTAACCAAACCACTCAGGTGCCTCAAGATTCCATTCCTTTTGATTACCGAGTAATATTCCACTGCATACAGGGGCGCCTGGGTGGCTCAGTCGGTTAAGTGTCAAACTTTGGCTCAGGTCATGATCTCAGGGTTCGTGGGTTCAAGCCCCGTGTCAGGGTCTATGCTGACAGCTAGCGCACAGCCTGGAGCCTGCTTCAGATTCTGTGTCTCCCTCTGTCTGTGACTCTCTCCTGTTCACGCTCTCTCTCTCTCTCTCTCTCTCTCTCTCAGAAATAAATTTTAAAAAACATTAAAAAATTTAAAATATATTCCACTGCATATATATATACCATATCTTTTTATTCATTCGTCAGTCAGTGGACATTTGGGCTATTTCCTTACTTTGGTTATTGACAATAACACTGCTATAAACATTGGGGTGCATGTACCCCTTTGAAACAGCACAGCTGTATACCTTGGATAAATACCTAGTAGTGCAATTGCTGTGTCATAGGGCAGTTCTAATTTTAATTTTTTAAGGAACCTCCATAATGGTTCCAGGGTGGCTACACCAGCTTGCATTCCCACCAGCAGTGCCAAAGGGTTCCCCTTTCTCCACATCATTGACAATATCTGTTGTTGCCTGAGTTGATAGTTTTAGCCACTCTTGACAGGTGTGAGGTGTTATCTCCTGGTGGTTTTGTTTTGTACTTCCCTGATGATGAGTGATGTTGAGTACTTTATCATGTGTCTGTTAGCCATCTAGATATCTTCTTTGGAAAAGTGTCTTCCATTTCTTTACTGGATTATTATTTATTTTTTGGGTGTTGAGTATGTTAAATTCTTTATAGGTCTGGATACTAACTCTTTATCTGATGTGTCATAGCTGTGAGCTTTTCTAAAAACAAGTGTACACCTTCCATATGATATATTTTGATTCCTTCAAACTATATACCAAAGACTATGTTTATTATAATCTTTAATTACACTCTAAATGTTTTAGTTCCTTAGGTAATTCCCTTTACATTATGATTTGAAAAGACTCCCCCCATTGATTTTTCTGTGAGTCTTATTTTGTGTGTTCTTACAGTGTGCTATCAGAGGTTTCCAGTGTTCAAGACTGAAGATTTTAAAATGGGACAATTCCTTACTTTGATCTAGAAATTAAACTTCTGTGTTCTCCATCTCATGCTATAAATAGATTCCACATACCATAGACTAAATAAAAATCAAAATTGTCTCTTTAATTTCATATGAAGCAATTCTGTTTTGGGTATGAGAAAGAAGCAAGGGGAACGCTTTTCGATCTGAGTAATTGTGTCAGACTTGGAGGAAGGAGCGAGATTCTAATTAATTAGGTAGGTTTGTAAGAAATGAAAATCTCAAACTCTCTTTTCTTCAAATAGCATGTAGTATTACTTAGAAGACGCCAGATTTACAAGTAGTAAAAATCAAATCAGTTTCCAAAATGGAAAAAAAAAATAAAGGGTAACAGCTTGTACTTCATTTGGGACAGCCACATAATCTGCACAGATCTACTTGAAAGGAATCGCAAGATGGGCTGTGTAACTCTCATGCAGCAAAAAATAAAATTGGAATTCCTTTTCAAAACTTGGTCTTCACATTTTAAAACATAAGTGCATGGTGTCCATCCTAGGACTGTTTTAACCCCATAGTCTTTGAAACTTATCCCTGATAGTGAAAAAACAAAAAACAAAAAACAAAACAAAACAAAAAAAAAACATTTTTATTTTTAGAACCCTACTTTGCAGTAATATAAATTATCTACACAAGATATATTTGAGCTGAAAAATCACAAATTAATATTGATTAGAAGGGAGCTATAATCTGTTTTGTTTATCCCTTTTTAGAGCTTACCTCATTACTAGAGTATCAACAGGAATATGATGGCTATTCTTGACTGTATAGAAACTAAACAGCAATGGTTTCTCAAGAAAAGCAAGAATAAATTGAGGGAAAAATGTTATTCTTGTTAATGAACAGTATTCAAGTATTGAAGATACAGTAAATGTGAAACAGTTTTTATAGAATAAAAATTTTTAAATGAGTATAAAGAGGCATAAAGGTGTGTGTGTGTGTGTGTGTGTATGTGTGTGTGTGGTGTGTGTGTGGTGTGTGTGTGTGTGTGCGTATGTGTGTGTAGTTGTTTTTTGTTCAACTTGTACGAGCTACTGATCCATGTGGTATTTTGTGTACCGAATGATTTTTTTGTTGGGGGGACATATTTTGTGGCAGCATAAGTGCCTCTTGTCACCTACCTACTTAAAATGTAAGATGATTATTTCTCCTGTTCCCAAGTTAGACTTTTAATTTTGGAAGATATCTCTAACACTGTGTCTTTCCAGCTTTCTCATCGCTTCTTCTCCTTCACTGTAAATGTCTCATCCCTAACACTTCACCTCTGTGTTAGTCCCGTGACTAACTTCTGACTTTATCTTCTTCGCTTGAGTCTATTACCTGAACTACTCTCTTTACAGAATTGTTCAGTCATGTGGAACGTTTGCTTTTTTGGAAGTCGCTCGTATATCTTTGATCTCAAATTGATACTATGATCTCATATTTCAGTCCCTACAATTCAAACACTGAGAATAACCAGAGAAATTTCATAGATATGCAGATTGTTGCCTCTCCAAATTGTTACCATACAATATTAACGTGACCTTCACAGCTCCACACCTTTTTAAAAAAAATGTATCATAAAAAGTATTTATTCTTGATACTGTCTCCTAGATCAATTAGGTTAAAATTTTCACACTTCCTTTAGTGTATTCATATCTTTCCCCTCATTCTCAAAAGGTGAATTTTTTTCACATCATACAAAGTAACATAAAATACCTCAATTATTCCCCATACAATACATAGCTGTTTCTTCAGCTCACAGAGAATATATATTAACTATTTTGCAGATGGAACTCTTCATCTGGATATCCCATACAAATTGAACTAAATATGTTTGAAATTCAAATAATTATATTCTACCCAAACCTGCCTCGGTTCCTATCTCCACTCTTGGTTAATGGAACTCAAGTATCTATCAGTTGTCCAATCCTAAAATATTGATCTCTTCTACCCTCCACTGCCTCAGGCCTCATGCTTAGTGAATTACAAAATGCTCTCTCTCTATTGCTCATCATAACTTCTTCTTCTCAAACATTCTGCCAGTATCAGTTTGATCCATCACTGTTTGTGTCATAGACCATCCGTTAGCATGACTCCTAGTCAGCCCTCACTTGCCGTCTCCACAGAAGCCTGATTATATTACTCCTGGGTTTCCAAATTTGAAGCCTTCACGATCCCCTTGTGGAAATTTGTTTTAAATTTTTCCTGTAAACTTAAATCGTTGGTATTTAAAAGCAGATTAAACAAAGTAGCTTTGGTGGAGGGAAGAGGTGCAGGAGAGATGTAAGTACAGGGAGTTCTAGTCACAGTCTTCCCCTATCTTTTGAGCCACCCCCCTCCATCCCCCGCCAGGAGGGTCCTGTTAATGGAACTCCAGGGTCTGGGCACTGAAGTTAAGAAAATGATAAAACCTGAGTTTCATAGGAGTATATACAATGCCATGCAGCTTGTAGATATGCTTATAGTCCCAATTCTGTCTCTTGCCCCATGCACCGCAGCTCCTTTTCAAATCTGAATGTTTGCTGTGACTTTTATCTACTTGGGTTATGCAGGACTCTGATTTCCCACATAATTCTTCCTCTGCCCTTAACTCACAAGCAAAACCCAACTCTTTCAAGACTCAGCTAATGTTTCAGTTGTTGAATTGCACATGCTGTGCTCCTTGCGAAGAATGCAGTGATTAGTCAGATGAGATACTTAGAGTGTGCAACTGGAAGGCGAGCCCAGCACCCTCGTAAAAGTCCCAGCATCATCTTCTTGTAAGATGGCTGGTGCATCCTTACTCCTCCCCAGCCCCCACCTAGGCCACCTCAGCACAGCAGTGCTGGGGAGTAACTACCTTCAGCTAAGTTATTATTCTTATTATATAACATAACACTAAACAGTAGTCATTAGTAACTTCTCCAAAAATATGGTAATTAAAAGAGAATGTAATTGGGGCACCTGGGTGGCTCAGTCCGTTAAGCACCCAACTTCGGCTCAGGTCATGATCTCACGGTTCCTGGGTTCAAGCCCTGCAAGAGACTCTGTGCTGACAGCTGGCTCAGAGCCTGGAGCCTGTTTCAGATTCTGTGTCTCCTTCTCTCTCTGACCCTCCCCTGTTCTCTCTCTCTCTCTCTCTCTCTCTCAGAAATAAATAAAACATTAAAAAAATTTTTAAAAGAGAATGTAATTGATTTCCTAACCGCTTTAGACATTCATACTATATATTTCTGTTGGCTCCACAATGTCTAAAACCTTCACTCCATAATAGTAAATGTCTGTTATTAGCTATAGGTCCGTATCATTGGTTTTTGTTGTTATTATTAGTTTCATATGACAGAAAAAAAGGATTTTCCTAGCACCTTTTATATCAGATCATGTAGTTAGTTGGCCAGATGTGCCATTTAATTATTTATTTAATCATTTTATTACATTAATTCATGCATTCCACCATTCCTTTTTTAAGACACATTATGTGCCAGGAATTCCACCAGAAAGCTCAAGATACTTTAGAGCCAAGCAGAAAAACAGACAATTAGGTGATCAAGTATAATAAAATAAAAGTTGTCATTTTTTTATCAAGGTCACCTGAGATCTTAGCCATAAATTGAAATTATCTAATTTAAATGCAGGTAGTGATAGGGACGAGTAGGAGAGGCTGGAAGGGAAAGTCAAGAAGAGACAACATGTGCTCACAAAAATTGCCTGAAGCACCTGGGTGGCTCAGTCGATTAAGCGTCCAACTTCAGCTCAGGTTATGAGCTCACAGTCCGTGGTTTCAAGCCCCGCATCATACTCTGTGCTGACAGCTCAGAGCCTGGAGCCTGCTTCAGTTTCTGCATCTTCCCTTCTCTCTGCCCCTCCTCCACTCATGCTCTGTCTCTCTCTAAAAAATAAACATTTAGAAGTTTTTTTTTAAAAAGCCATATCAAAGGATAGTGTGTGAACTCTATAAGGCATTCAGTATTATTCCATTCATAAATATTTATTTACTTTATAATTTTTATTTTTATTTAATTTTTTAATTCTTTATTTATTATTGAGAGAGGGACAGAGAGACAAAGGGTAAGCACAGGAGGAACAAAGAGATAGAGCGAAACACAGAATCCAAAGCAGGCTCCAGGCTCTGAGCTGTCAGCACAGAGTCTGACACAGGGCTCAAATTCATGAACCCTGAGTTAATAACCTGAGCTGAAGTTGGACACTTCACCAATTGAGCCACCTTGGCACCCCATTTTTAAATTTTTAAATAAATTTTAAATACAGTATCGTTAACTTACAATACTGTATTAGTTTCAAGTGTACCATATAGTGATTCAACAGTTCCATATATTTCTCGGTGGTCATCATCACAAGTGCCCTTCTTCATCTCCATCACCTATTTCACCCATCCACCTCCTCCCTCGTAACCATCAGTTTGTTCTTTAGAGTAAAGAGTCTGCTTCTTGGTTTCTCTCTCTCACACTTTTCTTTGCTCATTTGTTTTGTTTCTTATATTTCACATTAGTGTGAAATCATATGGTGTTTGTCTTTGTCTAATTTGTTTTGCTTAGCATTATACTCTAGATCCATATATGTTGTTGCAATTGGTAAGACTTCATTCTTTATGTCTGAATAATGTTTTATATCATTCACAAATATTTATTGATCACTTACAGTGTGTCCCCTACACTATTCAAATTTTAGTGAGCAAAATGGAACTACTTCCCTTTCCCCATGGCCATTTACATTTTAATAAATAAATAAAAATGTAGATAGCATGTCAGAGGGTAATGTAAGGAGTGCTCTTAGCTAACATTGATTAGATAGAAAGTACTGTTTGAAATTGAAGATGACTAGAAGTCCTCAGTTTTTCATGAATGACTGAAACTGGGATGGGGGTCATAAGGAGATCATTTTTGATGGTCCCAGAGAAGATGGTAGGCATGACCTTGGAAATATTGGGCGCAGTCTGGAAGTAGAGTTGAGGAAGTGGTCCTGTAGAATCAGTCCTACTGCCTTAGGAGTTAGAAGTAGATTGGCTTACTGAGTAAGAGTAGAGAAGGCTTGCTGAGTATTGAGAGATCTGGGTTTGTACCTTGTATTGTTGGGCTTGGGCAGATGAAATGACTGGAAGACAGGGGCAGGAGAAGAGGCGAGAGAGGGACCCAAGGGCCCATGGTGAAATTAGAGAGCCATTATACCATCTTAAGTCAGAATGTAATCACACTGCTTGGGAGCCTGGGTGGCTTAGTCAGTTAAGCATCCTACTTTGGCTCAGGTCATGATCTCATGGTTGTGGGTTGAAGCACTGCATCAAGCTCTGTGCTTGACAGCTCAGAGCCTGGAACCTGCTTAAGATTCTTTGTCTTTTTCTCTCTCTGCCCTTTACCCTGCCTCCACTCATGGTCTTTCTCTCTCTCAGAAATAAATGAAACATTTAAAAATTTCATAAAAAAAAAAGAAAGAATCACATTGCCAGCAGTTTGGAAGCTATCATGAAGGGGCATGAGGCTAAAGGTACAAAAGATTGAGATTGAGAATAACAACTACTACTGAAAGTTACAGTACTTTATCTTTGGCTCCTCTCATTGCCCATCCAATATAGTTAATTGATTTATGCTCTTAAGCTACAATGTCGTTAATGGAATGTAATTCTTTTTTATATTTTCTGTACAACCAGGGAGTCACACCCCAGGTAAAAATTTTAGGCAGAAAAAGAGAAAGAATTTCTTCTTGTTCATAAGTAAGTTAATCAAATTAAGAACAGAAAATTGTACAATGAAAATGAGGTACTTGAACCTTGGGGGAAACATTCTTTTGCCAAATTACCTTTCTGGATGTTCTTGCCAAAAGACACACTTCATTAATTGTGCCGAGGAGAAATTATTACTCTTATCAGGACTGTCTTGAGGATATTAAAAATTTGTGTGTGTGTGTGTGTGTGTGTGTGTGTGTGTGTGCATGTATATTTTCACTGTAGCTTCCTTTATAAGTCTTTTGTGTCTAATAACCTATTTCAGTTTCAGGAACACAAAAAAGGGCAGACAGGGTCTCGATAAACACAAACTGAACAGAGTACAAGGCTTATGTGACTATAAGATGGGGAGCATCTTGGTACATAGTAGGCATTTAAAATATATTTGTGTTTTTATTAATGTTGATATACTTACACCTATGTAGAAATGCTCTAGAAACAAAGATAGAATAATTACTGTCTGTTGGCCAAGTGGCATCAACCATTACGTATCTTATACTTCTATAGTACCAAATTTATATGGTAACTATTATTATTAGTAGTAGTAATCAACAAATTATTTTTTCCAATAAATATTTTATCTTGACACCCTAAAAGTTCTTAACTGAAACCACAGAAAAATCTATACATCAAGGCCTCATTTATGATAAAATTACTGTCAGTACAGGAACTGCTCCCCAAATCTCCCATTTAATTACTAAATGGGTTTGAATATATGGAGTTTGACTATGCAGGTTTGTTTATTTCCTCTATGCATATTCTAAAGAAAATGTTGGTCTGCAAATTTGCCATCTTTACCATAAGATTTATTCACCTAGTGTAAAGGGATTTTCTATTTTCAGTTACATGTTAATGATTACATATGTAAATGATAGTATTATCTTATGATTGTTACATTGTTGTCTTCATTAATATCATTTATATTTTTTATTCAAATGAAAGAAAATAGGATATTTAGTACTTTTCAGAGTCCCAAATCAGCCACAACTTTATTTAACTTGTGATATGCTCTAAAATACCTAGTAATAGCTATAAAAATGAGCATTGGCTTTGATCCATTCAAATGAAAGCCCAATAAAATGGGATATATTTTAATCTTCTGTGTTCAGTGCTGTATAGGAGGTGTATTTCTCTGATTTATTTTTCTCTCTAGCTCCACAGAATTATACTTAAAGCATAAAATCTCAATTCAGTTTGCATTTTGAATTGGACTCTACTACTTGTCTTTGCTTCTGTTTTCCCAAATGTAAAATGGAGATAATAAGTTCATATATCTTACTGGGTACTCTGGGACTCAAATACATAATTTATTAGGTGCATTATAAGTGTTCATTGAATGCCGGCTATTACCAATATTTATTAAATAGATTACTTTCCAGCATTTTAGTTTGTAGACATAGGGAAAAATCAAATTTAGTGTCTTTTTTTCCCCCTAAAATGTCATTCATTCTGAAAGAGTACAATAAATGTTATGGAGTATTAATTGGGATTATTTTTGTTTGTTTTTATATATTTGTTTTATTAAGATATAATTCACACATATTATATAAGTTTAAAGTGAATAGCATACTAGTTTGATTTACATATATTCTGAAATCACAGCCACAGTAAGTTTAGGTAGCATCCATCATCTTATACAGTCACAATAAAAGCAAATGCCAAACCAAAAACAAAAACAATGTTTTCCTTATGAGAACTCTTAGGATCTAGTCTCTTAATTTTTTCTTTATAATGAGAACTTTTAGGGTCTACTGTCTTAACAAGTAGCGTATATAGTTATACTGTACAATAGTGTTAACTATAGTCATCATATATATTACATCCCTAGTACTCATTTATCTTTGAAGTGGAAGTATTTAACTTTTGACCATGTTCCTGCGATTCCCATCCCCTCACCCCATCTTTGTAACTTGCATTTTTTAAATTTGAAGTATAATTGATATACAACATTACAATTGTTTCAGGTATACAGCAAAGTAATTCAACAAGCTTATATAGATCATGCTACCTATACTCAGCCGTAAGTGTAGCTACCATCAGTCACCATATATTATGGACTGTACTCCCTATGCTGTACCTTTCATTCCTGTGACTTAGTGATTCCGTAACTGGAAGCCTGTATCTCTCACTCTGCCTAATTTATTTAGCTACTATTGCCCCAACCATAAGTTCGTCTCTTTTTGGGTCTGCTTGTGGGTTTTCTTTCTTTGTTCCAGAAGTGGAATTGGGGAATTCTTTTTAACATGACCAAAATAAAAATTATCATCATGACTTTTTATGTTTTCATACATGGTAGTTTAATTTACTTTCAGCAGATAGTATGTCACCAGTACTGACTACTATGGTAGCCATTAGCCCAGTGTACCTATTTAAACTTAAATTAGTTAACAAGTAAGTAAAACAAAAATTCAGTTCCTCAGTGATACCAACCATTTTTTATATGTATAACAGCCATAAGGTTATATGCATAAGGTTTTATATGCATATTAGCCATAAGGTCAATACCACCTTACTGAACACTACACATACAGAATTATTTTATCATTACACAATATTTTGCTGTACAGAACTGATGTAGATTTTGTTTTTACTGACTTGAAAAGACCCTAATGTCAGGAATTAGATATCCTGTTTCCAATTCTTGACTCCCTGGATTGCTATGCGACCATTGGAGGTTTACTTTACTCTCTGATGTTCCACCCTCTTGTCTCTAAAGTAAAATTGTAGGGTCAAATGAGACCCTACAATTGTGTGTAAGTGTTGTTGGCACACAGTTCAGATGGTTTTATGACTGTTCCTTCACAGTGCAGCACAAACACAGACTGCAGCCCAGTATGGCACAGAAGCGCAGACGTGCTTCTAGAACATCACCCCCAAAGACCTGTGCTTTGAGCCCTGTTCCTTATAATTTTTTGTTTGGGTATTTTGCCAGTGTCCAAAAAGATGAAATGCAAAGTATGTTGCTACAGATACTTTATTGACCCAGTCTCTTGTCAGGGAAAATATCCCACTGCCTATCCTCATTTTATGCATATTTTACATTCCTTGTTGATTTGTAGCCCAGTCTATCTCATTTGCTGCCAGTTTGCATAAACGTAAAAAATTTAAAAAATAAAATATAATACTATCCTAAAATAAGCATAACTGGAAAGTTAACTCTGAAAATCATGAAATGTCTGACAATACCAAACAATCGTTCTTACTTTTTATTGCCTATGCTACTTATCATGACCTCTTACTATGAATATTGGAAATATGATTATACTCTGACAAATTGTTTCTAAGCCTGATAAATTTCTGAAAATTGAGCCAGTATTAAGAAATGGATAAGCCAAATTACCAGAGTGGTTTTTAGCCTTATAAGCATGGAAATGTAATTCATGTTATTAGTTTTGAATATTCCATTTTAATAGATGAAGGAAAACAATGAATAATATGATACCCTTTTCATTATCTGAGCTACATGTGTTTCAAAATAAAACACACTGGAGCAGAGGCAATAATTGAACATGTACCTGAAATTTATTTACTAATAATTGAACCTTGAAACTGGAATTAAAATTATCTACTAAAACAAAACTTGTTTAGATTTTTGTTGGAACAAATGGAGTGTCTCCAGTGTGAATTACAATGAAAGTCATCTGCTTGAAGAATGTGATAATAGCAGGCAGTACTCAACCTGACTAATGCTAATGATCTTTGTAGTTAAAAACTTTGAAGAATGTTTATATATAAGAAGATATATACACACACTAAAATCATTATCAAACTTAAAAATGCTCTCAAAGCACAAGATAGTTTTCCTAATTGAATGAATACACTCCAGTTACAGTGCATATTTTTTCACTTTATTTTGTTTTTTTGTTGTACAGTGCAAACAGACATTGGTATGTGGACATAAATGGTGTGTGTGTGTATACATTTGCTTCAGTTTTGCAAGGCAATATTGAAAGAAGCATAACTTTTGGCAAGTCACTACACCTGGCAACTGGGTGTCAACTAATCACATTATCTTTAGAGGTAGATGTTGACCACTTAAGACAAAAGAAACACCACTGTTTTGCCTAGCTTTTTGTTCAGTTCCAATTCTAAAGAGTTTAACCGATGATCAAATGGATTAAAATGGCCTTCCTTAATGGAAAGTAGAATACTGAGCCCCTTCATCAGAGGCTATTGCTGCTAAAGAGGAATGTAGGGTTCCATTTAGCATCTCCTTGAAAAGAAGTCGAGAAACCGGGCTTGCAGCTTCTTGTTTGCCACCTATGACGTTTCCTGTGTGTTCTGTGTCAACTTTAGCCAGACTGCTTCAAAGAAGAAGAAATATTTTAGAGCAATGAAGGAATTAAGTTGTGGAAAAGACCTGAAGCCAGCTTTAAGAAAGGGAAAATATATATATAAAGTATATATAAATAGTAGAGTTGAAAAAATCTCTATGAAGACAGAATGAGGCCCCAGGACCTGCTTTCAGAAAATTAAATGAAAATATGAGGAAACGTTTTCAGCATCTAAGAGAAAGTGAGCTTATCTTGGGGACAGGAGTGGAAGCAGGAACAAACTTAGAACATTTTTCATCAGTTCAGCACCTCAGGATTCTGTCAAGTCCTCTTCTACCAAATTGTTTGTTAGGAAGTAATTGACAAAATGTTCTTTGACATTTTCTTCTCTCTATGTACTCTCTAAGTCATTGCAAAAAGTGTAATTATTTTTATCTATCCTAAAGGAACAACAACAACAAAATCTTTGTCTGGATTTGAGGAAGAGTTGATTAGTTCTTCAATATGGTTGCTATATAAGTCCAAATATTTCTTTAAAAAGCCTTTAAATTCTCTTAAATATAACTCTGTGACATGAATATGATACAGCTTTTACTTTACAACATGTCATGAAAAAAAATGAAACATTCATTCATTTTGCCAAATAAAAATAATTTTAGTATAATAATATGTTTTTCAAAAAGGTAGGGCTAAATGTAAATCATGTATGGCTGTTTCTGTTTAATATGTACATTACTTGCAAGGAGGCAAACAAAATTATGTGGTTTTCACATTCTCCATATTGTTTATATTCAGTATTATGAAAGCTGATAATGAAATACCAAGCACTTTAGTTTTATACAAACAAATGATCATGAGGTGTTCTAAATCAGTGAAAATGTATAATACGGTTGGCATTCTTTCAAATTAATGTCATAACATGTTCTTTTCCTTCTTTTTTGTTTTGTTCTGAGTTTTTGTAGAAGAGTTAAATCAAGCTGATTAAGTCATTTCAGTACCATAACGGGAAAGCGGAGAACAGAGGATTAGCTCATCATGTAGGATGAGTTTGGTCACAGTTTATACAAACATAATTCAAGTACTGTGTTTCCAAGTCTGAAAGTTATGGTCATGTCAAAGGTTAGCGCCAAAATGTCTTTTATCAGAAGTTGGAACTGCTTATTCCTACAGCTGGCCAAGCTTCAGTTGGTTAGGTAGAACTTGTAAGGTATATATGTCTTTAAAAACTCAAGATTACCTTTAATTCTCTGCCTTTTATTTTTTAAAAATAACTTTATTCGTTTTTATTAGACATGCAGTGACATTTTGTTAAGAATAAAATCAATTTATAATTATCTCTCTTTTAATAGCTATAAACAGAAGTAAAAGTAATGTGAAGCATATAATTGTATTTGAAATAAGTAAGACTTTGATTTAAAAAATAAAGGAAAGATTTATAACAGTGTTATTCAAAATGTGGTTTGTGACCCATTAATGGGTGGTGAATTCAGTTTAGAGGATCTTTGACAGAATTTTAAGAATGAAATAGAAGAGAAGAGAATAGGTTAACATAGAAAAGAAAAATCAGGGCAGTTATGGAACCTTCTAGTAATGAGAAATGGGGTGGGGAGAATAAAAGGATTCTTGTGGATTAACACGTAATTCGTTTTTCTTAACTTTTTCTTATTCTTGACCTTGAGCAAAAATAGTCTGTAATCTATTAGTGTAGATTAAAGAGGTTGGATTTTCCAGCTGCAGAACTCTAAGCTTGTAAAATGGGAATATTGTATTCTACCTCATGGAGTTAAGGTGGGAATTAGGTGAGATGATATATATTAAAGCCTCCAGCATGATTCCTGCCACATATTAGACACTCACTAAATGAATGATAGAAGTAATTTCATAATCCAGTAGATTATTTTGAGATGGCTAGAGGAGAGGCCAGGAACTCCATCAAAGTTATCCATCAAAAGAAATAGGAACAAAGGATGTGGCTAGGTAAGAGACATGCTAAGGAATGATAGGTTTGTAGAACTGTATTTGGTTGGGATTATTCCCTCCATTCTAGTAATTCCTGGTTGATTAGGAATCTAGTAGCCATTCAGCCCATAAACCATTTCACCCAAGCACCTCTTGTTTGCCACATGAACCTTAGAAGATAATTGGGGATTGCCTTCAGGTCATGTCAGGTACAGGATCTGGTTTCACAGGCTTCTCAGTTAGATGGAACTAACCATTTATGTAAACGAGTTTCACTACAGTTATTACCGACCAGATAATCTACAATCATAAGCAGTTGCAAACAGGCATTGAGTTCACTGTTCTTGTCTTGGAATAAGCACAGTGAATGGGTTTCAGAAATAACGTATGAACCACATTAAAACTAAAGTACAGTCATGTGTTCCCACCTCTCTAATTAAATGTCTGTCATGTTTAAGCTGATTTTTGTTTATGTAACCTTTCCTAGTCATGGGCAGATTTCTTGATGGGAAAAAGGATGTTTTATCCATGGTGCTGGCAAATATTTGACATAAATATGTGTTTTTATGAATGAATGATTCCTGATTATCGTCTTATAAATCATATTGTTGACAGACTCAAGTTTCTTCTTCAGTGTTGTGTGAAAGGGCAATTTTCATATCTCTTTAGCTGATTTATAGCTGTCACTTCCTAAAGCACAGAAAGATGGAAAAGTAGTTATTTATGCATTCAAATCTACCTACCCTCTCTCCCTGGACAGGATGATTTTGACCCTAATACCTTCCCTTAGGCAGACAGAGCAGTCCCAGTGTCCCTGAATCCTAAAAAAAAAAACTGCATTATTTACAACAATCATGGAATATGCCTGACTCTGCTATCCTAGAGTTCTAGAGAATCTGGTTATTATATAACCTAAAAATATATAGCTCTATCCATAGTCTATGTATTATCTATTTTTTAGTTGTTGTTGTTTTTTTTTTTTTCCTTTAAAGCATTGTGGATATTTTTACAAATATGAAGACAAGTATATTTTTTGTTCCCTCAGGTCTGAGAATGAGTAAAGGTGCCATCACCCCACCCCGTACTTCTCCTGCAAATACGTGTTCCCCAGAAGTAATTCATCTGAAGGATATTGTCTGTTATCTGTCTCTCCTTGAAAGAGGAAGACCCGAAGATAAACTGGAGTGTATGTGTTTCTTTATTTAGTTTTCTTCTCACAACATGGGGGAAGGAGAGGGACTAGATACTGATGAATTGAATATTGTATCTACCATGATTATATAAATTTTCACCAAATGAAGTGACCTTGGATAACAAATAAAAAATTTAAGTGGGATCGGACAAAGGATATTATGAGTATATTAATTTCAGGTTTTTATCAAGTTCCATTTATTACATAATATTTTTTGAATATGTTAGTCTGTCAAATGACTTATTCTTGAGTGTCCCTCAGTTTGGTAACATGATAATATTAGAAAGTGTCATTTGAGTTGTTTTTTTAAAAAAACCTTTATTTCTAGATGTGAGAAGGCCTTTCTCTCAGTTAGCTACAGGGTTCACTGGACACATACAACCTGAGCCTTTCTCTCATGGAAACCTTGCTTGAAAACTTCACCACTAACACTTTCTGTGCCAGGAATAAATGTTTTCTCAGATGCCACACATGAAGGTTTCATATATAGGAGTTGGCGGTGGATATTTTAAATAAACATTGCTGTGTTTTTTTTTTTTGGTTTTTTTTTTTTTTTTTTTTTTACAGTGTAGCAGATATTTCAGATTGAGATTTTCTATCTAGGTAAAAAGTGGCTAATTGTTGTCTTTAATAAAGTACAGTGTTTGAGCTCTCTCTAGTGGTTAACTATATTCATTGCAATGCAAGAAAATATTTTTCAAATATTTACTGTAAGACTGAACATTTAATAATCTTATCTGTCTTCAAAGCCTCTGCTAAGCATAGAGCTGATGGTTTGTTCAATAATCCAATAACTTGATTATGTTTGATAGTATTAAAATAAGTTAAAAATTCTTGCAACTGAAATGATAGTGAAGATAACAAATCCTAAATTTGGTATTTGCAAGCAAATACAGAATATTATGATGTCTTGAATTATGATTTGAAAGCATGTTTAGTTAAGTTTAATAGTAACTTGTTTATAATATTTTTCTCACTAATAAAGAATTCACTGTGATGTGACTGTGTAAGTCATATCTGCATAAATTATAAATAAACTGTATAAGCACCAGTCTTTAAATAAATACATATTTATTATTCCTAAATGTGGAATATTTGCATTTCAAGATTTATTTGTATTCCTAAGTACATACATAAATCTGTCTCATTCCAAAATAAATATTAATGTTCAGGGAGTTTCTATTGAAGCGACAGCCAAGGAGAAAGTTTGCTCAGGTGTTATCAGGTCCATTTTGGGGATGATTTTAAACATACAAAAGCAGATCCTTTTTTCCAGGTCTGAGACGGAATGAAGGCACCCTCACTCCTCTTCAACATGCTTTTAGTGTTACAGTTTAGTTACTTTTATGTCAACGGGAAGCATTTTGATTTTAAGGTAGAATTCCTAAGAGGTATGCTTTTAAGTTCTCAAATTGAGTTTATCAATCAAACAGTCTTTTGTCTACAGTTGCAGGCAGAATGTTAACCCACAAATCATTCAAAGACACTTGATGCATCAGGTCAAACCTGACCTGCCACTTACCTTTCTTCATTGTTTTCAGCCTCCTTAGTTGCTCCATTCTTTCTTCAAAATTTCAAGCTCTTTTTCAAGCCTTTGCCAGATTCATTTGTCTTTGCCTTTTTTCTTAACTGTTGTTTCAGGCTCTTGTCATAGTGAGAATTGTTAGGGCCTGCCTCTATCACTGTGATTTCCACCATCTCTTTGAAATAGATGAATGTCAGTTTCAGAACACAGGAAGGTTCTCCCTCTGTCCCTGCTACACTCAAGTTCTCTGCTCTACTCCTCTGATTTGGGGGAACTTAACCTGGTCCTTAATGATCAGGAAGTTGATTTTTGTCTGTTTTGTCTGTTTTGTTTTTAATGCCAGTTTTCTGTAACACTGTTTTCCTTCTACAATTAAACATTGACAAATTCTGAACATTCATGTAGTCTTCTAGAGTTACAGACCTGAAAAATATTTTCAGTAATACTTTAAAGAAACTTAATGGTGGTTAATTTAATATATGCTTATTTCCAAAAGGGTTGTGATTTATTAAACATAATATAAACTAGAGGAAAGAAAAAAAAAGAAAAGAAAATGTAATTAAATGAACAAGAAGTAAATATGGGCAAGCACCTAATATAATCAATTTTGGCTGGCAAATGATAAACTTGTATCTTAAGTTCTAGGTAGCTAAACAGAAAAGAATACATGCACATTCACTTAGGCCAGAAGTTAAACTTTATCACACATAAGAATTGCCTGCAGGACTTAGGGACACACAGCTTATTCCAGGCCCCAGATGCCATGTAGGTGCTTCAGCAGGCCTGGTGTGGAGCCTTAGAATTTTCACATACAGCACATAGTGTTAAAGCTAGGATTCATTCAACTAGCTAAATCAAGAGTCTAGGCTTTTAAGCACCATGCTATGCTATATTTAAATTAAAAGTAGGAGAGAGGAAAGTTAAGTGATCTTAGTCTGAGGTCAAAGTAAAATATTAGAGCTTAAAATTTTAGAATAAAAGCAATCTTTGGAATTATAAGGTATGTTGTAGTGCAGCAGATGTGATTGGCTGAAATAAAATACAGGTGAGATTACAGAATTTGAGGAATGCAAAGAAACTAACAGAGGGAAATACTGAATGTCTCCCCATAATGCATTGTAGCAGATTTAAATGGGGAGGGCACGTCAGTCATGATACAGTGTTCTTTATTTTTTTAAACGTTTTTTATTTATTTCTAGGAGAGAGAGAGTGAGAGAGAGAGGGAGACAGTGTGAGCAGGGGAGGGTCAGAGAGAGAGGGAGACACAGAATCTGAAACAGGCTCCAGGCTCTGAACTGGCAGTCAGCACAGAGCCCCACGCGGGGCTCGAACCCACGAACCACGAGATCATGACCTAAGCGAAAGTCGGACGCCCAACCGACTAAGCCACCCAGGCACCCCATGATACAGTCTTCTTATTCCATATATCAGGATGGTTGGTGACATCCAAAAAGAAAGAGAAAAATGGAATTCCCCACAACCTGAACACATATACACAAAAGCACATATGCATATGCATCTTCCAAGCGCCTATGGCAGCAGGGGAATCAACACCATCTACCTGATAGGGCCTCAGTGTAAGCAAAGTTTTCAATGAGGAAATAAAAATGGAATAGGCAAAGTCATTTGAAGAAATGGCATGTAATCGGTGGAAAGTTCCAGGCTTCGAGTTTCTCTGGTTATCAGCTTCTACTATTTAAAGTTTAATCCAGATGCTTCCGTTTTTCCAACACCTACCTATTTAATCATCATCTCACCCATTAGGTGTGAATTCTTATAACTTTTTTTCATCTTACCTAAAACTTGTCAACTTCTAGACATGTTCTTTCCTCTTCCTCTTCTGACTCAGAGTGAGTGTGTCCCTTTGACAGTTCCCTATTAAATAATATATAAACTTAGGCTTAGTGCCATAAACTGATTTCATACAAAATGAAAGACTAGCTGGCTAATCTTGCATTTGGCTTTGACCTGCATACACATGCATGGACAGTGTTCTAGTCACATGGATCTGCTTTTCAATCATCAGACATACCCCCAATTTTTCCATCTTTATACCTTTGTTTATAATGTGCGTTTGTTTGGGGTGTTCTTTCT
Source organism: Proteles cristata cristata (assembly GCA_017311185.1). Taxonomy (NCBI): domain Eukaryota; kingdom Metazoa; phylum Chordata; class Mammalia; order Carnivora; family Hyaenidae; genus Proteles; species Proteles cristata. The sequence continues at coordinate 2,184,823 of JAESUZ010003705.1, read as the reverse complement.
CAATGTATATCAGATGCAGTGGAGTATATACTTGAGACCCAGCCCATGTCATGAATTCTCTTGTCATCTCCTAATTGGAATCAGTTTGCTTGTACCCTTGTGCTGTGTGTAATTTCCAACCCTAGCACCTACTGTGTGTGTGTGTGTGTGTGTGTGTGTTTGTGTGGTGTGTGTATTTCAACAGCAGATGACCAGTAAATAACACTTAAATGGAATTGTGCTGAAGTCAACCGGTGTTTGAGAAGAGGAAAAAATTGTGAATTATTTAAGTCATAGAATGATACTAAATTCATTAATAGTGCAATTTTAAGATACATAATATTCACATTAGGACTGGTATATATAAATTATTAATGCTTAACTCGAATAGTCTGTATTAGCTTACATTTAATAAAAACATAGCCCTGAAGAGAAATGGATAGGAAAATAACCACAAAATAGATCATTGACACACAAGTAATGAAGAATAACCTTTATGTTAAAGCTACTGCCATATATACTACTAATCTTAGAACCATTGGATTTAACAGTGAAGAGATCCTAACAATCAATTAGTTAATCTCCCTGTGGAGTCATTGAAAAACTTAAAGCCCAGAGAGACTGGTTATTAATTATAACACTAGTTTATCTGGCTGTGACTTAAACCCATGATTTCTGAGTGACTGTGTAAGTGCTCTTTTTATTTTGAAAAGCTTCCTTTCCTTGTTTTCATTGTTTCTCTGCAGCAAAAAAAGAAGAAAATAATACTTCATTATATTAGATGTCACAAACTTCAAGCAGCTAATTTTTTTTTCACCTCTGCCCTGAAAGTTTATTAAGTGGGTCTTGAAATATATAAAAGAAGTAAAGAAAAATGTGAATTAACAACTTTCAGCTTATGTGCATTTTAAAAACATACTTTCTAGGTTTAATAACAAATTCAACATTAGTATTTTTACTATTAATAGTATATTATACCAAGTATTAAAATACCAGAGTATATTTAGTAGGATGATGAGGAGAAAATAGATTAGAAACTTGCAGATCTTTTGGAAGAGAAAAAAATCTAGATATAAAGAATGAACCTTATATTGCATAATACGCCTTTGCCCTCATCTTTTAACCAAATTCATGTGTGGGTGCATAATTGTTTCTATATAAAGGGAAGTTGCATGAACATAAAAGTAGAAAAAAAGTGGATTAAACTAGCTTGTAACTTTGTAACAGGTACCCACCTTTGGAAGCTTTCACATTGACAGAGTAATTTTAACACTGAGCTTAAATTATGGTTGCACCAAAATTTCTATATCCTTATTATGTTAGTTTTAAGAGTATAATCTATTCATTCAATGATTCACTTGACCTTGGAGCCTAACTTTAGTTTTAAGTGCTAAGAAGAAATATTCCTATAATATTTGAAGATAGGTATTAATTTTATCAATATTATTCAATATAGTTCTAAAAGAGAAAGATTTTATAGACTTACCAAGCCAAACAATTTTTATTTTCCATGATATAAGTATAATAATTGCCTTTTAAAAATGATTATCATTTTAAAAAATTTCATTAGTTTCCCTATTTCTGTATGACTGAAGAATTTTCAAATCCTCTACCATAAATTCTGGTTTAAAAATATGTGCTCTTCATTTGTTCTTTAATCTTTTTATTGCTAGTTACTTTCTCTTTTATTTTACTCATTCTGTCTTTCTGGAACCATTATTTTTGGATGTTGATACTCCAAGACATAGATTTGAATTATTTTTTTTCTTTAGTATTTTCCTTTTCCAACTTATTTTCTCCGATGTATTTTTTTTTCTTTTTGACATCTGGAACATCTAAATTAGTGATAGGTTTTTATTTTACTTTTTCTATGCTTTGAACTTCACAGAGGATTCATTTTGTTCTCAGCATGATTCTTATCTGTTCCTCTTCTCATTTTGTGGATTGCAATTTTCCTCTTATAAGATTTTATTCTGCCTCCCTGCCTTATTGTTTTTTTTTTTCCCCAAATTACTTGTTTTGGAAGGACTCCTTGGTGTGGGGTTGGGTGGGTGTGTGGGTGAGGTTTAATTGTGACTCACTGGAGATAAGTAAAGGGATTATACTCTTAATATTCAGTATATAGATTTTCACATAAACACCTTGTTTTTGGCATAGTGCCCCTACCATCACAGTCTTAAGCACCCTGAGCTCAGCATCCCCTTGGTTTGTGTGCTTTGGAGCCCAAGCGTCCACTCTTCTGCTGATGTAGGGAGCTGGCATACTCTTAGGCAAATGGTATGAAGGGTCATATTTGAGGATCTAACTTCTTTACATGAAGATTATCACTTAGTTTTCCATCTCATCACCCTTGCTGTGCAAATCTTTGCTGCTTCTTCACTACCAGCTTGCATTTATATTTCTCTGATTTCTAAGTCAGTCAACATGTGTTTTCCAACTTCTATTTTTTTTCCTCTCACATTTTCCTTATGCTTGTTGATTTATGCCAATTTCCTCGATTTTTTTAGATGTTTATTTATTTATTTTGAGGGAGTGGTGGAGAGACCAAACAAGAGCAGGAGAAAATCCTAAGCAGGCTGTCCAATGTCAGTGCAGAGCCAGAGGTGGGGCTTGATCTCAAACACTGTGATTATGACCTGAGCCAAAATCAATAAGAATAAGACAGTTAACCAACTGAGTCACCCAGGTGCCCTGATTTATGTCTATTTCAACATTACTATTACTACAGTGGCACTTTATTTTTTTAAATTTTTAATATTTATTTATTTTTGAGAAAGAGACAGTGAAAGCCAAGGAAGGGCAGAGAGAGAGAGAGAGACAGGCAGAGAGAGAGGGAGGAACAGAATCCGAAACAAGCTCCAGGCTCTGAGCCATCAGCACACAGCCTGATGTGGGGCTTGAACCCATGAACTGCGAGATCATGATCTGAGCCAAAGTCAGACACTTACCTGACTGAGCCACCCAGACGCCCCCTATAGTGGCACTTTAGTAGGCAGTGTCACTGTAGATAAGTGTTTAATACTTCATATTTTGCATGGTACCACTATAATTTTAGATTAGGAAAACAGACTTACCTCTGAAAACTAAAATCCTAGAATTTCTCTCTTTCATTAAGGATCAAAAAAAAAAAAAAGAAAAAAAATATTCTTGATTTAGACTTGGTCAGATTTAGAGTATGTTAGATTTAGTGTTTAATATATGCTTGCATGTAGATGATTGCTATTCTTATTGACTAGAACTTTTATTTTTCACGTTTTTCCTTGATGAACTAAATAGAATTATAAGCAACCATAAATCCTTGTTATTTTACTTAGAAATTATTCAAAAGATGTCAGGACTTCTGCTTTAAACAATAACGAGCAATGTGTTTTCAGACCAACATCTCTATTTGGAACAATAGAGAAATTGTTGAACGTGTTTTTTTTTTTTTTGAATTTGTTTGAAAATTTCAGAGAATTATCCAGGCATGTTGGATTTGTAGGTCAAATTTCTAGGAGAGAGTCACCAGGCTTTTGCCACTCTTTAAATTGTAAATTCTTAAACAGCTAAGACTGAGAAGATGGGCAGTTTGGGGAGATGGATCTTGGGGAGAAAATAGAATTCCAGAGTCTTTCTGTTAGATTTATGGAGGTCCCTGTGGTTTACATTTTAACTTTGTTTATGACTGATTATCTTGAGCACTTTATTTTAACTGATCATTCATGTTTCTTTCATTTTTGAAGTATCTGTTCAGTATTTTTGCCTCTCTCTTATTTGGGTTGTCATCTTATTACTAAGCTATAGAGTTTGTTAATATATTTGAGAAATGAGCCCTTTATTGGACATATGTGTTCTCAAATCTGTGGCTGGCTTATTTTTTTTACTTATTTTTTTCTTTCCTCTTTCTTTTTTCTTTTTTCTTTCTTTCACTTATTTATCTTTTTGATGAGCAGAAGTTCTAATATAATGAAGCTTAATTTACTTATTTACAAAAATGATTGATGGTTTATGTTGGCTTACCTTAAGGCTGTCAAAGTATTTTCCTGTTTTTTCTTCTAGAAGCTTTATAGTTTAGCTTTAATGTTAAAATTGGTCACATTTTTTAAAGTTTGAGTTTAATTTGACTTAAAATTTATTTTGATCTATTCTTTATGTCTGATGTGAAGTAACTACCAATGTTGAGAGTACAATATCACTAGACAAGACAGAAAAACAGGTTAATTTTTTATTAATTCCATTTAATTTAATTTTTTAAAATACCCTATGTTTAAAAACTTTTAAGGTTTAATTTTTGAGACAGACAGAGAGGTGGGTGGGGAGAGAGAGAGAGAGAGTATAAACGGGGGAACGGTGCAGTGAGAGATGGGGGCAGATTATCCTAAGCATGCCCCATGCTGACAGGATTAAGCCCGATGAAGGGCTTGAACCCATGAACTGCAAGATTATGACTGGAGCCGGAGTCTGAGGCTCAACTGACTGAACCACCCAGGAGCCCTAATTAATTTGATTTTTAGTAAAGCTGGTTATTGTTTTTTAAATGATATTGAAGAACATACAGAATTATTAGAAGAGGCAGAGAACCAGACTTGGAGGATAATTCTCTAGGATCACTGGTGAAATTCAGTACAGAATTGGGCATTGGAAAAATCCCATTGCTGCCTCTCTGTGCAGAGGGAAAGCATTGTTCATTGCCAACAGTTCTGGCACATGCAAGGCTCGAAGCTCTCTCTCTCTCTCTCTCTGACCACAGCTACTGCTACTGCTGCCTCACATCACCAGAATGAATTTGTGTAGCCCATTTCTTCTTGGGTCACTAGCATCTGATCGATTAACAAGGTTTTTCTTCTGATTAGTAGAGCCTGGGTCATGTGCATACTCTATCTTCAAGTCATCTGTTACTGTGCTTTGTAAAGTGTGGCTTTAAGAACATAGAAAGAAGTTCCAAATGGTCCCAAAAATAAATGGCAGATACACCCCACACAGAGTCCACTTGTGTGTATGTTTTTAGATCATGTTTCCAACAAGGTTTACCAAGAAGTATAGGGTTTCCATATACCTGGCCATCTGAAAATGGTTTAGCAATCATTTATTACAATAAGGATTAATAGAATCACCAGTATCCTTCATTCTAAAATACAGTCATGCTTGGGGGTGACTGGGTGACTCAGTTGGTTAAGCCACCTGACTTTGCCTCAGGTCATGATCTCAAAGTTCATGAATCCCAGTCTTGCACTGGTATCTACACTGACAGTAGGGAGCCTACTTGGGTCTCTCTCTGTCTCTCTCTCTGCCTCCCTTTCCTCAGAAATAAACAAATAAACTTAAAAAAAATACACCTAGTCTTTTGTAAGTCTTTGCCTTGTTCCTTGTACTGAACCCATTCTTTGGGTGATATGTGAATGAATTCCTGCCACTTAACAAGTAACTTTTACTATTTTCTGCTTTACTAGAAAATCTAGAAATGATTAGTATCCATATTGTGGTAGGATTTTTTCTTTCTGAATTTTTGTCATTTATTAACTATATGAGAGAAAGTAATCATCATGGTTTTCAAATAAAAATATTTACATCGCTAGCTAGCCTAATGTTATGTTCCTTAATTCAATAGGTACACATTTTCCCCTTACATTTTAACATCTTTAAAGTCTTTTCACATTGTACAATAAATAGAATAGGATAGTTACAGTGCAAACATTTTTCCCAGTTAGTTGTATGCAGACTGCTTATACATCTTACAAATAAATAATCATATCTTAGATTGGTGAAATATAATGATTGTTTTTAAATACAAAAATAATAATTACGGATATATGATCAAGAGCATTGCATAATTATGTCTCCTTGTTATCAATGTCTTTATTTAATATGATAGACCTCAGACATCAAGATTCTCCCAGAAATTATGCAAACCCAACAAAAGCTCTCACTTCCACCCCTCTGTTTTAACAGCTGTGTCAGTCTTCTCTGTTTATCTCAAAATGGCACCTGCAGCCTCTTCTGTGGTCTCCTGGTGGTATGTGAATTTATGTGGGAATCCTCAGGCCACTGAGACCCACTGTCCTCTGGCTTTCCTGTGCTCACTACCAGAGACAGCTTTTCCTGACATCATTAGTTCAAAGAGTGGGTACTCTATGGGACTTCCTCTCAGATTGCAACAAATACACCACTATAACAGTGGTAATAATGGATTTTGTATCTTGTTGTCCTCCATCAGAAAAAATCCCTTAGTTTGCTCTAATCCTTTCCCATGCTGCTTAGGGATCAATCACAACAAAGGCTTATATTTGTGTAGTGACCTACAAGTTTTGATATGCATTTATGTGCATCCCCTCACTTACTTTCACAAGTGTATCTTATGACAGGGTAGTTATTCTCATTTTACAGAGAATAAAATAATGTTTGACTATGTTCATGTACTAGTGGATTGCAGATTCCAAATTTGGATTTACATACCTCCAAATCAGATGTTTTTTCTTATTCACTCTGCTCTTTAATATCTGGACTCTGAATGTCTAAATTCTTTCTTTTATCTTTGAGTTTTCATTTAATGGTCTTGTAATTAACAAAAAATAATGGTCAAAGAATAGTACCTCCTGGTGTTTTCTATATATATAAAAATTGAGATACCTTATATCTGATATTTTGTATTTTTATTAACTGATGAATCCATTTGCAAATTAGTTTAAGAAATGATCCCACAGATTAATTGCTTTGAGTAGGAGAGAATTGAATATTTGCTTTCAACAGAAAATAAATTTTGAAAAATCCATCTTATCCTAACATTGATCTCACTCACCTATATATTTTTTTTTTCAACACCTCTTTTATTTCTAGTTATGTTTCGCCTCTATGACACAGATGGGAATGGCTTCCTGGACAGCTCGGTAATTTTTTTTCTTCAAATTTTCTGTGAAAATTTCAAAGCAATTTCTTCTGAAAAACACAATGAATAAATTTATAGCTATTACCACAGAAGACACACTTAATATAATTTCCATGCACTCACACAGCATTTTTATCATCTGAATTTTTGAAAGAGAATGATCTGAAAAAGCTGTTAGGATTAGAGTTGTTTTATTGAATTATTTTACTAGAAAAAAAGTGACTTTTTATGCATGGAAAGATTAAAAAAATCTAACCTTGTATGAATAATACATGAGAAAGTTGAGACCATTGATCTAGAAAGTAAAAAAAAAAAAAATCAGAGGTTTGACACTAAGGAAAATATCGAGAATACCAAAAGAATTAAAAGGAATTATAAAGTCAATTTAATCATGTTATCATATTACCACATTTTTAAGTCTTATAGTCATATATATATGCTGTTAAAATACATACATATATTTCCAAATCGCTTTGACAAACTTCCCTTTTTAAAATGTCTCATCCAATTTAAATGCAACCTGCATTCTTTATCATTTTATTTATAGAAAGGAATAGGAGAAAAATATCTCTGCATGACATAATTGAAAGGAATAATTAAATGTTTATTGTATTTGTAATACACACAAATAAGTGATAGTTTCCAGAGGAGTAGTTAGATTCTTAATTTTACTGTACAAACCAGTGCCTCAAATGTAAATCCATTTTGAGTTCCATCCAATAATGTATTTGTATTTCCTAATAATTTATTTTTCACGTTATATCATTGCCTATTCTGTAAAGGAAATATAAGAATATTAATAAAATGATAAGTTTCAGGTTATGGAAATTTTGAAGTACACAGGTATATTAAAAATGTTTTGATATTTTTAAATTGATTCAAATGAGCATTACTTCTGATAATGAGTAAGTTTTTCTCATTGTCTCATATACCTCCCTCTAGCGGAACTCAAACAATTCTACAGGCAAAGCAGTGAAGTTGGATACATATTTATATAATACTGAGTATAGTAATGGCACATTAGCTTCTCCAGAGAGAGATAAAAATGTATAATTCCTAATTTAGGAAATGACCATCAATTTAGATTGATGCTGTGATTGTAGGATTTCTTATATGTAAGTTTTCCAATGTTTCAAATGCTATTTTTAAGTGCCTGATAGTATCCAGTTTTCCATTTAGGAATATTAAGTTACATGATGCATTTGCTCATTTTCTGGTGGCACTTCACAGCTAGGAGTTTAGACTTTTCTAGATATTTCCATATGCTTATTGTAGCACTTCTGACTATATTAATACAAATTATATTTAAATGCAAATTTGTTTTATTTAATGTTTCTGTTGAATTAAATTAAAAGGATGTTTCTTTACTAGACTTTTAGCCATGGTTTGGCAGTTGATTTGGAAATTCAGTCAAATGCTTTTTTTTTGGTCTCTGGCCATTTTTGTTGTTGTTGTAAACATATAGTATATTGCCAGCAGTATTTATAACTATACATCTAATATTAAACAATGAATTGGGGATAAATAAATGTATTTGTAATTCCACTAGTCTGTTTTGTAATTAAGGGTCTGCATTTTATTTCTGTGGTTTTCTCCACACAACTTACTACCCCACGGTATTGCCTTCACTGTCAGGTTGGAATTGTACATGCTGATGTAATCTGTCTTGCAATTTAAAGGTATAGCACTTCACATATTGGAAGCAAAGCATAGGAAAATTGATACTTTGAAAAATGACCGCTATGTGTAGTAAAGCTTGTTAATTGATTCCAGCACTATGCCAGTTGACATAAATGTATTTCATATCTTAACATGTTTACTCTTTGTAGCAACTCTACAAACTAGGTAAGATTAGAATACTGATTTTACTGATGAGGAAATCGAATCTTAGGTTAATTGACTTATCTAATGTCACATGGCTGCATAATACTCCACTAAAAATAGTTTCTCTTCCTAAAAACATATCCAAGGATGTTAACCATTCTAAACCATTTGGGCATGTGTAGGCAAAGGTAGAGTAATACATACACATGCATCCACGCATGCACATGCACAATTCTAGCCTGTAATTGCAAGATAAATTAGTTTAACATTTTTCTTATCTGTAATAAGTGAACACATTTATATTTGTATGTTTTTCTGGGGCAACCTGTGTTACATAAATAACATTTTCATGATTATGTTTTTTTCTGGAGAGTGGGAGGGTAGCTTTCATCAGTTTTTCAGAGGGATCCATTATCTCTCAAAAGAAAACCTCTTTTACCATGTTTTCTTCTTCCCTTTATGAATGTTAAGTAGATATATTAGATCAGAGATTTGAGTAGAATAATCTTTGATTAATATCCTTTCAAACATTATTCTTTAATACTTCTTATGTTTTAAATTATTATACTGTAACATCACTTTTAATTACATCATTGACTACATTTAAAATTACTAGCATTTACAAAGCATATTTAATCTATTCTGGAGATAGGAAACAATTATAGCATTAAAAATAGGTATGAGCAAATGTTTTAATTTATTTAGCCAAGTCATATTTATTAACTAGCCATTCTTCAAAGAGTTGACACTTGAGCAGAATCATATGAAGATTCTAACTAAAATTCTATTTCCTCATAAAATAAACTTTACATGTACTTAGCTTCTAAACCTTGACCCTTGAGCACACTTCTAGCAGAGCAAATTATACCAATTAATGGCTAGAACAGTCAATATACATTCTCAGTGTATCAGAATAAAAATAAACCTCTCAGTTGCCCTCAAACATTTCCTTTCTTCCTTCCACACCTGTTTCCAAGCCATAGGGTCAGGATACTTGGTGACTTAAACATCACATCTTGTGAAAATATGCATGCCCCTTCTTTGATCAGATATTCTTTCCCAAGACAGATTTTCATCCTCAAAAATTCTTCTATTAGAAGAAAATCTTTTTTTGTGCAGTTGTGCCCTCTCCTGGTGAAGTTTTCTAGAAAAAATACAAAATGAATTTATACTCAAATGCATCTTCTATGTATAATCAGCCTATTAAAAGGATATATTATATGTATATATAAATTACTGTATATATAAAAAGTACATATAATATATATGTTAATCATTTAACTCCTTTAGTTTTTGAGCTACATGTTAAACAAAACAGTTCTTCTAAGTCAAAGTTTGAGAAACTTACAACTTACTTATCCATTATCTCTGTCTCTCTCTCTTTCATATCTCTCTCTCTCTTCTCCAGGAACTAGAAAATATAATCAGTCAGATGATGCATGTCGCAGAGTACCTTGAATGGGATGTCACTGAACTTAATCCAGTAGGTATATGAATGATTTAACTGTTGGCTACATTCTAGAAGGCCACTTTCTCTTTTGTCTTTTTTGGAACTTTAAGATACTCCTGCCACTTGATATCTCCCCTTGATAACTCTAAGTTACTCTTTCTAGTCAGTACTGAAAATGGATTCTGAACAAGAAAATATATATGTGGTGTTCTGAAGCTCTTAACAGTAACTTCTGATTTTCTTCTTCATGGAAATTATTTTGAATGGTGGCCTCATATGTATGTAGGTAAATAGGTTGCTGATGGACACTGCCAAAGTTATGCCATGCCATAAAAAATTCAGAAATGATGTGTGTTTTTCATGATCTCTATGATTTTCCTCATATGGAGATAGCTAAATATTTAATCTAAAAGAAGGTGAACTAAATTAAGAAGATGATAGTTTACTGTGTATAATGAGCTGTGCTGTTTCCCTCTATACGTGTTATCCAATGCTTGCAACTCTCTGAGGTAGATATTACTATTTTATTCACTTTACAGAGGAGGAAACTGATACCCCAGAATGTAAAGTAACTCGCCCATAGCACTTCAAATGGTCAAAGATAGAAATAGAAAATTGTAATCTATTATTTAAAGAAATGGTGTCTAACAGTGCTTACAGAACATAAAAAAACTTCTTATTTTTACAGCATTATGCAAATGTATATTAAAACATACTTGATTAGAAACTGTGACTTTCACTACAAATAATATTTTGGGGAGAGTTGATAAGTGTGTTATTGACTTCAGTTTATTCTTGAAACCAATTAAGTTGAGCAAATTATAAATGAATTAAATACAAATCAATTTTTTAATGGCTTGCATTTTATATGAATTTTAAAAGCCTTATAATGGCATGATAATGGCATGATTATGTGACAGGAGAGCTGATATAGCATTTCCTTTGCTTTGGAAACTAATGCCAGTAAATTACAACAAAGTTGTATACAATATCATATACAAAGGAGAGCACCGTTGTTCGGAGATTGAGGTTTTCCAATTTATTTTTCTTAGTTTATTGTCAAGTTGGTTTCCATATAACACCCAGTGCTCATTCCAACAAGTGCCCTCCTCCATGCCCATCACCTCCCTTTCACTCTCCTCCATCCCGATCACCCCTCAGTTTGTTCTCAGCATTGAAGAATCTCTCATGGTTTGCCTCCCTCCCTCTTCCCAACTATTTTTCCCCTTCTTCTCCCTCATGGTCTTCTGTTAAGTTCCTCCTAATCCACCTATATGTGCATACATATGGTATCTGTCCTTCTCTGCCTAACTTATTTGACTAAGCCTAACAGCCTCAAGTTCCATCCATGTTGCTACACATGGCCAGATTTTATTCTTTCTCAATGCCGTGTAGTATATCCCGTTATATAGATAAACCACATCTTCTTGATCCATTCGTCCGTTAATGGACACTTAGGCTCTGTCCGTGTTTTGGCTCTTGTTGAGAGTGCTGCTATGAACATTGGGGTACATGTACGCCTCTGCATCAGCACTCCTGTATCCCTTGGGTAAAGTCCTAACAGTGCTATTGCTAGGTGATAGGGGACTTCTACTGTTAATTTTCTTAGGATCCTCCACACTGTTTTCCAGAGGGGCCGCACCATTTTTACATTCCCACCAACAGTGTAGGAGGATGCCCATTTCTCCACATCCTCACCAGCATCTAGAGTGTCCTGATTCGTTCATTTTAGCCACTCTGACCAGCGTGAGGTGGTATCTCAGTGTGGTTTTGATTTGTATTTCCCTGATTAGGAGGGATGGTGAGCATTGTTTCATGTGTCTGTTGGCCATCTGGATGTCCTCTTTGGAGAAGTGTCTGTTCATACCTTCTGCCCATTTCTTCACTGGATTATTTGTTTTTTGGTTGTGGAGTTTGGTGAGTTCCTTATAGATTTTGGATACTAACCCTTTATCTGATAGTTCTTTGCAACTATCTTTTCCCATTCCATCAGTTACCTATTAGTTTTATTGATTGTTTCCTTTGCTGTGCACAAGTGTTTTTTTGTTTGTTTGTTTGTTTGTTTGTTTGTTTGTTTGTTTTTTATCTTGATGAGCTCCCAATAGTTCATTTTTGCTCTTGATTCCCGTGACTTTGGGGATGTGTCAGGTAAGAAATTGTTGCAGTTGAGGTCAAGGAGGTTGTTTCCTGCTTTTTCCTATAGGGTTTTGATGGTTTCCTGTCTCACATTCAGGTCCTTTATCCATTTTGAGTTTATTTTGGTGTATGCTGTGAGAAAATGATCTAGTTTCATTCTTCTGCAGATTCCTGTCCAGTCCTCCGAGCACCATCTGTTAAAGAGGCTGTCTTTTTTCCATTGGATACTCTTTCCCTCTTTGTCAAAGATTAGTTGGCCATACATTTGTGAGTCCAATTCTGAGTTCTGCATTCTATCCCATTGGTCTATGTGTCTGATTTTGTGCCAATACCATACTGTCTTGATGACTACAGCTTTGTAGTAGAGGCTAAAGTCTGGGATGGTGATGCCTCCCATTTTGGCTTTTTTCTTCAATATTACTTTGGCTATTTGGGGTCTTTTGTGGTTCCATAAAAATTTTAGGATAGTTTGTTCTAGTTTGGAGAAGAATGCTGGTGTAATTTTAATTGGGATTGCATTGAATGTGTAGATTGCTTTGGTTAGTAGTGACTTTTTAACAATACTTATTCTTCTGACCCATGAGCTTGGAATGTTTGTCCATTTCTTTGGGTCTTCTTCAATTTCCTTCATAAGCTTTCTATAGTTTTCATCATACAGATCTTACATCTTTGGTTAGGCTTATTCCTAGGTATTTTATGTTTTTTTGTGCAATTGTGAATGGGATCAGTTTCTTGATTTCTCTTTCTGTTGCTTCATTATTGGTGCATAAAAATGCAACCAATTTCTGTACTTTGATTTTGTACCCTGCAACTTTGCTGAATTCGGATCAGTTCTAGTAGGCTTCTGGTGGAGTCTGCCGGGTTTTCTATGTACAGTGTCATTTCGTCTGCGAAAAGTGAAAGTTTGACTTCTTCTTTGCCAGTTCTGATGCCTTTGATTTCCTTTTGTTGTCTGATTGCTGATGCTAGGACTTCCAGCACTATGTTAAACAACAGTGGTGAGAGTGGACATCCCTGTCGTGTTCCTGATCTCAGGGGGAAAGCTCTCAGTTTTTCCCCGTTGAAGATGATGTTAGCTGAGGGCTTCTCATAGATGGCTTTTATGATGTTTAAGTAAGTTCCTTCTATCCCGACTTTCTTGAGCGTCTTTATTAAGAAGGGATGCTGTTTTTGTCAAATGCTTTTTCTGCATCTATCAACAGGATCATATGGTTTTTATCTTTTCTTTTGTTCATGTACTGTATCACATTGATTAATGCAAGTATTGACCCAGCCCTGAAACCCAGGAATGAATCTCACGTGATCATGGGGGATAATTCTTTTTATGTGCTGCTGGAATCGATTTGCTAGTATCTTGTTGAGGATTTTTGCATTGGTATTCATCAAGGATATTGGCCTGTAGTTCTATTTTTTTGCTATGTCTCTGTCTGGCTTGAGAATCAAAATGATGCTCACTTAATAGAATGAGTCTGTAAGTTTTCCTCCGATTTCTAATTTTTGGAATAGCTCGAGAAGATGAGTATTAATTCTGTTTTAAATGTCTGGTAGAATTCCCCAGGGAAGCAATCTGCACAGGGCTCTCATTTGTTGGGAGATTTTTGATAACTAATTCAGTTTTTCACTAGTTATGAGTCTGTACAGATTTTCTATCTCTTCCTGTGTGAATTTTGGTAGTGAGTGTGTGTTGAGAAATTTTTCCATTTCTTCAAAGCTGTCCAGATTGTTGGCATATAATTTCTCATAGTACTCCCTGATAATTGTTTGTATATCTGAAGATTGGTTGTAATAAGTCCCTTTTCATTCATGATTTTGTCTATTTGGGTGCTCTCTCTTTTCTTTTTGAGAAGCCTGGCTAGAGGCTTGTCAATTTTGTTTATTTTTTCAGAAAATCAACTCTGGTTTTCATTGATCTGTTCAACTGTTTTTATGGATGGTATATTGTTTATTTCTGCCCTGATAGTTATTATTTCTCTTCTCCTACTGGGTTTGGGGTGCTCTTGTTGCTCTCCTTCTAATTCCGTTAGGTGAGCTGTTAGATTTTGTATTTGTGCTTTTTCTTGTTTCCTGAAATAGGCCTGGAGTACAATGTACTTTCCTCTTAGGACTGCCTTTGCTGCATCCCATAGAGTTTGAATTGTTGTATTTTCATTTTCATTTGTTTCCATTATTTTTTAATTTCTTCTCTAGTTGCCTAATTGGCCTATTCATTCTGTAGTGTGATGTTCTTTAACCTCCATGTTTTTGGAGGTCTTTCAGACTTCTTCCTTTGGTTGATTTCAAGTTTCATAGCATTGTGATCTGAAAGTGTGCATGGTATGATCTCAATTCTTTTGTATTTATTGAGGGCTGCTTTGTGCCCCAGTATGTGATCTATTTTGGAGAGTGTGCCATGTGCACTTGAGAAGAAAGTGAATTCCATGGCCTCAGGATGTAGAGTTCTAAATATATCTGCCAAATCCATCTGGCCCTGTGTGTCATTCAGGTTCATTGTTTCTTTAGTGATTTCTGTCTATCCATTGCTGTAAGTGGAGTACTAAAGTCCCCTGCTATTAGCACATTCTTACCTATAAGATTGTTTCTGTTTGTGATTAATTATTTTATGTATTTGGGTGCTCCCATATTCAGTGCATAGATATTTATAATTGTTAGCTCACCCTGATGCATAGACCCTATAATTCCTATATAATGCCCTTCTTTATCCCTTCTACTGCCTTTACTTTAAAGTCCAGTTTGTCTGATATAAGTATAACCACTCCAGCTTTCTTTTGATTTCCAGTAGCATGATAGATATTTCTCCGTCCCCTTAGTTTCAGTCTGAAGGTATCCTCAGGTCTAAAATGAGTCTCTTGTAGACAACAAGTAGATGGATTTTGTTTTTTTATCCACTCTGCTACCCTATGTCTTTTGATTGGAGCATTCAGCCTATTTACAATCAGTGTTATTATTGAAAAATATGGGTTCAGAGTCATTGTGTGCTCTCCAGGTTTTATGCCTGTGGTGGTGCCTCTGGTTCCTTATGTTCCTTGCAACATTTCCCTCAGAGAGTCCCCCTCAGGATTTGTTGAAGGGCTGGTTTAGTGGTGACAAATTATTTCAATATTTGTTTATTTGGGAAGACTTTTTATCTCTCCTTCTATTCTGAATGATAGGCTTGCTGGATAGAGGATTTTTTGCTGCATATTTTTTTCTGTTCATCACATTGAAGATTTTCTGCCATTCCTTTCTGGCCTGCCAAGTTTCAGTTGATGGTCTGTAACCACTCTGACAGGTCTCCCTTTGTATGTTTGGGCCCTTTTATCCCCAGCTGCTTTCAGAATTCTCTCTTTGCCCTTATATTTTGCCAGTTGCATTATGATATGTCATGCAGAAGATTGATTCAAGTTACATCTGAGGGGAGATTTCTGTGCCTCTTGGATATCAATGTCTGTTTATTTCCCCATATTGGGGAAGTTCTCTGCTATAATTTGTTCAAGGCCTCCTATAGCACCTTTCCCTCTTTATTCCTCTTCTAGAATTCCTATGATACGGATATGGTTTCATTTGATTGTATCACTCAGCTCTCGAACTTTCCTTTCGTGTTTCTGGATCAATTTATCTTTTTCTCGGCTTCCTCCTTTTCTACAATTTTGTCTTCTAATTCACCTATTCTCCTTTCTCCCTCTTCAGTCTGTGGGTTGGACACCTCCACTTTATTATGCATCTCATTTGCAGCAATTTTTTAAATTCATCACAACTATTTTTAAGCTTCATAGTCTTTGTAGCAGTAGTTTTTCTGATGTCTTCCATGCCTTCTTCAAGCCCAGTGGCTAATTTTATGGCTATTATTCTAAATTCTTGTTATGTTATGTAGCTTATATCTGTTTTAGGCAATTCTTTAGCTGTCATTTCTTCCTGGAATTTCTTTAGAGAAGTCTTCTTCTTTTTCATCATTTTGGTTACCTTTCTCTCTCTTGTTAGTTTTAAACGCTTGTTATGCACTCTGCACCTGTGAGTACCACTGTATTAAAGAAGGCTCTTTGACTGTCCAGGGGCTGTCTGTTCAGGAAGTGTTCTTTGAATGTTGTCTCTTGGTCTCTCTTGTTGATACTTTTGTTATTTTATTTTCCTACTTGTAGTGATATTTGGGACTCTCCACCATGTGTACTTTGGCTTGTTTCTTGAGGTAGCCCTGGGAAAGAAAACAGACAAGCACACAGGGAACAAAAGCACACAAACACACAGACAAATCCAACAAACACACAAACCGAAAGGGAAAAAGAAAGAAAAAAAGTGGGGAAAAAGAAGGAGGAAAACGAATAATAAAAAGAAAAAGAAAGAAGAAAAGAAAAAAAAAGACAAAAGACAAAGGACAGTGTAAAAGCATAAAACAAGAATACCCAATTACAAATGAAGAGCCGGGTTTATGTAGTGCTAATGGAAGAACATATACAAAGAGAAAAATGACAGGGTGGTGAGGAAGTGAAATTGGAAGAGAGATGACCAGGAAGAGAGACTAAGAGGTTTAATTCAGAGAGAGAAAGAGGAGAATATTGTTAGAAGTGAGGAGAAAGAAATGAAGATAATGTCACTCAAAGAAACTATATAGTCTGTTTACTCCAGAGAGAGAAAGAGGAATAGAAATGTAGCTATGGAGGTTTAGAATATATATCTAGAGATTGGATTAAATGTGACTGTTTAAGCAAACCAATGACCAGAGTGCCCAGTCCAGCAGAGGGGAGGGATACAAGGGAAACTGTATCTGAAGAGAAAGAATTGACCTAAAATTAATCATGGCAGTGCATCTATGTTGGTCTTGCCCCAGGCTCCAGTTAAAAAAAAAAAAAAAAAAAAAAAAAAGGTAGCTCTCTAGCTGGGATGGGCATGGTTTGGTGTAGGCAGATCAGGTCTTAGCCTCTACTGCATCCCCCTATGCTCTCCCTCAGGTCCCACCTTGGTGGTTGTGGGGAGAAAAATGGTGGCTCCCCAGTCCCCTCTGGAACCAAGGTTTGCAGTTCACTCTTTTGGGTCTGGTCTCCCTGTGCTGTGGGCGTAGCCGAGGTGGGCTGTGTTCTATGTCCCAAGCCAGGCCTCTTTCCAGATCTTAGTTCCCGTGCCTCATTGGTACTGCCAGAAGTATAAACTTGTAGGCTAAGTCAGTCCCTCCGAGAAGTTTCAAGCCTCTCGCTTCCCCACTGGGAATGGAGCTGAGCCAGAAGAGCTGAGGACCAGCTTGAGGTGTGTGGCTTCCCCTCCAGATGGAGCTGGTGAGCAGAAGAGAGGTTTCTCCCTGCGTCGCCTGGGACCAGTGCGTCTGGCTCAAGGTCAGCTGGACGGCTGGAAATCGGATCCCTCTGTGTCCCGAGCTGAGGTTTTTCTCTTCTCCAGGGACAGGGATGGTTTCCTGAGCTGTTTCGGCCGCTCTTTCTTTTCCCTTCGACTCACCGCGGTTCCCCGCAAAGGGGCTCCCTCCCCTCCCTCCATGTCTCCGTCCTAGTCCGTGTTTATCTTCCCCAGTTCACACTCACGCTATAATGTTTCCTCAGTGGACTCTGTCTCCTTTTCCTCCCAAACTTCTGGATTCTGTAAGGGTTCCTATGGCTTTAGGCCTTCTCCGTTTGAGAGATAGGGGCGAGTGAAACATACGGAGCTCCCTACTTCTCTGCCATCTTGCCTCCTCCCCCATCAGGTTTTCCAAGTTTTAAGTCAACTGGTTTTTCTTTTTGAGGAATGTGGAAAATACATGCTGTGTACATGATAAAAAGCAGTTATCATTAACAAAGTTGCAGTTTTTATATGGAATAGGAAAGACTGGCATTTAATTCTAAGTATTTAAGAATACTGCTGGATTCATCTTAGTATTATTTTCTGTGAAATCAAGAGACTTCTTTAACGTTCTGTGGTCCGTTGGGGTTATGTTAATATAAAACAGCTTTCTCCATCCTAATCGACTTAATACCTGTCAATATTGTACATCTTTTAGCCAAGTCTCCTGTCTTCACTGGAGTCATGGAAGGAAGGAAGATGTTTTTCTATTAGTTTTTAAAGCAGAAGGGGGCACTAATGCTTCCTCCCCTGCCCCCACCCAAATATTGGAGAGCTATTTGAGGAAAAGGGAGATCTGGGTGATTTGAGGAAAGAAACAGTTGGTGGCTAGGCAGTCTAATTATGACAGATCTCTACAGGAAAACATAAAGAATAAGCTCTATGGTGTTATTTGTCATTGCGGCACACACTGATAAATATGTCACCTCTAGTAGTAGTATAAATAGTAGAAAGTGAAGATAAAATGACCTACCTTGTGCAGTGTGTTTGCCCTCATGGGGACTGCCTCATCCTGCCTAATGACTCGGCCACTCTGCCCATTTTAAACCAGTGTGTACATTTGTATACATTGCCAGACACCTGATAAGTTTCCATATATGAATAAAAATAATTGAACATTTAAGGTCCATGGCAGTTAATGAGCAAGATTGAAATGTCCTTGGAAGAGGTCTTTAAAATATGAACCCAGGCTCTAACATAAGATTTATTAGGTATAAAATAAAAGCATCAACCATCTGAAACAATGCTCTGTGTTTTAGTTCACTTCTCATTTATCTTTCTACTAGTTCAACAAAGTATGTTTAAGCTGCAAGACATTTTAACAAGATCTTATATTGTTTTGTTAAATTCTAAATAATTTCCCGTTTTTCATTTTGATAATAATAAAATGATTATTTCAGCACCATTTTGTTCCAAAATGTCTCTTCTTTTTCAATATCTATATTTAGGTGTGGAAGGAAGGAAAATAACCTGATTTTCAAATACTTCATGAGGAACCATACCAGTCAATTAAGTTGAGGAGTTTTTAGGCAAACAACACTCTATCAGTGTATCAAGTAGTCCATTTATTACACCTTTCAAATTTTTGTTGCAATGCTCTCTGTATTTCTTTTTTTTTTTTTTTTCGAGTTGATTAAAATTTCTGTATTGGCATTTTGATGCTCTTAGATGGTGCTCACATTCCCAGCAACTAAGGGTAATATGTTTGGAACACACATATGCTTTCTGCTAATAAAACATTAACACCACCTACGTCACTTAGTATACATTCTGGGTTCTCTTTGAAAAAACTTATAGTATATTAACATACTTATTAAACACATTTAGTACTGACATTAGCACTATGAAACTTAGAGATAAGTATATTACCAACAAGCACTGTAAAGAACATTTTGAGATACTCCGTACAAGTCAACTTTAGGAAAGAAATCTAATCAAAAATGACTTGATGGTTTAACTTCTTGGATTTATTAAGTTCTGATAGGCAATTAAAAGCAACTTAATTCCCCCATCCCTTACCACTTAGCAAAGAGTTATTTCAGCTCTTTGCCATGAAGTTAATTTGTTCAGACATTATCTGGCATATATATGAATTTTAAAAATCTAGAGAAAGCAATTAAAGACCACTTTCACCCTTAAATTAAAGATACCTTCTTGTTTTAGCTGTACCATTCCGTGAGAAAGTATTAAAAACTTAAGCAGTTGTTTCTACAAGTTGAACATTATAAGTAGTCAAGTTCCAGGAATCATAAGAAAGCCACTATATCCACAGTTATTGGATTAACATTGTACTGGCTGACCTAGATATTTATCTCTCCTTTGCAGTTAGTTGCTAGTCAGTTTGTTTAACTAATTCAAAGCAATGCTTTGTTCTTTGTTTTAAAATTTATTTTATTGATTCACCGCAAGCTTTCCCTCATCTCCTTTACTCCAGATCCTCCACGAAATGATGGAAGAAATTGATTATGATCATGATGGAACAGTCTCCCTGGAGGAATGGATCCAAGGAGGAATGACAACAATTCCACTTCTTGTGCTCCTGGGCTTGGAAAATGTAAGCATTTACACAAAGAGGGTGGCCTGGTGGTAAGTCAGTGGGCTAGTCTGTTACACATTCTGATTATAAATTGATTTGGCCATTTTCTATCATTAAGCATGTAGCGAGTGCCTGGACCTTTAAATAGGTATACCACAGTGCAATTTTCACAATAAGTCATGATTAATACTTGCCACAAACCCATTGATTCACTTTAAGTATTGCTTTATTCTTAAATATATTTCTCTTTTTTTCTCTATTTAAAACGTGATATGGCTTGAAAAAAAATATTGACCTCATTTTATTTACTTCAAGAAACTCCCCAATTTTATTACATTCTGTGGTTCTTATTGTGCTCCATCTCATTCCATAATCGCCATCCCCAAGAAGGAAATCTGTTTTATTGAAAACCAATACTTGGAGAAGCCACTTATACACTGAGGTAGTTAAGAATATATATGAAACATAATTTTTTCTTACTTATCATCATACCAGCCAGCCTTTCATTCTAAGCCTGTCAAAATTTTCTTGTCTCATTGCCCCCAGTGGTAATTAAATACTGGTTTAAGGGGAAAGAAATTAACCTAATTTAGAATGGGATATGATGGTGATTTTGAGACTGAATCTTGCTGCCCAGTCTTGATGTCTGTTTTAGTAATCGTTCATTTCAAAGTCAACGAGTCACTACTAGATCTTTGTATTTATCATTAATAAACAAGAATTAAGTCTAATGTGTATATAGTAAAAGGTACACAAAGATTCAAAGAACATTACTGATGGAAACCACAATAGCACATAAAATATTTAGAATTTTGAAATGCAAGAACATCATGTCAACCACTTTGCTGCTGACTCCAAAACTTCTCTTACTTCTCATTACCAGAGATAACAATGTTACAGATTTAAGACTACACCAGGTACAGGAGAGACCAAAGTTTTAAAAGCCCTCATGAAATCTTACATCTGCATTTGTAAAACATGAGAAAATACACAAATGTGTTTGTACACATTTACATATGGGTTTGGAAATATATCTGTGGGCTTTACCAAAGTAGCATTTCTCTCTTTTTTACCTGAGACTTCATATTCTTTAACATTTAAGTTAAGCTTACCCCTCATGAGGCCCATAGGAATTTAAATATGGTCAGAGGAAGGCAAAGAAAAATTACTAATAAGATGATATATAGGAAGGTATCCTTAAAGTAAATAATTTATTAAAACAAAGTAGATATTATTGTTAATAGATATATAAAACTACATTTTGAAAATCAATGAAGCATTATTTCCTGTATCTGACGTTCTCATACCATATATAACCTGATATACTTTGATAATAACCTGTTGTGTGTCCCTATATTATAAGTATTTGTTTAATTACTTAACACACCTGACTACTTAAGTATTTGTAAATAAATCAGGAGAAAACAAAAAGAAAATTAACAAAAAGTTAACATTTTAAGGATTAGAGTATAGTCTAAACAGAAAAAGCTGTCACATTCTAGTCAAGAACTTATGATAACATTTTCCTCAAAGAGAATTTTATATTTTTAAAGCTAAAATTGCATTTATTCTAAATGTTTATGGCAATTTTAGTATGAGAGATGTATGGGAATGAGTAAGTAAACCATTTGTTATTTGGTATGCTGGACAGCAAAATGCCAAAATGCAGACTCAGTCATCTATTTTTAAAATATTACAGAAAGATTTTGAAATGATGTTCTTAGGAAACAGTTGTTTAGAATTTTCTATAACTTCAAAATTATAGCTTATTTATGAAGTTGTGAAAACGGCATGGGTAAATATGATCCACAAGTCCATATTGATTTAATTCAATTTATTTTAAACAAATAAAATATTTCATCAGTTTCTAATGTAGCAGTAAATTTATTTTACCTGAATTAAAAGTATTTTCATGAATTTAAGCAGGTTAAGAATACCTAATATACTTCATAATCATATTCTTAAATTTCTATTTTGGGTTTTAGTAATATGAGATGTTTTTGGAGCTTAACAGGAGAAATCCATTTAGGGTTTCAAAGTAGTAGACCTATATTCCAAAACTGTGTTTCCAGTGAAAGCCACTAGATGGCACGGCTACATCATTTAACAGTTACAGATCAACTTAAATAGGAGATGGAATTTTTCTTCTATAAAGAATTCTGAGAGTAATACCCCTTTTCCTTTTTCTTTTAAAAAAAATAAGCTGATAATACTTCAAACTGCCTTTTAATAAACTATATGAGCCGTGTAATTACGGTCACAAAACAGAGCATTTATTTGTTAGAAACAGCTTTTTAATTTCAAGGCATGGAAAGTGTTCTACAAAGCAGGAATGACACAGTGACGACTGAGTGATGAGGGCCATTTTTTAGTAATTGAGATTTATTTCCTTTTCTGGAGGCAGTTAATGTGTTATGTTATTACCTGTAGAGAATTTGATTCATGATGCCATTTTCCCCTCCCCCATTCCTCCTCTCAACACTTTTGCTAATCAAATTGGAAATCTAGAAGCTTTAGGTTGAATCCAGCCATTTATTGCGCAGTGGTCTTGTTATGTTGTCCTATATATTCTTGTCTTCTGTCAATTATGAGCTCAGGGAGTAGATTCTAATTGATAGTGCTTGTTAAATACCACAGTGTATTTGAAAGTGACTGCGGTGTACTAGCAAATTATACAGATAAGAACATTGTCCTGAGAGAGAGATCCTTACTTGTAATGCAAAACAGAACAATTGTGATTTCATTGTAGATTAATGTTTTCCATATTTACCCTATTGCAAATAGTATCTGCTTTGGCAACAAAATCAGAAATATAATTTATCAGAACCTGATTCTGTATCAAATGGTAGAGAATAAGAGTGATTTCATTTCTATTATAAGAAGTCCATGAAACTTAGCATACCCAATATGGAATGGTACAGTCTCTTACATCTGAAGGAAAGTTGAGAGTTTGGGTGGCACTTGTGAATTTTATTACAACTGAAGCAGAGTCATTTATTTATAAGGTAG
This sequence comes from Proteles cristata cristata, assembly GCA_017311185.1. Taxonomy (NCBI): domain Eukaryota; kingdom Metazoa; phylum Chordata; class Mammalia; order Carnivora; family Hyaenidae; genus Proteles; species Proteles cristata. The sequence continues at coordinate 2,161,726 of JAESUZ010003705.1, read as the reverse complement.
GTATATGTTGCAACTGGTCATTTACACCATTATGGCTGACACAGAAACAATCACAGAAGTAAAGGAGAGCAAGGCTGTTTTCCAACAAAACATTATTTACAAAAATAGGTTGTTAGTCAGATTTTACCCAAGCACCATAGTTTCCTACCCCTGATCTATTCTGTCACTAATCTGTCATATTAGAAACAGAAAGAATATTAGTCTATGTTTAGTCATTCAGGAGAACGGAGTCTAATATCTTTTTGTTTAGCTCAGACAACCCCAGCAAAGACCTGTGGACTAATGAAGAGAGAGTACGGTAGCAGTGAACTTTATCAACTTCATCTTTACATTGGCTCTATTATTAATGAACTAGGTCATTTTTGTGCCAGCCAGTCATTCTCTCTAGATACAAAAAAAAAAAAAAAAGCTAGGTAAGAAATTCCCTTTCCTTTTCTAATATTCTTTGAATTAATATATTCCTTTTTTTTTAGATAAACAAGATAATTCATAATGCTCCAATTCCCAAAACCTGTAATCTTGGATCATTACTAGATTTTTCAAAGAAAATTCCTGAATTCATATTACCATAAAAACAGAAATACATATCTAAGTAGGAGTCTGGCTTAAAATAAGAATACTTTAACTTCTTAGTCTTAGATTGTAGTGCCCACATCTGACAGGTTTGGCTTTTGAATGAGTATATGTTTTCATTTCATTTTATGTGTTCTCAGAATCCTGGACTTTAAATACTATACGTAATGTAAACTTTGCTGTTGATCAGAATGTTTTAAGACACATTTTCAGCTGACTCAGCAAAGTAAAAGGAACCTTTTGGTGTGCCTCCTAATTTCTGATGAAGTCTATTTCCTGATGAAATTTCTGAGTATAATGGAGAGCCGAAGATGATGCATTCTTAATAGACTAAGCTATATTTGGAAAACTAATGCTTCACACTCTATTTTTTAAATTTAATTTGGTTGAGCTGTTGTTCTGCTGTTTATACATTGCTCAATCTAGAAAGGAATTATGAAGCTGGATAAATGGAACAGTTCTTGAGATTGCAGACTGGGTCATTCAGGGACACTGACTAGGTGTGATGTGCGGTTGAATTTGCATTTGAACCCAACATGGCAGGACCTGAGCTTGACTTTTAAAAATGGGATCTGGAGATAAGCAGTTGATTGCAGCTCTACTCAGAATTTTAAACTGTCTCTGTGCATTCTCTTTGCCCAGCCATGAAGTAGCTTATCCTTTTGTCTTAAAGAACAATTTCTTACATAATGTAACTTTTCGGAGACCTTGAGCAGAAAAGTAAGGTAATTTTAATGGTCCTTATTACTTAAAGAGTTGGGATTAATTTGCAACATTAGCTCTTGAAAGTGTTTTAATTGAAATCAGCTGAAACAGACAGTGATGTGGATGGGTATTAGGGGCATTTTGGCTATGGCATTAGTTAGTTTTCTCCTTGAGGTCTTTTGAAAAAATAAGATTACTTATAATAGCCCTGGTTCACTTGAACACTATATGTGATCTTGGATGTATTTTGGGAGAAACTAAAACTTTAGAAATCAATAAGATCGTGAAATAGCTTTCAAAAAGTTCCAAACAACATTCTTGCCTTTGAAACCTCCTTCTGACTTCTAGGGAGTAAAAAGGAAGAAGGAATCTTGAGCTCCTTCTCTGTGGGAACTTGCCTGTGTTTTATTAAGTAGTTCTCTGTCCTAATCAGTTCACAGAACTGAACGACTACATTTATAAAATATAGTGTTTTATAAATACCAGGAAGAAATTTCTACCAAGAGTGATATCTGACAATGAAAAACTGAGAACAAATTTTTTATGAAACAAAGTATAGTAAATCTACAAACATCCTTCTCAAGTCTTTTGGCTAAAACATTGGGATGTTACAACTCAACCCAATGATAGTAATAATATTTGCTGTTTATATAACACCAGTCTTCTGAGGAGTTAAATTGACTTCACAGGTATTATATAATGAAACCTCACATCACAGCCTGAGAGAGGAAATTAGGTGTTTTCATTTTATTAGAGAGGAAAATAAGATGAAAGGTAAAATGGCTTATCCACATTCTCATAGCAGGCCAGGAATCAAACCTTCTGGAATTCCTCATCCTTTCTTGTTTAAAAAGATGAATTCTTTTCTATGACAATAAATATTTATTTGCAATAGAAGTACTATTAGGAATACGTTCTACTGGCTGATAGAATATAATAAGGGACAGATTCTCCCTGTTCCCCACTAAGTTTAATAAGACAAACAAGACAAGACATGAAAATATAGAGAGCTAAAGTATAATTTGCACTGCTGAGAAATAGTTGGCTCCTGGTTTCAATTTCTTCTCTTGAAGACACATACATATTTCATCCTTTGCATATTTTGGCAATGTATCCGGTTAATAGCTATAAAGCTATTTAATTTGTTTTTTAGTAAAGTATTTTATGTCTGGGTAATGGATTTGTACATCAGTTGCAGCCTGTAACATGGCTAAGTGTTCTGATTGACAGAACACCCACGTTCAGACTTGTTTATTTTTTGATAAGGAAAATGCCAGCTAACTTAGTCCATATGTGCTCTTCAACAGGATGAGGCTTATTCACATGTAATGGACATTCATTTAAAAATAAAATGACAAGAATTTTAAGAACAGTAATACATATGAAAGTTAGACTTTTTTCTTTCCTCTTTTCGCTTAAGAATGTTTGTTTAAGCTGATTTTATCTATATCTATATATTATTTCTATCTACCTATCTATATCTATATCTATAATCTATCGATCTATCTATATTAAATTAAGAATCCCATTACTTCAACTTTTCACTCAGGATGCTTTATTCTTACTTTAAGGAAGAGAAATTTTAAAATACAGTTTAAAAAACAGCAATGCTAAACAAATGTATAAAATGTTCCATTCCTATAATACCATTAGTCTCATGACTCAAATTAGAACTGGGTTCAGAAAGTACTATAAACACTATTTCTTATTTTATTTTATTTTATTTTATTTTATTTTATTTTATTTTATTTTGAGAAAGAGAGACCATGAGCTGGGAGGGGCAGAGAGAGAATCCCAATCTCCACTGTTATGGAAGAGCCCCATGCAGGGCTTGAGCTCATGTAACCATGGGATCCAGACCTGAGCCTAAATCAGGACTCAGAAACTTAACCAACTTAGCCACCCACATGCCCCTATAAAAACCATTTCTTGGGGCAACTGCGTGTCTTAGTCGGTTACATGTATGACTTCAGCTCAGGTTATGATCTCATAGTCTGTGGGTTAGGGCTCTGTGTTGGGCTCTGTGCTGACAGCTCAGAACCTGGAACCTGCTTCAGGTTCAGTGTCTGCCTCTGTCTCTCTGCCCCTCCCTCATGCATGCTCTGTCTCTCTCTCTCTCTCTCTCTCTCAAAATGAATAAATGTTAAAATTTTTAAGTTGTGGAAGAAAATTAAAACACCAATATCTTCTGATGCTCTCTCCACAACACCCTTAGCATAACTACTTGTGTTGAGAGTTTGTCCAAAAAATACAAACAAACAAACAAAACAAAGCATTGTCAGGAACTGTGAGGGCTCTGAGAGTTACCCTACTTGCACATTAGCAAGTTAGCTTGCTAAAGTTTCATGTATGTTTCATTCATGTGAAGAGGGCATGAGGTACCAGGGTCAGAAACAAAGGACTTATTTACTCACAGCAGAGCAAGCAGTAAGAGCTGCATGTTTGAGCCTATAGTTTTGGCCTGTTGTCTCACACAGGTGATGGAATATAGTCCCGAGGAATCACTATGCACAACCTCGGAGCTTGGAACCCCTGGCTTGGGGCAACTAAATCTTTTATAATGTGCAGTAAACAAACCTGCTTAACCTTTTCTTAGAAGAGAGAGATTATTTTTATTATATGGAACAATAAGTAAAACTGCCCTCTGCTCTGTATGTAGATACATCTCTATTGTCCAAGGATACTTATTTTTCAAATATCTGTGAAAAGATAACCTGGAAAAAATGATATTCCTTCTGCTTACAAAATGTGCGGAAATTCAAGACACCCATGGAGAATTATCTCCCAGGAAACATTTTCATTAATGTTTCATATTATGATGCAAATTTGACATTTCTGGTTCTAATGTAAGAGTCAGTTACTATGGATTTAATCAAGTATTTTAAATCTGGTGGTTTGTCTCTTCCCTGGAAATAGGGAAAGGTGTTCAGAAAGCATTATTATTAATATTTTACTATCAACAGATATGAAATGATCTGGACATGTTTATATTGTCCCACCACTATGGAAAATGGATTCATGTCCCAGCACACAGTAGGTGATCAAAAGGTTTTATTAGGTGAAGGTGTTCTGAAAAATATGGTAACTAGGCTAACCTGAAAAGTTATGTCCTATAATGGTTTCTATAAAATAAGTGATGTCTAAAATTAATCTGAGTTTGATAGAATTTGGTGAATGATATACAAGGACCACAAGGAAGAAAATAATAGTAACAAAAGTAATGGTATTTAATGATTTCATTTAGTGGCTTGACCTTCTTATAAGGAATATAAGAGATACAAGAGCATCTTAGTATTTTATTTTAATTCAGTCTGAACAATATAGATGTAATTAAACACCTATTAGAGAAATAGCTATTATGATATTATATAGTTTTACTTAGAAGAATAAATCAATATTATAATTGTTGTAAAAATGTGAATTAACTTAAACTTAAGATTATTACAGCAAATGGAGGCACCTGGGTGGCTCAGTCAGTTAAGCATCCAACTTCAGCTCAGGTCATGATCTCACAGTTCATGGATTCGAGCCCCGCATCAAGCTCTGTGCTGACAGCTAGCTCAGAGCCTGGAGCTGGTCTCCGGATTCTGTGTCTCCCTCTCTCTCTGACCCTCCCCTGCTCATGCTGTCTCTATCTCTCAAAAACAAATAAAACATAAAAAATGTTTTTAAAGATTATTACAGCAAAAACTACAGTGCTTGTTATAAATAAATACAGTATTATAGTTTTAATATTTTAGCACCTTTCTTGGAGATTAAAATCATTCATACTTTACAAAAGAGGAATAAACAAAATGATAATAATTAAGCCCTTAAAAAGTTTATCTTTTAAATTTTGCTATTTGTGACATACAAAAATATACTAATGTAAATTCTAAGATGTAAGTAATCCCCTATTGAAATCTTAAAAACACCAATAACTTACCTTTAAGTAATTGTTCTTTCCCACCTCATATCATCCCATTTCTCTACCTGCTTTAAGACCCACTATCATGATATTTAAATATTCCTATGACTAAGCAAGGGTTAACATTCTTTCTAAGTTTTTATTTGTCAGGCTTTTCCACTCAAGAAGAGTGTTTTCTCTTTCTTTATTTTACTTCCTTTCTGGAAATGTTCTAAGGATAAAATTTTCAAAGGCAAGGCAGGCATGTCTTCGTTCTTTGGGAGTGCTCAGTTTGGCAGGTCATTATGACGGTTTGGGACACGCTGTTGAACTGTTGACATTAGACAAGAATGTGTGCGTTGCTATAGTATCTGAGATGTGTTAGCAGGATCTCATTCCACTAGAGCACATGTGTTTTTCTAGACTCTTTGGCGATCTTGGAGAAAGTCAGGGATGAAATAACAGATTGTCTTCAAATGCCTCAGTCCAGCTCTGAATTTTATTGGCACTTGCATATTCCACTGTTTATTTCATTAAGTGAAATCTGTTTCTCTTACTCCTGTGCAGAACGTGAAGGATGACGGACAGCATGTGTGGCGACTCAAGCACTTTAACAAACCTGCGTACTGCAATCTTTGCCTGAACATGCTGATTGGTGTGGGGAAGCAGGGTCTCTGCTGTTCCTGTGAGTATATTTACTTTGCCTGGATGTCATCACCTGAAGAAAAGGTTGATTTCATGGAAAGTCCTATCTGTAGATGGAGACCTAAGAAATCATCCCGACCCTTCCTGTACCTAGGATTTATGGTTCTCTGCAGTCTGTTCCTAAATGTTTAGGTCTCTCTGCTGTTAACTTTCTTCAGTTTTGAGAAATCTTCTCCGTGAAAAAGAGCAAAGGACATTTTCTAATTCATTCGCCATTTTCTTTCCATTGTAGCTTGATTTATGTATGATTCCCATTATCTGGGACTATTACGAAAATACTGACTGTTTTACTCATATTTTTATCTTATTCATATTGGTCCTTTTTTCCCCAAGTTAGCTACTTAATTCACATTGTCTTCCTACAATGAGCCATTTCTTTTAGTTTTTAAAAACAATGAAATTATGGGTCACCTGGGTGGTTCAGTCGGTTGAGCTGCCGACTGTGGCCCAAGTCATGATCTCCCAGTTCATGGGTTCGAGCCCAGTGTTGGGCTCTGTGCTTATAGCTAGCATAGAGCCTGGAATCTATCTTTGGATTCTGTCTCTCCCTCTTTCTCTGTCCCTCCCCTTGCTCGCACTGTCTCTCTCTCTCTCTCAAAAAAAAAAAAAAAAAAAAAAAGAAAGCAAAACAAAACAAAAAAACAATTACATTAATTGGTTACTAATTTGCATTCAAATAAGGATGAAAACGAAAACTAATCTTAAAGTTCAGGCGCATAAGTTTTAAGGCTATAATGAAGAAAACCTTCATATATGGTTAATTAATATTGGAAATTAAAAGATGGACAATTCTTGAGTTGTGTCCATTCTTTCCATTTCAGTACACTTACCCTTACAATTTTCATTTTATTCTGTGGAGTGAGTACTGACTATTAAAATTTTCTGGTAGTATAGGTAACAATTAATTTATAAAAGTCACCTAAGTCTTTTTAAATAAACAATATTTATGCCTAGAAATGTTTACATTATCTATTGCCCCTGTTAAAACAGGAATATTGTGTCCTACTCAATAAATATGCCATTGTCAGTCCAACAATTTGTCCAGCCATCTTCTTTTCTGCTTTGTATGAAGTTAACTGGAAACTGTAAAGGTTTTTTGTTTGTTTGTTTTTTGAGAGAAAAAGAGTGTGTATGTAAGCAGGGGTGGGGGAGCAGAGAGAGAGGGAGAGAGAGTATCCCAAGTAGACTCCGTGCTATGGCTCCATGTAGAGCCCAATGTGGGGCTTGAGCCCATGAACTGCGAGACCATGACCTGAGCCAAAATCAAGAGTTATATGCTAAGGCAACTGAGCCACACAGGTGCCCCAGAAACTGTCAGGTTTATTAAACAGATCCCATTTTATGTGCATTTATATGAAATCTAAATTTTACTTGGCTTCCATATAGCCATGTTGGATATTGATAATCTGATATTATTTTTAGGTAGCATCTTCTTTGGTAATATATCTGAGAATTGACTCCCTCTTACATGTACTATTTGACATTTTAAACAATGTTTTAGTGCCCCATTTAAATGATATTAATAAAGTTATATGAAATTGCCATATGTCACTTCAGAGGACAGTTTCTAGTGGCCACATATGAAAGGCTAGTTATCATAGAACATTCTTGATGTACAAAAAAAGTAACTTGTTTCTTAACTTTGTTATTTTTTAAAGTTTATTTGTTAATTTTGAAAGAGAAGGAGAGCACAAGTAGTGGAAAGGAAGAGAGAGGAGAGAGACTGAATCCCAAGCAGACAGTGTGGAGTCCAATGTGAGGCTTTCAAACTCAAAAACTGTGAGATCATGACCTGAGCCAAAGTCAAGAACATAGTGCTTAACTGATGGAGCCAGCAAAGTTCCCCTAAACTTTGTTATTTTTAAGGAAAAGGATTTTTCATGGCAGATTCTATTTATGGGAGCATGTGAAGCAAAACGATAATTCACTGTGAGTGCTGTCAAAGAGAGAGGGAGAGTTGTGCTCACAAATTTTAACTAACCAGTGTGGCAAATGCAATACTCAACATTATTACCATTATGGAAAGGAAGAAAAAGTATCATTTTTTCCTCAGAGTCACCAAAGGAAATACAATTGTGGATATTTCAAAAACAGATTTACTATATAAATATTATGTGGATTTAGTATTGTTCACTCCAATTCTATGTAGTGGTTTGTTTTTGTCTTATTGAGAGGGCTACATGGTCATTTCTTTATTTAGTTTTTATTCTATATATTTATATAGTTAGAACTCTTTTAGAATGGCTTGTTCCTTTTGGACAAGCAGTGCCATGATGGCAAGTAAGGGATAAACTCATACTGAAGGCCTGGCATGTATGATGAAATCTACTACTCTCTGGAAATAGACTAATCAGCCATTTAAGGTTTAGATAAATCAATAGAGAAAATAGCATAAACTCCTGGGCTTTTATTTCCATGCCCTCCAGCTGCTCTCATGCCTATACTTTGTAAAATATAGATCTCTTCCTTCTAGCAAATGACACCAAGCCATTTGGCAGTCATCAATTTGTCTTTAATATTTCTGTCATCTGGGAATTATTGTGAAAAATTTGAGTGAGGCCTGATTTAATTAAGCATTTCCTGCTATGCCATGACAGAGGAGTCTTGGTTTTTCACATGCATAATATTTCCTGTACTAATTGGCCTTTTCTATTCCATGGTAAAAACAGTCAACTTAGACTTTTACTTGATGTAGCTGATTGGATTGATTAGGGAGCAGTGGATGTGGAATGAGGTTCTGTTAATGTCATTCTTTCCCTATAAAATTGCAATCAGGACCAAGATTATCTCTGAATTTGTGTACATGTTTCTTTTCAGTCTGCAAGTACACAGTGCATGAGCGCTGTGTGGCTAGAGCGCCGCCTTCTTGCATCAAGACGTATGTGAAGTCCAAGAAGAACACTGATGTAAGTGTATAGCTGTACTTGGTCTCTTAGGGTGATGTTGACAGAAGCCTCCTCTTAGCACAATGTTCTTGTTCTATTCTAGGTCATGCACCATTACTGGGTTGAAGGTAACTGCCCAACCAAGTGTGATAAGTGCCACAAAACAGTTAAATGTTACCAGGGACTGACAGGACTGCATTGTGTTTGGTGTCAGATCACAGTGAGTAACATTGGAAAACAAATCTCTAGCCTTCACTCACAATGATGACTCTCCAAGAATTTTATCCTGGATGACTTTCTGGAATTTTAGACTAAGTCAGCATAAAACTGTGGAAGCTTCTTATCCCATGTGGCTTCCAAAGGGATAAGTGTCAGAGTCAGATTTGTCCTCATAGAATCCAGAATTTTAGAACTACTGACAACCTTAGAGATTATACCATTATGTAGGTTCCAGTGGTGTTCCAGGGAGCTCAAGAAGTTACCAGGAAGGTAACAAAAAGCCATAGCTAGGGGGTGGGAACTGCATGTGGAATATAGTCTGTATAGAACTCAGCTGCCCCTCCATCTCCAGTGCTATTTTGTAAGAAATTTCTGTTTTATATGTTGTAAATTTATTTTAATGATAGAATCTATGGGCTTATAAAGGCTAGAAATTTGAACAAAGACTTAATTATATAATGAAGACCCTAAGACCAAGAAATGTAGCTAATTGATGTTGACCACATGGCTAGGTAGACATGCAGATGGGTCCATATTTTAGTTCTTGATGCTTCTAAGAACTTATTTTGTGAGCTTTAAAATATGTTGTTGCCTTGTTTCTTCACTTATATCATAATTTGAGGGATAAGATTTTACATGTGGCATTTACATGTGATGTTTATAGATATAAACTCTAGTCATTATAATGATATTGACAATTGAGAAAGAAGAGATAAATTGGTCTTTTCTGGGAAACTTTAGGATCCTACTTGGTTTGTATAATTTGAAAGCCTGGTTCAAATAAATTCTTGAATAAGTGCAGGTTTTAGATGATAATGCTAGTATTTTCTGTTTAGTTTTTGGAAATTACTGGGACACCTAGGTGGCTCAGTCATTTAAGCAGCTGACTCTTGATTTCAGCTCAAGTCATGATCTCACAATTCATGAGATCAAGATCCACATTGGGCCCTCTGCTGACAGTGAAAAGACTGCTTGGGAATCTCTCTCCCTCTCTCTCTGGCCCTTCCCAGCTTATGCTCATGTGTGCTCTTTCTTTCTCTCAAAATAAATAAATAAACATAATTCCTCAAAATTAGGTAGAATGCCATTTTTATAGTATAGTATGAAAATATTTATGGAATTTCCCCCCCTCCCTTACACACGTCTTGATTTTGGTTTTCCAGCTAGTATATGAGTGTTCTTGTTATAGGAGAAATTGTTTGTGCTTTTGTGAAACTAAAACAGTAGGGAGCACTCTTCCAGTTAAACAAATTTTTTTCTGTAGCGCCCCTGAACACCATACCCCACAAATCATTTACAAATTTTCTTAAACACACATACACATACACATAGGATAATGAGAAAAACAATCTGTGACTTGCATTTCCAAAATACAATTATGTACTTTTTTTAAATGAACAAATTTTCTTTAATCATTTTCAGCTATTACTTAGTTAAATTACATTTACATTTGAAATTTCCTCAATTTTGAAAGGCAGTTTTATCCGTTTGAAGTGTTTGGTTATTAAAATAAAATGTCTAACAATGATTTAAATGACACATATGGATTACTTAAACATATTGAGTCTTCAGTTTTAAGAAGACCACAACTATTTAATTTTAGAAAATTTGTGCACATTATATAATATTAAGGTGGTTTTTTTTTTTTTTTTTTTTTTTTTTTGCTAAGCATCTATATAGTAATAAAAACTAAATAGGTAGTTTTTGTTTCAAATCTTATAGAAGCCTGTTTCCATTATTTTCCCTTAATAGCGCATCTTTCATTAGTTATATATTTACTTTAACATAAACTGAATTGGGAGTCTATTAGAATTTATTTCTTCTTTGTCTTTCAAATTATTTCCCATTCTTCATAAATTTCAAATGTAATGTTGTAAGTTTATTTTTCTTCCCTTTTTTAATTTCTTAAAAAATTAATATCGTTGAAATGTGTACTCATCTTGAACTCTCTAAAACTATGCATTGCTAATACAAAAGCTTTTGAACTTCTGTAATTTTCTTTATTTGACTGATCTCTTCCTTTCCTTTTTTTAATCTTCATGAGGAGTATCTTCTGTGCTTTCCATTCTATGGAAATGACTCATATTGAAATTACCATTGGTAGTAGTCTGTTACTTGTACTCAATGAATCTTGAAATTATTTTCTTCTTTATATCCCATTTTGTTTCCCTACCTTTCTTTCTTATGTTTTAATGTTCCTCTCATCTGTGACTCCAAAAATCTGCATTGCTACCCCAACCACTTATCGGTTATATGTTTATAGTTGATCAGAATGTTGGCCCCAACCTTGTAAGAAATTGGGTCTTACTTTTGTAGGAAAGAGGTTGTTACCTCTGAATAAAGTGTGAGGATGGAGAAATATCTGTCATGCTACTGGAAGTCAAAAGAAAGTCGGAGTAGCCATACTTATATCGGACAAATTGGACTTTAAAGTGAAGGCAGTAACAAGAGATGAAGAAGGGCATTATATAATAATTACAGGGTCTATCCGTCAGGAAGACCTAACAGTTATAAATGTCTATGCCCCAAATTTGGAAGCACTCAAATACATAAAACAATCATATACATAAGCAATCTTATTGATAAGAATGTGCTAATTGCAGGGGACTTTAATAATCCACTTACAGCAGTAGATAGATCAACTAGACAGTAAATCACTAAAGAAACAATGGACCTGAATGACACATTGGACCAGATGGACTTGACAGATATATCTAAAACTCTATATCCCGAAGCTATGGAATTTACTTTATTCTCAAGCGCACATGGTACATTTTCTAAGATAGATCACATACTAGGTCACAAAGCAGACCTCAATGAATATATAAGAATTGAGATCATACCATGTACACTTTTAGAACTATACTTTTTAAAGTCTCAGGATTTTATGTCCAAATCAGTTCAGACAACATACCCCTAACATCTTATTCTTAAATAAAGATCAGTGCATACATGAAGATGACCTTGTCACTGTGGCAGAGCACAATAAAAAATGTAAATGTCCTCAAATCCTTTAATTCTGATGCACTTGGGTGGCTTAATCGGTTGAGCATCCCTCTCTTGATTTTGGCTCAGGTCTTGATCCCAGAGTCATGGGATCAGACCTCAGGTTGGGCTCTGTGCAGAGGATAGAACCTGCTTGGGATTCTCTCTCTCTCCTTTTCTTTCTCTCTCTCTAAAATAAATAAATTGAAAAAAAAATCCTTTGGTTATGTTTAGGAAATAAGGGAACAGTGAGGGTTTTAAGTCAGAGTCAGAAAAAAAAAATTCAGCCCTCTTACTAAGCTCTGTGAATTCCTGAGGTCTCTGGTCAACTTCAGCCTTATTTTTTTCACAAAACATGATCTCTAGAGGTCCTATGGGTATTTGGTTCATGAAATACATCTTCCACATTTTTATAAAGGTCTCATCTATCCAGAAGAATATGTAGCCCTCTCAAAAGTAAGCTAGCCTCAATTCACTTTTGGATTTTTAATTGTAAGCAATTTTAGGGAGATGTTTATTAACTTAATGATGTTGTACCTAGGTTAAATATACTTAACACAGAATATTTATATATTCACTCAATCTATAGTTTCTTCTTGAACTTTTGTATGAAGATTTTAGTATAAAATTGATTAGTTCTCATCCAGTGCTTACCTGCTACTACTCACTGCTTTTAAACAGACTGAATCTACTTCTTATGTCTTATGCTTCCCAGAAAGTGCTATTAATATAGCACATAGCTTGCAGAAGTTGTGAAAGAGATGTGGCATCAGCAATGCTGAGCTTTAGGGAGACCTAGTTGAATGGAGTCTTTGGGGAATAGATTGTAGAGAGAAACAAAGAGCATGAAACTTGACTTCATTTCACAGGCATCCCAAAGGCCATTACTTTCTTTTATGTTTACTTTTGGAAATGAGTTGAATCTTATAAGTCAGGCTGATCAGATTCTTAACATGGTCACTGTCCAGCAACTAAGATAGTAGGTGTGTAATCTTGGGCCAGACAATATATAAGAAGCTGTGGACACTTACCTAATTTGTAAAATGTAGTTAATGATACTTACCTTATAGGATTGTTAAAAGAATTAAATGAGTAAAAAAAAAAAAAAAATCTCTATAGATGTGTTTAGGGCAAGACCTCACACATAATAAGTGCTCAGTAATTGACAATTATTATCATAATGAAATCTTGGTAAAATATCATAGGGTCACAAAATCCAACCCCTGTTTCACAGAGGGCACTCCATGATTATTACTCATGCCCTTTCTCTTTCACCTCTGGAAGGATCTAGTTGCCCAGTCTAAATCAGAATAGCATCTGCATATTCTAAAATCATCCAGAAGCATGTGGTCCTAAATCTCGCTAAATCCTAGACTAAGCTGATTTATTTATATTCACAAAAAGCAACAATTCCAGCTCTCTTTTTTCTGTCAGCCATGGCATCATCGTGCTTGTAGTCATTGGAAATAAAGTTAGAAATCCATTTCTTTTATTCTTGTCTTTCACCTTTCTCTCATATATTCAACCTATCACTGAGCCTTGACATTTCCTCCTTAAAATATCTCTCTCAGATTTGAGTTTTTGTATCCATCATTCACAGCCCAAGTGCAAACTCTTAGCACCTCTCAACTAGATTAGAGTCAGAATCTCTTGGCTTATCTCCCTAACAGAAGGTACTTTTCCTATAATGCAGGCTGCAAACCACCTCCAGAATCCTCTTCTGAAAATACTAGTTTGTTATCATATGCCACCTTCAGCACCCTATAATAGTTCTGTGATAATAAATGCAGCCCTCACTTCCTTTTACCCGACCTGGTTTTCATTTCCTCATATATCAGCCCCAAACCTAAGCACATGACGTATATGTTATTCCTTTCTATACACAGCCCCTACTGTAGCCGTGCATAGCTGTGGGCAGCTCCTTGGGAAGGCCATGCTTCCCTCTTACCTGTTATTTTGCTTACTCTATTCCCTTGAGTGTACCCACCTTGAATTCTAACTGTATCTCACAAACCAAATTAAGTTCCATATCTTCCTTGAAATTTTCCTTGACACTAATATTTCTCCCTCTTTTGTGTTTATACTTTCTACACTTTGAGTCCATAGCACAAGGAAAGACTAAATGCCCTCCAGTGGATTCATGTCTACACACTGAAGTTGTGCACACTGCCAGACTGCAATGTGATTGAGTTCCCGGTCAGAAATAGACAAGTTTTTCCTAATCACCAGAAGTGCTTAATAGAGTATTGAAGTCAGAGTAGGTCCTCAACAAGTTCACTTTAATCAGTGATATACTAGTTTCATTACTGTTAAATATTGAATTTTAAATGCACATCTTAAATTCTGTGTTGTAAAAAGATCATCTTATAATACCTAAATCTGCATCAACTATACAAGTAAGTTTAGACAAATGTTAAAGGTAAAAACTCATTTTAATACCTCCTCTTTAGTCAGCACTCATGGCTTCTTGAAATGATACTTTCTTGTAGATTATAATGTTGTAGATTATAAAGTTAAGCTCTTAGAAAACAATTTCATCTCCTGTTGCAAATTTAACCACTTAAAAATAAAAACAGAAAGCTCCTAAGTAGGAATAGGGTAAACTATCTTCTAGCACTTATGCAACCATTTTATTGCATTCTTATAATTCAATCAGTTATACCAAATATCTTCATTTGTTCTCTCTACCTCTCCTGTTTACATTCTCAGATCCTAAGATCCCACTGTTTATATGTGTTCATTTCTGTTGAGAATTTATTTCCTTGACATTCTATTTAAAACAAGTTGAAATTTGCTCCTGGTCATGGTAAAATGCCCCAGGTCGGGTAGAACTCCCCAGGATAGGAGAGTGGTACATTTCATTTGAACTTGACTAAAGAAAGCCTATATTATAGCTCTGAATTATTTATTTTTAGTATCTTGTAGCACTACTACCTTATTAAAATATTAGGCCACCATGGGTAGTGTTTAAAGGTTTCCAATACCTTTCCAACAGGAAGATTTATGCTTTAGCAAAAGGTGGCATTAAAGCAGCACCATGCAATTTCAAAATGTTACAGACAAAAGAATGTATAAACCAGCAACATTTTTTCTAAATCGGGTCACTTAGTTTTGCTTTGGAAGAATGACGTATCTCTCTTCTTGTCATCCAAATTAAAATGAAAATGTATTTTTTTATTTTTCCTTATTTGACTTCTTAGATTCCAGTGATTTCTTATCAATAGAGTACCCCAACTTCTTTCTCAACTCTACTCTGTAAGTACACACACAAATACATGCGTACAAACACATACACACACACACACTTACATTTTCTTTTTCTTCCTAACTTGAGACAGCTTTTTCCAATAAACATAGATCTGGCTGTAAATTAGGTGCTATTGGAAATTCTCATAAACTCTAAAATTATTTCCAAGTGTTTAATTCACTTCCAGGAAAAGCTGGTTCATATTTGATGCATTTCCTAGATATAGGTCTGATTCCCTTAACTCAAATCAGAATTTCTGTGCATATAATAAAATGACCTATGCCTTAATCTTTAAATAAAATGCAAACACAACCCTGAACAAACATAGAAACATTTAAAAGAAGGTAACAGTTTCATATCTGGGGCTCCATTGGCCATTTTATTGAAGACACGGGATTCATCAATGGTCTAGTTTATTTTTATTCTTGATGAGGATTTTTGTATTTACGCTTTTGCTGATTTGGGATCTGGGTTATCTTTAAGACATTTTTGAGTCTTCAGCATCTTATTGACACTGAAAAGGACTCAGCTGTGTCTTTTTCTTATATGCTTGTCTGTAAAATGTCATGGTGACAAGTATAAGCAAATTGTTTTTGTTGCTGGTTATGTTCACTTTTTTTCATTTTTAAGATTGTATTGAAAAATAACATACATGCAGGAAATTTAAATATCCTAAGGGGAGAACTCAATGAATTTTGCACGAATGAACATTCCGTGTAACAAGAATCTGATCAAGAAATAGAACATTACCAGTAAGCTGAGGTTTTGGGTGGAGGGGGGGAAGGAGATTTTAAGTTCTGTCATCTTATTTTGTGGATACTTTCTGCTTTTAACAGACTTTTTATTTTTAGAGCAGCTTAAGGTTAACACCAAAAAAAAAATGATGTTCACTTTTAATCTTGATAAATAGTGCTGGAATGATAAGTTATTATTATGATTATATTTTGGCTTTCACATTTTACCCTTTGTCCTCAAGTGTATCTCTGAGCAATCCAGTGAATAAACTAGATCCTCTGTACAAATTTGACTTACAGCTTTTAGAATGATGAGAATAATCAGCAGTTCCAAATGGTGTCCTCAGTTTTTACACTTTTGGCTTCATACAATGTCATGGTGTCGATAGCCACCCAAATATATTTAGCAGCTTTGGGATTCTAGTTTAAGGCATCATTGCACATTCGTAGTTAATATAGACTTTGCAGTAGGAGAATTTTCTTGCACTGTGTGTCCCTGTTTCACTGACAATCATATAGTTAGCAACTTTCTTATAGACTGTTACTGGCCTATGTTCCTACAGGATTCTGCCTCGCAGCTGACCAGATAAACCTCAGAGATACGAGCCATGTGACAGGCACACTGGAAAAGTGCTTGCTAACTTCATTTAGCATTTCTACTCTGAAATCCCTTAATCTGGATATGAAGAGTTACCTCCTATGCATGTACTCTGTTCAACTCATCAACTGTGATTCTTCTGGAGTCCTTCGTTCTTTCTTTTTGGATGGAAAATAGAGAAAGAGAGGGAGAGAGAAAGAAAGAGAAATAAAGGGAGCAGATCAGGAGAAAGAGGAGGAAGAGAAGAAAGGGAGGAAGGGAGGGAGAAGAAAGGTGCCATTAAATTTATTTTATGTTTGTCATCTCTTCTTACATACGGTGACCCTCAAATAATTATACAGAAAGCTCAGTTGTCCTTTACCATATCAGATGTAAATTGTTGGAAGCACATGGAATGCAGTCCTGGAAGATGCTGAGACCCTCAGATGGCCCTCCCGTGGTCAGTTCTGGCAAGCGATTCAGAGTGCCTGTCCCTCTGTCCTTAAAGTCACATATCAGGCTTTACAAACTTTAGTCAAGAGTAAAAATTCAGTGCTTTCTCGTTCCGTGCACACAAGGATTCTTTTTTTTTTTTTTTTATAGATCTTGCCGCTACAAGTTAGAGGCTTCTAGAGTCTACATTCTCAGTTTTAAAGAGGTTGTGCAGGATCAGAAAACAAAAGTTTTTTGCTGTGACACCCTGCTAACACATGACCCTTAAGATTCATCATTTGTCTTTGTTTTGGGTTTAGTTTTCATACTGATGGATATATTAGTTTTGTAAGACTGCCGTAACAAAATGCCACAAAGTGAGTAGCTTAAAACAACAGAAGTTTATTCTCTCATAGTTCTGGAGGCTAGAAATTTTAAATCAAGATGTCAGCAAGTCATACTCCCTATTTGGAAAAATCCTTTCTTGCCTCTTCCCAGTTTCTGGTTGTCGTCCATCCTTGGTGTTCCTCAGCTTATAACTGCATCACCAAATGTCTGCCTCTGTTGCCACATAACCTCTTTCCTCCATCTCTGTCTCTCTATGTCCAGATTTTTCTCTCCTTATGAGATCACCAGTCATTGGATTAGGGCTTCTCTTACTCCAGCAAGACTTTATCTGATCTTAAATACATCTGCAGAGATCTTTCCAAATAGCTCACATTCACAGGTATCAAGAATTAGGACTTTAACATATCTTTTGAGGAAACCACTGTCCATAATGTCCACATTCAAAATTCCAGGGCTGTGATTTATTTTAAAGGAATTAAGTCCAATAAATAATAATATATTTCACCAGTCACTAGTTATATTTTGGAGGAACTACGTATTTTCATTTCCAAATCAGAACGTCTATTTATTTATTCTGTTTTACATGTGGGCTTCACCTTCTTTATCTTCAACACTTCTTGCCTTTTGACAAAGATCAGCAGTGCTTGTTAAGAAGATTAAACCACTTTTTGAGAAGAGGTTTACATGTCACTGAGAAGCAGATCTGCTAATGATGAATGAACATATAAAGGTTCTTTCATTTCATATAATGTGGCCTAATGTGCAGTAATTATAGTCCAAGTAGCCTTAACTAAAGGCAAGGAGGTAGTATGACAGATGTTTTAGATTCAAGGGCAATTTCTAGAAATACCCTTTCAGTAGAGTTCTATCACCAACCATAAATCAACACTCTTTAGGTGTTTATGTTTGATGGCTAATTAACTGCTTACAAGGTAAGTTTGTTTTGGAAATTAATGTAGCCATGACTTCAGGAGTGACTTTTGGTGCAAAACTGAAATAATGATGTGGCTCTGTTTTTATTTTGAACTAGGAATGTTGCTTTATTAATATGTATGATTACTCTAAAGTATTCATATTTTATATTAAATTTTATATTTTAATAATTTTATATTAACTTAATATGATGGGGAGAGGGAGAAATTCCTTGGTGGCTGTAGCAAATTTGTATGATTCCAATGATAACTACCACCTCAATTTTAAAAATCACCATTTAATGCACTGTTATAATACCTTAATTTAGACCTGTGACCAAGATGGATAAAAATATCAGTTTCATTTCATACATGTTGAAAAGTAAATAACACATTATGTGATTATACACTAACTTAATGTAGAGCTGATAAATACAATATAAAGATAAATTTTTATAATCATAATCATCTTCTTATATTTATATCCTGCTCCTACTGAGATGAATCTCTGGTTGCATTTACATATTGAATTACAAAGTTAAAACTAATGATAGGATCAATTATGCCCCATACTGAGCTGTGCACTTTGGAATGACTTTGAGAAAACAGAAGGGTCAAAAAAAAAAAAAAAGCATCCACAGCACACAGTGGTTTCAAGATTATGCTAACAGATAAGCAAAGGAAAGACTGTAACAGACAACAATTTGTGTTTGTCAAAGAAATCAGGCTTTATTGGTGTAAAGCCTAAAGTACCTTTTGAATATAGACATTTCTAGAATTAGAAAATAGGTAGGCTGGGGCATGGAAGTTGCTAAATAGTTTATTTAAGATAGATATAGGAGAGCAAATGTAATATAAATCCCTTTATGACCTTCTTCATTGTTCTTGTAATTCTTTTGATGTATTGTTAATGAATTTGCTGTATCTCACTTGAAATATCTGCTGTACGTGTGCTGTTGTCATGCCAAATTTGACAGTGTCCTCTCTCTCCTTTCCTAGCTGCATAATAAATGTGCTTCTCATCTCAAACCTGAATGTGACTGCGGACCTCTGAAGGACCATATCTTACCACCCACAACAATCTGTCCAGTAGTGCTGGTGAGTTTTTCCTTCTCATCATTCTGCTATAACTTGGGGTCTCTATGACTAACTGGTACGCTATACCACTAAATGCTTCCAGAGGTAATTTTCCATTGATCAAGGCCAAGCTCTATAGATCTAAAATAACTCATTACTGCGAAGTAGACACCTTTGCCCACTATATTTCCTTTTTTCTTCATGGCACAATAAACGTTTTAGTAAGGTATGCTCTAACTGAAGCTGACTAAGGCTTTATCACTTAGTCATGCTGCACTTACCAGAAATTGTAGAGACAGAACACTTCTACATTTTACATGTTTTATAGATCTAGCTTCCCAGAATAATGAAGTTATTCTTATGGGCAATTTTGCTGGGGATGCACATTATATATCTGCAACGTTGAGTTCTCTTATCTAGGTCAGAGGCTACTAGAATGAGAACACATATGCTGAAGAAAGTTATGCACTGCCATTGGGTGTATTTTATTTTTTATTAGTGAACAATAAATTTAACTATCTGCAAAATACTTAATTAAATAAATATGCAAGTGGAAAATGCAGTAAGTGAGGTAACCCAGAAAAGAACAAACCTTGATAGAGAAGCAGATATTCAAAGATAATCTTCATTTTACATTTCAAAATCCAAATTGTTTCTAAAGTGAAACACTTATTTTACAAAACAAACTATTTTATATACATAATGCAATCTGTATTTTTTTTAAACAACATGGAAATTAAGTGGCTGGAACTTTAGCTTGATATAATAAAAATACAACAACTAAAAAATGTTAGACAAATACTTTTCTAAAGGTCAACCTAGAAATTAATCAAATTACTCAGTTTGCACCCACTTAAGATTCATTTTGTAATTACCTGTAAAATACTGGTTGTATTTTAAATGTCTTTATTAAAAATTTTATTAAAAACTCCTCATTTTCTCACACTACAAATATAGAGCAAAATAAAATACTTCTAGCTTGCTGAGGATAGCAATAACTAATTCTAAATTTCCTTTCTTCATGTGAGATTCATTAGACATCCTGTAGTAAATAAGATTAATTAAAAATAATGAATGCCATATAAAAATACTTTACATTTTATATAAATTGGGATGCTATTTTACTCTTTACAGTGTTACCTTAAAGAGAAATGATTTGTAGAATTTTTACATACTTTCATTCTTTTTAAAAAGTATAGTAATTTTACTGGTTTTGATTCAGATCTCGGATTTTAACTCCAAAGAGAAGTCCATTATGTTATCCTATCATCTAGCTACCTATGTAAAACCCTATTCAGTTTATTGAGCCAGCGGACTACCTCTTTGGTCCACTTATGTCAACCTCTGGTCACATAAAATTAAGCATGAGATGCATCCATTCTTTTTATACTCCATCTTTTCTTTCTTTGAGAGAATCAAAGGTAAAGAATATGTTACACAAATATTCTTGTCTTTTAACAATCTTATAAACCCTGTCATTGTTTTGTTTTGTTTTTTAAAGATACTCTTGATTCTGAAGATTTATTTTCAAACATGAAATCTTCCTGCAGTTTTTATCATCAGTTATATCTCAACATTTGCTATTTTCTCATTTCTTTGGTACTATCTACTCTGAAATATGTGGACGCTATTGACCTTTTCATCCTTCATGAATACCTACCTTTCACTGACTCCCCTTATACCACACTCTCCTGGTCTTTCTTCTCCTGGTTTCTCTGGATACTTCCTTTTTATCTTTCCTGGCTTTCATGACTTCCTCCTGCTCCATGTTGGTGCATCCCTGTGCTCAGCTCTCATTTGTCACAGCTCTTCACTCTTAACATTCTTCCCCAGTGGAATCTTGTTCATTTAGTTGACTTCATTACCATGTTAATTTATATTCAGTTTACCCTCCATCCATAGGTTTGAATCTCAAACCTATGAAGCTGCAACTTGAAGGTCCATGTTGTTTTATATGCCCAGTATATTATTATTATTATTTTTATTATTATTTAACATAATAATGATAGTTCATATATATTGAGCGTACATACTATACCAGCTACTATGCTAAACAGATTAATTCATTAATTCAATAAGTATTTATTGAATGTCTAGTTGATGCCACATAGTATTATAGGTAGGGAGGTAAAACAATAAAAGCTAAATTAAATCTTTGCTTTTGTGGGGTTTTCATTCTGGGAATAAACAATGACATGAGAAAATTATTTCATACTTGGTTGTATGTTAAATGTAAAAGACAAAATTGAAGCAGGAAAAGAAGAGAAGAAATTTTGGTGCTGCAGTTATGAAAAGGGTGGTCAAAAAGGAATTCACTAAGGGTATACTTGAATGAAGAGTTGAAGAATGTGAGGGAGTCACCCAGGTGGCTATCTGGGGACAGAATTTCACAGAGGAGTCACCAAGGGAGAACAAGGAAAGATTGAGAGGCAGGAGAAAACTATCGTCTCTGAAGAGCATCAAGATGAGTGGCTGAGCCTAAGTGAGAAGGGGGAATAATAGTAGAGGAGAAGGTCACAGATGCCATAAAATTTCCATATCCTATGGGGAAATTTAGGCTATTTTAAGATCTTTAGCTTTTATTTTAAGTGAAGTTGGAAGCCATTAGGGAATTTTGACCAGAAAAGAAAACGACAGGATTTATATTTTAAAAACCA
This sequence comes from Proteles cristata cristata, assembly GCA_017311185.1. Taxonomy (NCBI): domain Eukaryota; kingdom Metazoa; phylum Chordata; class Mammalia; order Carnivora; family Hyaenidae; genus Proteles; species Proteles cristata. The sequence continues at coordinate 2,139,785 of JAESUZ010003705.1, read as the reverse complement.
TAATCTAACTGTTGAGGGGAACCAGTGAATAGTAACATATGTAACACTTCTCTCTTTTCAGAGAAATAGGAAGCTGGGTCATTGGTGAGAGTAGGGATGGTATAAACTGTATGAGAAGTTTGAGGATTGAGAAGAAATTACACAACAGGCACCTAGGAATGCGGAAGCTTAATAGATCAAGGAGATGCTATTTGATTGGCAGGGAATAATGAGTAGCCACTAGTTAATCATCATAGATTTAGAATAAGATCAGTAAACTTGTTTGAGTATATTTCTCTGGCCACATTCAGTCTTATTTCTCTAGTTTCAATCTACCTCCAGGAGTAGAAGAGGTATAACCTAGCCTTAACATGACTATTTTGCTAAATATGATGAAAAGAGAGAGTAGCCAAGGAATTGAGACTCTATAAAATAGAACACTTATAAGGATTGGCCATGGAATTTAAGCTGGGAGGTAAGGGAAGTAGGAGAATGAAGAGTCCGGTACAGTAATGGATGTTAGGAAGAATATCTTGTGGATCATAGTTGAATCAAAGATTGTTGAAATCAATGTTATTAGTGTTAGGTTGTGGGAGCGAGCCAGGTAACAAATTAAGATTTTGAAGGGGTTGTGGTTACTGGAAATGATAGGCAAGAATTTGTTTAATCCTCACAGTGATACCATGAGATAAATATTATAACTCTCTCCATTCTGTATGTGAGGAAACTGGGGAACAGAGGTTAAGTAAATTTCCTATGTCATGTGGCTATGAAGTGGCAAACCAGAACAGGAACCCAAGAAGTGTCACTCTGGAGCTTGTGCACTGACCTCCTCATCCTCACCCTTTCTCCAAATCCTGAAATAGGCCTTCTCCTATTTGTCCTATCTTGGTACTAGAACATTCATATCCCAACTTTCCTAAGACAGAAACCTAAGAATTATCATTGCCTCATCTTGAATATCAGATTAGTCATTGGGCAGTCTATTCTAATAGGCTTTTCTGTTTTCTCATCATGCCTCACATGTCACCATCACAAATTGTTCTCCAGGATGGTCCTAATGGCATCCTTACTGTCTTGCCTCCTATCCATATATTCTTCATTCTGCTTCATGAATCCACTTGGAAAAATGCAATATAATATTTTCCTGCTTAAATATTTTCAAATATTTAAAATACTTTGAGTAATTCTCAATTTGAACTATCTAGCATGGTGAGCAAGGCTTTAACTAGATCAGCTCACCCAGTCCTTCATACACCAGTTGCCCACCAGAATTAGGGATAATTTGAACTACCGTAGTTGTCTTAGGTACACGTGCTCTTTAAAGCCTTTGAAGGCTCTTTAAAGCCTTTAACATATATAAAATGTTAATAAATCTGCCTGAATCACTTTGCTTTAAAATTTCTCCCAACTTGCTAAGTAGAAATTAAAGGTTACTTTCCTGTCATGGAATAGATATACATACTATTAAGCCCATTAACTATTTAAATACCGATACTTTAAAGAAATTAATGTAGTTGTTCTGCCCATAAAATTGTTTAATATTTTCTGACTGATGGGCTCTGAGACTTTTCAGTTTTTAAGCTCTCATTTGACATCAGAGGGATAATTCCACACCGTGTCACATATTATAAAACTTTTAACTTTTATTTAAATAGAGTCATTAGTTTTTTAAATGTCTATTTATTTATTTTGAGAGAGTGGGCAATAGTGGTGGGGGAAGCAGACAGAGAGAGAGTAGAGAGAGAGAATCCCAAGCAGACTCCATACTTAGTGTGGAGCCTGATGTGGGGCTCGATCTCACAACCATGATATTGTGACTTGAGCTGAAATCATTGGGTGCTTAACCTACTGAGCACCCAGGTGCCCTGAAAATCATTAGTTTTTAAAAAATAATATATTCTTGTTTTTGTTTTCTTTAATAACAATTTCCTTCTTAAAAATTTATGAGACCCATTTTCTCATGCTAATGACCTCAAAGAAGAATGGGTGAGGTTCAAAATCACAACAAAATGGCTGTGAATATCCTCTCTATCACATTCTACTAAATATAAAATGAAGAACTTAAGATACCTGTTTTTGTTGAGGTATTTTTTCCCCTTTTCCTTGACTGTCTGGTGGTATAAACTCAATATGGAGCCCTAATTCCTGGTTGAAACATTTAAATAATAGAAGTTCAGGGTCTATAGCAGCAGTTTTTAGACATTTTAGAACATTTTTTTTAGGTTTTATTATTTTTTTCTCAGCCTGCCAATTGTTCCTCAACACTTGTTATTAACTTTAAGTTAATGATTCAATTGATATGTGCTCACCTGTTCTGGAGATTAGCAAGGTAAGCATATTCTTTTCAGTGATGGCACATTTTTTATTAGCATATACTACAAATAGCTTCCACAGATAATTGGTGTAGATAGTGCCTATTGCTAGAAAATGGATTAAGACCAACTACTCTGAAATTAAAATTGAAATGTAACCAGTAAGTCTATACATCAGATATGGTCACTGTTTTCTGGGATTGAAATTGGTATCTGGCATATTTTGAAAGTATTATAAAAAACACTTTGCTTAAAATTTATATAACTTAGAGATTTTATCAAGATGCTTCTGTGGCTGTGTTTGCATACTGATAATGCTTTTTTGGAAAAATTTTCCAGCAAAAATGATGACCTTCATAGTCCATTTGCTGCCATATTATAGAAAATTCAGAACTTTTACAAAGGCAGACTTCTTGAAGGCCTTCCTTCATCCTACCTCCAAATAAATGTAAAGTGATCCCAATCTATTCAGTGAAGACTCTTGATAAGCAATTTTATTTCCATAAAAAGCCATTAGTTCTTCCCAGTTGATTGTTAAAACAAATATTACTCCTTCGAATAAAATCCTTTAAAAAAATCATTCTTGATACTTGCTATAGATTGGACTCAGAAATTTCTGCTGTCCAACCTCAAAGTGACAATACCAAAAAATAATTGTGATAATGTTGTGTAGAACATGGCTTGATAAGCTTGAAATCCATCATTTATGTTCTAAATTTAACCCCCAATCAAAGACAGACTTGGTCCTTTTGTTTTAGTCCCTTATCGAGCTGCTTTAATAATATGTGAACTCACCATTATGTCTTTAGCCTATATTGAAAGATATTTTAATAATCATAAAGAACTCCTTATTGTACCAAAAAAAGCTATGTTTTTAGAGATTCCTTTAGTACCAACAGAAATCCCTCTCAGTTCTGTTTATCATGGTTTGTTATCTTGTGGACACTATCAGTCCTTTTACTGTCTTGATTTATTTTCTATCCTTAGGATGCACAAGTTAAATGCATGAGCATATTTCACAATGATGCACATTTTTATGTTATTTACTTGTTTGTGCTAATACATAACTTTATTGTTAGCTTATCTGTAAATTATAATGGCCTCTGTTAGTACTTTTATTTTTTTTATTTATTTTTTTATTTTATTTTATTTTTTTTATGTTTTATTTATTTCTAGGAGAGAGAGAGACAGACAGCGTGAGCAGAGGAGGGTCAGAGAGAGAGGGAATCACAGAATGAAACAGGCTCCAGGCTCCGAGCAGGAAGTCAGCACAGAGCCCGATGCGGGGCTCGAACCCAGGAACCGCGAGATCATGACCCAAGCGAAAGTTGGTTGCTTAACCGACTAAGCCACCCAGGCGCCCCTTTTTTTTTTTTTTTTAATTTTTGATAGTACATGTATTTGTTAGATAACAGAAATCAGTGAAATAAGCTACAGTCCCTTTGATTCTTAGAGTAGTTTTATAGATGCAGCTATACATGTTTATAAATTTTGGGGCACCTAGTAGCTCTGTTGGTTTTGTGCCAGACTTTGGCTCAGGTCATGATCTCCCAGGGCACGAGTTCGAGCCCCACATCAGGCTCACTGCTGTCACCCTGTCAGCACAGACCCCACCTTAGATCCACTGTTCCCCTTTCTTTTCTCCACTCCTGCTTGCACTCTCCCAAACATAATAAACATTAAAAAGTGTTTATTATTTTTTTTATAAAATTTATTTAGAGAGAGAGCGAGAGAGAGAGTGCACACAAGTGGGGCAGGGGAAGAGAGAGAGGAAGAGAGAAAAAAATCTCAGGCAGGCTCCGCACTGTCGGTGCCAAGACCAAGTTTGGGCTCGAACTGATAAACCCTAAAATCAGGACCTGAGCCGAAATTAAGATCAGATGCTTAACTGACTGAGCCCCTCAGGTACCACCAAGGGAGCTATAAATTTGACCAACTTTTCTAAAACTGTGGTATAATCCGTACGTTCATTCCAAGTTTTATATTACTTTTTATGATCAGGGAAATTGGGTATCTAGGAGTATACATGTTTTCCTAATGATTCTTCAGTTTGAGGGATGTTTTTATTAAATTGACTTACTCTCAACAAAAGAAATCTTGAGATGTCTCATGAGGAAATGACATTTTATTTTATTTTATTTTATTTACAAATAGTTTATTGTCAAATTAGTTTCCACATAACACTCAGTGCTTATCCCCACAAGTGTCCTCCTCCATGCCCATCCCCCCCTCCCCCCACATCCATCAGTCTTCAGTTTTTGTCAGCATTCAAGAGTCTCTCATGGTTTGTCTCTCTCCCTTTCCCCCACCATTTCCGCCCTTCTTCTCCCCCTTGGTCCTCTGTTAAGTTCCTCCTAATCCTCCTATACGTGCACACATATGATATTTGTCCTTCTCTGCCTGACTTATTTCGCTCAGCATAACACCCTCAAGGTCCATCCATGTTGCTACACATGGCCAGATTTCATTGTTTCTCATTGCCATGTAGTATTCCATGGTATAGATAAACCACATCTTCTTGATCCATTCATCTGTTGATGGACACTTAGGCTCTTTCCATGTTTTAGCTATTGTGGAGAGTGCTGCTATGAACATTGGGGTACATGTGCTCCTATGCATCAGCATTTCTGTATCCCTTGGGTAAATTCCTAGCAGTGCTATTGCTGGGTCCTAGGGGAGTTCTATTGTTAGTTTCCTGAGGAACCTCCACACTGTTTTCCAGAGGGGCTGTACCAGTTTACATTCCCACCAACAGTGTAGGAGGGTGCCCATTTCTCCACATCCTCGCCAGCATCTAGAGTTCTCTGATTTGCTCATTTTAGCCACTCTGACTGGCGTGAGGTGGTATCAGGAAATGACATTTTAAACTTAATGTTTGAAGACTGAAATGAAATGATTCATCATAAAAATCATTTTTATTATATTTAGCTCCATGATTAAATTTAGTTTTCTCTATGTATGCATAAAATGATTATTATATATTATTACTTAAAAACAAGATTTTTTTCTTTTTTTTGATTTTTATTTTCTAAATAAGGAATTGATTAGTCATCTTCTGTATCTATCTATCTATCTATCTCTCTATCTCTCTCTATCTATCTATCTATATTTGTTAGTAAAGCTAATAAATTAAAATATGGGGATGACATGACATTGATTACTTTAGACTTGAGCTTATATTAGAAATAAGTATCTGCCCTTTATATACTACTATGACTGTCTTATTTTGAAATCATTACTAATAATCTATGTGTATTCTTTTTATACAGAATAGCTATAGTGCTAGATTCTTTTATGTTTTATCATCCATCTTTTTTCTCTCTACTTCTTCCTTCTTCTCATTGTCTTTTAAGTTAAAGAGCTAAAAATTTAGATAAGAACATTTATCTTATTTCCTGCAAACTAGACTCTGTTGGTCATGACAGGAAAGCAGATTACATATTATGGTGTGAGAAATATTAACTAATATGGGCTCTAGAGGACAGGCTCTTAATTCATCCAGAGGGTAATTCAAAGAGTAAATAAAAGAGTAGGGCTTTGGCTGTCACATACAAAGTCAACTCCATCTGAGTCATCTCAACAGCAAGAGTACTGAGTGAGATCTTGAAGCTAAGAAATGTTTATTAAGGGTTATGTGTAAAGATGAGGCTTGGAAAGATGGACAAGATAAGGGCTGAGATAGTAAAAAGTTTGGCCTATCTTACCAAGGAAATGGGTTTATCCTGTATACATAGGAGACTACATGATCATGTGTTATTTATTATTTTTTAAATGTGTTTATTTCTGAGACAGAGAGAGAAAGGCAGAGTGAGGAGGGGAGGGGCAGAAAGAGAGGGAGACAGAATCTGAAACAGGCTCCAAGCTCTGAGCTGGCTGTCAGCACAGAGCCCGACGTGGGGCTCAAACCCACGAACCGTGAGATTATGACCTGAGCTGAAGTCGGACGCTTAACCGACTGAGCCACCCAGGCACCCCTACATGATCAGGTTTTAGAAGGAAAATTCTGGTAGCAATGTTATCACAAATAGATATAAACTAAGAACAGAGGAGATACGGTAGACTAATTACGGTATTATGATATGAACAATCATAAAACACCAGCAAAGTAAGAAAATGAGGGAATCAGGAGAGAATATTGTAGCAGAAAGTGGAATTAATTTGATTTCAGAGAAGATTAGTTCCAGAGGATGGTAAAATCCAATTTGCATCTATGGATCTGGGAGACTCACCTGGTGCAAAAGAGAGATTTACTAGACATCAAGAGGTCAAGTAACTCTTGGGATAGTTTATTGTATGTTCTATTTAAAATATCCCGGGGTAATAAAAGGGTCTTGGTGAAATGGTTGCTGTATAAGAGTAATTAGTATGAATGGTGGGGAAAGATAATAGATTCCATGAATTTCAAATCATAAGAGATACTCTGTCCTGGGTCTGCAGGAATGATGATTTGAATGGAAAGCCAAGAGATTTCTATTAAAACTATAGAACAAATACTGGTTAAGAGAATGAGCAACCTCTTTACAGAAATGTAGTAGGGAAAATGACAGTGACTTGGAAAGAAAAAAGATAATTCATTTATTTTAAACAAAGGTTCATCGTGCCCAGCAAAAAGTTTTAGAAATAACGTGAGATATGGAAAATCAGTTTAGGAGAAAGAAAGCAGAAATAAACATGGGATAGTGATAACCAGAAAGGATAGATACTAGAAACTTAAGTTTCTAACATGAACTTTGGATATGTGGGCAAGTTCTTTGCCTCAAAGGATTACAGAATGATAACAAATGACTTGTGTCCAGAAAATAAAAATAATTTATGTATATAAATAATAAGTAACAAACAATGCAATTCAAGAGGAAAGAGACCTACATAGGCTTTTAACAAATAGATACTCACAAATCACAAACAAACATATAAATATATGTACATTATCTTTACTCACCAGAAAAATAAATATTTAAATCTCAATAGAGATCACTACACACCCATCAGATTATTAAGACAATTAAAAATCCTAAGCTTTGCAAAGAGGAAACAACTGGATTGTTTATAGATCGCATTTGGGAGAATAAATGGGTTCAGCCACTTTCGGAAACTGTTTCATAATATATTCTCTATATGTATGTGAGTCCTGGCTTTTTCACTAATTTTGTGACATGAGGCAGAGGTATTAATATTTTACACATCTGTGTTCCATTTATAAAATGGAATGAAATAAGGGCGCCTGAGTGGCTCAGTCTGTTAAGCGTCCGACTTCAGATTAAGTCATGATCTCCCAGTTTGTGGATTCGAGCCCCGCGTCGGGCTCTGTGGGGACGGCTAGCTCAGAGCCTGGAGCCTGTCTTCAGATTCTGTGTCTCCCTCTTTCTCTGACCCTTCCCTGCTCATTCTGTCTCTCTCTCTCTCTCTCTCTCTCTCTCAAAAATAAATAAAAACATTTTAAAAAATTTAAAAATTGAATTAAATAAATTAATGTATGAAAATTGCTTAGAAGTATGCCCAGTATGAGTGTTTTGTTGACATTATCTAATATTAGTTCTAGTATCTGTTGTGTTTGAATTTAAAAAGTAAATTTTAATCTTTTATTATAAAAGAACTATGTATTTATTAAATAAAACTAATAAAAGCAACTTAAAAATGAAGAGAAAAAATTTAAAAGTTGTAATAGTTATATAAGAACCACTATTAATATATAAATGGAAGCACTATTAAAATTACCCTCTTGATTCAGATGTATATTTTTAACCTTTTTGTAATTAAACTTAATATATCATGTGATACCTTATTGTTTTTAAGTCTATTTGTTATTTTATTTTGAGAGAGAGAGAGAAAGCATTAGCAAGTGAGGGTCAGAGAGAGAAGAGAGAGCGAGAATCCCAAGCAGGCTCCACACCAACAGCACAGAGCCCCATTGAGGGGCCTGATCTGATGAACCATGAGATCGTGACCTGAGCCAAAGTTGGATTCTCAAGTGACTGAGCCACCCAGGTGCCCCAAACTTTCATTTTGAACACCTTGTTTTATACTTAAACTAATACCATTAAATGTTTGTGTTTCTATATACTATGGAATATTGCTATTAATGGCTGTATAACTTATTAATTGAAGATAACATAATTTAGTTGAAACAATGTTAATGTTTAGTGTGTTTCCAATGATTTATTTTGTTTTTATATATAACACCTTGGGGAACATCTTTATGAACCATGGCTTCTCCTGGTTGCTCTTTAATCCAAGTATCCTTTTTTTCTCACAGTGTATTGTTTTGTTTTACAGGTGAATCAGATTTCACAGTTTTTTCTGTACCATAAACATATTTATTTTTTTTAAGTTTATTTATTTTTTAGGAAAAAAAAAAGATCAGGAGACGAGCAGAGAAGGATAGAGGTGATCCCAGGTTGACTCCATGCTGTCTGCGGGGAGCCTGATTTGGGGTTCACTCTAATGAACCATGGGATCATGACAGGAGCCTAAATTAAGAGTCAGATGCTTAACTGACTGAGCCACCCAGGGACCCCTAAATTATAAACATGTTTATAAATCAGGAACGGTTTATGATTATAATTAGAATGATTTTCCTAAAACCTAAAAAATATTTTTGAATAAATTTGTCAATTTAAACAATTAAATAATTAATTTGAGATGATTGTTTTATTTTTAAAGAAATATTATGAAAAAATATATTCAGGTGGTATTCATTGACAAAAAGTGATATGCTAAAAAAAAAAATAAGTATATGTACGGTATTGTGCTCGTTTTGGACCAACTGTGGTCTTTCCTCCCCAGAATACTTTATACTCTAGCTATAGTAATATCCTAAATTACCTTAAATAAACATTTAAGAATGCCAACAAAATCACCATTGACGCTCGTTAGCTCAGGCACAGGATAATAAAGGTACCTGGAAAATATAAATTCTAGACATATTGTTAGACTTGATGCAGATTTTTCCAAGTACCCTTCTATATTGTGGCTGAAAACTTGGACAACGTGGTGTTACTAAAGTACCAGTCCACATATCTCTATACTTAACACCCTTAGAGAACCATATGCCTATATTACCTTCTCTTCTTCCAATCTTGCTTGCTCCTCTACGATTATAAGAATTCTACTAAGTTATGCATTGTAGATATGGTGATTAAGTCTTATGTAGCATAGAGTATGTTAAATCTATCCATAAAGCATGTGTTTAATCAAGTGTTTACTCCTCAGCAATGTCAAAAGTGCTTTTAGAGAGGGAAAATATGGTGTGTGTGTGTTTTCCTTACATTCCAACTATTATGGGCTCTTTCCGTACTCTGTATCTGCCATTTAACTGTAACCAGAAACAGCTAATAATGACAATTTCAGTGTAAACAGTAGCCAATTAAAAATGGGAGGGAGATTTTTGAATTCTATGTGATTCTGAAATTTGGATTTTAAATGTTCTGTAAATTTACTTCCTTTACTAGTTGTAGAGCTCCCAAAAGTCTGGTGGAGAGGTGTGAACAGTTGGCTAGGGATGTGACTTTCTACACTGAGCTTCAGTTTTTATTTAACATCTTTTCAGCTGCTTCTCCCTTCTTTGCATTTACCTCTTTAACCTTTAACCACACTTACTGAAGTAATCTATTTTCTTGAAATTCTTTATGCAATGTACCATGGGTTTGTGCCTGTGCAATTTTTTTTGTCTAAAGAGTGGGGACAAAGCCCATTGTCAGTGCTCAATAAATGTTTCATCAATGTCATTACTTAATATTCATTTAATTAATATTCATTATAGATCAATTCATAATTGTCATCATAGTAATGATAGGCAAAAAAGAATCTATTTTTTTCCATACTTTGGAAATCTAACTCAGACTCAATTTTATGGTATTATTCATAGAAGATAGCTGCTTTTTATTTATTTATTTCTTAAAATATGTAGAATTAAATTCTGAATATTTCCAATATTTTTGCAAATGGTTTTCTGATCCAATCCCAATGAGAAAAACATTTAAGCACTAAAGATCTATAATGTTTATAAAATACTTGTACATCTTTTTGGGTTAGACATAGTCTTCATGTATTTATATTTTAAAGGAAAATAGTACACAAAATGGAAAAAGGGCTCTGCATCACTAAATGATGGTTCCATCATCTACACTTAAGGGATGAACCATTTATCTGTCACACTGTCTTAGATTTATTTTAGTGGTTTCTGAAGATCCCATCTTTATAGTAGCTTAGGCAGTATAGTAAATAATAGGTATGATTACAAATAAGAGCTAATCCAGAAGAAAACGTTCATTATGTTGTGGTAAATTATATTTGTTTCTACCTAAATGAATATGGTAGATTCTTTTTTTTTTTTAGGATTCTAAAAACATTATTTTTCATTTTTTAAAAGTGGCCTGCAAAAACATTCCTACATGTTTCTATGATATTTTATTCCTAAGATATAGCTGTATCCAGAACAAGTTATAATTTTTTAAGGAAATAAACCTGTACTCTGGTAATTTTGTCATGATGTATAGAAAAGAAACAAAAGGCTGATATGCCATAAACAGGAAGTTCAATTAATTGAAAATCTGATGGAAATTTAAAACATGTAGCTAAAACTAGGTATTATCTAAAGAAGGATCAAAAATATTTAAAAGGTAAAATCTATGCAATAGACTAACACAAAATAAAGAATATCTTTTATGTATCTGATGCAAAAGTGAGGCTATGAGAATATGAATGAATTAAGTTATTCTACAACCTATTACCAATAACATTCAAAGTCAGCTTATAGAAGTATATAGTAAGCAGCAGTATAAAACAATAAGTTTATGCCACAATGAAAGTAGACTTAGAAATTCCTATAGCTAATATCTTTAAAAAGTTGACAGAGGTAGTTTGCAGATTTGTCCCAGAGTTTCTTAGTAGCCTTATGAGAAAAGGGGAAAATATAAGCTTGACAATCTTCACAACATAAAACCAAACCATTCACTTAGCGGAAATGCTTTTTATTGTTATTGTTGTTACTGAGATCTGAGATTAATTTCTTCCATATGAAATTGTATCGGGCAGGGACTACGCCTCAACAATATTGCTGCAATCATTTAGTAGAGTGTGTTTCCTTTGGTTTTGCTTTTTTATAACAACTGTCAATGCAGAGTGATGGCTTATAGCCAAAGTGCATTTTAGTATAAAGAAGTCTACCTGTTGCCAAAATAAAATAGTCATAATTCTGCCATAAGAAAAAAGAAACAGGCATAGTAGTTAAAAGTTAGATGAATGTCATACATGAAGATTTATTGTATCAAACGGAAGAAAATGTTAATAGCAATCGTTTTACATGATCAAGAATACTAAAGAAAACATTTACTTTATAATATACTGATTTAAAAGGAAAAGCTAAAACGTTGAAAAAAAAAAAGAGGTAGAGAAAACATAATACCTTAACAGAAACTAAAATAGATCAGTGTGCACATAGGGAAAAATCAACATTGAGGACAATTGAATCAGTAATTTGAAGGAGAGGATTAAGAAAATTTCCTTTAGTTCAAAGGAAAATAGCAACAAGGTGCTATCCCTAAATGAAAAATTAAAATATTTTCTTAAGTCTAAGTGTGCTGAAGAAAATAAAATTGAACTAAAGAACCTACATTTCTTCAAGTTCATTCATCCACTTAATGCAATTTCCAGATAGTTTTTTTTCTTCTCTTGGCAAAATGATTCCACAGTTTGCCTGGAAGAATAAATATGCACAAAAACATACATTCTGAGAAAGAATAGTAATAAGAAAAGACTAGTTTTAACAAACGTTTAGAATATGCTTATTAAAGTCACAAAATAATGTAATAGTGACTCGAGAAGATGTAAGGACCTGGTAGAAAGTCTAAAACATACTAAATGACATGTCATAATGCAACATATGATGAAGGTCTCATATTAAATCTTCAGGGGGATGGCAGGGATCAGTAATTTTGAGATGGCTGCATACGTATGGGACACTAAAGTAAGATAAATTCTACTTTATATCTGTTCCAAAATAAATCAAACATGGATTAAAGGTTTATTTTTTACCTGTAAAATACCTTTTTTTCCATTTTTTCTTAAAATGGAATTATTAAAGAAAATGTTGACAGACTTGGCCAAATAAAAATTTCTTTTAAAAAAATGTAAAGACGAAGGCTCACAATTCAAGGCTCACGTAAACATTTTAACCAAAAAAAAAAAAAAAAAATCCTTGTTTTAGAGAATTAATGCAAGTACCTAAAAAATAATTTAAAACTTAATTCTCATAAATAATTAAGAAAATCAATTAAAACAAAAGCCAGAGATATACCTTTTCTATCCAATGAGACAATATCACCACAAAGTGTGGCATAAATAAGTACTCCCATATATGTGAACTCTCAATTGGTATATCTGCTTGTGCCCTCCCAAGGAAGTTTGGGGTTAGAGCAGGGCAAATATCCAGAACTGATTGCATTACAGTAGAAATAAATACTTTATATCATTTCTGTCTTCTCACTTTTAAATTTTGAGTGCAATAAAAATCACATCCCTTCACCACTAGACATTGAAGAATAAATTCCACCTTGCAAAGGTAACCTGTGGTTTCAATGATTCCAGATGAAGTGGTGGTGATCATAAAGTATTTATATGCATGCTTTTCTCTGTTTTACTATTAAATATAACTTGTCTGTTCTTAGCTTTCAACTTGAAATCTGAGTAAGAATTGAGTCTTTTAAAACTCAGTCTATACACCACTTTCATGCACAGTGCAATGACTTTTTACTCAATTTTGTCTTTTTTCATTAGTTCGCTCTATGTTTCCTCTTTTTTGTAGAGCAAAGATTATTTAGTTCTTTTGAGACTGCCATACACACTCCTTGCCTTCCAGTCTTGATGCTTAGATCTATCATTTCAAATTCTCTTAATAATAATCACAGGAGCTTTTGGCCAATTTGGATTCATTTACCAAAGGAAACCTGAATACTGGAGAAATACAACTCTCCATTCCATTCTATTTCCTACAATGTTACTACTTTTTCATCCCAACCTCAAGTATTCTTGAATTCTTCCATTTGGTTACTATTACTCCAACATCCTTGAGTCACCCCTCCAGTTTCTTTCATTCTAGCATTTTCTGCCTCTCTTTCTCCCCATTTTGCTGCTGTCATGCCATATGCCACAGTATGTAAGAATAAAATGACTCACTAATTTACAATGGAAAAACTCAAATAAGGTGTAATCTAATATACTTAGGATAGGTAGCACTTGACAGCACTGTGATCTGCGTGGTGGAACTTCTTTGTTTCTATTCTCAGTGATATGTCTGCCTTTGAGCCCATCTAGAGGGACAGCTGAGCTGTTCTTTCTGCTGTTTTCCATATTTGTATGTGGATGTAGTCTTTCTCTGCTTCTTAATGTAACCATAAGTCTGTGCAGTTTTGAAGATTACTCACTGTGTCAAATTTCCCTCCTTCTTCTACCTCAACCCACATTATTCTAATTTCTGACTATAAAATAGGTGGAAAACTACTTCTGCTGTTCATCCCAAATCCAGTGGGATTCTTTTTTATTGGATTCCCAAGGAGCAGAGCATGAACCAGGGATTTTGCTGTTTGTGATTTATAGAGAGAGGAATGTTTCCTTATAAAATTATCTGTAAGAGGGGGAGGAAGCAGGGCAGGAAGTGAGCTTTGAGCAAGGAAGAGATCATAGGGAGAGGTTAAGCCTTGGCCTCAACTTTGGCATCTTTGTCATAAAAGTATACCACACGATTGTTCCTAACTTAAGATAAGGGGGTTGGCTTTTTCTAAACTGCATCAGTCTTTAATTAGCTGTGTCTTCCTGCAGGATAAAAGGTGCTTGTACCCTGGAAAGCCTGCTCCTAAAGTAAAGAATAATTCTTCAGAAAATGGTCAGTTGGGAATTCTCAGCATTCAACACTCAGAGCATCTGGGGATAGGTACTCTGACCAGGTGACAAAGGATCTGCTTTGGGCTACCAACATCATCTACTGGATCCCCCTTTTCAAAATTCCTCATTTTTTTAATCTCCTGCAACATTGACAGTATTTAAAGTGCTCTTTTCTCATACTGTAGCACTTATCTAACCCATTTCTATTTGTTTTTCCTCTCCCCTCTAAACAATACTTTATCTATATTGCTAACTTCCTAGTCCTACTTCTATTCTTAAATATGTCTGTTTCCGTTTTTAACCATATTCTCATGTCATTATGCTGTCTATAGATGATCTCATCCAATGTCTCATGACTACCACTACCACTTTTGAATACAGCTGGATAAGCTTCTTCTCCCTGACCCCTCAAGTTCCAAATCCTCCGCTTCAGCTTGCGACTTTCCCCTTGATGTCCCTCCGAGGCCTCAGCATCCACACACCAGGAACTGAACTGAAAATATCTCTTTGGGGGCTGTTCCATGTACTCACTGACCACTGCTACCAGCACTCTTATCAGTCACAGGAAAAGGATGAATGTCTTTGTCTCTGGTACCTAACTGAATGCAACAACTAGTAGATGGTCAAGAAATAGTTGCTGAATTAACGAAAAACAATCAGTTGTCTCTCTTTATCCCCATTAGTTGCCACTTTCTCCTGAATTAAGAAGAGAATATATCAGACAGTGACATAAATATCAAATGAAAAATTAAAAGGAATATGTGACAGAGATGTTTCATTTTTTTTTAAATCATGTGTAACACATGATAATTAAATTTTATTGTTACAGGGTAATACACTCAAGCTTAAAGTATGTGATGATGAGGTAATCTTAGGGGATATCAAATGAGCAGTGTTTAGTTCCTAGAGTGGCACAGGAGATATTTTATAACTATTACTAAATTTGAAAAAACCCTATGATTGTTATGTTGTTGTAGTTATATCAAATATCCAATAGATGGTACTGTGAAATGACTAATATTTAAAATAACGTAGTATTACAGGTAGAAAACTGAGAGGGAGTATTTCAGAATTCTGAGGATAATCAAGACCTTTTTCTATGGCTATCAAATTATATTTAAAATCAGATTTTTTAAATATAGCTTAGGCAATACAGTAGTCCATGTAAAATATCACAAATATTCATTCTTAGTGTAGCTCTGAAAATATTGATGTTTATTAATAAATGAAACTTTAAAATGATGTATATTCTATTAGTAGGATATTTTTTGTTTGTGGTGATTATTACCCTTAGTTAATGTTACTCAAACCATAGCTTTTTCAGCAAGAAATTATACCAGCATGTATTTGTCACTGAAATTCAACAGAAAATTTTATGTTAAGAATAAAGCAAGCCTCTGTGAGATAATCTCCCTTCTTGCTTAGGAAGAACAAGTTCATTATTTCTTTCATACTTTGGCCTCTAACAAAACCAGTCTAATATCTGAATGGAACATTATACCATTTTGTCGTCAATATAGCATACATTGAGAACATTTAAAATATATATAAGCTTATGGAATTAATTCTTTTTCTTAAAAAAGCAATCATTTAAAAACTGGTTAGAGTTTGTTCCTGAAGAGCATGTAAACAGTAGCAATTTGTAAATGGTCTTAATTATCTTTATGCTAGTCAGTATTTCCATTTTAAGTGGTGCTTGTCTACGTGTAAGAATGAATGCCAAGTATTGATTATCAGAACTAAGTTTTATAAAACCTATTTCTAAGGCTAAAAATGTCTGAGGAATTATGTCATAACATAGGAAGCTTCAAAATCTGGGTGTATGTTAATTTAAATATTACAGGTAGCTTTTAAAAATTTTTGCAACTGTTGTTGATATTGTTGGGTATTAGTCAGTATTCCACTCTATTAGGGTTATTTATTTGTTACTGGATTTAGTCATCTTTTATTTCATATGACAGTATGCCAGGTACTTGAGAAACCAAGATAAATAGTTTTAAGAACCATGTTTTTTCACGAATCTGCAGCTTCATAAAGGAGATACAGCATATGCCCCTTGGTTTGTTTATGCATTTAGTATTTTTCCATGTTTTGTGTAATCTGAATGTTATATTATGTGTATCCTCTTAAAAAGAATATAGTCCTAAGTGCATATGAATTTTCTGCTTAAAGAAAATATGCTATTGAAATACCTTATTGAACTAGCTTAAGTAATTGAGGTTATTTACTTTATTAAAAAAAAACAAAAATAATTAGTGCTTTGGTAAGTCTAGACTTTCCTATTATCTCCTAAGCCATATAAAAACAAATATGCCACATTTGTAATAGGAAAGTGTCAGATGAACAACTATTTTACTGGATACTTCAACTTAAAAATAGTTTCTACCCACTATTATGTAATGATTCACCTTTATGTATTCATCAGGAAATAAAGGGGCCTTAAGAATCCTACCAGGTCCTTTAAGATTTTCTTTGCATTGCATATTATGTTCTTTTCAGAAACACTGCCACACACTGATTCATTTACTCAGATTTCTTAGCATACTGCATGTATATAACATCACATGGCCAAGTTCCTACTTGAGCTAAATGGGTTTAAATATGAACCGTGCATGCAGATCTCAAGTGATAGTCTCTTAATAGATGTCAGATACTCTTTATTGCTGCCCTCTTTTATTTCAGTAACATTTTAATTAATTCACACTGATTGAATAAATGTACATTGAGACTTGTTTCCTAATGAGGGCGCATTTAGAGGAAAGGTTTTGCATCATTCTGATATCCTGTGGGTAATTATATTCTAATTATATGGTCGGGGGAAAAGAGTCTATAACTCAGTACTGATATTGTTCGTTGGACCCAATTAATTACATGCATATAATGAAAGTTCATGATAAGGTTGACTGGCAGTCAATGTAAAATTTTAACTCAATTGAATCTTAGTCTAATGTGAATGCAGAATTGGACTTTAACCTGGTTAAAAATGCTTTGGTGTTAGATCAGTGGATATTTAGAGAGGCAAAGGATAAGAACAAATTTCATTATAACTCATTTGTTTTTAAATTTGAGTATTTTCTCCCAAGATTGATGTAAAAGAAAACTTAGCAGCCTAATGCTTTAATTCTAAATTTTATTATCCGTATTCTTTCACTACCTGTAGTGATTTTTCTGTATTTTAGAAAGCCTGTGTGATACATTTTGAGAACGGGATCATGTTGAGAAAAAGAATACGCATACAGCAAGTATTTTTTTTTTAATGTTTTATTTATTTCTAGGAGAGAGAGAGACAGCGTGAGCAGGGGAGGGTCAGAGAGAGAGGGAGTCACAGACTGAAACAGGCTCCAGGCTCTGAGCTTGCAGTCAGCACAGAGCCCGACGCGGGGCTCGAACCCACGAACCGCGAGATCATGACCTAAGCGAAAGTCGGACGCTTAACCGACTAAGCCACCCAGGCGCCCCAATATTTTTGATGAATTTTATTTACATAAAATTTAGTAGATATTCATCTATTATATTAGGTGTGGTTTCTTGAGGGTACTTTATAAAAAGTTTGTTTATTTTGAGAGAGAGAGAGAATAAACCAGCAGGGGAGGGACAGAGAGAAGGGTACAGAAGACCTCAGCAGGCTCTTTGCTGACAGCAGAAATCCTGATGCAGGACTCAAAGTCACCAATCGCAAGATCATGACCCGAGCTGAATTCCAATGCTTAACCGACTGAGCCACCCAGGTATTCCCTTGAGGGTGCTTTTTTATTTAAAACTACACTCAGATACCTGTCCCCAAAATCACAAACATAATCATGCATACATATACATACACATAAATAGCTATCTATTAATTATCTTTATGCAAAGTAAGACTTCTCAAGAATTATTTGACACAAATAAATAATAAGACATGTGCTTTTTATTTTGGAATGTATTTTGTAACTGGCTGAATCTGCTGGTTAAGGATTTTTCAGTACTTCAAACAAAAACTAAAAGCTATGCTCTAAATATCAGCTCCTATCCCTCCTTTACTCAATTTCATTGTTTTCTTGGAATGAAAGGACATTCATTTCTGAAACGGTAGGTGTAGTTATGATGCCCATGGTACATTTGAGGATTGAGGAAAATAGCAAGGAGGACTTTGTTTTTCTTTTATTTTTCTTAGCCTCTCCTGCCTTCCTCTCCTTTTTCTCTATTGCTTTCTCTTTTTGATCTCTTTTTCCCCTCCTGCATCTTTCCTTCTCCCTCTCTACTGAAATAGCCCTAACATTGATGTTTCATTTAAAAAAACATCTGTTGGTTCACATATACTTATGAGGAAACAAAAACAGTTTCAGATGAAGAAAGTATGATTAGTCCTTTTTTGGTAAGCTACGGACAGGCAGCGGAAACTGAGGGAATCATTTAGTTCTCAGGTTAATAATAGTTATCATTTATTGGAAACTTAAATTTATTAGATGTCCTTTTAATTCTAAAGGTACCTGTAGTTAATCATGCCCACTGGACATGTGAGGAAATGAAACAGATTTAAAAAGTCACACAACATGCAAGTGGCACAAGCAATACCCGCCCTATCCAAATTCCATGTCCTAAACCCTTTTTTGATGTTCACGCTTAAGTCCCCAACAACTGGTGGGGCCCAAATTCAATCAGGGGCCTGATTCATTCTAGATCAGCATTTCAAAAAGGAATGGGGGGGAAAAATCATTAGTAAAGTAGAGGAGAAATTCATTGAAGAGAGAAGAAAACAGAATATATCAGAGAGTGGGGCATATGTAATAAGTGGTCTTTGTGAAATTATTTCACAAGTATGTAAATATACACATATTCTTACTGTGGATCAGAGCTAAAACAGAAACTGAAGAACCCATCCTTCTTCAACCATCTGGGCTTCTGATGACTTTATGAGACCTGGCCAAGTTACAATACTATTTCAAATGGTTTCATTGCACTAGCTAATCAGGAAGGCAAGACAATAACAGTAACATTGGTAAGGGTTTAGTTCTTGCTGGTTGTGTTTATATATAGAAATCTATGTTCAGAATAATTTGGGTATCTCTATAAAGATATGTTTTTAATATTCTTATTTAAAACATTTAGTGCCCCTTAAGTTTCGAAATATCCACTCATTAGGTACATATTCCCTGAAGGTTCAGGTTGTTTCCTTTCTAGACACAAACATGCATACATACTGAGGGAGCCATGAAGTATGGAGCCTTCCCATTCCATCTGTGCAGTGTCTCCTGAGCAAAACTCTGCAAATATGAGTAAATGATCACACTTACAAGAGTAAGAATAAATATTTTTATGAGCAATTAAAATGATAAAAGTAATGAAGTTATCTCATTTAAAAATATTTTTACCATTAAATTCATGTTGTTGCAAGCTTCAAAATTTGGCTCCAGTTGAGTAGTGGTTAGTCAAGAGGTTTTGAATAAGATTTTAATATGTGTATCTTCTAAAAATTTTTATTTCTGGTAGTTGAATTTTAATTATATATGTCAAAGTGCTTATTTGTTTAAAGAAAGTGCAATTTGTTTAAAAAAAACAAATTAATGATCCTTCTAATTGACATACTTCCCATGCACTGAAATAATTATTGTTTATAAAAATTATTTATAGTATAGAAATTATTTTGGTCAACTTCCTTTTTTTGTATTGTGTTTAACTGTGTGAGTCTACTCACTTAGGGACCTGCAATATAATAAAAGGTTAAACAAATTATGAATCTGGAATGTGACGATAAAATTTAGAAAAGTCATATATACTTAGTTTCTGTGTGGTAGAGATGCTCTTGATACATTTTACCATCAGATAACTTCCCTTTAAGGCTGAGACACTGTACCATTTTAGGAAGTCAGTTGTCCTTTTCCCAGACTTGCTTTTTAGTCTCTCACTTCTTTTATGGTGCCAGAGATATCCACATGTATATAAGGAAAGCAGCTATTTAAAATAGTTTTATTTAATGGTGCCTGGGTGACTCAGTCAGTTAAGCGTCTTACTCTTCATCTCAGCTCAGGTCATGATCTCATGGTTTGTGAGCAGAGCCTGCTTTGGTTTCTTTCTCTCTCTGTCTCTGTCTCTGTCTCTCTCTCTCTCTCTCTCTCCCCCTGCCCTTTGTCTCTCAAAATAAATAAATAAACATTTTAAAAAATACAAAAAGGAAATTGTTTTATTTGGCCACCTTAATTTACCACCATGCTAGAAATTATTGTGTTAAATTAATCCATATTGATATTCAAGCCATGATTCAGGCAGAACATATATACTGTGGTCTCTAAATATCCCCCAGTGTTCAATGTTTTAAAATAATATGGTTTTCAAATCACTTAGAGACATGACTAGAAACAAACTTAGAACAAAATTCTTACTGAATTGTTGTTTGAAAAAAATGGAGCCTGGGACAGAGAAGCACTATATTTGAATCTATCAGCACCTTTATTTTCTTAGGCTAATATTGTTTCTCAGTCTGAGAAGTGAAGTATCTTGGCTTACAGGGAGGATTAAATGAGACAATAAACATAAAAATGATTTTTCAAAAATATGAACGTTCCTATATAGGTACAGCATAGAATTCTGTCAATTTTACTTTAGTCCTAAAATAGCTGATGACCCTTTTAATGTGAGTACTATTCTTATTATATTTTTAACTTAAACCTCTATCTTATGACAATTTGGATTAAATTGTCAATTTAAAATGATTACATGTGAGAAACTATGAAGACAAGAGATCTCTATACTTTAGAATAATAGAATTTTTAAAAATTCTTTGATATTAGATTGAACTTAATAAGTGCCCTGAAGACAAATGCATCTTTTAAACTAATTATCTGCACTGTGTATTCTATTTAATATTAAAATGATACTGATTAAATAAAATCAATCACATTCCTCTGTAGTCACACCTCACATTTGATTAAACACAAATATACAGTTCCTGTATTAATTCTGATTAAAAATATATTACATTTAGAATTATACAGTCATGATAATTTTCAAAAAGTAAAACATTTACTCCACTGATCCTTGATATTTAGAAATTATATACAGAGGAGTATAATTGAAGTATTAAAATATATGAATTTGTCCTCTAAAAAGTTTCTTGTTTGCATTTTATCTGGATGCCATAGTTTCCTTGTTGTAAATCAAGAGTAAGCCTTTGATAGGCATGTTAGTTTAATATACACTCTTTGCCTACACACCTTGATTATAAGTGAGCTAATACGGACATCGTTTCATCACTCTTATTATTGGAGAGAATTTTTAGTGTTGCTGTCAGAAGTTTGAGTGTTGCTAGAGACAATTCGCTGAGCCGATGGCTTTCTCTCTTACACTTTCATGATTTCTTTCACTGCTGCACTCTCAATTTTGCTTGATCCTGTTACTTATTCTTAGTCAACTTCTTGCCTAATCTCAGAGAGGCAGTGACAAACTCTCTACTATTTCCTTACTTTCTTCATGTCACTACTTCTCTGCCAACATCACTCACCCTCAGTAGATGACCCATATCCCCACTACCTTAAGAAAAAGAAGCCTGCAAACATGAATATCCATAAATTACCAGTTCTCGACCCAAGTGGTAGCAAAGTGCCAGCCAGGGGATAATTTCATTCTAATTTGTCTTTTGGGGAGAGAGTGCTTTAAAACAGGTTTTCATAATCCAAGTTGGCATAATTTTTGATTTTGTTACATTGACCCACATGAATCCAGTATAGCTCCAGCCTCCATTATTATTTTTCCATCATACAAGCAGCAATATATATTTTATTATGTTGAATCTTTTACGTATAAATTGCAGGTAGTATGACACTACATCTCTAAATATGTCAGCAGGCATCTTCTAACATTAAGGACAATTTTTTATACAATTTCCATATTATTATATCACACCTAGGAATATTAACAATATTTCCATAATATTAGTCACTAACCTGTCTGTATTCAAATGCTTAAATATATCACAAAAATGTCTTACAGTTTTTGTTGGTTGGTTTGTTTGTTTGTTTTTGTGGTTGAGGTGGGAGGGACAGTACCCATTTGAGATTTTTTCATTGTACTTGCTGTTATTCTAAACCATTTTGACAACTATAATCTTTTCACTTGGCTTTCCATTGCCTTGCTCTGTACAGACATGTGAGGTGAGCATAGATTCTTCCCAAGATAGAAGGCATCTGCGACTCATGTCCTGGAGACTGTTTGATGGGCATCCTAATTTTTGCTTGAGAGTCTCTGGGACTTTCCTGGGCCCATGGCATCAGATAGGATAAGGAATCACAGGATAAGGTACTTAATCTGGATTGGAGGGAGAGCAAACATTTACACATTATAATAAAGATGGAAGAATTACAGTCATGTCTTAAAATGTTTATCCAAATATAAGCTTGAACTAAGAGCTGAGAAAGAAAAAATAGGAAAGCTGACAAAAAAAATTTGAGGTGACCTAGATTGAAGTTAGCACATTTTTCCCACCACTCATTATATCAGGTTTTATATAGACTGATTGGACTGAAAAGTCAAGAATATTACTGAAATCAGAAAGCTTTCAATGGAAGTTCTATTAAATCTGTTTTCAGTGGATCTAAGAAATGGCAAATACTTCCATAAGGTATTCCTGTTCATGGGCTAGTTAACCCAAGTTCATCCTTTCAGACTTCATGACTTCTTTTGATGAAAAATCTGCAGCTGAAATGTTTATTACTTACATGACAAAAATATCGTCTAAATAGAGTTGTATCCCTGGCCACTTCAAATCTCTCTGTGTCTTCTTTAGATCCCTTCTTCTTCTGACCCTTTTGCATGCTCTGGATCCTTCTAGTTCTCTATCTCTATGCTGAGTAACTGGAAGTCACCTCTGCTTCATTAACCTCAGATGTAGCTATTTATTCTTCTGTTTCTTGATGCCTTCTTGTACTTACACTGCATAAGGGAGTAATCTAATATCGGTGTTCTCAGATTTTTCACATCCATCTTGGATATCCATTTAGAGTCGCTTTCACATAGCCCAATCCTGTGGGTAAACTGGCATATAATGACCACTCCCTCATTTTCAGAGACACACAAATGTCTAAGACCTCCTAGCTTCACATCCAGCTTTCATACTTAGTCTCACCACACACACTCCACCATTAGAAAACTTTATCTAGTATTGTGTGTGTGATTTGTCAACAATTCCTCCAAATTTGTCCTGAGTTCCATAAGACATAGACTTTTAGAATTTGGTAACCTTTTTTTCTGTTTTTTTTTTTTTTTTTTTTTTTTCCAGAAAAAAAGCTTCCCACTATGACTCAGAAAAGGAGGGGTGGTGATAATTGAAGATGCATGGTCGTGAAGACCAACTTCAGTGTGTTTAATGTTATCTTTTTCTTTTTTTAAAATTACTCTCAAGTAAAATTTTTCTACTTATTAAATGATACTTTCATTTTTTATTGGTGCTAATGGAATTTTTTCTCTTATTTCCAGAAAAATCCCAAAATAAAATCAACACCATAAGCTATGTCTCCATGAAACAGATACTGAGTAATTTTAGCAAGGAATGAGAGTTGGACTGGAAAATGGAAAAGTAGGCTGGGTAAATAGGCAACTAAAAAAAAATAGTAGGAATGGTTTATGAAGGATAACAAAACTTGGAGATGAGTTCTTATTAAAAAATATGAATGTAATAGATCAGTACTGTTTCAGAGAGATCTGTGAAGCAAGCCAACAATGTTGACCAATCTCCTTTGGGTGGATGAAGTTGCATTTTGGATAAGTAATACACAACCTAACCCACTGTGCATTACAGCATTCCTTATTTTGTGACAAAATATTTATTCATTTATGTAATGGAATTAAGCAGAAAAATATGACAAGGAAATGCATTTTGTATTTATTCATTTATTTCACAGGAGAATAATGGTATAAAACCTTCATTGGCATTTGTTTTCAGTTTGACTTTTGTTTTTTTTAGCTTTAATATGAACTTCTCTTTTTCAGCAGACTCTGTCCACTTCAGGAGTTTCAGTCCCTGAGGTGCGTAAGCAAAAAAAGGTTTTCACACTTGGCCGTTATAGGTCATTATAGATCTTTTCATTGTTATAATGAATATTTGGGGGTATCTCAATGACCTACTAATATCAATCTATTAGTTCATTTTGTCTCATATTCTGATATTTAGAATTGAGGATCTTTGTTTTTTTAAGTTTATTATTATTTTTTTAAAATTTATTGTGTGAGAGAGAGAGCAGCTGGAGGAGGGTCAGAGAGAGGAAGAGACAGAAACTCAAGCAGGCTCTGCCCCATTAGCACAGAGCCTGATACAGGGCTCAAACTCACAAAACATGAGATCATGACTCAAGCCAAAAATCAAGAGTCAGAACCTTAACTGACTGAGCCACAGAGGTGCCGCTGGGAGATTTATATTTTCATGATGAGATATGCTTGAAAATGTTTCGATCTGCTTTTGTGACAAACATTAGGACAGCAAAAAGTTATGTGAAACAAAGTATACGAAGAAAAATAAAAGTTGTTTTGCAGAGTTTGACCTGTGTATAAGAATAGCATCATTCCTGTTTGTCAAGTCAAAATGTAAATACCTTACAGAAAGCTCAAACATCAAAGCTCTATACCATTAAAATGTAGTTTTCAGTAATAGTTGATTGAGAAACTCTTGCTCACTTTGAAGTGCCCATCATTTTTAAAAGAGTACATCTGCATTAATCACTTAGCATATGACAGTATCTAGAAAGTCATTGGAATAAAATACAGTCACAGAAAAAATGACTTTTATTTTGAAAATATAAGCATTGTCACACCATTTATTTTCATTAAAGTGTTAGCTTATCTTTGTATTAATAAAGAAAGCCTCCACATTTTTCTGTGACCCTATTCTATTCAGTTGTTTTTATCTTTTTTTAAATGTTTGTTTATTTTGAGAGGGATACACAGAGAGAGTGAGGGCAAAGAGACGGGGAGACAGAATCACAAGCAGGCTCTGTGCTGTCAGTGCAAAGCATGACATAGGGCTCGATCCCACAGACTGTGAGATCATGAACTGAGCTGAAGCCAAGAGCCAGATGCTCAACTGACTGAACCATGTAAGTGCCCCTCATTTATTTTTATCTTTAATGGATATGCTCAGATGGTATTGTTTCTCCTAAAATTATAATTTGAATCGGCTCCATTGGGAAAAATATTATTTGTAGTATAAGAATACTATATAAGAATATGAATTTATTGAGAGGAAAGGATAACTGTACAAAAATGTAGTAACCTCTCTCCCTTCTCCCCCCAAAAAAGTTTTCCAATTAGTGTAGACTGCTTCATGAAACTTTTAAAACTTTCATTTTGTAGTCAAAGATATACTTAAAATCTGGAAATATGCTTGAAACAATAATGTTTCCAATCTAAGAGAAATATTAAATTAATTTTGTATTCTTTAAGTCAGTTGATACCATTATTATCATCATTATTATAAAAGAAGTGATGAATCACACACTCAACTGACAAAGCTTCTTGGATAGTTTATCAGTTTAATTATTTAAGTGTAAGAGAGATGATTTTGTATATTCAGGTGTTTCAGTTTATTTTTGCTCCAGAATATAAGCACTATATTTGAGGTTTAAATTTTTTTCTTTAGACTTGATAATCTCCATAGGTCTCCCATATTCAACTGTATAATCTGTATCATATGAATAGAATTAATAGACCAAAATTTCACTTTTCAGTAAAGTTATTAAAAGTCTTCCTGGAAAGATATATTGGTTTATATTAACTTAGACTTTTCACCATCCTCTGAAATCATCATATGAGGTTGTTTTTTTTTTTCTTCAACTCTGTTGTTACAAAAATTTTCTTAAGTCCATATGTGGATATATTCACTTGTGAGTGTGTGAACACACACACACACATACGCGCACACGCATGAATTCCTTTGTTCTACTATCAAGAACAATTGATTGTTAGGTAATTGTTAGGTTAATATATATGTGGAACAAATATGGAACATAGACATACCTTAAACATTTAATGTGAAATACGTAAATGTATATTATTGGCTACACTTTTGACGTAGATTTAAGGACTTTTCTATGAGGACATATCTGTTGTTTAGAAGTTGTATATAGCCTTTCTTGCATATCTTACAGTCTTATCACCTTCAGTTATCAATTGTTTTGAAGCATAAGTAAAGCATTCCTTACTTAATGAAAAGATATTCATTTATTTATGAAAATAATTGTCTTCTTATTTTCAATTTTTGAAGTATAACAAAAACAGGCATCTATAAACAATTTAAGTGTAAAATAACTCTTAATATTTTTTAAAGTTTATTCTGAGAGAGAGAGCACAAGCAGGGGAGGGGCAGAGAGAGAGGGAGAGGGATAATCCTAAGTAAGCTCCATGCTGTCAGTGCAGAGCCTGACATGGGGCTTGATCTCATGACCATGAGATCGTGATCTGAGCCAAAATCAAGTTGGTCATATAACTGACTAAGCCACTCAGCCATCCCAATAATTCTCAATTTTTATTAATTTTCAAAGCTTTTACAGTTATTGTGTCCAAACCCAACTGGACCACTCCTTCTACACACGCACACACACACACACACACACACCACATCTTATTGTGTCCTTCTGAAGCATGAGAGTTATTTTCATAGAAACAACTTATTTTACACTCATAATTTAATGGTTTGAGTAATAATTAAATCACATAGTTATAATAACAAGATAGCAAATTCTACTTGAAGCTGGCATAAACAGATGGGGGCCATCATAGTAAGTACTATGTGGAGCATTTAACTCAGCTGGTTGAAAGACATGATGAGTATGAACAAGCAAGAGCACTACCTCCTTGCTTTTAACCTTTGGCTCAACGTGTCCATGATGATGGTTACAGAGGGAATGGAGAATGAATGAATGAGGTGTGTATGCACACATATGGTTTTATAAAGTCACAACCATATACAGACAAATAGCCCAAAGCAAAAGATTTTGGCATAGGCCTACTCATTCCTAAATTTCACTCCTTCCCATCAGGATTTCTTAAACAGAAATCTTGTAAGTGGTTTATACCCAATATGAAATTACCCTAAGAGAAAATAGTCACATGGTATGTGATGTGTGAAAAACAAGACTTGTGGACCAAGCTGCAAATTGTGTCTCTGGGTTTAGTTGGTGAGTAGCACTTCCAGGTGCCTTAAGGCTAGCTTCCATTCTGTCGAATTTTTTGTCTCCCATCTGCTCCAAAAAGACCCCACCACTTATCCCCAGAAATGGGGACACAACAGACACGTAAAGTACACAAATTCAATGAAGTATTTCTTCACAACACCCATCTTGCACTACTATGATCTAAGCAGCATAAGGGTTTTAAGTTAAATGACAAAATATGGCAATATACTTTTTTTGTATTTTAAAAATTCTGCCATTTGCTAAGTGCCTATTTTATGCTGGTATCTTTATCTACATTTTCTCAATTTATCATCACACATTCATTTTATCAATGAACCCAGTGATAGCTTAGAGATAGCAAATAACTTGCCCAAGTTTGCATGGCAAATAAGGTACAAATCTGGGATTCGGCCTCCAAGCCCATACTTAGGACTTTGCCCCCAGTAGTTTTTGTTTTAAAATAAGTCCTTACTTAATTAAATTAAAAAAGATGAAAATCTTTATAATACATCAATTATTATATTTATGTTTAAAGCTTTCTAATCTATTTTCTTTTTAAATCAAGTGTGCTTTGCTTCCCAGCCATAATAAGTTATGCTGCAACTTCCAAGGATTCCTGGTAGATTTAGAGCCTTTGCTTTTTCCGAGTGAATTTGTTTCTCCCGGCAGGAAACAACTCCAATTTCACAATAAGGTCACAATAATTAAAAGGGCAGCTTTGCAGCTGTCAGCCTTGCTTTCATGGAGCCCATAACCCTTCTAAACGCCAATGAATTTGGTGGTACATCTGCTTCCACGAGTTTAAAATTGTATGTTGGGAATATCTAAGTATTATCTTGGGTTCAAATTCCAGAGTTCCTGGGAAATTCCTGGGGCCTAGCCCCAGTGGCAGAAAGGGCTAAGTCTCCACTCAGGCAAGTGGTTCTGTAACAGAAAAAGCAAGTTCCAGGACGAGCTAGAAGGATGCTGTTGCACCAGTGCACCAGCCCACCCTGTTGTGGCTTTGTACCAATGGAGGTGCTTTGCTGCTTCCTATTTCTCATGCTGAGATTGGACAAAAAGAAGAAAGCCCTTTGCTCGAGGTAATCATCACTTGCTGCTTGTAGTTTGTGAGTGATCGATAACAGCAGGCTCAAGTATTGTGGTAAACATCCCTTTTGTGATTTTTTTTTAGAGCACAGGTTTAAAGGGATGTCTTTTTATTTCATTTATTTCATCTTTCTGTTTTCTGTGAATGGTCCTTTTGGCTTTTCTTCTCGGTTAATTATGGTAATTATCCGTTTTGGCATTCTATTACAATGTATCCCCCAGTTAAGATCTGTTGTACTACTTAGCGAGTCTGAGGATCACAAAACACTGAATTCTATATTCAAAATGTCTGCATAGGAAACACGAATGGCTGATACTTGAAAATGCTGAAATATCAATAACTAAATTTTATTTTCTGTAGTCATATTTTCTATATTTTAGGGGAGATAGAGTAGCTCCTTTCAGTGTTTGAATAATTTCTATTGATTAGATCAGTAAATTTCCAACTCTTTTTATATCTGGGATAATTTATCTGGCAGAACATAATTTGTCGTGATTATAATAAGGTAGTTTATTTTGTGGTTTAAAGCCCAAAAATGTTAAAAAAAAAAAAAAAAAAAAGCAGAAGGTGAAGTGTTGACCACTGCCCCTATTATCAGAGAGCAATTTTATCCTGAATAATGATGCAAAATAAGGTTGGTGAGTTCTTGAAACTTTTCAATAATTTCAACACCAGGAGTAATTCTCTTAAATATCACAATAAAGATCTGCCATTCAGAGTTAATTAACCCCCAAAACTGGCTAATGGAATTTTTGTGGACAGCAGATCTTTCAAAGATGCAATTGCTCTCCCTTCCTGTCCCTGATATAAAATATGAAAGAAGTAAAGATTTTCTTAGTGGAAAGAAGAAAAATTATCCAGCTATCCTTCTATGAGCTTATGCTGCTTAGATAAAGTATAGTGGGTATTTCATTGAGACTGCTCTACACTTTGGAAATAAAAATAAAACAAATGAGTACAATAGAATGATAACTCTGGGAGAAAAGTAAATACTTACAGGTTTTCTGTAAACTTCTCCTGTTTATAATTCTCAGCCTTGATTAATTCCACACATTCTACCTACTTGGCATATTTCCCACAACCAGAAAAACCTCTTGGTTTTTTTGGGGTGTGTGTGTGTGTGTTTGAAAAAATGTTTACTGTTAGCATTATCTAGATTATATAATAAGAGTCACATATAGGTGGATGTACTGAGAATTTTTTTTTATTAACTTCTATACCTCTTATAATTTTAGATTTCAAAAATAAAATCTTAGTTGAACACTCAGTGTAGGATTTACAATTTTGTTTTTATATCTTACAAAGGTTACTATAAAACATTTGCTTCATCTACTCCAGTTTACTCAGAAAGATGACTTCCTGGAGAGACCTGAAGATGCTTAACTGCTTTTGACTAGTTGGAGAGTTTCAGCAGAGGAATTTCCCCACCTATATGCACTGCTAAGAATAAAATGAAGTTAATGGATAATTTGGTGGTTGTTTACGGACATACACTTACATGTCTCAAATTTCCATCATTACATATATAAATAGTTTGGTCACAAATATCCAGTTCCAGTATGACTAACCAACTTAAATTTTATTTAATTCTTGTAACCTAAACATTTTAGGAATTAAATGACAAATAACAATTGTTGGATTATAAAATAAAAGGTATATAAGATAAGGTATATCTTCTACACTACAGATTTTTATAAAGTATTTGATAGAATATTGCATATTTTATATATCCGCATGCAATTATCCAGAAAGAGATTGTTTTCATACTTACCCCCAGTATTATATTTTTGAACTCCTAATATAAGTTATGAATTTTCAAATGTAATCACTGAGGCTTCCTTATTTAATATACTTAATGTAACTAAGTTTAATTTTTCATACACATATACACTTGGAAATCTAACAAACACTTTGCTAATACTAATGAGTGCCATCCTGAGAGAGCCATACTTTCTTATTTGTAATAACTTTCATTTATTGAGCATGTATTCTAATCCAAGCACAATGTTAGGAATTTCTGTGTTTTCCATTAAATTTTGCACAACTCTGAGAAATAGGTATTGCTATCTCCATTTTGAATGAGTTAAGTGCTCCAGGGTTATATAACATTTAAGTAACAGAAATGGGATTCAGCTCAGGCTTTCTGACTCCAAACCTCATCCTATAATACACTCTTTCTATGCATTATAATCTTAACTCTCTAGGGACAAAATTGTAATTTGTAAATTTAGAAAAAATGATCTATCTTTAAAAAAATCAATATTTTTGCCAGAAATTATGCTTATGTGAAAGTACATCATTTTCCAAAGAATATGAATTTCAGGAATCCCATTACACCATCCATTTTTAGCCACACAAAAAATATATTCAGTGATTTTACACCATGAAATTGCAAGGTAAATGGACTGTATTGATTAGCATCTATTTTGGTCTGAGAAATTTTCTGATCCATCTGGCCCTAATAGAGTTAAAAAGAGCTTTACTTGTAAGTCCAGTTAAAATATGTTTCAAAATTATAGAAATTGATATGATGCTCTGAGAAACAAATATAGGGACTAGAAAATATATGTTCCTCAAATATTTAAGCATACATGGCAGACATTCCTTTTTTATCAGAACAGCTTTTCACATCAAGCCTAGACATGGCCCAGGAATCCTTCTTGATACAATACTATTAAAAACTTAAAAAAATTGTTTGACTCTTGATTCACTTATTTCTCCATTCATTTATCCTGATTTTTGTTAGGCACTGATTTAGGATCTGATATAGAACAGTGAAGCAAACCAAGCCCTTTTTTCTTCTGGAGCTTTGACTAAAAGTGGAGATAGACCATCATTAAACTAATTAAATAGAAAACATTTGAGGTTGTAATAAATTATATGTGTGTAAATATATACATATAATAAAATTGTATATATATTTATGCACTACATATTATATGCATATAATATATATAATTTTATATATATGTATATTTTTATTTCTATAAAAATAAGCTAAAGGGAATAGAGAAGCCAATCTGACATTTGAACAGAAGGCTGAAATAAGTGAGGACCATATCCAACAGAAAGAGCTTTCCACCAGAGAGAAGAGTGATGGTCAAAGCTCTGAATTAAGAGTTTGCTTGTGATCAAAGAATAACGAGGATGTGGGGATAGCTGGAGTGGAGTGAAATAGGATGAGTGTGGCTCTTGTATAGAGAATTGACTGTAGGGAGACAAAGATGGAAGCAGATTAGCTGATGGTTACAATAATCCAGACAAAGAAGATGGCAGAGGCTTAAAGTACGCACTATTGGAGGTGGTGAGAAATCGTCCAGTTTGGGATTTATGTTCAAGGAGGGTAGGCAAGAAATACAAGAAAAAGATAGTTTTTGATATTTTAGGACTTGTGTGTTTTAGACACTCATGGACAGATAGAAAGGGCATTTGTATGCACCAATTAAAGTTTAAGGGAGAAATCTGAAGAGGAACTATAAATTTAGAAATGTTCCTCATAAAATTGAAATTCAAAGCTTTGGGATTTAATGAAGTTGCCTAGAGAGTGAGGGTAGATAGTGAAGATGAGCCATTCAAGGAAGAGGTTAAGTGTTATGGACCATAAACCTAGAGAAAAAACAAAAGAGAGACTCTGAGGAAGCAATTAATGAAGTAGGAAGAGAGCGAAAAGTAAAAGAAAGATGTGTCCAGAACCCCAGTGAGGCAAGTGTTAAAGAGGGAGGAAGAGGTCAATCCTGTCAAATGCTGCTAAAAAGTGGAAAAGATAAAGCCTGCCCAACAGGTATGGCAATGAGAAGGTCATTAAGATTTTAAGAAGAGCAGATTCAGTGGATTAATTGTGATTAAATCAACCCAGTGAACCTTCATTGAGTTCATTGGGTTAAGTCGAAGAGAGAGTGGGGAAGCGGGGAAATAAAAACTGGAGGCAGACAACTTCAGGAAATGTTTCCACTATGGTGAACAAAGGAATTAGCTGGGATGGAATGTGTGTTTTAACTTTTATGCCATGCTTGATATAAATATCAGCTTACAAGTTCATCATGTGTTAGTTTTAAATATTGCCTGCATGTATAAGCCTTTTTTTTAGTACTCAAGAACAAACTTCTTAAATTATAATTCCATATTATTTATTTCTACCATTCCTTATGGAAATAATTAGCCTTACTGGCCCTTGATAAAACTTCTGATGAAGAGTCCTGATGGGGCACATGGAGGGAACACCGTCTGGCTTTTTTTAACTGATAATTAATTTCTTTAAGATAATTGAAGAAAATAATCATTTTTGTTGTGCCTATATCATGTGGACTATTGCAAGCAACAGCTTTCTTTTTTTTTTTTTTTTTTTTAAATTTTTCCCTAGGAGAGAGAGAGAGAGAGAGACAGCA
The DNA here is from genome assembly GCA_017311185.1 of Proteles cristata cristata. NCBI lineage: Eukaryota > Metazoa > Chordata > Mammalia > Carnivora > Hyaenidae > Proteles > Proteles cristata. The sequence continues at coordinate 2,107,003 of JAESUZ010003705.1, read as the reverse complement.
TGAGCAGGGGAGGGTCAGAGAGAGAGGGAGTCACAGACTGAAACAGGCTCCAGGCTCTGAGCTGGCAGTCAGCACAGAGCCTGACGCGGGGCTCGAACCCACGAACCGCGAGATCATGACCTAAGCGAAAGTCGGACGCTTAACCGACTAAGCCACCCAGGCGCCCCAACAAGCAACAGCTTTCTTAGTATTCACTAGAATACTCCAAATTAGGAACATGGGCTCAAGTCTATAGCCAATAAAGTCTTCTTTGTGTTCCCCTTTTTAGTAAAACAATATTCTTATAAAAGATTTTCTCCTTACAGGAAAGACAAGCAACAGTGAAAAAGGAAAAAGGTAGTTCCCAGCAGTCAAATAAAGTAACTGACAAAAACAAAATGCAAAGAGCCAACTCCGTGACCGTGGATGGGCAAGGCCTACAGGTATGACTTTTTCAATCAAATTTTAGTGGCTTTCATATTTGTTCCTTCTATGATCTTACAGGCACATATGTCCAGCTATCAACACATTTATTTAATGTGCAGATTAGCTCAGCAGAGGACTTCAGAAGGATCTTTATTAATTTATCAAGATGACAGTTTTATGTTTGATTGACAGTGACACCCTGATTATATTAATCTCTCACGTTATCTGTATTTAAGCCTAGATGGTAAGAGTTCTTTTGCAATTCCAAAGGTTTTGCCAATCATTGCTAAATGTCCACGTGTTATAGGCATACATATTATTTTACAACTTTGCTTTTTCCACGTACGTTGTTTATATATTTGGAAGAATAATTTTGTTGGCAAAAAAATGTCTAGGGAAAAATGAACTTCATGTGTGTGGATACTTTTATTGCTAAGAAATAATAAAATAAAGGGTGTTAATGATTTGTTCATATCTTTCTTTAGTTTTAATTCATAAAACTTCATATATATTTCTAGTTTAAGTAAACACAAGTAGCTCAAAATCATGTTTCAGCACCCTAGTATGTCTGACATTAGCAGTAAGATTTCTTTCAATTTACATTTTAAGACATCCTATAGATTTTATGTATTCTCTTTATCTGCATTTGTTTCTCACTCCAACATAAAAACAACCCATGAAGTTGGCTAAATCTTTGTTACATGTTACGTTCATTTTTTTCTTTTTTACCTATATGTTTCTCTCTTCTAATTTTCATTTTCTTTTCTTATAACAATATTCTCCAAGTTTCCTGTTCTCCAGGAAAATTTACCCACCACTCGCTAAACAAAAATATATTCTGTCACATACTTACCTTCAATATACATAAATTTGTATCTTCACTTTTCATTAATTAGTTTATTTGTGATACTATGGATTGTGTGTTTTATATTTCTTAAATTGGAGCAACAATTCAGTGCTCAAAGTAGTTGCCTAAATGTATGTTTCTTCATTATTTTAAAGATATCATTAAAAATTAAATAATTGCCTTGGGGCGCCTGGGTGGCTTAGTCGGTTAAGCGTCCGACTTTCACTTAGGTCATGATCTCGTGGTTCGTGGGTTCGAGCCCCGGGCTCTGTGCTGACTGCCAGCTCAGAGCCTGGAGCCTGTTTCAGTCTGTGACTCCCTCTCTGACCCTCCCCTGCTCATGCTCTCTCTCTCTCTCTCTCCTAGAAATAAATAAAAAAAATATTTAAAAAATTAATAATTGCCTAAATACTGATAACCAGATTGGTGATTTATTTTAATCTAATAAAACATGTTGTGAACAGAAATTTTTTAAAGGTTTTTAAACTCACATATGAAAAGAAGAAATTCTAAATGATAAAATTATTACATTAGAAGAAATTCTAAATGATGAAATTATGACATTAGAAAGTTTAAAAATTAAATATTCAAAGAGTAAGTCAGGATCTACTCTTCTTGGTAGTCATCTCTGTAGGTTTAGCAATTTCACTGAAAGACTCAAATATGAAGTCTATGTACTTTCATAGAACAAAAATTAGGTGATCTTGTTAAATTTTCATGAAAAATATCAACATTTATAAATTTAATACACCAGTTGCAAATATTGATTAAATATTTAGTTACTCTGGGTTCCAATGATGAAAATATCAGAAGAGAAAATTACATTTCACACATGACTAGATGGCTAGATATATACTCAACTTGGAAGTTAAATGTACACTATTTGTCAAACAGTATATGCTAGACCCTGTGATAATATCTTATGCCTACTAAGTAAGTCAATCTTCTTAAACATGGGATAACTATCCTTAATTTTCTCAATAAAAATATAATACATATATCATTATTATCACGACTTTCAAAATGAGGATATTGATGTTCAAAGATAAAGTTAAATGAAGATAGTGAGACTCAGAGTTTATGTGTTTTATTTCTAAGATACCTGGCCTCCTTGGTTAACAAAGTTTAACAGGTATACGAATGTTAACCTCCTGACCACCTTGTTCTGACCATCTGCCTTTCTCTGTGAACATATTGCATCTCTAAAACCAGATAATAACTTTTCATAACTTTCTTTAGCATGTGAATTTATCAGGCAAAGTTGTTCACACAGGACTAGACATCAGTCTTATAAAACAGTAAATAAATACCTTAATTATTGTCATCATAATTTTCTTCAATATTAAGTGGTGATATTTAACCATGTGCAATAGTCTTTCTCCTCAGTGGTATGGACTAAAATTGATATATATAGGTAGTCACATAATTTGGGGGAAATTAGAAAAAAAAAAGTAAAAGAATAAATTATTGGCTAGCTAATGCAAAGGAAAAAATAAATTTTGTTGTGGGAACTAACTTAAAAATAATAACACAGTCATTCTTTATCAGGAAAGATAAAAAGATATGCCAGAAAGTTAATTTTTCTGTGACTTTTAAAAAATGTGTATCACAAAATAGCATTGAGTTGCAGCCCAGTTTGCATAGAAGTCCATGACAGAAGAGATCTACACTGCTTAAAGAAGACTATTAATCATAGTTAAGCACATTCATCTTACTTCTTTCCAGCTAACCAGCATAATGATCAGGATTATTATTTCTAATTAGAGGAAGTAATAGATCATGTATAACCTTAGGATGAGTCTCATTAATTAACCCAGGTCCTAAGGGACTTCAAATAGAGGTGCTTAGGCACTCTGTCTTTGTCATCTCTCATACCATAGGTTTACACTTAATACATATGATCGAATGTAATTGAAACTACAATTTCTAACACGAATGATATATAAAAATGCAGATAGGTATTCGCATGTGAACAAATAAGTGAAACAGAACCATGGTTTAAACTGTATTAAGCTGAAGTTTCCTTGTCCCTAATTATTGTCTGAGAAGAATTTCCAAGTAAAAGGGTCACTTGAGAACTAAAAAGTCTAGTTTGTAATATTCTTAACACTGGAAAGAATGGGGAACTTTTATATTTAAACACCTAAAACTGAGCCAGTGTTATCCCCTGCCACAATGCTTCTCCCTGTCTTTATCATCTTTCTTATATGCAATATCTCATCCTTTTAATTACCAAGATTGTGTGTGTATATATTTTTACACACACACACACACACACACACACACACACATCATTGTGTACTATAAACAACTTTATAGTGTATGTAGACAATTACTTTCCCTTTATTTGATTGAAGTTTGTGTGTGTGTATGCCCATTGACTACTTTAGGATTCTGAAGCCAGTTGGCTCTTCCATAGTTAGCTCTTCATTGTCACTTTAATTCCCTAAGGGCAGAATTATTATTCTATACTTTAAGTAATGGACAACCTTTAAACTGAGTCCCTATCCCCATACTTATAATGTGCTAGCTTATAAATAATATGGAAAAAATGGAGTTCAGTAAGAAGTATCAGGACTGAGAGTTAGAATTGTCTCTAATTTTAAGTAAGATGGCCAAATTTTCCCTGATTAGAGTGTAATATTTGAGTAACGACTTAGGGGAGGAACTTTAGCCTGTGGATGTCTAGTAGACGGGTAGCTCTAAGACAGGTGCATTCCTGCAAGTTCTAGAATCACCAAGAACAACTGCACAGTTGGAGCAGCGTGAATAACATGGGAACTGGTGAAGACTGCCATAGAGAAGGAATAGGAGCTAGATGTACAGAGCCTCCAAGGCCTGTGTAAGGACTCTGACTTTCGATTTGAGAGAGATGGCAAAATGTAATGTAATCCTGACTTAACAGTTGAAAGGCTTACTCTTGCTGAGGTTAGGTTCTTAGGAACCAAAGAGTCTAGTTATACCTAGTTACTTAGGATTTATAGGATAGAGGCATGTCCAGAGAGGGGAGCAGGAGAGGTGAAGTGATGGATTCTTCTTATATTTTGAAGACAGAGGCAACAAGATATGCTGAGAGATTGTGTGTAGGGTTTAGTAAAAAGTAGAAATTAGGGATATCTTTAAGATGCTTGACCCATTCACATGAAATGATGGAGTTGCCAGTGACTGAGATGGCAAAGATGCTGGGTGAATAGGTTTTGGAGAGAAATTTCTGATCCTGTTGGACATCAAATGGAGATGTTAAGTAGGTAGGCAAATAAGTGAATCTAGAAATCAGAGCAGAGGATAGATAGATATGCATTTGGAAGTGAAAGGCTTATTGATGGTACTTAAAACCATCATATGAAATGAGATTACCAAGAAGGAGAAGATATAGACAGGTGAGTTATTAAACTAAGACTCAAAACCAGTCTGAATCAAGTCATGCCGTTTAATATTTACTAGATGAAATGACCCCCCTTATGTGAGTAAGATTTCATAGGATTAGCTAGCTCTATTCTCTATAGGGAAGAATCCAGTATAAACTTTAACCTCCTGGAATGCCCTTTATACCCAATTTATAACTATTCTTAAAGGTTTCAGGTATCTTAAACATTCTCTCCCTTTTTCAGTATTGTCTTTGTTATACCTTATTCCCTATCCTAATGTACCTGCAAAATGGGTCTGAAAAGCCCAGGGTTCTGTAGCGATGCCTCAAGCATAATGGTGGGATAATGGAAGGCTAAGAATAGGTCAGGATTCTTTTGAGCTTCAACCAGAGCAACTTGCTTTCACCTGTCTTATGTACTCTTCCACTTAAGATTATTTCAAAGGCTATGTAAGTATTTACTTCCAAAAACAAACAGGTTTAGGCTGACAGAATTTTTTAATATATATGTATATTTTGGGTTTTCTCCCATTCCACCAAAATCTGTAAGAAAAGGGTACAATATTTTAGGATGGTAGTAAATCATTATTTAAAATAACTTGAGGTGCCTGGGTGGCTCAGTCATTTAAGCATCCATCATCAGCTCAGATCATGATCTCCCAGTCCAGGGGTTTGAGCCCCACATCAGACTCTGTGCTGACAGCTCAGAGCCAGGAGCCTGCTTCCGATTCTGTGTCTCCTTCTCTCTCTGTCCCTCCCCCTCTCATTCTCTTTCTTTCTTTCTCTCTCTCAAAAATGAATAAACATTAAAAAAATTAAAAACAGTTAAAATAACTCAATTTTGCATCTTCAAAATTCTATGTGAAATAAAAATTGAAAATTTATCACATTAAAGACTACATTATAGTTCAAAGAGAATTCGTAAAGACTGATATATTAGTGTTATCTAATTCCTGGATTCCATTTAGGTTTTACCACTTGTCCAGTAATGGCTTTTATAACAAAAACAGCTAGTACAGAATCATGTTAACTTCCTGTTTTTGACAGACAGTTGTGCTGTGTTTATGTAAGACAATGATCTTGTGTATAGGCAATCCTAAAGTAAACAAGAGTGATAAAATATCATTTTAACAACTTACTCTCAATTGGTTCAGTGTAAAAATGTTATTTGAACAGTACTTTTAACTTTTCTTTAAATTTGAAATTCTTTAAAAGTATAAAAATAAAAATATCAGTTCAAAATATAAAAAATTACTGTAAGATATTTCCATAAAACTTTTTTCATCAAAATCAGATATACTGAGTTCTGGAAACAAAGCAAACTTTGTATTCTTTAATCTATTTAAATTATTATAAATATACATGATTTACATTTCAATACAAAATAGTTCTGTTAGACTGTATTCTGAATTCTATAAGTTAGTTCTTATCTGATATTGACCTCTCAGGAAAACAAAATCTCAGATCATATAGACTGAATTAAGTAATGTAAATATCATATCTAGTAATACCTACATTTTTCCTTGTTTCATACTCTTCAAGTTACAAAAGGATTAACTGAAGATGAGTGTTCCCATACTCAATAAAGAGAATAACATAATATAAAATAAAATATTGAGCCTCTTCAATGATTTTGATATCAAGTCTCTTTTCTTCACTCAGGGTCAAGAAATTTTAACATGTTTTATTAAGTATAAAGTCTCCATGCCTGGTTCCGTCTGTATTCAATTAGGTGCCATTGTGGATCTTTCATACTGGTTACAATTAGGTTCTGCAGCTTGTAACAGAGAAAGAACAAAACCAAAAACAAATAAAACGTAAGAGTGGTTTTGAGAAGATAGCCATCAATTTTTCTTTCATGTAAATACAATCTAGAAGGAGGATCTCCTGAAGTATGGCTAATAAGATAGCTCCCCATTTTTATCAGGCCTAGTATATCTTTCCTGTCCTTATCTGTGGCATCCTCAAGGTTGCTTTGTTATCAAAGACGGATGCTGGTCCTTATAATATCACATTTAGTGCTGGCATCCAGAGGAAGAAGACTAGAAGGTCTCACTCTTCCTTTTTAAAGAGTATATCTGAGTTTCCATAAAATATTTCTGTATTAGTCAGTTTGGGCTCTAGTAATAAGGTATCATAGATGGGTGGCTTAAACAAGAGACATTTATTTATCACAGTTCTAGAAGCTGGAAAGTTCAAGATCAGGGTGACAAGTTAAATTTTATTCTGAGGCTTCTTCTCTGGCTTATTGGTGGCTGCCATCTCTCTGTGTGCCTAAACTACCTCTTTTTGTGTGCAGAAGGGCGGATAGATCTTTCTTTTTCAAGGGTACTAATCCTATCATGAAGCTCTCGCTGTCAGATCTTCATCTAACCTTCATTGTGTCCCAAAGGCTCTCTCTCCAAATACCACCATGCTGTGGGGGTAGGGCCGCAACATAAAATTTGGGGAAGCACAATTCTGTCCATAACAACTTCCAAATATAGACAAAACACAGACCCATTTTTTTTCTACATAGACTACTTATTTGCATTCTTATATGGCAAGACACCAAATGTTACACCTTCTTAAAGCTCTTCAAAAGAAATATATATTTAAATTCTACAAACAGCAGCAACAACTTCCAAGGTTCAGCTGTGATAGGAGGGACCAGTGTTTCAAAATTACCTTTTGTCCAGAGTTCTTTCAATAAAGATGAAGAGGAACAGAAGAAGTAAATGGCAGTGGCAGTCTTTGACAGTATGATACTGCTCCTTCTTCCAGGAGTAGTAGTGCACGAAGTAGTTGTTTATTTTTAACATGTCAGACTTGAAAATGATCATGCAGCACTATGGTTTTGGTGCTCTCAAATTTAGGAATTCTATCTTTGGTCTTTTGGCTTCCAAATATACTCTGCTGGATTGGCCTTCTTATAGTAACAAAGTGTAACCAGCTTTTAGAGCTTTTTGAATAGGGCATTGAATAGCATAACACCATTAAATGATCCCTTCACACCACAGAGTTAGTGGTGCTGGTGTTTTAATCACATATTATCCCTTAAATATAGATTGTGTTAGGTCAGGAGCTTATCTAACATCATTATCAAAGGGGCTCTATTCCACCATGCCAGCTAACTTATAAATAGATATCTAAAGTTGCCGGTGTGTTTTTTTTTTTAATTTTTTAATAGTTTTTATTTATTTTTGAGACAGAGACAAAGCATGAGCAGGAGAGGGGCAAAGAGAGAGGGAGATACAGAATCTGATACAGGCTCCAGGCTCCAAGCTGCCAACACAGAACCCAATTCGGGTCTCAAACCCACGAACCGTGACATCATGACCTGAGCCAAAGTCAGATGTTTAACCAACTGAGCCCCAGGTGCCCCTTTAGTGTTTTGTTTTTATGTAGTCTTATTTTGTAAGACTACTTTGTGGTAAGAAGATATATGAGGAAAAGATTGCTAATTGATTTTATTCTTCCTGTATTTCCCTTTGGCATATTTGACTTTTGTGCTTACAGAACTTCCTCATTCTTTAAATTTGTTATTTATTTAAATAATCTTCTACTTCTAATCCATTTGACCTATTTATCCATTTACCCACATCAAAAAATGACATCTACATTTTTGAGATCTTGTAGACTGCATTCTTGTTCTGTATCTTGGTACTGACCTTTATTTGGTAAATAGTTATGAGGCCTTTAAATGTTTCAGTATATTTGTATTTCTGAAAGGCATTCCAAAACATATTTTCAAATACATTGCAAATATTTGACCCAGTGTGAATTTAATATAATCTAATTTATTTTAATAGAATTGTAAGCTGAATGTTGAGTTTGAGGAAGATCACCGTAATGAGTGTTTGAGTTCAGACTTAATGTTTTGCTTAAAAACCTGTATTTACCTTGAGATTCTCACCTTTATTTAAAAATAAGGAGTAACAATTCAAATTAGGTGCAAAAATAAAAATCCACATCAGTTAGCATTACCTTCTTTTGAACGTGCAAACTTTGAGAGCTCTGATTTTATAATCAGATGAAAAATAAAGGAAATGTAATATAGTCTTTAGATAAAGCTGTGTTTGGGTGTTTCTTTATTCTAGCTTTTAAATGAGAGAAGAAGGGCACACATTCCAAGTCAACTCCTCCAACCTAGGAGGCACTCTATATGTTAATTGACTGAGCACATTTGCTTCAGGAAAGTTACTACAAATCCAGCTCATCTCTCTTATCTCCTACCTGAATTATAGCCAAACCAGGAATAAGGATCCTGTCCTCTTTACAGAGGAAAGTAAACCAGAGACAGATACAGTTGATGATGATGACAAGTTGAGTTAGAGCAGAAAAATTAAGAATATTTTACTCAGCATTCTGTAACTAATGTGAAGATTTTAACATTTCCCCAGTGCTTATACTCACTGGAAAAACTATATTTCACTTAAGATTAGAGGACACCATATTAGAAAAATATTTTAATTTGTGTTGTTTAAACTAAAAGGAAGAAAGGCCATCATATGGTAAAATGATTGTTTTTAATTGTCTCGTTACATATTTAAGAATACTTTCTAAGAGGGAAAAATCATAGCAATAAAGGATAGCTTGAATCTACTTTAAAAAATACACTGATCTAGAACTTTTCAATTTAATATTGAGAAGGCTCCAGTATTTGCATATTTTGTTACTAATTTTTTTTTTTTTGCCAAACTGTATTTAGACAGGGTTTATATAATGGTAGACTGAATAGGAAAATGTGTATTTAAGAGTCTACCTGTTAACCTTGAAGTCTGATAAAATGCAAGAGTTCTTCCTTACCATCCTCATCAAAAAGAGCTTTTACCCCCTGAGATACCAATAAAGCGCTATCATTTTTTTAGATTTGTTTCCCTTCGTGGTATGTTTCACTGCTAACTACATGTTTGCTTGCTTACTATGTCTCATCTAGAATATAAGCGCCAGTAGGACAGGCACATTTTCTTGTTGAACCAAGCAATCAGGATCGGCATATAGTAGAAGCACAGTCAATTTATGCATTCCTATTTAGCAAACAGACTTGATTCACTGGCCTTCTACTCCCTAGGCAAGGAAGGAAAACATTGAGATGGGGCACCTGGGTGGCTCAGTGGGTTAAGCATCTGAGTTCGGCTCAGGTCATGATCTTACCGTTCCTGGGTTCCAGCCCCGCATTGGGCTCTGTGCTGACAGCTAGCTTAGAGCCCGGAGCCGTTTCAGATTCTCTGTCTCCATCGCTCTCTGACCCTCCCCTGCTCACGCTGTCTCTCTCTCAGAAATAAATTTAAAAAAAAATAAATAAAAAACTTAAAAAAAAAAAGAAAACATTGAGAAAACATTGTGTACTGGAGGGCAGTTAGGCTGAAGGAGACCTCATACCTTACTTCCTAGTTGACAAGTGATTGGATAGATGGATTCCACACGTGCCCCAAACCTCTAAAGTAGGTGTCATCTGTCATTTATAAAGTTGGGGCTCTCTATATTTTAATCCCTTTATTTTCTTCTATTCTTTCTCCTCCCACTATCTTTTGTTTCATTCTGGCTGGTTTACTCACTGTCTCACCAATTGTACCTTTTGTTTTCATCTCATGGCTATTCCTTCTTCATAGCTTCTTTCCTCTCTGCCCTGTACCTAGTTGGACCCTACCTCTTTCTGTGGAGTGAGTATGCCTATTGATGGAGATATAGTCAAAGCACAGGGTTCAATTGAGTTACTAAACAGATTTATCTATCCACTCATATTATAGAACTGAAGAGCCATATTCTTAAAACTGCTATTTGGTATTTCATGAATTAGAAATTACATGGGTCCTCTTCATACATCATGTGAATAATTTGTCCATCTATCCCAATTTTCTTCTAGATTACTCCTGTTCCTGGTACTCATCCACTGTTAGTTTTTGTGAACCCCAAAAGTGGTGGGAAACAAGGAGAACGGTATGCTTTTAAAAATCAGATTCATTTTCTATGTCATCTGTATATAAAAAGACAAACTAGATGTAAATGTAAAGACATTTTAAAACATTATTCCCTATGAGTTACTCATTTTAATGTAAAATAAATAATTCCAGCATCGATGTGTAATATAATGATAAGGTCTCTCCCTATTCTTACAGTTCAAATTTTAATATAATAATGGCATTTTGTAAATATTTTTATTATCATATCTCAGGTCTGAGTTCTTTCTGCCTTACCTATCACCGGTAGCCTTTAACAAAGACTTTTGCATAAAATATGGCTCCATAAATACTGTTGAATGAAAATTCTTTCTCTAAGTGGTCAAAAGGGTGACTTCAGGTAAATCATCATTCTATAGAGAGGAACAGAATTTATATTCAGCTTGTAGACAAATTATATTATAATGATTTTCTGTCTGTGCATTTTTGCAGTACATGATGCCATATATTCTTAAGGAGAACAATCTGAATTATAATCTGAATTATAATGAGTTACACTATCACATGTCTCGGCATTCTGGCACACAACACAGAAGTTTCATTTTTGTAAGAAATTAATGATTAAATCATAACAATTAATAAAAATTTCAAAATCCCATTGAAGAGTAAATCTTATGTCCTTCTAAAAAGGCATGTCATAAACAAAAATGCAGTGTGTCTATAATAATTTCTAGAAGTCTTTACTAATCTCAGTGAAAAAAATGAGCAGATAAAAGCATCCATACAAACAATATGATAATAAAACAAATTTGTACTGTGACTTATCAAAAAATGAAGTTGAAATGTTTTCATGGTAAGTGGGATTTTATCATTTATTCTCCTGCCACCTTACTTTCCAGCTTTACTTCAGTGAAATGAAGAGTGATATTTATTCATTTTCCAATCAACAAAATATTATTTCTGCTTAGGTTTTCTTTTTTTCCTTTATCAACATGTAGTTATATAATTTTTTACTCTACTAAACATTATAGAAATCATTTTAAATTACTAGTGGCTTAATAATTAAAAACGTTTATAATGTTTTATTAAAGACAACAGTTGCCTCACTTTTAGACATACAAAATAGTAATTAAATAATAATCTAAAGTTATTTTCTCCTTTACTATATACAGTCTGTCAGCTTTATATATTATGCATGTTTGGGAAAAAAGCAAATTCTTTACAAAGAATTATATAAGCGTTAAATTCATGTTGGAAATTAGAGACGAATGAAGTATCAAGAGAAAAAAAGAAAAGGTGTATTTTCAAGGGAAAGAATTCCTTTCACTTTAAGAGAACATGGATCACGCATGATGACCCTTAACTGAATATCTGATTCCAGCTCATCCTGTTAAGAAAAAACTACATAGATATACTGAAGTCATAAACAAATTAAACTTAATGGTGAGAGGGATGATACTGGAATGCTCCTAATTTTCGTGAATGAATAAGAATCATCTTTCATGAATAATGATATTCCATTCAGGGTTTCCTTTAAAAATATTTGGTTTTTAACTTTGATATGTTAGATAAGTAGCAAAAGGTTACAAATTATATCTTCACACAAAGTTTTCCATACTAGCCAACAGGTATGAAAACGTTCATGTATCAGTCATTCATTCAAACAGCCAAACCTGAGTGAATCCAAACTCTACTAGGAAGTGGGGATAAAACACGTAAGATATAGCTATGCAAGGAGGCAGTCATAGACAGATAAACTGCAGTACCACGAGATGAACACCAAACTAAAAATGTTTAAAATAAAAATGCTGTTGAAGTTCAAAGGGAGAAATGGCTATCTCTGAAGACAGAAGTTTCTTTGGACAGGAAGTAGTTTTGAATTAATTGTGATATAAGTAGATGTTTGCCCCGTGAAGGAAGTAGATTTGTGAAGGGGTATGGTGTTTATTAGGGAACCAGGAGATAATCACTGAGTTAAAGTTTCAGGGAAATGAGGGGAAAGGTAAGACATAAACTGTTTTGAATACAATAAAATATTTTGTATTATAAATAACTTGACACTAGCAGAAATGTTTCATCCTGGAAACAGCATGACTGTACTTAACCAGCTCTATGTAAGAGGGCTGGACAAGCAAGAATTTTACAGAGCTGGTGAAACAACTTGAAATCCTGAACTAAGGCAGTGAGAGAGAATAGCCAGGTTTGATAGACATTTCTGATAGGAAGGGCCAGATTGTTCACTAATTGGGTTCAGGTGCTGCGGAAAAAGAAGTACCAGAGGTACTAAGAATGAATCTTAAGGTCTTTATTGAGACACTAGATCGTATAATCAAGATGTACAATGTGAGATTATTGCAGATTTGGGAGTGAAGTGATATATACAGATATTACATAGTGAATTTGAGGAGTTTCTATCAGTAAACATAGTATGAATGTGTTTATAAAATATATGGTAAAATTTTCCCATGTGTGTAAAATCTAACTTTTAAAAATGAAACATATTCTTTCACTTTTAGTATTTCATTTAAGAATAACAATATGGGAGGTATATGTACTTAGAAATATTTGTACTGCATTTGTTGTATGATGATTGATATCTTTTAGAAAAAAATTATTTAATATGTGCCTGTTGAGGGGCATCTTGGTGGCTAAGTAGGTTGAGCATCAGACTTTGGCTCAGATCATGATCTCACCATTCCTGAGGTTAAGCCCCGTGTCAGTCTCTGTTCTGACAGCTCAGAGCCTGGCGCCTCCTTCGGATTCTGTGTCTCCCTCTCTCTCTGCCCCTGCCCTGCTCACACCCTGTCTCTCTTTGTCTCTGTCAAAATAAATAAACATTTAAAAAAATTTTTTTAAAGTGTGTCTGTTGAAACAGTTTAGCAATTGTGTGAGCTGACTGATCAAAATGATTATTTTTGTGGCATAAGTAAGCAGATGAGGTCACATTCTTTGGTTACATAGACACATACAGCATGCCCAGTCCCAGTTTTTATGTGGCATAGTTTTCATATATTGATTAGGTTTCCCCAATAACCTGTAAATTTCACAAGGGTCAATTAGAAGAAAGTATGTTAGTAATTTTATTCTTATATTCTTAAAAATATATTTGAAATCTAATTAGCCAAATAATAGTCAAAAGCAGGATAGATAATATTCTAAATGCATATGCATATTTAGAATGCAAATATCATTCTTTCTAATTATAAACTGTATTACCTATATATTGGCTACTAAGCCTTTTTTTCAAAGAACCATAATTTCTTATAAAACTGCTATATGTCTAATATTATTAATATAAAATTTTCATATATATTTAGTTACAACCATATATATATAATAACATTAAAAGATGTTACTTAAACATTGGGGAATATCACTCAATTTCTTTTTTTTTTTCACATATTTTCATTTTTATAGAATTTACAGAAAATTCCAGTATCTGCTAAATCCTCGTCAGGTGTACAGTCTTTCTGGAAATGGACCAATGCCAGGGTAAGTCCACTGAAAATATTATTACCATTAACTAATTTAATATTGACTAATAAACTAAGCAGCCTTATGTACCTAGAAATAGTGTTATTTGAATACACAGCCAGAGTAGTATACAAAAAAACATTGAATATCAACTGTATAATAGTAACCAGTGCAGATGCTATTTTTCAAAATAATCTGTTTCCTGCAGATATTTTTCCCTTTTAAGTATCGTGAAGTACTGTTACTATCACCGCTAATCTCATACACTTGCTTGCTGGCTGCCTAAATATCCAGACCAAATGAAGATCTACCATAAAGAAAGAGCTAGTTCACAAAGAATAGAAATCATAACATGATTTTTTTTCATTTGCCACTTACAAAATCTAGTGACTATGACTCTTTTCCAAGATATTTTATTAATAGGTAGAAAACAACATCTTTTTTCCAACAGAAACATGTACTTTTGATACACTAAAGTCACTCATCATTAATTTGGCCTAATTTACTAATATCTTCCACTGATCTGTTTTCTATCAACATGAGAGTAAACTTTAGACCAGGTGAGGTGGTAAGAAAACCTTTAATGCTCACATGAGCTTTTGAAACAACAACAACAAACACATCAGTGTAATTAAACTAAGTCTTCTAGGTTTTTCTTGGAAACTAGAAACCAAATATCGAAATTGGATTCTTTTAAATGTGCAGAACAAAATGTATACCATAATGTCTTATGTTAAATAAATGTAAATAATACACAACTAACTACCGCAGGTGCCCGCAATGTATACATCTCTTTCTTCCACTTCCTGCTACCTGTTGTTAATGCCTGCTGAGTAGTGATCTGGGGAACCTCCTTGCTGTAAAAGGCAGGATCATCATAAGCATTTAGTTTAGTGTCTTTGTCAAGCTCCAGACCCCAGAATCTAAAATATCATGTTCAGATTATTGGCTATGCAAGCCACATGCAGGAAGACCCAATTTAAAGAAAGCCAAGCAAAGTTTGATGTTAACACAGAAGCTTAGTCAGGATGGCTCTTTTTCTCGTTTTTGAAGCAGTAGCTCTTATTCTGCAGGATTAAGCAATGATGTATTCAAAAGTTGAGCCATTCTAGGACCTCTTTAGCACTATTGTGACCAGTAAATCCAGGATTGTCCTGTCTCTCATAATTAAATGCAACCCCCACTGACTGCTAATTGCAAACCTCTGTGTCTTCGTTGTCTTTTTCTGTAAAATGACTACTTGCCTCATAGAATAATTGTAAAGCTAAATGGGATGATGCTTATGAAGCATATAAGACTAAGCTTACTATGTATAGCCTCAATTAATGTTATTTATTATCAATATTATTTATACTAATTAGTTAATAATTACATGTTTATAGCTCTATATAAATACACTGCAATACACTGCCTTGTTTCCTCATTTAATTTTTTCCCACTCCACGTTATGCATGTACAACATGTTTCCTTTCACTCTTTCAATTTTAGCCATCCTATTACCCTCTACTCTGTATTAATATATTAAAAAAATAAAAGCAATGTATGTAGTTATGAAAATTTACACATAATAAATATTACTTAGAAAGTGTTTTAAGGGCCCCACTTCAAGCACTAACACGTATTACCCTGCAAGTTCTTTGTGTATATCCTCCCAGAACTTCTTATAGGAGCATAAAACCTGAAGTATATATGTGTTGTATTTACATACAACATGTTCATATATGTAATGTATTCATACACACATATATACTGTATAGATAGGTTTTTATTGAACTTGAATATAGGTCTTTTACTCTGAAACACTTATTTTTTTTTACTCTGCAACTTGCAACTTTTACTCTGAAATTTGCATATTTTTTACTCAAAAGTGTATGATGGATGTTGTTTGAGTTGAACAGATAATGATCAGTTTCATTATTTTTAAGAGCTACACAGTATTCCATAGTTTTGTTAGCTGTACCATGATTGATAAACATTGAGATTGTCTGTACTTTTAAATATTACCAAATATGCTGTTAACATTTATCAATTTATTCATGTTTTTTGAAACCATATTCAAATATTTTCATAGAATAGGTCGATAATAGGTAGAATTGCTTGGTTGAGAATATTTTCCATTTTTTTGTGTAAGGTTCTGCCAAGGTTCTATATAAAAAGCTTAGATTGAATGATAATCCCAGAAGTAGTATAGAAGGCTTATTTCCCACCATGTTCTTTAAATGGGCTATCTTCAGTATTTTCTATTTTTGTCCCATGTAATAGATGAAGATATATTTGTGTCATTTTTATTTGTATGCCTTTGATCACTTATAAAGGTCCATATGGCATTGATTAGATTTGCTTTTCTATAAACAACAGAATGAAGTTACTCCTAGAATTTATTGAAAAATAGAGAACTCTGTTTCAGTAAAGATAGGGATCAGGACAATTTAAAGGAATAGAGAAGCAGGGATAAATGACAAAGTCTCATGGAAGTTGTTGCTGAGACAAATTGATTCCAGTTGCTTTTGGTATTCTTATTTCTCTAGAAATTCACACCCCAGGGAGAAGTATATTTATTGGTTTCTCTTGTTTCCCAAGGCATAGCCTTGGCTTATTTAGGATGGAACAGCTTGACTCACTGTCCTGTCAAGGATCTATGTAAATGGCTTGTTCCCTCAAAGATGCATGAGGGTGCTATAACCTGAGGATGAAAAATGAATTGTCAGAGGGAATAAACAATAGGTGTTTGACACATCCAGTCCTTGGGTTGTCTAATATCCCTTCAATTCTCAATACATTGATTGAAAAACAAAATTATGCTATTCACTATATTGCTACCACTAAATACACAACTGAAAAGACACATTCTCCTAAAATGTAGACAACCCAAAGTCTCAGATGTCCAGTTCCAAGTCCTGGTTTGCTGGAAACATCTGTGGAGATGACTATTTTCTCCTCTCTTTCTATACATTTGGACATAATATAAAGAAATGTAGGGGGTAAGCTAAAATGTTAACTAATAGGAATTTAATGGGATGATGTTTTTAATAATATAAGGAATGAGACACATGTAAAGTCTATGTCCCTGGTTTTGTTACTGGTTGAAAATCGTAGCTGAAACTTAAAACATTTCTCCTGCCTATATGTTTTTACCCAGTGCAGTTACTCATTTTCCCTGGTAGTTCTGAGACATTGGTAGTATTCTTTGTATAGGACTGTATCAGTCTCTCGTTTACCTTTACTGAAAGACATGGTGGTACATGACAGTATTCGTGTTAGCTACCAAATACTTCCAGGTTTCCTCCCAGGCGCTGATTTTAGGGTACTTCCTTTTCCCTTGCTATTTAGAATGTCCATATGGCTCTCTCACAAAGCACTGTGGACAGAAAGTAGATATGCCATACTTTCTTTTCCTTTACTACAGCAACCAGCAGTATTCTAAATATTGGCTCTTTTGTTGGCTTAGATCAAAGAGTGAAGAGAGGGAGACACACTTATCACCTTACCAATGATCCCCGTAGAATGGGGGATAAATAAGCCTCTGTAAGGTGATGCCACTAGGACTTTGGGTTATTTGTTATTATATATAACCTGGCGTAGGGGAGAGATCCTATTACTACTCTCTATTCCCATTGTACAGCCACAGACCTATTTCCCTTGAGAATCAGAGTCAACTGTATCAGTCACAACCATATGCTTTTTTTTTTCATTGTTTTGTTCTGTTTTGTTTTTGCTTGTTTGTCTAGTGGTGTGAAAAACCTCAAAATGTTCAGGTGTCAATTTTAGGTTCTAATTCACTGAAAGCTGTATTGTCTCATATGGCGGTATTATTGACTTTGATGTTAAAGCATCTTGATGATGATAATTTAAAATCAAAGGGGTGGGAACCAAACTTTCAAAGTATGTATACTAGTCAGTGTTCTTCAGAGAAACAGAACAAACAAGTTATACAGAGAGAGTTTATTATGAGGAACTGGCTTATTTGCTATTAGGGACTGACAAGTGCAAAATCTAGAGTTGATATTTCAGTTTAAGTCTAAAGGCTGACAATCTGCTTTAGAACCAGGAAGAGCCGATGTCCTAGGTTGATAGCCATCAGGCTGATGAATTCTCTCCTTTGTTCAGCCTTTTGTGTAATTTGACCTTCAGCTGATTCAGTGAGGCCCACCCACATTATGGAGGGCAATCTCCTTTACAGAGTCTACTGATTTCATTATTAATCTCATCCAAAAATCACCCTCACAGAAAAAAACAAAATAATGTTTGATTAACTATCTGGGCACCCCATGGCCCAACCAGGTTGATCATAAAATTAACCATTACATTGGGTCTTAAGGATAATTGTAAGTTTAATCACTTTAGCTTTACCTTTTTGTCCCAGACCATGTTTTTTTCTGACATGTGTAAGCAGTGTCACCTAGTTTAGACCATGTGCTACAGCAGTTTGTAGTACACCATTTAAGTGCTCCCACTGATTGAGTGAGTCTTCAGTAGGCTGTTGCAGTGTTCTCTTGACCAACTGCTTCTGCCTGGTAAAACAGAAGAGAAGGGTTTCAAGTCTTAGGGGCATCAACCTACTGTCCTTCCTTCTGTGTGAAAGGAATTTTTTGAAGGGAAACAGCCGTATGTGAGACACTATGATAGTGTGTGAGGCATTCAGTAACTCAATTACTGTAGCCTTTAGGAGAAACATAATGGGAAGGAAAACTAAATCCAGTTTGCTAGAATAAATGTCTACTGCAGTGAGGCAAAAGGCTGCAGTCCCATTATGGAAGGAGTCAGATTAATTTAGGCTACTCCTAAATAGTTGTCAGAGTCCCTAGAAGTAAATCAACACATTGGAAATCACTCATTGGTTTCTTTGATGACCTGAGCACTCATGAGTCTAACTACCCTTCTTGTTTAAGATAAATTAATGTTTACATCTTTCGTAACCTCCACGCCTACCAGTGTAAACATGAGCCTTTTTGTGCACATTCCCTAGGAATAACTAAGGAAAAATGATGATTGGGATTCCTTTGGGTCATTTAAGGTCCCAACTATCAGTTCATTCTGAGAAGTTCATTCATATAGGTTTTCCTTGCATCTTGTCCTTTGTAAGTCCTTTATCATGTAGGAAATGTTTTTAGCTAGTTGAATTGTATTTCATAAACTTGGGACATCATTCTGTCCAGAAAAGGTAGACAACAAATTTTATTGTTTAAAATACTGCCCTCTGGTCAACTGGCACTCTTTGCTGTTCACCTATTACTCCCACTATAGCTGTACTTACACAGCAGTCTACTTCTTTTTACTTCGGATATATCATGGAGAGGCATTGGGAAATCAGTTTCTTCTATCCTTAAAGAGTAAGAGTTAAAAAAAAAAAATCCCTATGAGGATGGTCCTTGGGTGACTCAGTTGGCTAACTATCCAACTCTTGATCTCAGCTCATGTCTTGATCTCAGGGACATGTGTTCAAGCCCTGTGTTAGACTCTATACCCATCCTGTAGCCTACTTTAAAAAAAAAAAATCCCTGTGAGTACATAGATATGAATTGAAGGAGTCATGCAGAGTATAGGAATATTTTGAATACCTGGAGGTGATCCCAGGCATTTGAATATCTTAAAACTTCCCAGTTGATTCATTCTGTGCAGGCAGGATAGAAAACCACTGAATAAATAGATTAATCGCTATTTAATAGGTATTATAGTCCAGGCTGATACTGTATAGTTGGAGTAACTTCCCAATTAAATTGATAATAATGATAGTAAATTCTTAGACAATAATAAGCCTTTTGCACTACCATTTTGGCAGCTTGTCACATATGGATGAATCAGTATACCATGATTATCTCTTTAGATCAAAGTTCAGGTTCAAATTTGAGAGAAAAATTGTCTCATTGGCCTGGCTTTGGTCACATGCCTACCCTATTGTTTGATTCAGTACAGTTGGTTTCCTTGTTTGGTAGATCTACCAAGGCTATTCCCAGCAGTATATTTCCCCATAATCAAATAAGGCCAAAAGAACAGATGCTCCAAACAAGTTTTTTTTTTTTCTTATGTATACCAGACTGTTCTATTTATTGTGTAAAGCATATGTTCTTTTATTTGCCCATTTTCCTTTTGATTTATTTGTCTTTTTTATGTTCATTTTAAGATCTCATTGCATAAATATTAACACCATATTTTATATGTGTTGCAGATGCTTTTTTTAGTTTGCTCTGTGTGCTTTCAGTTTATAGATTTTCTTCTTTTTTGTCCATATAAATACACAAAATTTTATCTACTAATTCTATGCAGAAGCATTTCTCCATTTTATAAGTTTTAGAAAACTCTTTTCTCAAGGCGAGATTATGAAATATTCCTGTATATCTTTTTTATTACTTTTTACATTTTGTTTAAAGGCCTGCCTTTAATCTTTCAAGATTGAATTTTCTCTTAGAAATGCATTGAAAGGCTTGGATTATGTAGACATGGAACACATTTTCTGCCTCCAAATGAAATATAATTGTCTCGACAAAAGCTAGTTCATTAGCCCAACTCTTTCACCACTGCTTTGACATTATTTCATATATGATGAAATAATATATATGTTAGAGTATTGCTGTCCTTTCCTTTCCTTTTTTGGTCTCTTTGACTTTAAGAAGATAGCATTTTATAGACTCTGACCCCCTAATTATTCTCTCAAAATTTAGTGATGTTTACTCCCCCTAGTTTATTAATGTCTCAAGTTTAAAACAAATGGATTTGAATGGAATTACATTAAATTTCTAGTTTCATTTGGATCACCTTTGAGAATGCAGCAACAGACCAGCACTTCTCTGGGAGAACTCTTTCTTTGTTATTTGGAGGCAGATGCCACAGGTGACTGCCCATGATGGGGTCCCTGGGCAGGCTGTGACTGACCTCCTTGTCTGTTATAAATCTTACCACCCCTGTTTCTAACCTTGCTATCCTTGACCATGGCTTTGGTACCAAAGCTGCCTTTGCAGTGGTTCCCTTTCAGTGTTTTACTTTGGAAACTGTTCCATTCTGTAAGCTCTCTCTACTAATCTAAATTCATTGTGATTTAATCTCAATTTGTTTCTGGTGCATTACTTTCCAACTGCTATCAAAGAAGTACTTTAAAAAATTATTTTACCTACCACCATGAGCTTGCAGTTATTCATTCTTTTAATTTCCTTTTTTCCCCATTTTTTTTACCTTTATTTACCACACCAATTTATAAAATCTTTTTATATGCATCTCTTCTCACACCCTATCTTTATTTATTTTTTCTTTTCTAAAACTTTGTAGAAACTGTTTGATGTATTGGAGCTCTGCTAATCCTTAGTGTGAGTTATTTAGTAAATATCAAACTCTTTGGACATTTCCCTTTTAATCTTTCATTGTTTTCAAGACAGAAAGAGAAATGGATATTAGTTTGCTTGTTTCCATGGTATCTCCTCATAAAAATTACCTCTGATTCTATTCTATTAATGATCTCTAAAACTAGTACCTATGTCATAAAAATGATTTTTTTCCTGATAATGCATATTGTGGTCTAATGGAATAAATCATTTGCAGGTATAAACTAGTTGCAAAAGATGAAATATAAAATATATATTGCTTTCTAGTCAGAGAATGAAGAAGTGTTTTTGTCCTTCACAACACTGACATAAATATGTTCATTTCTAGCTGTTACAACAACTACGTATGCTAATATGGCCTGTGTAAAGTCAGTATTAAGTTTTTGTGTACTTGTGACATCAGTTTTTTCTTTCTGACTCGAAACTTTGTGAAAGTACAGATGGTGTATTTTATTTTCATATCATCCCTAAAATATTTCAGAAAAAAATCAAGTATTTATTGAAATGAAATAACAGAGAAGATAAATCTTTTAAAATCATGTAAATTATATCCCAGGTTGTTAGCCTATTAGGTATAATTATTATTATTATTATTATTTTTTTTTTTTTTTAATGAAAGGTACTATATAGGGGCACCTGGGTGGCCGAGTCAGTTGGCTCAGGACATGATGTCACAGTGTGTGGGTTCGAACCCTGCATCGGGTTCTGTGCAGGCAGCTCAGAGCCTGGAGCCTGTGTCAGGTTCTGTGTCTCCCTCACTCTCTGCCCCTCCCCCGCTCATGCTCTGTCTGTTTCAAAAATAAACAAAGGGGCGTCTGGGTGGCTTAGTCGGTTAAGCGTCCGACTTTCGCTTAGGTCATGATCTCGCGGTTCGTGGGTTCGAGCCCCACGTCGGGCTCTGTACTGACTGCCAGCTCAGAGCCTGGAGCCTATTTCAGAGTCTGTATCACCCTCTCTCTCTGACCCTCCCCTGCTCATGCTGTTTTTCTCTCTCTCTCTTAGAAATAAATAAAAATAAAATAAAAAATTAAATAAATAAACAAAAACTATTTAAAAAATTAAAAGAAAGGTACTATATATATAGAAATGTTTGGTTTCACTCATCTGAAGTAAATGCAAAACATATACAGTATTAAAAATAAAAGTTAACAGTCTACAGATTCTCATATACATGTTTGCATAGTGAACATTTTAAATATATTCTCCTATTAAAGTAAATGTGTAGTTTAAGAAAGATGAATAGGTTCCACAAATTTTATTACTTTCATAATTTAAGTTATAATTTTATGTAACAAAGTTTCTACCATATTTTATGTAAATAAAATCCATATTGAATCAGAACTGATGACCTACCACATATGTCTCTTGTTATGGAATCTTGTTTTTTCAGAGAGCTAAATAAAACCCTCAGAAGGCTGATGAAAAGATCATAGAAATTCAACCCAACTCTACTGGAATTATCCAGAAAAAAATGTTGCTGGTTGTAAAAAAAAAAATGTTGGGAAAGTAAAAATTAAGCCCTTGTCTCACCCTTTCAATCTTGATGATTAATCCTATTTTATGATGATTTTGTGAGCTACAACCCTTCAGTTAAATGTCTGAGCTTAATTTTGTCTTGATCACTCGAGTATAAATGAGTTTGAATGTCAATTTATGCTTTTATATTAAAAATCTATTGGTAGTAAAAGTAGCAAAACATAATGTGCTCCTACAATTAATAAAGTCATATAATCACCTGCCTTAAAGAAGAACTCTCCATTTTGGATATTACAACACTATAGTCACTTTTCACATATATCAGCAAATGAATTACGAGTTTAAAGATGTTGAAGAATCTGAACTTTTGTTATTCATCTCACAAAGAAAGCAAGAGTAGTTGGCTGAATCACAATTAGAGATCCATGTTATTATTTAAAGGTTATTACTTACCTAAATTCCCTGAATACTCTTTAATGAACAATTTCACCTGAATTAGCTGTTAGAAATACCAAATTCATTTATATATATATAATGATATATATATATATATATATGTTTTAACCTGTTTCTTATTCTACGTAAGTAAAGTTTCTAATAATTAATAATCTAATTTATTTGAGTATTCACAATTTATCAAGCCTTCCCAGTATTTTTTCTTGGTACAAATTTCCCATCCACGCCAGGCAGTTAAAGGACACGGGCTTACTAATGAGTGAACATAAGAAAACTCATAGTAGATGATTATGTCAGAATCTTTTAGGTATGATGATCAGGTAGTTTACTTCTATAATTTAATTAAAATGAATAACAGTGGACAATGTAATCCACACAAAAAATAGAATAATGATGTAACAGCTAAGTGAAAATAAAACATAGCTTAATAATCACAACAATGATAGTAACATATGCGGATTCAACATATATTTATTAAATGGCGTACAGATGTGAGGAACAGGTCTTAGAACTGCCAGTCCAGTTTGAACGAAGAGATAACACTTTTTACTCACATGGCTTTATGTTTCACTGGAGGAAGACAGATTAAACTAACAAAATATACATTATGTCAGCAGAGAAAGTAAAGAGAATATACACTGGTAGTCAATGGTCTTTTCTTTGATACAAGTTAAACAAGGAAGAACTCACTGAGTATAGACATGAAGGAGATGAGGGAGCAAGCCATTGGGCCTTGTCATAGAAGAGCATTAAGGCAGAGGGAGGGGTAAGAAGGAAAGCATAAGGATGGGACAATATTGATATGATTGGGGGACATTAGCAAGATGGCCATGTTGGCTGAACCAGAAAGGAGGGAAGTAGCATATGACAATGGACTGACCCAAATCACATAGGGTGAATATAATAATTAGGTTTACCCAAGACTCTTCCAGTCTATTCCTGGCTTTCCAGCATCCATCTCAATTTAGTATTTGCCCAGAAATCCTGTATTTTTAACTTAAATATTATTAATTGGTACATTTTAATAAATTCTGATGATGATGGGTTTAGGAGCTCTACAGATTGTATATCCAGTCTCTGCCATGTTTTCTTCAAGTAGAGTATAAGACACCTACCTGTCCAGTGAATGGTGCTCTCACTTTAATATGTAATCATTACATCTGAAACATTACCAGAAGAAAACAGAAACAAAACAAACAAAACAAAAAAACAAAACAAAAAAACTTCTCTTTTCTTAGCCCTTCCCATGCAAAGGCAAGCAACAGTTTCTTCTGAAGTACAGTATTCAGTGAATTCAAAAATAAAATTAAATGTTCAGTAAACACCCTGACTGGTATGTCAGCCCCTTATGCTTTGGCCACTGACACCTAGCTCCTTGTGATACACAAAGGAGAAGAAATGTATCAACCAGCAATGTCAGTGGAGGTTGGGGGAAATCATAGGTTAGATGTATATTAAATAAATGTGAAGAAGAGAAGTTAAGCAGTCCTGCCAAGAATTTTAGTGACTAGTTTGAATACTCTTCTTCACTATTGTTTTTAACTAAATATGTAGTTTTGGGGCACCTGGGTGTCTCAGTCAGTTAAGTGTTGTGAGTTCAAGTGCTGTGTCGGGCTCTGTGCTGACAGCTTTGAGCCTGGAGCCTGCTTCAGACTCTGTGTCTCCCTCTCACTCTGCCCCTCCCCTGCTCATGCCTTGTCTCTCTGTATCTCTCAAAAATAAATAAACATTAGAAAAATAAATAAACACGCAGCTTAAATCTATAAATATTTGTGTTTGTAATAGTTTTTTTTTTATTTTGCAATAAAGTTTTTCAGCAAAAATTTACTAAAATGAATTTTAAATGAAAAATTCAGGTCTGAGTTTGTATTTTCTCAGAAATAATTGATAATGAATATTTAACTTTTACAGAATGCTTTCCGATATATACCATTGACAATGGGAGCTCTAGTGATTTCATTGACCATATTGAAACTATAAGCACAAATATACTGTAGAACCATCAGTATCTGCTTCAAAATTAATAGGTAATTATCTACTCAAAACAACCATCTAAACTGCAGAAAACCTCTTTGCATATCCTTCTTGGAAACATGACTTTTCATCTAGATCAAATGATTTTTCTACATTAATGTCCTTGTTCAATTCCAAGTTTTCTTGTGTGTGTTATAAGGAAGGTTATTAATTTAATATTTTGACTTCACTGGCAAAAGAACATTAAAGATTAAGCATTGCCTGGGTGAGCTGTTTTTCCACTTTGCTATTTCCTCTTCAATATAGCTGGGGTTTTGACTCTACTCTCTATGGATACTGCTATTGTCAATAATAAACTTCTAGACATTAAATAAAGCCTTGTTTATTTTTACATTTCATAAGTCTCTCCCTTGGACATTAGGAAATAATTGTTTCCAATCTCTAGAGTTTCTTCTCTTTATATAAATGGATACATCCTTCTTGGTTCATCCCTTGAAAGTTACATCTTCCTAGAATTTTGTACTCAGAGCTGTGTTTCATGCACATATGAATCCTAAACTTTATAATAATAAAATAATGATGGTTTGTTGGGCATAGGTCAGGAATTATGAAAAATACAAAAACCTCATGAGTTGGTAATTTTCTCCATTTACAGATGAGGAAACTCATGATCAGACAGTTTAAATAATTTGCTCAAGGTTTTAATCCCAAAAAAGAGACAATCTTTGTTTGCTGTATTTCATCACAACCCTTTTCACCTCTATTATGTATTCCCTCTTCTTACTTCTTTTCCTGATTTTGATCATCAAAATACATTTAGATTATTTGTGAATATTGCCTTTCATCTAAAATTTCTTTCTGCAGCCCCATAGATTTATACAAGTTATAGGCAACATTTCCAGGTCAGTGTCCTGTAGATGTCTCAAATTTTGCATGTCTAATATGAAACAAATTTTTTGCCCTTTCTCAAACTTGCTCACTTACTTGTATTCCATAATAAGATGAATATCACTGTCTCTTCTCTTCTGACAATGTATTATTTCACACTGTCCAGAATTTCTGATCTAATCACTTTCCTGGTATCTTATATTCACCCTTCATCTTATATATTATCCTTCACTCACATCCTGTCCCCTGTTCATCAGAGAATTAACTTACCTCAGCTTCAATATTCAACTCAGGTGTCTCCACTTTTATTAAGCTAACCTTGATATACTCTATTTAATCTGCATCAAATGCTCTCAAAGAACTTTCATTTGTGACCTGAACTGTGTGTAGTTTTGTCTGCTTTCTCAATTAAACTAGTCAGATACTGGAAGGCAAGGACTTTTCAGTCTTTGGTACTGAATCTAACTCAGTTCCTGGCACAGAGTTGTAGTTAATAAATGCATATTAAATAAGGGAATCGATGCAGGTGCCTTATCATTCATAGAAGTTACTTTTCTCAGTATATAAATATTCTATTAAACATGTCTCTCTTAAGCACTTATAGCTATTCTTTTGTATTTGATTTCTATCAAAGTATTTTTCCCCGTCTACAGAAATTCAAATGTATTTCCTAATTCACAATAACTTCTTACTTCACATTCTAAAATTAACTTGGTGGAATGATCTAATGCATATAAAAAACTCATTCTAATTACTAATAATAAAAGCATTAGAATGACAAAATGGATTTGAGTAGATTTTCCAAACAGACCTAAGCAACCTAATCACTTTTGCTGTTACATTTTTGGAGTTAATTTTAGATAATGTCCTTTGGACCACAGATGATATCTTTGGGCTTTCCAACTGGAAGTATTAGGAATGAATTCTTCCAAGTTACTTCTTTGAACTATCAGGAAATATGTGTAATTCTTGGCTAAGTTAAAACTCTTAATCATATTTTTCTCTTTATTCGTCACTTCAAAACTTTCAGTTTTTCTACTTATGTTGTAGTCATATAACTTACAAACTTAGAAGAAATATTAAAATTGCATTTTAAAAAATATAAGCCATGTTAATATGCAAACTCTGTATACACACACACACACACACACACACACACACACACACATTAGGATTTGGTGGGATGAAGATACACATACCTGGCCATAAGCATAATTGCATATTTGTAGTGCTCATAATAGTTAGATAAATACTGAGTCAAATTACCTCCCTCCCATTATAATGTAGAAAACTCTTTAACATGTAGAGATGAGAGGAAATGTCTAAAAAATGTCTAAAAAAAGGTTGTTTTATGTTCTTCAGTTACTTGGTCCTTAGGTACTAATTTATATTTATATATTTAAGAAATACTAAATCAGTTGCTATTTTCTACATACCAGACTAAGTATATTTTAAAGTAAGACCATTTTAAAAGTATTTTATTATACAAAAGGAATCATGAATAGTTTCAATAAAAGGTCAAAACTATTTTAGATAAGTATTTGTTTTTTATTCATTTAAAAATCTGAGAGTTTGATATTTTTATTATATTAATTTTCCAAGAATTATATTCATTAGTGAAAAAGGAACCAAATATTTGGACCACTTAACAGAGCCTATTTTTGCTTATTTCTCCTTTCTAACTCATTTTATGCTAGGGAGAATATTAAGGTTATTTAATAAGATAACAGAGGTTTTCCAGAAAATATAGTCTCTCATTTTCTGTCTCTCATTATCTTTTTCATTTCTCCCTGCTTTTCTTCTTTATTCTGTCTTTCATTATCTTGCAAATACATATGCATAAAATATGTTTTTTATTTTTCCAGAGATAATGAAATTAATATTTCAGTTATTAATGGTGAACTTGGATATATGTTTTTTCAAATACTCTGGAAGTTATTTCTGGCTGTGATGGTAACAGCAATTATACTGGGTTCATCATGATGAGTTCAAGTTACATTTTTTATGACTATCCCAATTGTCTACATAAAATGCCCTCTTGCCAAAACAGTATAAATCCATCTTTCATACAATATCCTTAAAAGACTAGCCAAATTTGTTAAAACAGGTGCATTTGCTAGTTTAGGTAACCTTCATATTTTATTAGTAAAATAGAGTACATAAGATGTGAGATGGGAGGACATGGTTATAATTAGTTTTACTTTAAGCTGAAGTGATGGGGGAGGCATATTATAGTTGATGAATAATCACTTTGAAGCTGACATTAGCAAGATGCACAGAAAAGGATACTATACAAGAATATATTTTGTTGATTTGGTAATATATAGTAGAGATGAGACTTTGGGGGACATAAGTGCTTCATGCAGTTATGCATGTGATGGCAGCACCAATAATAGTGTCCAATGATACCAAGGTATGTATCGATGCAGTCTGAGTATAAAAAAATTAAGTGGAAGGTATCAAGAATTGATTTTCTAGACTATCAATATGGTTACAAAAATAATAGCAACATCACAAGTCAGAAGATTCAACCTGATTTTAATGAGGCAATTGTGAAGTCATTTATTCTTATAACTGTAAGAATAATATTTAACTGTGTACATGCAAGTATGAAAATTAATTGAGCTGAATAATAAGAGATAAGTATGTGTGTTTCTGGCTCAAAGCGCCTAAATCAAAATGCAGACCTTTCTTAAGGCAGGCTTTTGATACATTATTTTCTAAACAAAGAAGAGGAAAAGAAAAAGGAGAGTTGAGGACATATAATAAAGTCATTTTTGATCCTTCAACCTTGCATTTCTTTAATGCTAAGAAATATGAAGAGCATTTACTAATAGGCACTTATCCTGCATTATTATGCTAACAGTATTTATGAATCTCATACTGATTCTTTTAAATATCAAAGACTATACTTTTATAATATATTCATAGTTTGATAGCTATACATTGATGTATTTTTATGTGTTCAATCTGATTTCTAATTGATAGAGCCCAATTATATGTAATTGACAAAATCATTTATTTTCTTTGAATGGTAAAATGTGAGATCAGAATAAAAAGAAATTCCTATATGCCATCATTTAAGAAATCTAATTATAAGATACTTTCCAAGATTATGGAATCCATACTATAGGTTTTCTTTCTTTCTTTTTTCAAAAGTTTTTGTTGTGTGTTTTTTAAATTCTATTTTTAGGTACAAATTAAAACTTCCTAAATTTTCTTTGTCAGCTTTATCCTAACACTTCTTAACAATGGAAAGTAGACTTCTAAATCTTAGATGAAATATCTTCATTTGCTTTTAGTGCTATTAAACTTCAAGATCTCAGCACCCACTTTTTTACAGGGTGTGGTGCAGTGGTGGCTATTGAGCAAGTGTAGTAGGAAAGCAGCCGACACAGAGCTACTATGGCTGTACACTAATTTAAGATCTCCTTCAAATGTAGCTATTTTAGCTAAATAGTAAATGCCCTACGAGAGCACTGACCAACATTTGAAGCTCAACAATTATTAATCTACTTCATAAATCACCTTAAGTTTTAATTTCAATAAATTTCCATAAACATAACCTAAATAAATTCTGGAGCCATGCATGATTCCTTCATTGAGAAATGTTTATATGTATTAATTCTACAAGCGGATGGGCCTCTGAAATGGGTAGGTGAAAGTACAATACACAGGACTAAAGTTTCCACGATAAGGCCTTTTTCCAGACATTTCTTATTCCCTCATCCTTCTTACTGTTAGGATGATGTATGAAGTGGGAGCCTCACATCTGTTGGCTGTTCCAGCTTCATGAGTGAAAGTTAGTGCCCATACAGAGCCCTGCCTTTTGATTCTTGCCAAATGTCTTGGATTGATTTGTTCTCAGTCAGACCTGTTTTCCTTTGCTCTTTTGGGCTCTATTGCCCTAAGTAGGCCTCCCAGTATTTCACCGGCCACAGTTTCATATCAGAGGTAGAGAAACTCCTCATTGTCCATCCAGCTTTGCTTGGTAGGCAGTTCTCCCTGTGATTATTTTGCCAGAACACTGAAGGAGAGGGAGGGGTGGAAGTAAAGGCATGGCACTCTGACCTATAAAACATATATACTACTTATAATGAAGGGAAATAATTGAATTAGTAATAACCTGTGGCTCGTAAAATGTAATTTACATATACATATTGTTTCTTTCTTAAGACAGCCCAATGAAGCAAATGTCATTAACTCCATTTTAAAGATTAGAAAACTGAGGCTCAGAATGATTAAATAATTTTCCACTTCAGTGAATGAATGAAATAAGGAATGAATGAATCTCTAGGGAAAACAGCATGCATTGAGTGGAATGAGGCTGAGACAGAGAGGTCAATTTTTCAATCCCTTTAGCAATCTATTTACAGAGAGTAAGCTGGTCTGACAGTCACATGGGGTTTATGTTTGGGGGTAGGATGCTGCTGAAGAACCAATGATGACAATTTTAAAAGAAACGACAATGAATAACAGATGAAACATCATCATGGAATAGAAGAACAATGGTGAGTCAAATGGATGGTTAGGCTTTCACCAGAAACCATTAGCTCTACAGTAAACTTTTCAGCTGCCAGCATATTTTGAAAAGCTTTTCTACACTTCAGTGAGGCAATGTTTGAAAATGTAGGAGATAAACAAATTAATCAAATATCTTATGGCCAAAACCAATTTAGGGAGTATTTTAAAATAGAAATTTTAGTCAATAACTATTAAAGGAATTGAAAAAATTATTTAAAAAAGAAAGAGATAAATCAAAGACTCACCAGAAATTGGATAGTTTATATGCCAGTGCTACCTTCCAAAAATTTTACAAATGCTTCCAAAATGGAAAACGAAAGCATATTCTGAAACCTATTTTATGAGGCAGAATAATTTTGACAAAAAATTAGTGAATGTATGAAGAAGAAAAATAGCCTATTTTGTTGATGAATACAGATTCAAAATGTCTAAGGAAAATATTAGCAAATGAAATACAGTTCTCTACAAAATATTAATAAGCAATATCCCACTTGGGCATATAAAAGTATTGTAAGGGTATTTTAATAATGCAAAAATATCTAAATATGTATTCCCCACATTACTGATTGAATGAGATCAACCATATAAGTATCTCAAAAGATGCAGAACAAATTTTAACATTGACTCATAATAAAAAACCCTTACTATAAATATAAAAGTCAAATATATTTTCTTCTACCAGCAACAAAATATTAATAGTAAACTATTTTCATAATATTTAGTATACCAACACAAACTATAAAACAAACAAGAATAAACCTAATTACATATATACAAGACCTGCAGCCAGAAAATGAAAAGCTTTATTGAAGGACAGTAAGCAATATCTACACAAATCAAACAGTGCTGTATCATGGATGAGGAAACTTCATTACATTATACAATTTTTATTTCTCCCAAAATTGATCTATAGGCTGTATTACTCTGTTCAAAATCGTAATTGGTTTTTATTTGTTATTTTTTGTGTGTGGAATAGGACAAGGTAACTTTAAAACGTATAGAAAAGCAAAGAAGGGAAAATAGCCTAGATTCTTTACACTTTATGAGTTACAGGCTTATAAAATTACTTAAGGAATTATAAGAATGTGGTACTGGTTCAGGGATGGAAAAATTATGAATACAATAAATAGTTCAGAAAGAAATGAATTCCTGTATGGAAATCTGATTTATGATGGAGCTTGCATGATAGGAAGTGAAATTATTCAATAAATAAAAAGATTAAAAAAGAGAGAAAAATTGATGCATAGCAGCCTCAAGGAAAGAAAGAGGGAAGGAAGAGAGAAAGAAAGAATCAAAAAGAAAGAAGAGGGTGGAGAGAGGGAGAAAGGTAGAGAATGGGAAGTAGATAAAGGTATCCCTATACCTCACAACACCACAAAGAATTTGTCAAAGGTAAAACTGAAATTTGAAAAAAAAGATTATATATGAATTATCTTCAGACCTCTCACTAAGCAAAATTTTCTCACACAATACAGGCCAAAGGGTTAACCACTTAGGAAAATATTGATGAATTTGAACACATTAAAATCTTGTGTATTAAAATACACGTTAATTAAGGTAAAAAAAAATCAACTTGTAGAAGTTATTTGCAAAAAAAGCATTAAAATTAAGAACAAGTATTTTTTACAAATCAACAAGAAACAAAAGAGTAAAGAAATAAAAGTCATAACTACCATTTCAAAAAGAGGAAACACATGAATTTAAGAAATGTGACATTAATGGTATTAGAGAGAATGGGACAAATATTATCTATACTGTGAATGGGTGCATGCATTGGTAAAACTTCTTGGGAAACTTAAGTTGCATATAAATATAGCCTACTCTTAAAGTAACCACTGTCCATGACCAATATGTCCAATAATGCAGTTTTTGTAAGAACATAACTAATCCAAATGTCCATTGACATGAATTTCAAAAGGCACATTCCCATAAATGATATTTAGGAATAGAAATAAAATAGCCTCAACTATACGTAAAGAGAACTTCAGCTATCACATGACTGCGTGTTAGTAATAATGCTAAGTAAAAAAAGGACAAAGTGAACAATATGTTGTCTATGGCATGCAATAATAACTAAAAATTCAGAATACTCAGAATGAGGAGGAGGTCTATGTAAATTATTGGGAATATTCTCCCCTTGAGGTGGGCAATTGGTACATAGGTGCTTAAATTATGCATAATATTATATTATTCATAATGTAAGCACACAAATGGGAAAGAAACTCAAAGAAAACATTGCAGCATGTCTAACATTATATCCACCATATAATACCTAAGAAAATACTTGGAATTTTCATGTTCTAAATATTAATGGCTCTAATTATAGGATGGTGGGGTTTTAGTAAATTTGTATGCATTTCTATTATATTTATGCATTGTTTGTATTAATTTAACAAATTTTTTTCCTAATACTAATTTGAGTGAGAAACAACATTTATAATATGTAAGTTCACAAGATAATAAAAGAAAACTCAATGGAAAAGATGGTGAGGGTTTGAAGATGCAGTTCACAGAAGAGATCACGCATGTGTAAACCTACAGAAATATGCTCAGTCCACTAGCAAGCAGGAATGTGTGATTTTACAATAACAGCATCATTCCATTTTTCACTATTACTGAAGAAATATCCTCAAGTTGTTTACCTATAGTGTTTTGAAGCTGAAGGAGATCGATATTTAGATCTCTGATAGTGGGAGCTGTTCCGAGTAATATGATGGTATACTGGAACATTTTCCTTCTGGTAGATTAGCCTTCAAAACAGGCACATGATCACATAAATGTACTTCAGATAATATTAACTATAATACTGATTTTTTTGTAATAGTGAAACAGTAGAAATAGTTTGAAAGTACATGAAGGGAAATGGTTTATTTGATCATGGAGTGTAGACTTATATAATGCATTCACTTATTATAAATCATGATGCAGCAGTATATGAATTGACACAGCAAGGTCTCTTAGACATTTTTAAATTAAAAAATGGATACAAATACATTAACAGGATGTATAGCATAATTCCGTTCATGTTAAAAATATGCTGCATAATAATGCTCATATGTGTACATTCACATACCTAAATGGATGGAAACATTTCTTGGATGATTGCATATTATATTGCTGTTAGTCGGTTATCACTGCATAAGGGAGATAAATAGACACATTCCACATATTTCTGTCTTGTTTCAGTTTTTTTTAATTGCAAGAAAACAGGCATGTACAATTTTATAACTGTCTGTGATACCTGCCTTTTTAACTTTCCCTCAGGTAGGTTTCATTAATAAGCACAATGTTATATGCAGTAGCAACAGACACTATGGTATTTATTGCAGCCCACCCAGAAATTAAGCTTGAGTGTTCCTAGATAGCAAACACAGAGGGCCATGTCAAAAGCAAAGAGGAAGCCTACTATTTGCAGATTCTAAATCAAAGGAAACAGAACCCCAAGAGCAGTGTGATCACTTTCTTCCAGTAATGGAAAAGGCTGAAAACTCTCAAAACCTTATTTGCTGGCATAATGGTTATATAATGATTCAGAAGAGAATTTTTGGTTAGTGAAAATTATTAATGAAACACTGTCATATATGTCACTTTGGATTATTTGTGAAATGCAGATCAAATACGAGAGACAGTTTTAATAAAATTAGTATGATGCATCAGTTTTGTTTTTTAAACTTTAGAGTTGACTAATCTAGAAGATACAGTTAAAATATGTTTAAGCAAGATGTTAATTCTTTTATTTTATAGTTTTATTCTAGATAGGAATTGAATATTTTTCCATAAAATCATTGATGTTATTTTACAGTTCTCATAAAATAAAAATGTCTGTCATTAGATAAAATGCTAAGAATACAAAGCTTTACAAGTCCTAATTTTAAAGTGTCAGTCATGTGCTATGACATGCTTATTTTTCAGGTTAAACTTTTTCCGTGATGTTCCTGATTTCAGAGTGTTGGCCTGTGGTGGAGATGGAACTGTGGGGTGGATTTTGGACTGCATAGGTAATGGAGACACACATTTAATGTGGCTGGGGTGAGAGTGGTAACCTAAAAGGCTGTATGTCTTATTTATGTCGTTAATGCATTGATATCTTTGACTGCTACAGTGGTATAATCAGACATCTGGCATGTTGCACATTATTTACTGGTTTAATGTTTTTTCTACATTTTGAAATCTTAATTGGCAAAATAATTTGCAATTTCTATCTAGAAATCCTTCTTTTTGTAATCCATTTCTCTTGGAATTTACTAAATCCTCAGAGCAATTTTCAAGTCAGGCTTTACAAACTCCATTTGTTTCTTTGCCCTGGAGAGGGAGCCAAAGAGCATCTTAGCATTTGTGATCAAGTCTGTGCCAAATAGATGTACTTATTTCATTTAAGCATGGAGCCTCTAAACCTTACCCTCTATATGTACATTCATATCAAACATATCAATCATCATTATTACCATGGCTATTTTTTATTTATCATGAACTATCTTGTAGACCTTGTGCTAAGATTTTTACCCCATCCTAATCTCACAATTCTGTGACATAGTATTGATAATCCCATTTTATAAAGAGAGGCTCAAATATACGAAGAAGTTAAATAATTGGAATAGTGTCTTAAGAGCTGTGAATTGACAGAACTGGTATTCGAGCCCATGCTTTAGCCTTATTTTATATTGGTTCTCTAAACTTTTAAAACATTTTTTTAAATTTTTTAAATGTTTACTTATTTATTTTTAATAGGAAGAGAGATGGGGAGAGAGAAAGAAAGAGAGAGAGGGAGACACAAAATCCGAAGCAGGCTCCAGGCTCTGGGCTGTCAGCAGAGAGTTGAATGCAGGGCTCAAACCCACCAACTGTGAGATTATTACCTGAACTGTAGTTGGGATGCTTAACCTACTGAGCCACTCAGGTGCCCCAAAACAGTTTTAAATAAACAAACAAAGCAGATACACAACTAAGGATCAAAAGTAGACATATACCAAAAAAAGTGATGGTTGAGAAAAATTATCTAGTTTTTCAGAGACAGATGTCAGAACTCATTACTAGTCAGTAAAATCATCATGAATCAGCCTTTATTAGGAGATAAATTCCAAACAAACATCCATTTCTTTAGTTCTCATTTCAGCTACAAAAATGGGCCCTTCACAAAAGGCAAATAATTGGTTCAAAAGAAGTTTTGCTATATATGTAAATCGAAGCAAACTTTCATTTAGTTAATACAGATGAGAATATTCTATCTTTTCACATACACAAAAGTATTCAAATTAAAAGTGAGTGCATGTGTCAATACTCTTTTCCTAAGCATCTTATGATATCAGTCATTTTTTTAAGAAACAGTGAAAACTGTTCTTTAGCCTTTCAGTAGAAGATGTAAATAGCATAAGGTGCATTATCAAAGGAGAAAATCAGAATTCAAGAACTGCAGTAATTAAAGCCGCTTGAACAGAGAATGTTAGTAAAAACTACTGTCAGTTTGTTTTCGCGTCCCAAATCTAAACCTCACAGATTACACTGGGGCACATCCATCCCTAAATAATCTTCTCTCCCCATTCTTCCACACAGCCACATACTCACTTTGATGGCTAAGCAGGTAGAAAAAAATAAAGAAAAGTAATATATGTTTGTGAGAGTAATCAAAGGCATATGATGGTTTAAACAAAACTGCAGAATTTTAATGACAGAGGTCTTTTCTGAACCCAAAGCACTATGTTCTATAAAGCTTAATCTGAAAGAACCCTGCTGATCTCAGAATTACCCAGTTCTTATGTTGTTTACTTTGACCCAAAGCAGAGCCATGGGTAGGAATACAGTGAAACATTTTTAACATTTTACTAGCTTCGAGAGTTTGATTTTTTTTTGAAACATTTTATTTCTTAAAGTGAAATATACCTAGAGTTAGTGGTGTTGGTGTTACAGCAATGCTCTCCTCCACTCTGAATACACACCTCCAGGATATTCCTATATGCATATACGTGAATCCTTGAGAATTTCATTGATATTAAATCAAATCTACCATAATTTTTAATCAAGTTAAGATTTTAAAAGGCTTTATTCAGGCATAAGTCCTGAAACTTCCTGTCACTTTGTGAATTATGGTATTTATTTGTGTTTTATACATTATTATAAATACACACAAATGAAACTTAATTTGTAATTGTATATAGCTATAAAACATAACTTTTCCTGCTTTTAAGTACCTAGTGAGATGCTTCATGCCAAGCTGTCTTATTTACTGTTTTTCCATCTGTGATCAAAATTTTATTTTATCTTAATTTTTCTGTTCCACAGAAAAGGCTAATGTTGTCAAGCATCCTCCAGTTGCTATTCTGCCTCTTGGGACCGGCAATGATCTAGCGAGATGCCTGCGATGGGGAGGAGGTAAAATAGCTCACATGATAATGAGAATTTCAGTAAACAGAAATACAGTGCAGAGTAACCCCCCCAAAAAAAAAAAACTAAGCCCGTCATTTTTTATATATGATAACTGCCGTGTGAATTTAGCAAATTGAATTGTTCTGACACCGTATATGGTTTTGCACAATAATCTTGGGTAGGGAAACAAATAATGGATCAAGCACTAGGCTCTAAGTGCTGGGCTTTAGTCTGATACTAATTATAGACTTGATGGGGCAAGGCAAGTTTCTAAACCTCTTTGGTTTGGGGTATCTAATTTAGGAAATGAGAGAAGCATGGGTCAACTTTAAAGTAATGTTCAGAGATTAAAAAATCTCTGAGTTGTGTAGCAAAATCACAAACAAAGGAAAAAATTGAAAGCTAATGAATACATTACCTAATACATTTTTAGACCCACTTTATACCAGGCAGTGTGTTCTGTACTTGGAATACAGGGTTAGGAATAGAAAACAAGGTCTACCTTCAAAGAGAGCCTTGAATTCTAGTGGCACATAAAGTGATATGTAAACTATGAGACTTCCTACTCACAAGTAGACCTATATATTACCAACAGAACAAAAGGTCTTGTGGAGGAAATGACAAGATAACATAGGGAGAATCCTAATGGATGGATAATGACAGCCATATAGAACTGAGGGTAGACTTCAAAGGCAAGAAAGAATCTCAAGTTCAGACACCCAGAAGGAGAAAGTCACTTGACACACTCAAAGAATTCAAAGTGGAATATTATGCATAAAACACGATAAGGGGGGAATATTTCAAAAGGCCTTAAAATAATTTGAAGTATCATTAATAGGCTCTACTTACCCGAAGATGCCAAAGTAAAGAAAACCAGATTTTACTTAAGAGCTCAGAACTGAAATCTAATATTAGTTTCTAAACTCACTTAGAAAAGTTTAAAAAGTGTCTCTTAAGACAGGGTGAATCAGAATGCCCTTGAGGAGCTTGTTAAAAATACGGTGGCCTGACCTCACCCCAAATATGCTGAATGGAAATCTCTGGGGATGACCTAGGCAGATGATTCTTTTTAAACAAACTTCATAAGTAACTCTGATTTACAATAAAAATTTGAGAACA
The DNA here is from genome assembly GCA_017311185.1 of Proteles cristata cristata. NCBI lineage: Eukaryota > Metazoa > Chordata > Mammalia > Carnivora > Hyaenidae > Proteles > Proteles cristata. Next base: position 2,068,918 of record JAESUZ010003705.1, on the reverse strand, counting down.
TTTGTTCCATGAGTGTCTGGCCTACTGGTAAACTCTAAGTCATGTATATATGTTTGTATATGTATATGTATATGTATATGTATATGTATATGTATATGTTTGTACAGGTATAGGTATAGGTATATGTCAGACAGAATTGGAGACAAAGTAAAAACTTGGTATATGATATGTTTATAATTTTCGTTAGGGATATAATTTAGTAAAAGGATTTTATGAAACACTGAGTTAAATCATAGACTCTAAAGACCAACAGACAGACAGATAAAATGAACGATTACTTATAAGATCCTAGTATTTGCCAGCGCTTACACATGCATGTTGATTAAAAAGAAGAGAATCACACATGTAGCTTTTTGTGTATTCTTTTGCAATATTTTTGATATTTGAAAATTAATGATTTCGTTTAGATTCCAAACTTGTAAATGCCTTCAATCTCAAAATTGATATAGAAGTTCCATTTGGAGCATCTTTAAATGATCTTCTTATAAAACAAGTTTAAATATATTATTAACCGTGGTCAAAGACACAGGCATTATAATGTATGAAGTATATGGTGTGTATGTCAAAGCTCCGAAACACTCAAATATCTTTAGAGAATAATGGGGAGAAACTAAGCTAACTGATCAAGAACGACTCTCTGAGGAAGTAACATTTAAGCTAGATTTAAAATACGGGGAAGGAGGAATAACCTCCTAAACTGAAAACGCTAAAGGAAGGCTGATGTGACTCTTTTTGTTTTTTTCTTAATGTTTCATTTATTTATGAGAGAGAGAGAGACAGGGTGAACAGGGGAGAGTCAGAGGGAAAGGGAGACACAGAATCTGAAGCAAGCTCCAGGCTCTGAGCTAGCTGTCAGCACACAGCCCGACACGGGGCTTAAACCTATGAACCATGAGATCATGACCTGAGCCGAAGTCCGACACAACCCACTGAGCCACCCAGGTGCCCCCTGATGTGACTCTTGAATCATTTGTGAGGTAGTGCATAGTAATGGAATGGGGGAGATTGGAGAGATCATCACGAACCAAAATAATGCAGGGGCTTGGTGGTCTTGTTAAGAATTTTGCTAGATTTAATTTGAAGTAATAGAGTGAAACTTGGAGAGAGTTTCAAAATCAGTGTAACATAATGACATTTATGTTTTTAGAAGTAGATTGAGGGTTATAAAATAAACTTAAGAAAATTAAGAAATTGTGAAAATGTAGATAGAGTTTTCCAATAAGAACTTGTGTTATAGTTTTCATAATTAGAGAATAAAAGGACTGGATCAGGGTGATGATGAAGCAAATGAAGAGAAGTCGACAAAGTGGAGTTGCGTTTTTTTTTTAATATTTTTATTTATTTCTAGGAGAGAGAGAGAGAGAGAGAGACAGCATGAGCAGGGGAGGGTCAGAGAGAGAGGGAGATACAGACTATGAAAAAGGCTCCAGGCTCTGAGCTGGAAGTCAGCACAGAGCTCAACTCGGGGCTCGAACCCACGAACCGCGAGATCATGACCTAAGCGAAAGTCGGACGCTTAACCGACTAAGCCACCCAGGTGCCCCTAGAGTTGCGTTTTTAGGGAAGGGCTGATAGAACCTTAAGGTGCTTTGGATCGGGGCTTTGTGGAAAGCAGGGTATTAAAGAGGATGGCGAGTTGCCTAAGTTGAATGATTAGGAAAATAGAGACGCCATTTGATAAAGAAACATGCTCTAAAGTGTAATTATTTCTTACCAGGTATGTGGATAACTTTGAGCAAGTTGCTTAACAACTGTATACCTCTGATTCCTCATCAGATTTTAAAAAATGATAGTGCCTGCCTTGTGGGTTCAAACTATCAAACTGTTTGTCTAGTGTTTGTGCTGAGTACTTTAGGTAATTGTAGTAATTACCATCATACTTATCATTTGGGAAAGAAATACTTTATTCAACCAATAATCATTTGGTTAACTTTCAGTCACTGTAATATATTAAATAATTAAATAATATTATTTAAGTTTATTATTTTACAAGAATGTATTTGGGAAAATTTAACACTGTAAGAATGTAGGATGTCCTAGGGCATTTGAAAATACTTAGTTTGCATTCTGTTTGCAATTTTTCTGGCAATAATTAGTCTAATAAAAATGTAAGATTATGCCAGGGAAAATGTTTTGTGAGAGTGAGGGGCTAAGAGACAGAGTTTTAGATGGAGCATACACTTAACAAATATATGTTATTGCTTTCCTTTATGTGCTTTCCTTTATAAAAATTTCTATGGCCCTTTATTTTTTAAAAAATTAAATTTTTATTTGTTTATTTTAAGAAAGAGACAGAAAGTGTGAAGGGCAGAGTGTGAAGAAGAGAGAGAATCTCAAGCTGGCTCTGTGTTGTAAGCACAGAGTCAGATGCAGGGCTCGATCTCATGACCCTGGGATCATGATCTGAGCGAAAATCAAGAATCAGACACTGAACCACCTGATCCCCGCAGGCACCCCAAAGACTTTTTAAATAGATTTTGTCATAACATTGCATCATTAAATGGAAACTAAGTATTAATTATGCTTTTATTTTGTTTCTTAGCCTAGAGGGATTATAGGTTTTAAATCAAAATAATGGAAGCAAAATAACACCATTCTTTTCTAGAAATAAGCTTGTACCGGGGCGCCTGTGTGGCTCAGTCAGTTGAGTGTCCGACTTCGGCTCACGTCATGATCTCACTGCTTGTGGGTTCCAGCCCTGCATCAGGCTCTGTGCTGACAGCTAGCTCAGAGCCTGGAGCCTACTTCGGATTCTTTGTATCCCTCTTTCTCTGACCCTTCCCTGCTTTCTCTCTCTCTCTCTCTCTCTCTCTCTCTCTCAGAAATAAATAAAACATTAAAAAATTTTAGAAATAATCTTGTACTTATTTATTTAGCAATTTTAATTAGTCTTTTTAAAAAAATATGACCTTGAGTTTTGGAATCCTATTTTCCATTACGCATCATTATTTAACAAGCTGATCATAGATAAAACAAGCAGGGTGTAGATATTTGTTAAATTGAGGGCTACAATTTGGAATTCTTTACCTTTGAAAATTACCTCTCAGTTGCAGTTGTTGTGATTCTCAAAACAGATTTATTGCCTACCTCCATTTTTATTTCGCTAGAAAGCTGATTGGTATTAGACTTTTTCATGTTTATCCATAAAATTTTTGAGAAAATAACCAATGATAAAGATTTTAAGGTGAGTGAAACTACTAGAATCTAGCTCTTATGGTTAAATTTCACTAAATCCATCTACTTTGTTCTTTCTTGGTCACTTGCTGTTCCTACATTTTTCTAGTGTTATATTGAATCATGCTGCTATTAACCTGAGATGAAGATGAGGACAAGCTTAATATTTCATTTAAAGCATTATAATTTATTCATATATCTACTGAATGTATATATAAATAATCTATTATAATATGTTATATTATATGTTATATATTACATATATTATACTATAATTTCATGCTACTTATACGATATTATATTATATTACATTAGTATATCTAAATTGATTTGTCTAAAAGCCACCATATTAAGTTTCAAATGAATGGAATTTGCAAAAGAGGTGAATATTCTTAACTTTGTTTTTCAGTTAAACTGGGATAATATGTAATATTCATTTGGGAGATAATATTTATTATTGTGAAAAGAAAAAAATTTAGGAGACATTAAACATTAAGAATGAGGGAAGAACTATGTAAGTTTAATTATTATGACTCTTTTTTTTTAGCAGCAGGCAAAGCTTTATGAGTATAAGATTAAAAAGGAAGAATAGTATGAAAGCTCTCTTTACAGAGAAGGGACATTAGAAAGTGACTATAGGCAAAGGCCTTTGTTTTGTAAGGTTCCGATTAGCCCTCCCTTACCTTCCCCCTTGTTCCTTCTCAAATTCTACCCTTATTAACTGGATAACTCTAGGTGCTGGGTCCATTCCTGATTGGTTCATTTCTACTGTATGAGGGGTGGTCTATGGCCACACTACTTTCTTGTGGGTCATAGGTTTTAGGTTCAGGTCTGTCAGATCTTCCCTCAAATTCCTGGGAGGAACCTAAAGGAAAGTCGGTGGTGTCTGTTACATTTAAAAGAGAGACCTTACACCTGAGGGGGTTTGCTGTGGTCAGACACTCCCAGCCTTATTACAGAATATGTGTTTTCCCCACCCAGGGACCTCAGGTCCTAATCTTTCCCTCTCTGCCTACTGAATCCTATCTTTTTCCTATCATATCACCCCCCTCTAAACACATAACTCCTAACTGTCATTAGGAACTGGTACAAAGAATGATCTTAACTGCTTCCTGTTCAACAGGGTGATGACAGGGAACATCATTTAGGGCAGGTTCAGAGGTTGGTCCGTGGTGCCATATAGTGGGAAGGTATTTGGAACATCTGGGCTAGCAAAATTTTCTCAGGTGTCTTATTTTCTGGCATACATGACAGCTTCTACAAATGACATACAAAAAGAATGTTAGACCAACAAGCATTCTTTTTCCAAATGCCATGCCTTCTAGGAAGGAGGCCAAACCATAGTATGGAAATACACATTATAGCCATCCAAAAATCCCTGACATTTCTGGTCATTTTTAAAATCAATTTAACTATAGTTTTTCTTCCTTCTTCTATATGTATTTGGATCCTGTGATATCATTGGTTAGAATAATTAAGTACCTAAACTAATTTATGGTTCTCAATCCTCAAATCTTCCTCTGGCCATTCAGTTTCCTTAGGAACAACTCCATGAGGAATATTTAATTTTACCTCAAAGAAAGATTGATCTTTGATATCTAGATTGCTGTAACTTTAGGTAGTTGTTGAACTGTCCTGGAGCTAGCAGCACTATAGGCCCTAATTTGGTCATAATGTCTCTTCCTAGCAAGGGAGTGGGGCTCTCTGGCATTATCAAAAAAGAATATGAAAAAAATCAGGGTACCTGGGTGGCTCAGTTGGTTAGGTGCCTGACTTCAGATCAAATCATGATCTCACAGTTTATGAGTTCAAGCACTATGTTGGGCTCTGTGCTGACAGCTCAGAGTCTGGACCCCACTTCAGATTCTCTCTCTCTCTCTCTCTCTCCCTTTCTCTCTCTCTCTCTCTCTCTCTCTGCCCCTCCCCTGTTCATGCTCTCTTTCTCCTTCAAAATAAATAAGGATTTTTTTAAAAAAAAAAACCCAAAATTTAAAAAACACATATGAAAAAATCAAGTCTCCCATATGCACCTGGTGGCTAAGAGAAAAATAGTTTTTCAGAGATGTCTGTAATCATTTCACTGTGTTTAGATAGTTGGTCAGGAGTGGAAAGGAGGACAGAAAAGGTGGCTCTGGTGTCAAGATGGAAATCAACCTGTTTTCCTTGTATATCTAGAGTTGCCTGAGGCTCCGGGTTTCTGATAGGTAGTCCGTTAGGGGGAACCATTGTAAGGACTCCTGGACCCCATCAGTCCCTTTCAGGGACATTAGTTTTATGAGCCCTTGCAGACAGAAGTCCCTGAGGGCATTCAGACTCCTAGTGCCCTCAATGGCCACATAAATGGCACTTGGTCCCAGGACGTATGGAAATCTGGTCTGACATAGTATGGAAAGCCACAACCAAAGCCTCAGATTTTTTTCTAAAGCCTCCTTTTCTGTTCTTTATTCTCTTCTTGATCTCAGTTGTAATACCCAATTGGCAACTCCTAAGAACTCCTCCAGATTCCTTCTAGGCCAACAGCCAATTCTTACAGCTTTCTCCAAATATGTGGAACTGACTGGGTGACAAATTTGTCCTTTACAATCCTCTCAGCTTTGGGGGGTGTCAGGGAGATACCCATATATTTAACCTCAACCTTTCCAGGAGGCCACCAGGTTTTCATCTTGTGTTTGCATAATAGTGGCTAATTTAGCATAATTTAAAGGCTTAACTTGGGACTTTCTTAATTTTTCTAAAACACAAGCTTGGATACCATTCTTCAATGGGATGTTCATAGTCCCAATTAGGATCTTGGGGCAGGACTGGCTGGTCCCTTCCACTTCCCTATAGGACCTCCAAGCCCATGATAATTGAGCTGCTTGTCCCCGTATCTCTCAGCTGCTGCTAGAACCCTACGTTTCTTTGTCTCATTAAGGGTCTGATTCAACAAGCATTATATCTTTCCAGAATATTCTAAAAAGCTTCTGTATGCTTATTTGGATCGTCAGAAAATTAACCTAGATCTCCCTTTATCTGTAATTAATCTTAATCTCCCTTAAATCTTGTAATAAAAAAGTACTTGTAATCTTACCACAGTGGTGCCTCCTTGTGTTCTCCCTTCTGGCACTTTAGCTTCTGGTAGTGGAAACATGCCTGTTGCATTATGGGGAAGGCCTGGATGAGTAGGGCAGCAGGTTGCAGAGGTGCACAGATTTTAAGTCTGGATGTACAAATTGAGGACCTCAGGAGGAGGAGGCTGAGATGGAAGACTTCCCTTCCCCTTTCTCTAGGTCTGCTTTGGGTACAGGCAAGGGTTCTTGGTTTTCACCTCTTGGAAAGGGTTGCCAACAAACCAAAATGGACCTTATACATAGCTCGACTCTCTCTTAGGGCCCCCAAAACACTGAACATAGGTGACTTCTTCTCAATTCCCCCTCACATTTGTAAAACAGTCCAATTGTAGGATAGTATCATAATTGATATTTTCCTCTGGTGGCCCATTTTCCTTCTCCAGTTTGTATTGGAGGCAAGCCTTGGTGGGAAAGAAAATGAGTCACTTTTTCTTCAGGGTTTGTGGATCAAAATCATCCCAATTTTTCATAATGCATCCCAAAGGTGGATTGACCTTGGCTAGGGAATTGACCATCTTTAGGAAAAAGGAAGAATAGGCATCCCCTATCTCAATTTCTTATAGCTGACCAGGAGACACCTTATCTCCTAACCCCTGCAGGTGGCCTGGCTGTGCTACCGGCAGCCAAAAGCCCTGTCAATTTTGTGAGGTGCTGGGAGTAGCTGCTCTTACCTACACTTGACCTTACCTCCATGAGCTGACCTTGTCTTCCTGATTCCTCATACCCCTCCAGTTCTCACCTGTGGGGCTTTGAAGGTATCATCTGTGACCAAGTAAGACTCCCCTGGATGTAGAAGGATGTGCTAATTTTATCTTCAGCTGGACAGTAATTTATGTATTGATCATAATAAAAACTGTTCCTCTTTACCAATACATTTCAATAGGCTGGTGAAAACCATTTTTTGTAAAGATAAAATTGTCTGTTGAGGGTGCTGAAAGGGTCAAAATTGAGATCTATACCCCTGCCTTTTTCATCAATGCCCACATAAATATGTTCTAGCCATGTGGGTATTCATATTACAATATCTAGGTTGTTGGCAGATATTGGATTAAATTTAGCTAAATGGTTCCCATGCATATCAGTAAAAGTCCCCTTCATATATCATAGTCATCCATCCCTCATACGGCATAGACATCCATTCATTTGTGTTGCAGAAACACAACTATAAAGCATTTGGAGGCCAGCAGCGAAGGTATTGCCACCATTTTCCCAGCCTTTGGCTCAGAAGAGGGGGAATTTTAATCTTATACCAGTGTACTTACAAAATCCCTTCATTTTAACCTTAGTCTGCCCTGACCACACATAAAATTCCTTTCCAAAGATTTCCCTGAATGAACCTCCTGAAACTTTCCTTTGCATTTAAATTTTGCCCAAAGCCATTTCTCTCCAAACGATCAGTCTTATTTAGGTTATCTTATTTTGGACAAAAATTACTTTTTTTTTTACACCTTCAACAAAAATGTATTTCCATTCCTTATAACTTTGTTACATATTTACTTTTCTACATACATATTTGCTTTCCATATTTTCAGCAGTCTTAACTCCATTTAGCAGAATTTTAACTCTTAGAAACCTTAGTCTCCAGTGAAAACTAAGTAGTAGCCAATTGTTAACTGTCTGTTACATCAGAATTCCTTAGATGGCAAACTTATGAATCAGTTAAACACAAAGCATGTTTTCCAGCAGACCCAAATATACTTAGTTTTTCTCCTATAAGTCAAAAGCATAGGGGCACCTGGGTGGTTCACTCAGTTGGATGTCAGACTTTGGCTCAGATCAATGATCTCATGGTTCATGGGTTTGAGTCCCGCATCTCTACTGATAGCTGAAAGCCTGGAGCCTGTGTCAGATTCTGTGTCTTTCCCTCTCTTTGAGGCTCCCTGCTCAAGCTCTGTCTCTCTATCTCAAAAATAAATAAACATTTTAAAAAAGTCAAAAGCATAAACCTATGTTTAGTTAGCAATGCTTTAGCATTCCATCACATTTGGAAAAGCCCTAATTGTCCAATGAATTTAACCCAGTTTATCATCCAAGCAAAACTTCAAAGGTTCAGGTTATCAAAGATTCTGAAAGCTATTTTAACAATAAAACTTTGGGGGCACCTGGGTGGCTCAGTCAGTTAAGCATCCGAATTCGGCTCAGGTCATGATCTCACGGTTCATGGGTTCAAGCCCCGCATCAGGCTCTGGAGCCTGGAGACTGCTTCAGATTCTATTTCTCCATCTCTCTCTCTGACCCTCCCCTGCTCATGCTGTCTCTCTCCCTCTTTCAGAAATAAATAAAACATTTTTAAAAATTAAAAAAAAACAATAAAACTTTGAAACAGACAAAATTAGCCATCATTTTAAGTCATCTTTTTGTTAATAAGTTGGAGCAGAGATAGCATGAGCTTATTTGACCTTTAGTAAACCTCAGTAGAAAAATTTTCATATATTTAATGTTGATGACTTTAAAGACATGTCTATTTTAATTAAACCAACAAACTTAATTTAAAAAAAAATACCAAATATGTTCCATCTGTGTCCATTTAAGGTCAACCAGTTTGTTCCCCTTTGTTACTTTTAACCCGGGACACCGGTGGAGAAACCTGTAGCCAGTGGCTTGTTGCTGCTCCTCGACCAGAGGGTGGGAGGAGGAACCAGTGGTGCCTGAGGCACTGAGGATGGTCTAGGAACCAGTTTGTAGGCTGCACCCAAGGTGGTGCAGAAACAGGAGAGGGAGGGCAAGGGGCTGAAGAGGTGAGGTTTGACCATGAAGCCTGGAGGTGGATAAAAGCCCAGAGGGCAGACAAAAAAGAGGTCTCCTGGTCCTAAAGCCGGTCAGCTCCACCAGATGAACAGATGCAGATGTTTTGTTTGTTTGTTTGTTTTCCTCCCACCAGCAAGTGGAAATGAGCAGTCCATGTTGGGCCCAAGAATATAGGGAGGTTCCCTGAAACAAAAGGGGTTTTGGCAGTTGCTTTGGAATATTCCTTGAAGTCCCATCCTGAGGTAGACTGACCAGAGACCCTTGGCTCTCATTATCATCTGCACCTTGTGGCAGCCTGCCAAATGCCTCAGTACAATTCTATGCAAATTATTATGTATATTCAAAGTTTTGTAATTATACCACAAAAATATAATGTAACATCTATTAAAATAATATTTGATACTTTTAATACACTGTCTATTCTTTTTTCATTTAATCCAATTAATTTTCCAATGTTATGTTTGCTAACACCTCTAATGAGACCTCATAGCCTCTGGCAGTTACTTGTTCAATGATTTTATTAATAAAATATAGACCAAAGTTGGGCACAGGAGGGGCGCCTGGGTGGCTTAGTCAGTTGAGCGTCCGACTTTCGCTTGGGTCATGATCTTGCGGTTCGTGGGTTCGAGCCCCGCATCGGGCTCTGTGCTGACTGCCAGCTCAGAGCCTGGAGCCTGTCTTCAGATTCTGTGTCTCCCTCTCTCTCTGACCCTCCCTGCTCACGCTGTCTCTCTCTCTCTCTCCTAGAAATAAATTAAAAAAAAAAAAAAGTTGGGCACAGGAAAAAAAACTATGAAAATCTTGTTTCAATTTAAAATATAATTTCAAGAATATGTGTGTGTGAGTGTGTGAGTGTGTGTGTGTGTGTGTGTGTGTGTGTGTACAGAGTTAGAGAGGAGATATTATTCTACTTAGTACAATATTTCAAATTCTATCATCATTAGTAATAGCATACGGTTCAGAAATTCCTATTCTTACGCCTCATGTACTAAGACCTTTTATGCATTTTCTCATTTAATTCTCACAATAAATCTAAGTGTTTACTTAGTAAGAGGATACCATTTCGGGAGGTTAACAGCAAACATTAAATAACACAACCAGGGTTAGGCTGTCTGAACTATATGGTTATATAGATACAGATACATTCAAGAGAAAAAATCATGTTAAGCAATAAGTTTGGTTTCAGACCATGTTGATTATCTGCAGGGACTCATTACAACAAGACTTGAGCATTTACCCTAGGGCAGACCTGGTAAAAGACACATGTAGTGAGAACAATGCAAATAACTATAATGCAGTGTAGTGGTTCTAAAGTATAGCTAGTTTGGAGAACTGTGTGCTGTGGTCACTGTATGGAAGCCATTTATTTTGGGAGGGTGGCTTCTGGAAAGAAGTGCTATCAAATATAAAACCTCCAGGAGGAGCAGAAGCAAGGCAACCACAAGAAAAGGTATACTCTGGGTATATAGAATAAGGAAAGATAGCGCACAAAATGAGGAAGAGAAGGACTTCTACTTAAAGTTGTTTCATATCAATAGAGAGCAAAATGTGAGGATAAAGAAGGGTTGGAAAGGGTCAAGTCTAAATTTGCATCCAAGATATTTACTTCAACAACTGGATGAAGGCTGTTGCCTGTCTCAGAGTTAAAGCAGGCATTAATTTCATTCTGAACACATTGATAAAGTTTTGTGGGGCTATGCAGTGGAATTCTTCATTTGTCATTGGACTTATACTGACAATTGGCATTCCAGGAGAAGAATGTGAGTTGCAAATTAAAGCTGAAGACAAAGGGGCTCCTGCATGGCTCAGTTGATTAGATGTCCAACTTCAGCTCAGGTCATGATCTCATGGTATGAGGTTGAACTCTGCATTGGGATCTGTGCTGACAGATCAGAGTCTGGAGACTGCTTCAAATTCTGTGTCTCCCTCTCTCTTTGCCCCTTCCCCACTCACGTTCTGTCTCTGTCTCTCAAAAATGAATAAAGATTTTTTTAAAAATTTAAAAGCTAAAAAAATATATTTGTTTGAGCTTAATGATTATAGTTAATTCTTTACCTTGTGTTAGACTTTGCTTTAAAATGCATTGTTTAGCTTTAGAGTGATGCATCCACATATACACACTCAGACACATAATTATCTTTTGTTATTTGGTTATATTTTTTCTGAAGATAATTTTTTTTTTCATTAGGTTATGAAGGTGAGAATCTGATGAAAATCCTCAAAGACATTGAAAACAGCACAGAAATCATGTTGGACAGGTGGAAGTTTGAAGTCATACCTAATGACAAAGATGAGAAGGGAGACCCAGTGCCTTACAGTATCATCAATAATTACTTTTCCATTGGCGTGGTAAGATTTTGTGCTAAATGTTCTTTTTTTTTTTTTTTTACCAGACCAGAATAATCACTGTGTGTAAACTCTTACACTGTGAAGATTTACTGATTATAAATAATTTATTTTATCTCTGTGTCACCAAAACACCTCTTTTAATGGGCTACATAATAAAGCTTATGAATTTATTCAAAGTCAGAGAATCAGCAACACATAAATTTTTCATGTGTTAAACAAAAGAAAGAAACTTTCTTTTTCAATTGATTTGACTATGTGGGTTACTAAAATAAAGGGTAGAATAGTTTTTAAGGAAGTTATGGTTTAGAATATAGACTGAAGCGCCACATTAATTAAAATATGAAGATGATATATCAAATTTTATCTTATTTTGAGATATGTATTGAAATATTATAGCCTATTAGGTTTTTACATATAGACATTATTTTAAAATTTATGCTTAGGTCTGATGTCTAACAAAAATGCTATTATGATTCTCAAGTGGTTAATAAGTCAAAAGGCTAACTTACTTTCTTGAAAAACCTTAGACGAAAAGTAAAATATCATTTAGCAATTAAAATAGTTATTGTAATTTTACTCCCTAAGGATTAATATTTTTAATAGTGATTTACATACTTATATATTGCTTGGTAATTATGAATTCTTAAAATATATTATGTACAACATCACATTTTTCCATTTAACATATGCTGTTCAATATTAATCTCATGCCATGTTACCTCTCTCATGTGCCTGTACACATACACACTGCTCTAGTAGATTATAAAAGCCATTGATTGAATCCATGAGTTTAGGAAATTAAGCTACCTGAGTAAGGGTCCTTTAGCAATATTTTTTCCAAGTGTCCATTTATTTATCTGTATCATTATGGTATTATTTTTTCTCATTGTTAGAAATAAAGTGATTATTTTAAAAGCCCCAAATAATGGTACACAATGAAAGCTAAATATAGAATCATTAATAATACTGTGGCAACTCTTATTATTTGCAAGAAAAATGTAATGAATTTGATCCATTAAAATCTTATTTACATTTTATATGAAATATGCATAATAATGTTTTTAACAGCTTTATGGGGAGGTGACTTACACACAACCTATTTCATTCATTTTAAATAACCTTTTAATGATTTTACTAAATCCATCCAATTGTAGAAGATTTTTATTACCTGACAAAGAAGCTTCATGCCCATTTATAGTCAATTCTGAATTTTTCCCCTAGCTCTAAACAACTAATCTTACTGTGTAGATAGTTCATATAAAAGAAATCATACAATATATAGTCCTTTGCACCTGGCCTGTTTCACTTCACATAATATTTTTGAATTGCACTCATATGAACTGCATGACTACTACTGTATTCCATTTTGTTGCTTAGTACTATGTCTTTGTGTGGGCATATCACGTATTGTTTAGCCATTTGCCAGTTGATAGACATTTAGATTGTTTTGATTCTTTGGATGTTATGAATAATGCCATTCTCTTGAGTTTCTTAAGTGTATTTTTTTGTTTGTTTGTTTTGGTTAATGTTCCTTTTAACTTCAGAATTTCCATTTGGTTCTCCTTTTATAATTTCTCTGTTTTTAATTGGCATTTTCTAATTGAAGAGTCATTGTTGCTATGCTTTCCTTTATTCTTTAAACATACTTAACTTTAGTTCTTTTGACAAGTTTAAAATAGCTGTTGTGAAGTCTTTTTCTGCTAAGTTCAACATCTGGAGCTCATCAGATAATTTAATAACATCTCTACCACATCCAAGACTATTTTTCTGAAAGCATGTGCCACAATTTGCTCTTCCTCTGCATGTCTGCTAGTTTTTTGTTGAGAACTGGATATTATAATACAATTTATCATAAGAACTTTGGATTTGGATCCACTCACAGTGGTTATAGTTGTTCCTGTGTTTGTTTAGTAACTTGCCCACATTTATCGCCTAGAGCCTTTCTCTCCTGTGCTACATGCCTACTGATGACTCCGTTTTTGTTTTGTTTTCTCTTTTCAATTTTTGTTTTTATTTTAATGCTGGCTTCCTAGGGATCAGCCCTGTGTCAGCATGATTGATCAGAGTTTGTGCTCAGGAAGGTTGAGCCAGTAAGTTTTCCTCCTTTAGCCACTGGATCTGTGTGTTCACTGGGAAACACACATAACTTCAGGCAACTGTTAATCCTAATTCAGCTTTTAATATCTGCTGTCCCTATTCTTGTCTCTTTTACCCAGGTATAACAATTCTCACTTAGCCCAGGATGTATAGTCAACTAGGGCCCTTTATGGTGTTTTCTGAACATATATACAGACTTATATGTGCCTTTCAGATAGCCAGTCAATGTCCATTATGGCTATCTCATTCCCACGGTCTCCTGTTGAATCTCCTGGTAGCTGGCTCCTTAGTTGTTTGCCTTAATCAATTTTGCAACCTCAGGCCAGCTGTGACACTGACCTTCCTTCCACTTTCTACTGAAATTAATCTTGTTTTAGATAACTCTATGGGTCATGAAGTTTTTCTACTTTCCACTCCAAATCAGACCACTTCCCCTAACAGTAAAGTTGCTTGCTTTCATGGCTTGCCCACCCTGGTCAAAGTATAGCATTGATGGAGCTGGAACATAAGGGAGCACCCCAGAACTGAATCATGACTGATTGCCTCTGCTCTTATCTGAGCTTTAGTAGTTTTTCTTGAATAAACACTTCTCAATTTTTATACACTTTTGGTCAGTTTCCAGTGGTCTTCAGCACATAATTCCTTCCCACCACAGGAGACACTTGGCAATGTTTGTACACACATTTGATTATTATGAATGGGAGGGGATTACTATTGGCAGCTAGTAGGTAGAGGCTAGGAATGCTGCTAAACACTCCCAGTGCACCAAAGAAGTCCCCAGAAACACAAGAAAGAATTAATACAGCTCAAAATGTCAATAGTGCTGAGGCTGAGAAACCCTGATATCAAGTAACAGCCATATTAATACCAAACTTAAGGTGTTGGGAAAGAAGCAATAGCTAACATCCAAAGAAATGAGAAATGAAACTAATAAAAATGAGAAATATAGCAAAGATTAACAATAACAGGAAAAAAATATATAGAATGCTGGCACAACCAAATACTGGATAATTGAAAAAAAAATTAATCAGATCTATTGAAAAACTGATTTTATAAAATTATTGGGAGAATTACAAATAAACAATGCAGAGTGCCAAAAACCAGAAAAACAAAAAATAAAAAACCCCATAGACACAGAAAGTAATTTCCCAAATGAAAATATTTTTTTTTTAATGTTTTATTTATTTCTAGGAGAGAGGGAGACAGCGTGAGCAGGGGAGGGTCAGAGAGAGAGGGAGTCACAGACTGAAACAGGCTCCAGGCTCTGAGCTGGCAGTCAGCACAGAGCCTGACACGGCGCTCGAACCCACGAACCATGAGATCATGACCTAAGCGAAAGTCGGACGCTTAACCGACTAAGCCACCCAGGCGCCCCCACAAATGAAAATATATTAGGACCAAATATGGGAGAGTAGCAAAGTTGCCAAACACAAAATCAACTTAAATATTCAAAAGTATAAGGTGCCTGTGTGGCTCAGTCGGTTGAGCATCTAACTCTTGATTTTGGCTCTGGTCATGATCCCAGGATTGTGGGACTGAGCCCTGTACCAGGCCCCACACCAATTGGCTGACAGGAACCTGTTTAAGATTCTCTCTTTCTTCCTCTCTCTCTCTCTGTCTCTCTCTCCCTCCCCCCTCTCTCCCTCTCCTTCCTGCTCTTCTCCCCCACTCATGTTCATTCTCTCTCTAATATATATTCAATATTCAATAATATTATACTATATCATTTAATCAATTAATTTATAAGAACAGCAATAAAATCAGAAACCATTTAAGAATTAATAAAGTATATACAAGACCTATGTACAGAAAATGTTAAAATTCTCTACAAAGACAAGAAGGATCAGAATAGAGACATTTCCTATTCTTAGATGAGATAGCTTAATATAATATGCAAATTAATTTATACATTTATCTATAGTTAATGAATATTAGCGCTGGATTTTATGACAAATTTGAAAAACCTATTCAAATACTCTATATCCCAAAGTAAGTCCATTTTAATAAAAAGAAAAGATGGACGACTGTTTGAGCAAATCAGACATACTACAAGTGGACTAGAAATGATAATAGAATGGTACTGTGAAAAAAAAAGATGGATGAATCAGAAAGGTAGAGAGACATATAATGACCCTCACTATAAATGTGGCACAAAGACTCATTGGTGAAATGACATATTGTATAGTTTATGTTGCAAATTGACTAATGTTCAAAAATTAGCTTCTTTTGGAAAGAAAATTTTGTTAGAAGTCTAACTTACATTACATAAGTAATTGCTAGATGTATTTAAGTACGAAATTTGAAATGCAAGGTTTAGGTCCTAATAAAAGAATATATCAAATATATTTGTGATTTTGAAGTAGAACAGAACTAACCAAACAAGGTGGATTTGGGTGAGGTGACTTTAGAAGGGTCTTGTTCCATTTGACTGGGAGCCTCTTTCAGTGAGTAAAACATGAAAAGGTGGGATAGGAGGAGATGAGACCATCCCTCCCTGAAGTATTTGCTTCTATCCCAGCGAGCCAAAGTCTGAACACTCAGGATCAGAATCAGAGCAATCAGAGTTCAAGCTTTGGCTGTCTCTCAGCAAGGCCACCTTCTTCTTAGCAACTTCTATTCTGCCTCAGTGAATCCAGAAAACAATAAAATGAAATGAATGATCTATCTCAAGCTATTCCTGAATATATAAGAAACAGTGGAGTTGAAGTACTGAAAGGATGAGGGGGACATTTCACCTCTTGTTATCAGCAGCATGGGACAGATGAAGATGGCATATAATTTGTACTGGAAATTATCTCTTGGAACCTTACTACCTTCTAGTTACAAGGTGATCTTAAATGTGGACTGTGTTATCAGTAGAGTTTCCATGATTTCAGTCATTGCCCTTCATTGGCTGGCCATAAGGATTTTACACTATACATAGAACTTGCTTGAAACTTTTAGAAAAACCTATGATGGTCAGAAACATATAAATATCATCCTCATATGCACTGTGGAATACCCTTTGTATTAGTCAGAGTGGGTTGAGTACTGGCACAAACAACCCCAGAATAACAGTGGTCTGACAACAACTAAGAATTAGTTCTTCCTTCACATAGTAGATAGCAGGGGTTAATATGTGGAGAGAGGTTCTAGTCCACTTGGTCACTCAGTGGCCCAGGCTCAAGAAAAGAGTGGACTCTAGAAGGGGGGCGTTTATGGGCCAGGCTTGGAAAACATTTCACCCATAAGCATTATCCATATATGAATCATTTGGCTGCACTTAATTTTAAGGAAGCCGTGAAAGGAATTCTGAGTAGGAAGAAAAGGGAAGTGGGTAAATAGCCAGCCCATTTCTGCTAATTCCTTCTGTATAATGCTTTTCAGTGTTAGCCAGAACAACTGGAAATAATCCTGAAATCATAATTAACTCTAAAAATAGATATTCTTGTACAGTGGTGGTCATTCAGTAAAAGTATAATTATATAGCACCTACTATGTGCCAGACACTATTTGAGGAATGACAGTGAAAAAGATGGAAGAAACCTATGTAATCACTAAGCATACATTTCACTAAGGCAAGACAATTGTTATGAAAAGCTGAACAACTGGACATTAGAAGCACAGATTATAGAAATTAATAAAAAACAACCAGTATGTGTCACCTTTCACTCTTATTTTAAACTTTAACATAGCTGTGGATAATGTCAAAAATCCCAGGAAGAAAACTGTCCACACTACCATGTTCACATATGCCCTTATAGTTGATTCTTCACTCATTTGTTTAATAAACAACCTAAACTAAGTCCTCCTCCCCCCTCACCCCCCTTTTTTTTTTTTGGTCAGGACTTAGAATTATAGGAATGAGTTAAATAGAACAAGTCATTATTAGAGCTTGGAGTTTAATGGTAGAGAGAAGCATTAAAAAACAAA
This sequence comes from Proteles cristata cristata, assembly GCA_017311185.1. NCBI lineage: Eukaryota > Metazoa > Chordata > Mammalia > Carnivora > Hyaenidae > Proteles > Proteles cristata. The sequence continues at coordinate 2,051,528 of JAESUZ010003705.1, read as the reverse complement.
TCCACAAGGGGCGCCTGGGCAGCTTAGTCGGTTAAGTGTCCGACTTTCGCTTGGGTCATGATCTCGCGGTTCGTGGGTTCGAGCCCCGTGTCGGGCTCTGTGCTGACAGCCAGCTCAGAGCCTGGAGCCTGTTTCAGAGTCTGTGATTCCCTCTCTCTCTGACCCTCCCCTGCTCATGCTGTCTCTATCTCTCTCCTAGAAATAAATAAAACATTAAAAAAAATCCACAAGAACAGAGCTTTTCAAATTCTTATAAATTCAATGAACAAAAGTTAAGTTATCATGAGCTAGAATAGGGAACTTTAGATCTCATGGTCAGGGAACGCCTAGAAAAGAAGATGTATTTAAGCAGAGATCTGAGGAGTACACAAATGAGCTGGCCACTAAAGAGATGGACAGAGCAGAGCAAGCAGGTATAACTCTGTGTCAAGAAACAGAGGTGAGAAAAATCTTGATGTGTTCCAGTCCATGAGCCTGGAACATAGAGAAGGCGGAAGTGTATGACAAAACAAGGCTGTTGCAGAGGTGGCCGCTGCCATGTCTTAAAGAATCTTGGAAGCCAGTTGTGGTGTTTGTCTTTCAAGAAGGGCCATGAAATGATTTAATGATTAAAATCAGGAAGTTAAGTGGTCTGATAGGTGCGACAGGAGTTCTTTTACCAGGAGTGCCAGCTACATATTAACAGAAAGATAAAGTGTCATAAAAATGATAGAATTTTGAATATTTTAACCTAACATATAAATATAATTGAATTGGTCAATCTTCCCTTATAAGCCCATCTAATACAATTCCTTTGAACGTGAATCAGTAGTTCTATAAAGTCTGTCTTGTGTAAATCATATTTTCTAATAACCATCTAATGATTTCCATTTGTAGTTTGTGTTAAGTGGAATAAAAACTCAAAAGACTCTTAAGATGCATTCTGAGTATAAAATGCTTCTAGATTTTTAAAATCAAATATTTTATAATGATTTTTTTAAAGGTAATTCTTCAGCAAAGAATATATAATTCTGTAGCAGTGTCAGCATTGCATTTATAACAAATCTTTGTTTTGAAATAAAACAAAAAATTATAATATATAGTACGAGATTAGATGAGATTAATATTATACCACATGAGATTAAATTATGTAATTGTAATAAAAACCAAAATGGTATAAACAGTGTTGGAAACAACAGAAATGATTATTGGTAAGTGTAAACCTCATAATGTGGAAGTACAAATGAGCAGGTGTACTAAAAAGTAGTGGCTGCAAGGTACTGGAGGTGGATGACAGGACTCCTTCAGTATCTGCAGTCGGAGGGATGATGACAAGCTTGCTGGTGGGAACACTAATGGGATGAGCATGACCCCTGTGGGTTCCTGAGTAGGCAGGACTACTCCCAGACCACTGAGAAGGAGAACTGGAACCAGGTAACAGGGCTGCTTTCAAATCCAACGGCTTCTCTGTAAGAAGCATTCAGCTCCTTCAAATCCCTGCTCCCTGGCTTCAGTCAGCCCAGTTAGGGTGTCTGAAGCTTTCCCAGAGCTTTTCTTAGATGCACCTATTCCCCACATCTTGGGACGGGGACAGGGCGGGTATTTTTAAGATTGGATGAGTGTTCTCCATCCGCAAAGCTTGGCTGGGTGTTGAGAGGCTGCTGTGTGTCTTTTCTAGAGCAGTGCCCTGGAAAGCTGAAATTCCCCTGCTTTCCTGCAACCCTGGAGTTGACCCGGCAGTCTGCGCATGCTCAGAAGCCGGCGGCGAAGGCTTGCCCTCCCACGCACAAGGGCGCCCTCCTGGGCGGGGCACCCTCTGGGGTACGGTCTCAGTCGGGGATGTAGGCGTAGAAAAGACAGGGCGGGTGGCCCATGGGGCAGCTGGAGTTTTAACAGGGCGCTGTGGTCAGGTCTGATGCCGTCTGTGGTTTGAAGATTCCATCACCCTCTCTTGAGTTCCAAAACTTTTTGGCTGTGAGTCCTCGTCTCTTTCTACTGTCTCCCAGCCTCTCCTTACCACTCAGCTGTGCTGATGCCCTTGGTATTCTGGGTGAGGCAGAAAAAGAGAGAAATGCTCTGTCAGGCACCCTGCGGCAAAGTTTAAGAAGCTCAACAACACTCACTGTTTCCCTCGAGAGAAATCTCAGGGAAGGTCATTGTCCTTGGCAGTGAGCTGTGCCACCTTGGGGAAGGGGCGTCACAGGGGAACTGAGAGTGTTCTTACCCTGCATCTGTTATCGGATCTTTCCCTCCAGTGGTGTGCCAGAACTTCGCTGGACCCTCTGACTCCCACAAAGGTACTCTCTGATCTGTGAGTGTTCGCTTTTGCCTTTCTGTGAGGGGGATGATAGGCGAAAACTCCTATTCTGCCATCTTTGTGCTATTCCTCTCCAAGAAAAATTTTTTTAGCAGATAATCAGTTTGAAGACAAAACTATAGCTATGGAAAATAATTATAAAAGCATGTGATTTGCATATTTATGTCATTAAACTTTATCATATGGAAGAAACTGAGTATTTTGCATTCTAAAAAAAGAAGTAGCTTAAATTTGCTGAAGAGGAAGGAGTAGTGAATCTAAGCCAGGAGGTCTCAAATTTAAGTATAAATTAGAATTACCTGAAGGGCTTGTTGAACTCCAGATGATGATCCTTATACCCAGCCTTTCTATTTCATTAGGTCTGAGATGGGGCCCCCAAATTTCTGGTTCTAACAAGTTCTCAGGTGATCCCAGTATTGCTTTTCTAGGCTCATGCTTTGAGAACCACTGCTCTAAGCATATAACAAAGACAAAAAAGTAATATGAAGTGAGAGAACTACTTTAGTAGTAATGGTGTCATGTAAGATGATCTTTCACAGCACAAATGATTCTTATATAAGTTATTTAAAAATATAGATTAAAATGGAATGTCTTCTCATTCATTTTACATAGCTTGCAGATGTCAATATCAATACCTCAGGAAGAACCCAAATAAGAAAAAACACATGTGAATATAAATGCCACAGTTGCAAACAATATAATTAGCAAATAAATTTAGGTATTATATAAGGACAACAGTCTGTTGACCAAGTAAGATTTTAAGAAAGCCATAGTGGTAAATATTAGCATAATTATTAAAAAAAAAAAAAACAGGTTTGGGGCCCGTGGATGGTTCAATCCCTTAAGACTCTGACTCTGGCTCAGGTGATGACCTCCGGGTTTATGAGTCGGAGCCCCTCATGGGGCTGTTTGCTGTCCATGCAGAGCCCACTTTGGATCTTCTGTCACACACACTGTCTCTGTCACTACCCCATTTGAGCTCTCTCTAGTTCAAAAATAAACATTAACGGGGGCCTAGGTGGCTCAGTTGGTTAAGCATCTGACTTCGGCTCAGGTAATGATCTCATGGTTAGTCGGTTTGAGCCCTGAGTCCAGCTCTGTGCTGACAGTCTGGATGGAATCAGCTTCACATTCTGTTTTCCTATCTCTATGCCCCTCCCCCACTCATGATCTGTTTCTCTCTGTCTCAATAATAAACAAACATTAAAAATTTAAAAAAAAATTAAAACAAAAAGTTTGCCATTTTTCAAAATTAAAAACTATTGAAAAAATGTAAAACCTTTCTACAAATAGTTAATATCATATTAAAAATGGCGTATTAAAAGCATTTAAAAATTAGGAAGAATACAGGGATTTTTCTATCACTACTTGACACTTTTAGAAAAGTGAGCTAATACGATGGTAACAAGTTTAAATGTCACAAATATTGAAAAGTAATATACTGCATTATTTGAAGTTATATGATGACATATAGTAAATTTTGCATAAACTAAAGAGTAAATGAATATAAAGTGTCAGATACTAGATAAATGTTTAAAAATAAGCATCTAGGGGCGCCCGGGTGGCGTAGTTGTCCAACTTTCACTCGGATCATGATCTCGCGGTTCGTGGGTTCGAGCCCCGCGTCGGGCTCTGTGCTGACTGCCAGCTCAGAGCCTGGAGCCTGTTTCAGTCTGTGACTCCCTCTCTCTCTGACCCTCCCCTGCTCACGCTGTGTCTCTCTCTCTCTCTCCTAGAAATAAATAAAACATTTAAAAAAAATAAATAAAATAAAAATAAAAATAAGCATCTAGCTTTCCTTTATGACATTACCAGTTAATATATTTATACATATATATATATATAATTTAATTAATAATATCAAAAAACTGTAAAATGCCAAGATTTACATTTAATTTAATAAGAAAGCTATCCAGGGGCTCCTGGGTGGTTCAGTCGGTTAAGCTTGCAACTTCAGCTCAGGTCATGGTCTCGCAGTTTGGGGGTTCAAGCCCCGTGTTGGGCTCTGGGCTGACCGTTCAGAGCCTGGAGCCCACCTTGGATTCTATGTCCCCCTCTCTCTCTGTCCCTCCCCTGCTCACGGTCTGTCTGTCTCTCCTTCAAAAATAAATAAACATTAATTTAAAAAAATACAAAAAAGATATCCAGCCTATATGGATAAAACTAATTTTATACAAAGTTATAAAATAGAACCTGAATACTAAGACATTTCATGTTCTTACATGGAAATATTTAATATTATTAAAAAGTCAAATGTCCTCAGACTAGTTTATACATTTAGTCTATTGCTACTGAGAATTCTTAGAGGATACTAGTAGTTATTTTGATGAATGGTAATTTATAATTGGAAATACCCTCTTTTATAATTTGTTAAAATAATGTGTTATAATGGTCAATTTCCTTGCTTTGTATGAAATACTACCAAATTACCGTAACTAAAATACGGTAGCATAAAAACAGATAAATAGAATGGAATATAAAATGAGAACAAAATAATTACATTGCTCAATTGAAAGGGATTTAATATTTGTTTAGTGTTGAATTTTCAGATCAGTGGGAAAGATTGAAATGCATAGTGAATTAAGTTACAGAGTCGGTTACTAATTTGAATGAAAATAAATTTATATTCCCATTCATATCCATATGAAATATATGTCACAGATTTAAAATGCAAATTGATGTAATATGTTAAAAATATATTAGAAGAAAATATGCAAGTATATTGCTTAGGATAAGAGAAACCTGTGTCAGGCAAACAGGAAACTTAGAGCCCATCAAGGAAAAGGAAATTATAATTACTTTTCATAATCTTTCATTTAAAAACAATATTAAGGGGTGCCTGGCTGGCTCAGTGAGTTAAGAGTCTGACTTCAGCTCAAATCTCAGTTTGTGGGTTCAAGGCTCGCACTGTGCTCTGAACTGACAGTCAGCTCAGAGCCTGGAGCCTGTTTCAGATTCTGTGTCTCCCTCTCTCTCTTCCCCTCCCCTGCTCACGCTTTGTCTCTCTCAGTCTCTCAAAAATAAATAAAATAAAGTTTTATAAAAATTTTTTTTAATGTTAAAGGTCATTAACAACTAAAAGTCAAAAATAATTCCAGTACAAGCAATAAATGTGGGATTC